>CM053624.1:10030937-10051340 GCA_028646595.1 Phalanger gymnotis | reverse complement strand
TTGTCAACCCCTTCCCCCTGCTTTCCTTAGTTAAGCAGATCAAAAGAACCTGTGTTTTTGTGGCAGTGCTGGCAGCTTTCTGGGTGCTGGCTGTGGGTGGATCTTACACCCCCACAGAAGCTGCTAGCCAGATTGTGGAAACAACTATGCCGCTGACTTCATCAGGAGGTCATGGGCCAGTGCTAGGGACGGATTTGTGCTCGTCCATCTGCCCTAAATCATTCAGTTCCACTCTACCTTGGGCCCAGTGACAGGCACTGGAGAGTTTCCCAGTAGGGAAAAGCTTCAAGCTATGATATTCCCGTATCAAATACACCCATTATATAGCACGTGGTGAGGTGGGTAGAGCAGGTGTTACTTTTAACCTAAGGGTGTAAGTCAGTACAGTATAATGGTTAGAAAAGCAGCCTTGGAGTCGGGAAACCCAAGTGACAATCTGACGCTTACAAGCTGCACGACCCAGGGCAAGTCATTTATCTTCTCTCAGTCTCAGTTTCCTCATCTTTAAAAAGAGGAAGTTGAACTCAGCCAAAGATCTGGGTTCAAGTCCTGCCTGAGGCACACACTCTAGGCACGTCACTCTCAGTTGTATCAAGGGAAGCCAAATAGCTCCCACAGGCAATGAACCGATGACTTCGGTCCACTCAGGACTCAGTCCTAACCAATTAATCATTAGTTTGGTCAAATCACACACAGAGAACGTGTTCTCTCTTGTCTCCACATCCCATTGTTTGGGCAAATAGACCCTCGACCTCTAAAGGGAGCAAGGATTGCACAGAGGGCGTAGAGGTGGGTGAACCAGAAGCCCACCTGGAATGGTCCAGGGCCTTAGGGGCCTCCCAAGGGCACTTTATTTGTGGGGATGAGGGGGAAGATCCTCGCCCCCCCAGGGACTATGGGAGTTGATGTTGTGGAAGACATAGCATAGATCCAAGCTATGTTATTGTGGGTAAGTGACAAGCTTGCTGAATACTTCTCCTGCTGCCCACCCCACTCCAGCAAAATGTCAGTTCCTTTGAGGCGGGCAGGGGGGAGGGAGAGAGAACTGCTTTGTTCTTATCTTGGTACGTCTAGTACTTCCCACAGCACCTGGCATAGAACAGATGATTAATAAATGTTTGTTTAATTTAATTAAATTGATCCTCAGTTTACTGATCTGTAAAATAGGGATAAAAACAGTGACTGTCTCATGGGATTGTTGTCAGCCCACCACCTTGTCATCTCTTCAACAGTAGGGGTGCCAGCATCCTTAACAGTACCTGGCATGGCAAAGAGTTGTTGTTTTACAAATTCCTCTAAATTGCCAGGGGATCTCTACCTCACTCCTGCACTTCAAAAGAATCTAATATTATGGTGTTTCGGGGCTCTGTGCTCATTTCCTTTTGTCCACCCAAAGCTCAAAGAGTCCCTACACAAAAAGAAAGTGAGCTGACCCTGGAATCCTTAGAGGCAGAGATATGGAAGGATTACATTTGAGGCCTGAAGGACAGCCTAGATAAATGCCCAGAGGTGGGAGATGGAATGTCTGCGTAGCCTAATCCTTAAGTCCTTGCTGTCCAAAAAGAGACCAAGTTGAACACAACTCCATCTTTCTTGGTCCCACCTAGAGGCTGAGTGGGGATGGACAGAGGCTCGAAGCTGTCTCTCCTCCTCCCCATCCTCCCGGCAGCACCATAAAAACCTCTTTCCCAGAGTCTCTTGTGGTATGTGAGGAATATTGACTGGGATGGCTAACAAGAACTGGCATGTATATGCTGCGTGGTAATTGACAGACATCATCTCTTGACCACCCCTAGTGCACTCGGGCATTGGTGCAGTCTACCCTCATCAGACCTCACTGGGAGAACTGGGTTTACTTCTAGGCACTTCCATTTAGGAAGGATGTTGGCAAACTAGAGTGTGTCCCAAGGAGGGTAAACAAGAGGAAGAAGGGAACCTAAATGGCCCATCTTCTCATCCTTCTAAGCAACATTCTCCCACCTCCACGCCTCTGCACAGGACTCTCCCCCAGACCCACCCTACCTGCCTGGAATGCTCCTATTTCTCACCTTCATCCCTTAGAATCCCTGGCTTACTTCAAAGTGCAGCAGATGTGCTGCCCCCTTTAAGAGGCCTTTCCTTATCTCCCAGTTACTAAAAAAACCTTTCTCATGCCTATGCGTTGTTTCTCCCAATAGAATGTAAGACACTTGGGGGCATAAGCTGTGGCTTTTTTTCTTTTGTCTTTGTATCCCCAGCACCTAGAACTGTGCTAGGGACATAGTAGGTGTTTAATAAGTGTTTGTTAGTTGATTGATCCCACCCTGGGAGGATTAATTAAAGGAACTGAGCTCGAGCGCTCTCACGCGCTCTCTCTCTCTCTCTCTCTCTCTCTCTCTCTCTCTCTCTCTCTCTCTCTCTGTGTGTGTAAGAGATAGTAAGCAATCTGATATAGTTTATATGTGTGTAATCATGTGAAATATTTCCATATTATTCATATTGTGGTTGAAAACTTGAGAAAAGAAAGAAAGAAGGGAGGAAGAGAGGGAGAGAGAGAAAGAGAGAGAGAAAGAGACAGAGAGAAACAGAGACAGAGAGACAGGGGTGGAGGGGATATGCTTTGATTTATATTCAGACACCAAGGCCTATAAATTTCATGCAAAATCCCCAGCAGTAGCAAGGCTCAAGCCACACACAAAAGAGGTCACTTTTCAAAAGAACAAGTGGTCCAGGGGGAGACCCAGAAGCCTGGAGAGGGCTCTGAAGGGTCTCCTTGCACAGATAGGCTACGAGCAT
Organism: Phalanger gymnotis; assembly: GCA_028646595.1. Taxonomy (NCBI): domain Eukaryota; kingdom Metazoa; phylum Chordata; class Mammalia; order Diprotodontia; family Phalangeridae; genus Phalanger; species Phalanger gymnotis. The sequence continues at coordinate 10,048,565 of CM053624.1, read as the reverse complement.
GAGGCTATGCTTCAGTCCTACTCTCTTCACACCCACCCCTCCCTCTCCCAGTACTCTGCTACGTTGGCCAGCACCACTGATAGGGCCAAGAAAGGCCAAGCCTCCTGCAGAATAGTGCAGAGCCAGAGGCTTGGGGATGAGACCTTGGACTCCTGGTTAGACACAGCCAAAGTCCATCTGGGTTCTGCCACTTTCTTTTCTAAGGCAAACACAGTAGGAATCTCTCATTAATGCTGGTGGCTGCCATCACCCACGTACAAAACCACATTGAAAACCTCCAGGCTTCTCCTGGTTTCTGACTAAGGAAGAAATCTGAACTAGGGGGCTCCACGGCCAAGCTATCTCTCCCTTAATTAGGGAGAGCCATTTCCCAGAAAATCCACATGGCTGAATTCCTCCAAGCATTTGGGGTGTAGTGGAGAGAGACTTGGACCTGGAGTCAGAAAGACCTGGGTTCAAATCCTGTCTGACCTACTAAGTGCTTGGTGCTGAGCAAGTAAGCTCTGTGGGCCTCAGTTTCTTTTTCTGTAAAACGAGGCAGGTGGACTCAATGCCCTCTAAGGTGCCCTTATAGCTCTAAATCTACCATCGTGCCTCTGTCTCCGAGGTCCCGGGAGTAGTGAGGAAGGCACCACCAGTGACCCCAAGTGAGAGATCAGAGCTAGGATCAGAGAGTAGCGGTGGGACCTTGGAGGTGACCAAGTTCAGCCTCCTTGCTTCATAGATGAGAAAACTGAGTCACAAGAGACCAAATAGGCAGTCACTGGCAGAGGCAGGATTTGAACCCCGGTCTTAAGACAGCATTTGTTCTTCTGTCTCATGCTAAAACCCTACCTGGCCACAGTCCTGATTTCTCGGGACAGTCAGATGATACAAAGACGGCATGACAAATTGGAGAGTGGTTTCCTCACAACAGAATTAATCCGAGCTCACATTCATGTAACCCTTTATGTCCATGTATTCCTACCTACAGCCCTGTGAGGTCGTGACTGGTAAGTATTGTGTGCATTTAAGAGATGAGGGAACTGAGGCTCCAAAAGGTTGAATGATGTGTCCTAGGTCACACAGAGAGTGAGTGCCAGAGCCGAGACTCGAGCCCAGACCTCTCCTTAGCGCCAGCCCACGCTAGGACCCTCTCCACCCTCTCCTCACCCTCCTCTAGTCAAGCACAGCAGGCATCCTCACCTCACCTGAGGGCACTGTCTCTAACAGTTTGAGGATCCCCCCAAAGCAGGCTCCTAGACAGCTTTCCTCTCACCCATTCCACACCACTCAGGTGGCAGGTCTCCCAAGGCACTGGTCCTCCACACAGTCCAGGCTTTCAAGAGCAAATGAAATCACTTTGCCGCAGGGCTGGATTGTCCCTCACTGTCCTAAGTCTGAAAGGAGATAAGGATGAGTTGATAACAGACTTACCAGGCAGTTTGATAAGAAGGTAACCTGCAGAAGCCTCTTAGGGGCCGGAGGGAACTCTCTCCTACTCTTTGCCAGGAGTTTTGAAAGTTTACTGGATAAAATCCGGAGGAAAGGTCCTCAAATGGGTCCCTTGCCCCAGTCTATGCCGGCTCTTCTGATGAACCCCACAAATAATGAGTAATGGTTATGTGTCAGTTACATCCACAACCTCGCTGGATTCCTACCACAGCCCTGGGAGATAGGTGGTACAGTTACTGCTGCCCCCATTTTACATATAGGAATGAGTGAGGCAGCAAGGCATGGAGGAATGGCTAAAGGGTAGCTTTGGGGTCTGGAAGACCTGGGTTCAAGTCCTGTTCCTGGCACAGTCTGGCTGTGTGACCCTGGGGAAGGGGCGTAGCCTCTCAGTGTCTGAGGCAGCTCTCAAAGGCTCTAAGCCACACAAGAGTTAGTTCCTTCTTTCCTGAAAAATATTTGGCCTCACTGCTGCTCAGGAAGCCTCCATAGCCCCTGTCACCTCTAGGATAGCTGATAGTCTTCTCATGAGTAGCTAAAGCCCATCATAGTCTGGCTCCAGTCTCACTTTCTCAGTAGGTTGACACACCCCCTCATGCATTCTACATTCTAGCCCAAACTGGTCTACTTGAGGTTCCCTGGACACGTCCTTCTATCTCCTACCTCAAGGCCTTTGCCCAGGCTACACCCCATGCCTGGAGTGCTCTCCCTCTTCACCTGTGTTTCTTGGAATCCCTAATTCCCCCTCAAGCGCCACTTCCCACAAGGAGCTACAGATGAGTTCCACAGTGATTAGTTCTCCCCCTACCTCGAATTGCTTTGTCATACATATTTTGTATTTATTTATCTGAATACACTTTCTTTTCCACCAGTAGACTCCATATAGACTCCATAAGAGGAAGGACTCTTTAATTTTTGCCTCTGTATTCCCAGGGCCTAGCACTATGTCTGGTACCTAGGAAATGTTAATAAATGTATCTAAAGTGAGAGGTTTACCTCCACTGGTGGAGGGATTTTCTACACTGGGAGTTTCCTCCACTGATGAAATCCTGGGTGCAAATGTCTATCCTCCGACAATTCCCACGTGCCCGAAAGACAATGGAAAAAGTCCTTAAGTGCGTGCAGCTGGAACCAAACGGAACCTGAGAGGCCTTCACAAAACCGTGGAGGATCCCAGGGGCCTCTAGTCAAACCCATATGCAGAAGGAATCCCTTCTGTCACACAGGCCAAGGTGGTAATCCAGACTCAGGCTGGAGACCTCCAAGCTCTGGCATCCCCCAGCTGGCAGGGGCTGCCCAGCGCATCTTGGGTGAGCTCTGTGGCTTAAGCAGCATCTCCTGACATCTAGCCTAAGCTGGCCTCTTTGAACCTCTCCCTCCCCCTCCCCATCCCTACCCCTGTTCTGCCCTCTGGGGTCACACAGAACAGCAACACAACAACAGAAGCAAATGGCACTTATATAATATTTTAAGGTTTGCAAAGCTCTTTACAAATATCATCTCATTTTATCTCCACAACAACCATGGGGAATAGCATCATTATTGTGCCCATCTTTACATATCAGGAAACTGAGGCAGCTAGAAGTTAAGTGACTTACCCAAGGTCACACAGCTAGGAAGTGTCTGAAGAGGGATTTAAACTCAGGTCTTCCTGACTGTGGGAGCAGTTCTCCATCCATTGCACCATTTAGCTACCTCTACCCTAACCTCTCCATTGGCTTTTTGGCTTAAAGGCTGGTAGGGCCAGTCCTGGAAGTACGTCCCAGAAAGACGGTACTCTCATGGCATAACTAGTCATGGTTATCCTGCTGGGGAAGATGGGGGCACTCACTATAGCCCAAGGGCCTTTCACAATGAGGGACTTTGCCTAAAGCTGTTGCCTATTACAAGTCATCATTTCTATGGGGTCCTGAGGTCATTTGGCTCTCTTGGTAATTTGCATGGACAGAGTGAATTATTCATTCACGGGCACTGATATGTAAGACTGGGCCCATTGAAGCCCACCCTGGTGACTTATCCAGGTGCCAAAGTGACTCTGGCTTCTCAAAGGCTGCGGGGTAGGGATACAAGCTCAGATTGATCTGACAAGCTAGATTCGCTTCCAGTAGTGGCCCAGGGATGGAGGAAAGCCACTACTGAAGACCCTATAGTGAAAGAGGCAGCTAGGTGGGACAGTGGATAGATGCTGGACATGGAGTCAGGGAGATCTGAGTTCAAATCCCACCTCAAGCGTTTAAGAGCTGGTGACCTTTCATGGACTGGAAAGGCTAATATGAAATGTCACATTTATAAACAACCACTGGATGAGGAGCTGAGTACTAGAACATTGACAGATTCGTGGTTTCCTTCACATGGTGTTTCCTCTGTTAGTACAGATGGCAGCCCAGCCCTTCCTTCTCATCTGATGGGATCCATCTCTGTGTCTTCCCATAAATCACAGGATCATTGTGATTGAGTCTAACCTCCTCATTTTTAAGAACAATCTTGAGAGATGATCATTGTTGCCTTTTTACAAAGGAGGAAACTGAGATTCCAAGATGTTAAGTGATTGACAGAAGAAGGTCTTAGCGTCCAAAGAGCCTTATTTTGTCCCTGTCCAACCTTCAGGCAGGACTTCCACAAGGCCATGGACCAAGTTCAAGGTTGAAGTAGGATGAGAATCTCAGACGGTTAACCTCTGTGCCCAGCACTTGCCACTTACTACCCCTGAGACAGCAACCTCTGATCTCATAGAAATCCCCACATTTGATTCCCATGCACTAAATGGGGCCAGCATCTTTCCCAACCTTCAGATCAAGGCCCTTGGCATAAGAAAAGATCTTCTCCCTAATTTGTGAATTAACAAATGAAAAATCAAATGCACTGAATAGTGGTATCACAGACAACACCAAAAGCACTTGAGAAGCTTCTTCCCCTTCTCCTCACAAGACAGACCGAAAGCAGAGATACACGAACAATCAAAACAGAAAAATGGAGCTTCCAGGTAAAGCAGCTATGAAGAATGCGGAAACGGCAAGGACAACCACATAGGCAGGAGAACACAGAGAGGCGTTTGGGCTAAAGTGAACTTTCAGTGACTGGCGTGGATGCTGCTGCAACAGAGGTTCAGAACCATGGTGAGAGATAGGCATAAGAGAAAGATATTGTGGAACTAAGGGTGGGCAAAGGGACACTGGAACAAGGATATGAGAAGAACTCAAAAGAAACAGGGCAATGGGAGGCAGATATGATATTTTCACTTGAGATCTCAGTGCCATCCAGGTGGCTGGAACTCCTTAAGTGATGCTCTATAAGTTTTTGAGAAAACTATGACAGAACTTCTGAGGGAAAGGGTCAAAGGATCGACTTAGCACATAGGATCAGAACATATCACAATACCTGGCACACAAATGTTTACTGAATGACCACCTTAGGGAAATGACACTCTCCAGAAGGGAGTTTGTCAGTACTGCCTTGCTAAAGGGCTCAGATACTAATTATCCCTCTTCTTTCTTAGATTGGTTCTGTGGTGAATGCCATTGTTAGCCCGAGTGCTTGCAAGGGGCATTGGGGAGACACTTGGAAATACATAACTAAGACTCTTACATTTCCAGGGAAAACTCTGGGTAGGGCAAAGTCATACTGGTTATTTATTAGAGGTAGACTCTCAAAATTAGACTCGGTCTCTCTGACAGAAAGGTCAGGATCTGACCTGGGTTTCATTTGAATTTAGAACTTTTCTAGAAAATATTTCATCTGTGATCCTTGTCAATACAAGGAATAAGCTCTCTTCTTTGCTCCCTAACTACCAAGAACACTCAACATGGGGTAAAGAAATTTAGGGAACAGTACAAGATTTCAACTCCTCCAAAAAAATCTTATGTCTATAAAATAATTCTAATAGTAACTTACCTGTATGACCTTCTTCAGAATAAGTATCTAGAAAAAATACTTAAGCACAGTGCCTTTTTTCCCAAACTATAAAAGTATTCTGTATATAGCTATTATCCAGTAAATGTTTGTTGAACTGAATTTTGATTCAGATCTTTGCAGTCAGAAATCCCTTTTCCATGAACAGTCTCATTCTATGCTCATAACCATGTGAGCTATAAAATGTGAGCTTCTTGGGTTAGAGATTTTGCATGTTTTATATCCCCAGGGCTCAGCACAGATTCTGACACATAGTAGACCTTAAAATGCTATTCAACTCAAATATTAGCACCTACTTTGTACAAAGCACTATATGCACTAGTTGGTAGCATTAGGAAGCCAAAAATGAAACGTTCCCTTACGTTCTCCTGGGTGGATACAACTCATACAAAAGTCAATAATCACAAATTACAATAAATTTACAAAACGATACCAAGTAATTGCAGGAAGAAGCACCTGGAGGCTCAGGGAGCCCTTTATGTGAAAGGTGGTGGTTGAATGTGCTAAGAAAGATGCTCAGGATTCTACCCGGAGGGAGCATGTTCCAGACAAATGCTTCTAGGCTGAACTAGAAGTAAACAGGGAGCAAGACCTTCAGCTGGAGAAAAGAGTGCCAAGGAGTAACTTATTTTTGCCCGGCAGGGCTCATGATGTTGCTAACCAAGGTTTCTTGTGTTAAACATGAGTGGCATCAATTTCCTTTGACACGCTCAAGATTCAATTTTTAAAATAACCAATTTTCAAAACGGTTTAGCGGGACATCTGTGTTTTGAGGACCTACAGGATAGTTCTGCCAGTGTATGTCCTCTCTCCATCAATGCAGATAGCGATCCCTCTGTTCTGGTAGATGATTTTTGAGAATTGCTGGAGATTAAAAAAAAATCAGCTCCCAGCTCCCATTTGGACAGTGCTTTAAATTTTGCCAAGCTTGTTATGTATCTAGTTTGATCCTCAGAACAACTCTACCAGGCAGGTGCTATTCTCATCCCTCTTTTACAGATAAGAAAACCAGAGCTGAAAGATTTTAAAGCAATTGCCTAAGGTCACGTGTTTGGTAAGTTTCTGGGGCAGGATTTGAACTCAGGTACTTCTACTCCGAGTCAAGCATTCTGTCTGTTGTGCCATATACTGCCACAACAGCAAAATATGAATTTGGCTGAATTGGGCTAGGCTGGTCCTCAGATGACAGACAAGAGCCTGTCCCTGGGCCCAAAGCCTTCCCTGAATGATGGAACCTGTCAGAGATTGTATTGGTCCCTTCTCCCAGATACCAAGGTCACGTCCATGAACATCAAGAAAAAACACGTGGGGAGGACCTCCTGTCGGGTTTAATACAAGAACTTCAGAGCATTCCATCTGCAGCCTGGTACAGAGAAGGAATGCTGGATTCAGAGTCAGAATACTGGGGTTCAAATCCTCCCTCTGCCACTTATACCGGTATAGCTTTTGGCAAGTAAATCACTTCTCTTTGGGTATGGTTTTCTCATCTCTACAAATGGGGCCGGACTAGAGAACCTCTAAGTTCCTTTGAAACTCTAAATCCTAAACTCTCTAACTGGATTCATTAATCAATTGAGATACCTCATTTCTTCACTTTTGAAGATGAGTGTGAAACCTGATTAACGTGGCCAAGACCCATTTATCATCAATCATGGATTCATAGCTGGAAAGAACCTTAGACATTCTCTAGTCCAACAGTCTCATTTTACAGGTGAGGAAAGCGAAGGCCAGGGGTCGTAGGACAATAAACTCAGAAGAAAGCTCAGAGTTTGGCTCAGCCAAGCTCCTCGTCTTATAGACAGGACAGGGTTAAACCCAGATGTGCCCAAGGTCACACAGCTAGCAAAGGACAGTGCAGGATTCTACCTCAGTTTCTCTGGCTCCACTTCCAGCTCTTTTTGTGGCACCACACATCTTGACGTAGACTCTAAAGACTGATTTGCTTTTTCTTTCAGTCACTTTTATTGAATCTCATCAACCTCAGAAACTGCTTCAGGAGATACTTTCGAGGTTCAGCAGTGAAAAGCAGGAGCTTGCACCCTGCCCTTTTTTGTCCTGCTAGAAAAGAAAGGGGGTCCCGATGTTTTGTTGACAACTAAGTGTCATCATCGGCGCTGTGGCCTGGATGTGTAGAAGCTACAAAGGCCAATTGCTTTGCTCTCTTTGTGGAGGAGAGTCCCAGCCTAACCTTCTAGCCAGCCTCGCATCCTCCTTTAATCTCTTCCCAATTTTATTCACAACCCTGGCCTCAAGCCTCCCAGGGGTCTCCAGACCTGAAGGGGCTGAAGGTGGGTATTTGTACTGTGTTGATGTAACCAATAATACCACACTGATTCAATAACTTTGAAGCTTGCCAAGCATTTCCTAAGTAAAATCCCAGTTTACAGAATCTGAGAATGTGAAAGGACTGTGGCAGCATCTAATCCAACCCCTACCTGGAAAGAATCCTCCCTACACCAGACCTAGTCGTCTAGCCAATTGCTTGATGACAGCTTTCCAAGGAGGGGGAGCCACAGCCAAAGGCAAGTCAATAGGCCTCTTTCATCTATATTTTCCTTTGTGCTCACCTTGTATGCCCTAGAAATGTACCTGTGAGTTCCCAGCTCACTCTCCACTAAGGGAGTTTGGGGGTTTTGTCTATTTCGGGAGGGGGGTGATGTCCACATGCCAAAAACTAAAAAAGAATGGCATTAGCATATGCTCATATGAGGCCAACAGCTTGGTGAGAAAGAACCTTCTTCAGAGGGAACGTTTGGAAATACTTCATCGACAATTTATCTCTTGTCAAGCCCACAGATAAGAATTTATTGCATCTTTCAAAAACAAATCTCGTCTGCTTTGCTCTACAAGGTTACAAAGGTAGATGTTGGGATGGGATGCGGGGTGGGGAGCTAAGCAGAGGCTGTTGCTCTAATTGTCCTCACTGCAGAGACACAAAACCAGCATATTTCAGGGAAAGACTTCCCCTTTCTGTGGGCCCAAAGGTCCCCAACTAAGCAGCTCCCAGATGCATCGTAAGGCCACAGGACATTGGAGCGAGACCTCAAAGGGAGGCCATCAAGGCCAACCCCTTCTATCTGCGGAAGAGGAAACTCAGGCCAGAAGAGGCCAAGTCACTTGTCCAAGGTCACACAGCTGAGAAGCAGAAGAGTAAAGATTGAAAGTCATGGCTTCTGACTCTCAATCCAGGGCTTGTGTCTGCTCATAAAGAGGTCCATCATGATAGGATGCAGTCAGAAGAAAAGCAAATAGGGGAGGAAAGCAGAAAGAAAGTGGGCTGCTGTTAAGTCCATGCAAAAGGAGGCAAGTCAGGGGAGGGGAATCTGGTACAAAGACATCTCAGATGGCTACGCCAGCATGTGTGTTGGGGAGCATGGCTGGGGGCAGGGATAAGAGAGCTCCTCTCAGTGAGAACCAAGAGCTTCTTTGCCAACACACATAATCTACACATTGGAAGCCGCATTTCTAAGCCCCATTGGTTAAGGGCCATTATCAGGGAACCTCCACATAGCACAGTGAGAAACAACGGACAAAGTGCTTGATTTGACAGTCGGGAAGACCCGAGTTCAAACTCCGCCTCAGACCCTTTCGGGCTGTGTAGCCCTGGGCAGATCACTAACCTGTTTCCTATCTGTAATACAGTGTTTGAATAAAAGCTCCCATGCTTGTTGTGATCCAATGAGGTAATTACGCAAATGCATGGCAAACCTTAAGGAGCCATATAAATGTGTTTCATGGCATGTTCAGATAGATTAAGCATCTATCCCACCCAAGCTAAAGATTCCTACATATGTACATCTATACACATGTCCACACGCACACACATAAACACACAACCTACATCCAGAGCTAGTGACTGGTACTGGAATATCCAATCTCTATCCACTCCACCATGCTATGGTCATCTAGTCCTGACCCCTAATTTTACAGAAAGTGGCTCCAAGAGGTGAAGGAACTTGCCCAAAGCCACAGAAGTAGTAAACAACTTAGCCAGAGTTCAAATCTAAATGCTCATATCAAATCTAGCGCTCTGGCCATTGGACCACAATAGATATTTATAAGCATTTTTCCCAAGTAGCGTTTCAAAAGTCCATTTTCAAACTTTAACCTCAGCCATAAGGAAGTAAGCAATAAACATCTCTGAGTCACTTAAATAATTATCACAAAGCCCACTGAAGATGTCAAGGTCATCCACCACATCCCAGGCCATCACCAGCCATCTTGACTGGTTCTGCCACTGGACTTGGATGACTCAGGGAGAGAGAGGGAGGCTGACGACTTTGTGCAACTCTGCCTCGCTTAGATCTAATTCACACACAAGTCAAGACATCACCCCATGATTTCACCGGTCCTCTTCAAAAATGAAGACCAAACAACAACAACCAAGTCCATGCCCAGAACTCATGCTTCATAAAAGAATCCAAGTCCGTTGACTCTTAGTTTACATTCAATTCTAATAACCTTGGAGATTTGATTTCTAAAATCAGAAAATTAGCCACAAACCAGAGGGAAAGTGGAGAAATTGCCCAGGGCAGGCAACTGAAAACAGAAACCCTGGTTCACTGGTAGCAATGGGGAAAAATAGAAAAATACTATTTTTCAGGCTAGTACAACAACTGATATAAGTATTCTAGGGCAAGCCCTCAGCACTCCATGCTTAGACTATTGCAACAGCCTGCTGGTGGGTCTGCCTGCAGCAATTCTCTCCCTACTCCAATATATCCGCTGTTACTGAAGTGATTTTCCTAAAATGTAGTCCAACCATGTTATTCTCTCCTCCCTCCCTCACTAAATTCCAATGGCTCCCTATGGCCTCCAGAATCAAATGCAAAATTCTGTATTTGGCATTAAAGTCCTTCATAACCCAGCTCCCTCCTGCCTTTCCAGTCTCCTCATGTATGCTCCATTCCAGTGACTCTGGCCTCCTGGCTGGTCCACAACAAGATGCTCCATCTCTGAGCTCCAGGCCTTCTTTCTGACTGGAACATTCTTCCTCCTCTCTTCCAACTGCTGACCTCCCCGGCTTCCTGAAAGTCCCAGGTAAAATCCCACCTGCTGAAAGCCTTCTCTGACCATTCTTAATCCCCCTGCCTTTGCTTTCTTACTTCTTCCTTATCCTAGATGTCTGTTGTTGCTGTGTTTGTCATTCATTTTTGAAGGGGACCACGACATCAGGGAAATGATGACATGACTTGCGATTGACTTTGATTTGAGTGAGGGCAGCCTGTGCAAGGTCACCAGTCTCACTTTCTCCTCCAGAGTCATCTGGGTCCAGTGACCTGATATTCACCAGGATGACTGGAGATGGCCCAGGATGCAATGGGAAACCCTGGCCCTTTTAGGCTAAGGCCTCTTCAAGTACTCACTTAGAGAGAGGTAACACCCATTCAGTGTACAGGCCCCTTTAGCCAGGTAAAAGAAAAAAAATCAAGCTGAGAAGGGAAGACCCTCAGGGTTGCTGTTCCAGAGAGAAACAGTTACCATTGACATTCACTCTAAGTAGGGAGGGCCCCAAGTAGAGCCATGAAGTGGAGCTTGGGCAAGGACTGACCTATTGTGGAAGGAAGGGAGGGTGGGAAGGGGAAGGGAGGGAGGGAAAGAGAGAGGGGGGGAGAAGAGGAGGAGGAGGAGGGAAAGAAGAAAGGAAAGAAGGAAGGAAGGAAGGAAGGAAGGAAGGAAGGAAGGAAGGAAGGAAGGAAGGAAGGAAGGAAGGAAGGGAGGGAGGGAGGGAGGGAGGGAGGGAGGGAGGGAGGGAGGGAGGGAGGGAGGGAAGAAGGAAATAAAGAAAGAAATCTAGCCAGTAAACCCCAAGTTACATGGGCAGCTTCTGGCCATCAAAATTTACCTTCCTTTGGAGAGGAGAAGGAGAAGGGAATGGGGAGGGAGAGGACGAGCTGAGTTACCCAACTAGCTGGGTCCCCATTGAGGCAGCACATCCTGCTCACATACACTTGCTTGCATGTTGTCTCTCCAATTAGATTGTAAGCTCCTTAAAGGCAGGACCTGTCTTTTTGTATCCCCAGTGCTTAGCACAGTTTATGGAACATAGTAGGTGCTTAATAAATGTTTATTGATTAATCGATTGACCCTAGGACCTTTGAAATTTATATAAGACACAGTTGTTATTGTTGAACAGTGTAGTATGGTGGAGTGTTGGGTGGAGAGATAGGAACATCTGTGCATTAATGTGTTACTGATCCCAACTTTGATGTTAGACCTGCCCTTTAACCTGTAGGTCTCCTAAGTAACTACCTAGGTCTCACCTACGAAATCCCAGATAGATGGTATTCTAAGAGGGTCAGTGGGGTTCCCCTCCCTGACAGAATCCCAGATCCTTTGAGTGTTTGCCTCTACTCTCTCAGAAGGGAGCAGAAGGACAGATTCTTGGACAAAAGCTTTCAGGGCTTCAGACTTTTTGCTGGGCACTGAACCAGCTGCTTCTAGGTCTGCCTCCATAGCTGACAGACAGAGCCAGCCTTCTTCACTTGGCTGGGAAGAGACCATACTGAGCCTTTGCCCCTCCATACAGCTGATCTGGACCTTGCAGGTGCCATAAGAGATAAAGGTGACCCTTGAACAAGATGAATCACACTTGTGTTTACAAAAGGGAGCAGATAACGGCTGACAAAGCTAACCATCCTGGAGAAGGGGATGAGAACTTTCCAAAGACCAAGACCTAGAAGGAACAAAGGAGATCACCCAGGCCAGCCCCCATTTAGAGCTGAGGCAACAGGAAAGAAGTGAAATAACATGGCCAAGGCCACATAGTCTGCAAGTGGTTGAGAACGTTGTTGTATTTCTTTCCAATTCAATTCCAGAACGTACTGTGTTATTGGGTCATAGACCCAGAAGACACTGAGGCCCTAGAGAGCTGTGACTTTCCTAAGGCACAGCAGGAGCAGGATTTGAACCCAGGACTTTTCACTACAGAGCCAAGAATCTTTCCACTGTATCAAACTACCTCCTCAATTCAACAAGTACTTGTGAAGCTCCTACTATGTGCAAGGTACTAAGGGGAAAGGGCACAAAAAGAAAAGTAAAACGCAGGCTCTGCCCTCGAGAAGCCTTCATTCTACCCAGGTTTGTAGCATTGACACAGAAAAGTAAAGACAGAAAAGTAAATAACATTTACATGGCGCTCACTATGGGCCAGACCCTGTGCTGAGAGCTTCACCATTAGTGTCTCATTTGAGTCTCACAAGAACCCCAGGAGACAGGTCTATCATTATTGCTATCACCATTTTACATATGAGGAAACTGAAGCAACTGAGGTTAAGTGCCTTGCCCAGGGTCACGTGGCAGGTAAGTGATGAAACCACTGGAAGATGGGAGAGAACATCAAACACCAGAGAGCCCAGGGAAAACCTGGGCTAACAAGTAGCAGCTGAGCTGAACCTTGATGGAGACTAGCTGAGATTTCTGAGAAGCAGAGGTAAGCAGTCAGGGAGGGCATTCCAGCAATGAAGGATGGATTGTCCCAGAGGCAGAAGATGGACTACAGAAAATAGCCAGTGGGCTCATTGGATGGAATGTAGAAGGCTTCAAGGAGAATGCTCTGGGGTCAGCCAGGAGAGGCGGGCTGGAGCTGTGCTGGGAGGAGCTTCGAATCACACTCTGCAGAGAGCTTCCTTTTCTCCTAAAGGAATGGCAAGCTAGTGAAGATCTGGCGGCAGGAAGGTAGAGAGGGTTAAATCAGTGCCAGAGGAAGATTATTTTAGCAGCGAGGTGGATGGCTGAGTGCAGAAAGGAGAGACTGGAAGCCAGGAGTCTACTTAGGAGGCTGCTAACATAGTCTAGCTCAGAAGCTGAGAGCCAGAATTACAATGAAGGACAAGCAGACAAAAGGGCATAAAGTCACGTGATGTTTCTATCCCCTAGTGAGGAGATCCCTGCAGCTAATTTCTTTTTCAATGCTGGAATGATGTTGTATCAGGGGCTATATCCCTCCTCAGTGGTAGACATGGGTTCAAATCCTCCCCTGGACACCATTAACTTGAAGATATGTCACTCTGTGCCTCAGTTTACTCATTTGCAAAATAAAAGAGTTGGACTCTGAAATGGCCTCTGAGGTCCTTTCATTTAACTTCTGTGAAAGACTGAGTTTCCTCCTCTATTTGTAGCCCATATAAGCTCTAGGGGTCCTTATTCCCAACTTGCAGGTGACTCAGGTACCAGAGCAGGACAGATCTCCCCCTCAGGGATATTGCTGATGAACTGGGAATGTTCTCTAACCATGTGCCTCAAGATCCTGCCGGTGTGCTTTCCTCAAGATAAGCAGTAGAGAATCAATTTAGGCAGCCAACCTCACATAGCTTTTAGGAAGGGGAATTTACTAAGGAGGTAGAGTACGTTTAGAGATGGGAAACATCCTCCCAAAAGTCTGTGACACCCTCTCCTCTAACTCCATACTGAGTCCAGGGGAGAGTGGGCTCAAGCTGAGAGAGCACATGTAGGAAAGGAGATAACTTATAGCCCCTGGTCTCCAGAATCCTTTTCTACCACGTGTGGGGTGGGGTGGGGTACTGAAAAAGCCCCTCCTTGGGTATAGGAAATTTGTGCGTAGTCTCTCCTTGGCTCCCAATGTAGATCCCACCACTAGCTATCCCTGTATCAGAAGGATGCTAGGATGTTGATGAAAAGATGGGATGGTCCAGCATCCTCTGGATTCCTTAAAACTTTCAAGGTCCTCCTCTGGCCAAAGACAAGGAGAATGAGGGAAAGAAGCCTGTCCAGGGTAAAGCTGAGGCCCCTCCATCCCCTCCAAGTGATTCCTCATCCAGGATGTGCTGGTCAGCCCCATCTGCTCTACTTTCAGCAATTCTCCAGTTCCAGCTATCTTAATGCTGTTATAGCAGCCCTAGACAATGTGATAAAATCCCAGACAATTGGAACAGGCTTCTTATATTTCACTCTGTCAAATGGCTTTCAAAGCTTTTCGTTCTTAGTCCAAGGCCTATGATGGAAATTGATTGATCGGGCATCTTCCCCCTCACAGTAAGTTGGATGAGGTGACATGGTTGATAAAATATTAACCAGCCCTCCCGTATTTGACTCAGTTTCAGCTAAGGTCCTTCCCACCTCTAGATCAATGAACCTAAATTTCCAAAGCCCAGCCTAGGCATTGACAGATTGGCCTGCTACCCACTTTACCACAAGGGATTAAGTACTGTTTCTTTGGCCATACTCGCAGACCGTTGAATGGGGCCTAGATTATAGCAATCTGTGTCACTACAGAATCATGGGTCTTCTAAATAATAATAAAAAAGCAAAAAACAGCTTTTGAGTGCCTACTATGGGCCAGGCCCTGGGGATACAAAAAGAGACAAAAGATAATCCCTGCCCTCAAGGAGCTTATACTCAAATGGGGGAGACAACAAATATATACAAAGCAAACAGGAGAAAATTAACAGAGGAAAGCATTGCAATAAAAGGGGGTGGGGAAGGCTTACCGTAGAATGTGGGGTTTTAGTTGAGACTTAAAGGAGGTCAGGAAGGTCAGTAGTGGAAGCAGAGGAGCCCAGAGATGGAGGGTCTGTTTGTGGAACAGGCAGGAGGACATGATAAGTTGCATCCATCTAGTGCTTAGAACTTCCCAAATACCCTTTATTGTTATTGAGTCGGTTAGTTGTATCTGACTCTTCCTGGACCCATCTGGGGTTTTCTTGGAAGAGATACTGGAGTGATTCGCCATTTCTTTCTCTAGCTTACTTTACAGATGAGGAAAGGGAAGCAAACAAGATTAAGTGACTTGCCCAGGGTCACACAACCAGTAAGTGTCTGAGGCTAGATTTGAACTCAAGTCTTCCTGACTCCAGACACAGCACTCTATACACTGAGACATCTAGCTGCCTCCTCAAATATCATACTCTAACCTTAAATGTTGACTCTGTAAACTCCTTGAGGGCAAGGACTGTGTTTTGTCTCCTTTTGTATTTTCAGCACTTGCCTGGTGTGTAGTAGGAGCTTAATAAATGTTTATTTATTGATTATTTCATTGGATCCTCACAAGAATCCTGCAGAGCAGATGCTATTATTGTCCCCATGTTACAAGGGAAGAAACTAAGGCAGACAGAGGTTAAGTGACTTGCTCAGGGTCATGGAACTAGCAAGGGTCAGAGGCCATTTTTGAACACCGATCTTCCTGACTCTAGGTCTGACATCTGCTGCACCACCTTGCTGCCTCAATACAGTAGCACTGGCATTCTTTAGTATGAGCATGTGTCAAGACTGGATACAGACCACTGGGTAATGTCCTCATTAGCTGGCTAATCCCAAGAAATAAAACATCTCTACCAGAGCAAAGTAGGGAATGACAATTACCCAATACAGCGCAGTTCCCAAGATCCTAAGAAGGAAGTCTAGGTAATTGGTAATGGGGAGGGAACAAAGGAGTTTTCTTGTGTGCTTTTAAAAAGATTGATTCAAGATCTCTGGCCAAGCAGGGACAAAGAAAAAGGGAAAAGTTCAAAGAGATTTTCCTTCTCAAAAGAACCAGTTTGGCAGCAAAATCAAAGACACCAGTAGCTTGTTAAAGGTGAAACTCCCCAAGCCACTTGGTCTCTGCCCCCATAACCAAAAGGCTCTTCATAGACATCCATGCCCTCCTTTCCCACAAAGGAAGGAATCGACTATATGATTCAATATACCTCTTTGCTTCTTCTAGTTTCAGGTCCTCTCCTAGCTATACAGAGCAGCAGAGGGAAACTTAGCAGTCAGTGATTGTTTTCCACAGAACCAATGACCCATAAACTGCCTTACTGCTACACCTGCCTCCCTGGGGCCTTCTCCCATCTTCACACAAAAATATACCCACTGGTTCCAATTGGAAGAGAATAAAAACACTGAGCATTGTAATGGACTGCAAATGAAAGTATGAGGTGTGGGATGGACTCCCCTTGGAGAGCAGGCAACACTGGGCTCCGTTGCCCCACCAAGGTGAAGTTCGTCACTGGAGCCACACGTTCTTCTGTATCAGTGAGGCTGGTCTGAGCTAGGAAAGTGTGCTATGGTAAACAGAAGACGAACCTTGGAGTCAGTGGAAGGCCTGGATGCAAGCCACCTCCTGGTCACCCACTGCATCCTGGGCCATCGCCAGTTGTCTTGACTTTGGTCCTGTCATTGGCCTTTGATAACTCTGGAGAAGAGAATGAAGCTGATGACTTCGTACAACTCCGCTTCACTTAAGTCCAGCTCACAATCAAGTCAAGACATCACCCTTGTGATGTCATTGGTCCTCTTTGAGGATGAAGGATGACTGACCCTTAACCCTGACAACCATGGACAATTCTTTCATTTTCTCAGAGCTTTGCTTCTATCACTTTTATACTGGTATTAACAGCTGTATCACCTGCTTCACAGGTTTGCTGTGAGGAAAGGATTCTGCCTCGTGTATGTATGTGTTTTATATATACATATAAGTGTTTGAATGGTTATTAGAAGTAAACTTTTTAAACTAATTCACACTAAGACATGAATAACTGAGAGTCTGCTTAATCCTGCCAAGGAGTTTTTGTGTTTTAAAAGAGACTGTCTTCATATGAATTAATCTCTAATTGGTGTTATTTTAGACAGTTTGTAAAGCAGATTTGAGGGAGGGGAGTGTCTTCAAGATGTTCCATGCATAGCTCCAGCAGAACATGTTCCCTCCATCTACAAGCAAGGAGGCAGGCAACTGCAGCAGATGAAGCTCAAGGTAACCCAGAAGCCAGGGCCACTGACCTTGGGATAAATCCGCTAGCCATTTCAATCAGCCAGCCAAAGGAGACTGCAGCATCTGGAAGGGCTGGTTCATTCTGGCAAACCATTTCCATCCCCACGTCCTCCAAGATCCTGAATGCCCAGAGTTGGAGAACCTCCTGCTTCCTTGGGGACCTTCATTTTATCCTCTGTAGAGGAGGGATAAAGCATTGTGGGATAATGAGGGGTCAGCAAAGTCCTGATGACAACGATTGAGTGAAATCTCTTAAGAGAAGCCAGAATTCTAAAGGTTATTTCCAGCCAGAAAATGTCCCAGAGACTGAAGTCTCCCAGGTCTAAGGGAAATGTCTCCTTCCAGATGATTCCTCTCTCACTAAGGCATGGGATGAACTCAAAGAAGTTTATTCTCTTAGTCCAGAGGATCTGAATGCCATATATTCTTCATTATTGAACAATGTATTTTAACCACTTAGCCCTGGCAATTAATAAAGAAACCTTAATAATGATAATAACAGCCAGGAATTATATAGCACCCTAAGGCTTGCAAAGCACTTCTATACATTTATACTTACATGTGTGTAGATATGTATA
>CM053624.1:10008966-10030437 GCA_028646595.1 Phalanger gymnotis | reverse complement strand
GATAGATAGATAGATAGATAGATAGATAGATAGATAGATAGATAGATAGATAGATAGATAGATAGATAGATAGATAGATAGATGGATGGATGGACAGACAGATAGATAGATGGATAGATGGATGGATAGATGGATGGATGGATGATAGATAGATAGATGGATATATAGATAGATGGATGGATAGATAGATAAATGGATAGTTAGATAGATGATAGAGACATTGATGATAGATAAGAAAGATAGATAGATGATAGTAGATAGATAGACAGACAGACAGACAGACAGACAGACAGACAGACAGACAGATAGATAGATAGATAGATAGACAGAAACAGATAGACAGACACGCATACATACAAAATTTCACTGGATGTTCTGCCCCACCCTATAAGGAGGCAAGTGCCATAAATGAGGTGACTAAGGCTGAAAAGTGAAGAGACTTTTCCGGTCAGGGTCACATAGCTAGGAAGCAGCAGATGCTAGATTGGAATGCAAGTCTTTCTGACTCTAATCCAGCTCTCTATGAATAATGGGGTGGTGGCATTGGGTATGTATACTTCATCCCTCTCCTGAATTTGTGGAAGAGCATAGCCGAGGGTGGCACTAGATGGCCAGGCATGGATGGGAGGATGGATGGACGTACGGATGGATGGACAGATGGATGGATGGATGGAAGGATGGACAGACAGATGGATGGATGGATGGATGGAAAGACGGACAGACAGATGGATGGATGGACGGACGGACGGACGGGCGGACGGACGGACGGACGGACGGACGGATGGATGGATGGATGGATGGATGGGGCTTGATCTGCCTCATTGGAAGGAGCGCTGACATGCATGAGATCAAGGACCCTTTGGGTCTCTGAGTCCAGACCCAACATACTTAGTCTAGATCTGTCATTTCATTGGCGTGGGGAACTCCCAATGCAGATCTGCAATTTGCCTGCAACTTCTGGTTCCTGAGAGTGGCCCAGGGCACTGAGAGGTTAAGTGACTAGCCCAGGGCAACACAGTCGTTATAGGTCAGCAATAGGACCTGAAGCCAGTCTTTCTGACTCCAAGGCCAGCACTCAGTCCACCATGCTTTATCAGCTCTCATGCATGTATGTTGCTGTACATTGATGTATATGCATACATAATGCAAAAAGAGTTTTCTAGCTAAGAATTAGTTCTCTCAGGATGCTGCTGCTACAATAATGACATTCAGATGACCTCACCAAACAGTGCTGGCCTTCAGTCAGAAATCAAGCCAAGATGCAGATGTAATGAGAAAGGGGGAGAGGAGAGAGGGGACAACAGCTCCCCCCCAGCCCCCAGCCCTTACTGTCACCAGAAACCACAAGCTTGCCAACATCTGCTGCTGCTCAATAGCCAGGGGATCTTGTTTACAAACGTGAACAAGCAGGGGTTTGTTCTCTGGGGAGAAAAGCAAACAGCAGCTATCAGAGAGAAGGCTACATACCGGGCAGGCTGGCTGGTGCAGCTGCTTCAAGGCCGCCTCTCATCCCCTCTGTGAGCCCCAGGCCAGACCAAGGAGGTTTGTGGTCCTGCTGCCTGGCAGCAGTACTGCCTGCCTCTCTCCAAGAAGGGAGGGAGTGCTGCAGGTTAACTGGTTGGAGGCTGGAGACACCAACCAGGGAAGAGAAGGGAAGAAAAGGATTGGCCACTTATTAACTACTTGTGTGCTGTTCCCAAGCTGGACCAGCCAGTCCCTGCACCATCCCACGCCCTCCCCCCATCACCCCCACCTTTGATCTGTCACCTGGAGATTGATTTAGATCTGCAAGGGGCTTCAGAGGTCATAAGATAATGGAACCAGAGCTGGAAGGGAATCATAAGCCAGATGGTCCAGCTCCCTCATCATTAGAGGCAACTGAGGGGCAGAAACCAAACAAGTGATCTGTGGAGATCACATAAGGAGAAAGCAGAGGTGGAATTCAAACCCAGCTCCCTTCTCCAAATGCAATGCTCTTTCTGCCATGACACATTGTAGTGGGCTGGATGAGTGTGGTACATGGGATGTGTGACTAGATAGAAAGGAAGGGAAAGAGACAGAGTCAGAGAGACCACAATAATAGAGCTTTTACTTCTCTTGTTTTGGGAAGATGGAGCATGTCCACAGATAAGTTCATATAAGTTATTCTGCAAAAGGAGAGCGCACAAGGGGAGGGGAGGAGGGGCTGAATAAAGGAAGGTTTCATGGAAGAAGCAACCACTGACTGAGTCTTGAAAGAAGAGCATGAGGATTAAGGGAGGGAGAGATAAGGAGAGGGCTACCTCTGCCCCCTCCACCTGGAATATCCCCTCCCACTCAACTGCACCTCTCAGAACCCCTGGACTTTGAGGCTCAACCTGGGGTCACTTCTCAGAAGGTTCCAGGAACCCTCTTCTGATTCCCTGAGTCAAAAGAGCACTCCCCTTCCGGTTCTGTTCCATTGGTTTATCCTTGTAGATGTGATTGCCTCTGAATAGTAGGGACAGCTTGGAGAAATCCAGAGATGTAGGCATTGTAATGGCAAGGTTGTGGAATGGTTAGGAATCCTTCCCCACTCTGCGGCCTCCATTATTATCTAGTTCATACAGAACGTTGTCCACAAAGGACAGTCGTGAGAAACGAGATTGCAATGGTTGGCTGAAGCCAGACTGTGGAAGGCTCCACACTCAAGTTTACCATAGAGAAAGCTATTTTCCTCCAGTGTTGGGAGACAGAATCAGCTTTCAAAAGAGTAAGAAGTAAATGGGAGGAGGAGGTAACCAGGGTGGGCAGCTCTTTGTAAGAAGCAGCTGCCATAGTGGACAGAGACATGGTCCTGAAACCAGGAAGACCTGGGTTCAAGTCCTAACTCTGACACCTACTGGTTATGTGGTCCTGTCCCAATCATTCAGACTTCTCTAAAACCATTAAGTTCTGGAGAAAGTGCCAAGAGGTATTGGTAAAGTGGATGTCCTCACCCCAAAGTTCTCAGTCCCTACCCCTTTCTTTTGACTGTGAAAGGGGGGAGAGATAAAGGGTGATAGGTTGAGGGGATGCTGTTGTTTGTCCTTCATTTCAAAGAGGACCAATGACATCACAGGATGATGTCTTGACTGGAGAGGATGTTAAGGTCAAATGAAAAGTGTTTTTGCTCCCCTATCCCAAAGGATGAGGGGTGGGGAATGGTTTCAGACTGAAGATGAGAAGGACACTAAGGGTGATCAGAAGGGGGTGGGGGGAGAGTTTGGAACCAAGTAGGATACATGGTTTGGGGTAAGGTTAAGACCCGAGGTATGACCATCACTGTGGCCCTGTGGGCAGGAGGAACAAAGAAGCAGACTATGAGAAGAGTACATGGGGAGTACACGGGAAGTACCTTACATGGAACATCAGTATAATATGTCAAGACAGTGGCAGGATCGAGAGGGAAAGGCACAGAATTCCATGGGAAAGAGTAGAGAGTAGCCTAGGAACTGGCGGATTATCACAATAAGGCTATGTAGATGACATCCATCATCTCCAATGAGAAGAAAGGCAGATTGCCACATCCTCTCCTTAACATGATAACCAAGTATAGGGTTTGTTTCCAAGACATACACCTCTACCCTTCATCCTTTGTCCATCAATGCTCCCTCACTCCTCACTCTGCTCCCTCTCTTTGAAGTTTCCCTGTTAACTGTTGAAGGCACCGCCATCTTTCAGATCATCCACATTCTTGCCATCACCCCCAACTCCTCACTTTCATCTACCTCACACATCTAAGGATTTGCAAACTCTTGCCATTCCCATCTTAGCAGCTGCATCCACCCCCTTCTCTCCGTTCCCTCAGCCACCCCTCAGTTCACATCCTCATCATCTTTCCCCTGGCCTATTTCAATAGCCTTCTGGTTGTTTTTTCTGGGTCAAGTCTCTCCCCACTGCAAGCCATCCTTCACGTAGCTGCCAAAATGATTTTCCTAAAGCTCGGATCTGATCATGTCACCCCCTTTTCAAGACACCCCGGTGGTGCCCCTTTGACTCTGGAATCAGAGATAAAGTCCTCTTGTTAGAATTTAAAGCCCTTCTCGTCTGACCCCAACCTATCTTTCAGAATTATGATTTATTACTCCCCTTTCTAGACTCTTATCATCTAGCCAGGCTTGCCTTCTTGTGGCTCCTTAATTCCTAACAAAAACACAACAGAAATACCAGATTTGTGAATGGGAAATACGGTTATCGTATCATCCATTTGGCAGCAACATGTACATCAAGATGAATGGAGATATCATATATATGTGTATATATACATGCATATACACACATATGTGTGTGTTTGTGCGGAAGAAAGGGGCAGCTAGGTGGCGCAACGGATAGAGCATCAGCCCTGGAGTCAAGAGGACCTGAGTTGAAATCCCACCTCAGACACTTACTAGCTGTGTGACTCTGGCCAAGTCATTGCCTCTTTAAGAAAAATAAAAAGGAAAACTTTTTCATGAGTTGAAAGCAGAAACAAGTTGCTAGTTGCTTTGCACTGTGCCTCCTGAGTGCCAATCTACCCATAGGAGTTCTGTGGAAAAGTCATTCTGTTCCTGGGCAATTCCGACCAATCTTTGATGGTTACATTCTGTATCTTTCAATTTTAAAAAGTATCTAAAAGAAATTTATCAGCTTGGCTACTATATTGGTCAAATTAACCAAATAATTAATTCCTAATCATTAGTATTCACAAGCCCACCCTAACCCCTAGGACCAACACAACATTTTTTGAAAAGTAATTAGGTATATTCACATTCCCTCTTTTCACTTACATTCCCTTTTTTCTCATCCTTTTAAAATTCCTTGTTATTTTATACTCCACTATGCACATTCTCTATTACAGAATACTTTATGTCATCTATATGATAAAAACTATTCATATTTTATTCATATTATATAACAAATTCATATATTGGATATTCCTGCTCAAAAAAGTTTTTCACTGATAGGGATGTGTGACCAAAAGCCTTTGGAGACCACTGGTATAGATGGATGGAGTAAAACTTAAGCGGGAGGGCGGTTATAGAGTTGTGGAGACATTGGGAAGGAGAGAGGAGTCTACCTTCCCAGTCCTGGTCTATCGTAGTAGGACCATGAGGGATGGAATGATCATTCCTGGAAAGGGAATTCAGCATCTTCTGGACAAGCCAGGTTTCTGTGAATGTAAGAATCTGGAAGAAGCTTGAGCGGAAGCAGTCAAGAATGAAGGATGCTCCATGGACTGGGGATCCACATTAGGGATGCTCATGACAGAGCAATGAGCATCTTGGGCTTGTGACCCATAGGCAAGGTCACTTTACTTCTCTCCCTCGGTCTCTGTTTCCTCACATATGAAACCAAGCTAGGAAAGGCTGCTGGATTTGGCCCCAGAGGACGAGGATTCCACTCTTGGAAGGTCACTGGGTGACCCTGGGTAAATTCCTTCACCCCTCCGAGCCTGACTTTCCTCCTCTATACCACAAAGGGCTTGAATTAGATGGCCTTCTATGAGTACTAAACGCCTATGGCATCCACTGACCCTGTGCTGCTGCTGCCCTTATTACCTGATGGGAAATAAACAGAGTATCACAGCATCATCATGCACAGACAAATGATTAGTGCCATCTGGTCTGGAGGGATGTCGTTCTACCGCAGACCACGAAAAATCATGCCGAGCCATAGTGGCAGCTGTGCAGAGGCTGGATTGGAGAGCAGAGGTCCTGGAGGCCAGGAAGGCCCATTAGAAGGAAGCTTGTGGTGACAGTCTGGGTGAGCGAGGAGGAGAGCAGAGAGACAGGGACAGATGCCAGAAAGGTTATTGAGGCTCATTTCACTCCCCAGTGAGCAAGTCCCCTGCATTAATTTTCTGTTCAGTCTAGAATTGGGTTTTATGTGTGTTTCCCCCTCTGCAGTGGCAAACCTGGCTCTGGCTCCCACTTCCATCACTTGGGTACATCTCAACCTCAGGCCAACTCAGTTTCCTAATCTCTAGAATGAATGGACTGCACTAGGTGATCTCTGAGCTGCTTCCTGGCTGTACAGCTCTGTTCCTATAAGTAGCAACAACAACATGGCTCCTAAAATAGGAGCAGGGAAACGTTTTACTCCACCCTGCTTGGGTACTGCTCTGGTTTCCTAGGAAGCCGACAAACCACCAGGACAGGCTCCTCTCTCCACTCAGAGAGCACCAACACAGACAGGAAAATCACAAACACTGGCTGGCTCATTTGTAAAAACCCACCTGACTCGGACTTTGGGGTCCTCTAAGCCAAACCATAATCCTTGCCAGACAGACAACGAATTGCTGAGGTGAAAACAAATCATAGCGCTTGTTTTGAATAGATTGAAGCTTCAGAGGGACGGCTAGGGGGCGCCACAGTGTATAGAGTGCCAGGCCTGGAGACAGAAAGACTCATCTTCCTGAGTTCAAATCCAGCCTCAGACACATTATCTGGGTGACCCTGTTTGCCTCAGTTTCCTCATCCATCAAATAAGCCTGAGAAGGCAATGGCAAACCACTCCAGTATCTTTACCAAGAAAACCCCAAATGGGGTAGCAAAGAGTCGAACATGGCTGAAAACGACCAAATAACAACGAAGCTGGAGATGGACAGAAATAAGAACCTTATAAACCATTAAAGCTCCATGGAGAAGGAAGCTGCTGTTGGCATGCCTTTTAGTCTTTCTTCCACTGCCTCATCCTGATGAGGAAGTGACCCTGGGTTCGAGTGGGTTGCAATGAAAGGAATATTAGATTTGGAACCAAATGACCTGGTTCCCATCTGGAGTCTGCCAGTGAGGTGACCTCAAGCAGCTCTTGGTTTCCTTACCTGCAAAAAGACAGGATCATACCGAATGACCTCTAAGGCCTCTTCAAGATTGAAATCTATGATCCTAAGACAAAAAGGCAAGGTAAGCTCCCAGGAATCCAAATTATGAGTCATGGAGAAGCAGTGGGATCATACGCAGAGGTCCTAAGTGTTCTACAACACCTCACCCATGGTGATCTCTTCCAGTGCTAAAACTTCAATTCTGCAACTTGTGCTAAAAAAAGAGGCATGAAAGATCCAGGAAAAGCAGGCTTGGCAAGAGGGGGACTGGTCTTGTGAAAAGAGCAAGGGGGTAACAGACACACAGCCCATGGGGCACACAGGCTGGATGAAGACCCCTGGGACACTGTTGTCTTAGATTTGAGGCAGGAGTTTCAAAGGCTGCAGAGGAACTGTCTTGTTCTTCCCTCAACATTTAACAACAAATAGCCTCTGAATCGATAGATATTTAGCAAATGATTCTACTGTGCTTCTGAAAAGGGAAAGCAGAGCCCAAGGATAACATATATTCAAGTGTGGACTATAGAAAGGTGGAGAAGGGTGCTGGCACAAGGACCTTTGGGATTCCTCGCAGACATGTGACGAGTCTTGATGTCCCCATGTCTGGGGATTCATCTTTCAGGGAACCTGAGCTTTATGTGCCAACAACCAGTCAGAAGACATGTGGGTGGGTGGTTTCCATTATGGTTACATTCAATATGGAATGAAGGGGGCTTGTTTCCCACAGGTGATATAAAATGGAGGCATTAAATAGGTTAGCACATGAGCTCTGCACAAACTGGGCTCCTTGAAAAGACATGGTAAGTCCATGAGAGGCAGCATCTATGGATGATATCAGGGAGTGACTGCAGTTCTTTGCCCTACAAATATTCTCAGCCACCACTAAGTGGTCAAAAGGGGAAATAAGGGAACTCCCAGGGAAGCAACATCAAGGAATCCAAAGGTGAGCATCGTGGTGCCCACAGAAGGTTCAGTCCTTCCCTACCTTTATCTCTAGCATTGGCTAGCAAAAATCTCTGGAATGGGATTATTTCTTCGATTCTTGTTGGGTTCCTAATCTCTGCTGATTGCCCCTTCTGCCTATCGCCTTTAGTTGATTAAAAGACATAACAGATGAATAACCAAAAAGATTGGGAAGGAATGGTTACTCTGTGGCCTCTTGACTCTGGGTCTTGTGTTGAGTTCTAGATTCTGCTTTTATCCAAACTCTCCAAGGTTCACACATCTCATCGCCAAACTGACACAAAACACAAGACAAGGGTTAGTGGCCACTAATTTCTTTACATAACAATAGGAACAAACAGTAAAGAGAAAGGACAGAAACTATGGGAAAAGGGGGATTGGTGTGAAAGGACCAACCAATATGGTTCATTGTAAATAACGGCAGCTGATCAGACCATGTTTGATTTGCACAGCAGAAGCAGCTTCCTCCACTCACCAACTTTTCCCTTTGTGGGGAAGAAGACAACATGATTTCTGAGAAAGAGTTCAGCTAAAGGGGCAACATCCTGCCCAGTTCTGAGGTAAAGAGGGAAGGATGGAGTCCAGTTTATCCAATCGTTGCTGAGTCTGTGACTCAGCACAGCCAGGACCCCACCTGCTGCTTCAGCAGGAGTGACAACAAATAGCAGCTGTCGCGATCTTTCTAGAAAGGGGCAAAGTAGCACAAACATTCAACTCAGTGAATTCTGCATGAAATGAAGATGGAGAGGGAGCCTGAGGATGAATCCTCTCGACCCAGCTTCCTCTCCTCTTCTTCCCCAAATTCATTACAGACACTGGCAGATGCCACCATAGCTCCATAACATCAGTAGCTAGTGGAATCCTGGGAGAGCTTCTCTGTCCCTGATTATTCTCAGCCAGGTCCAGATTCTGATACAGAATTACATCTAGATGGAGGAAGGGGCAGAACTGTACTGGACAGTTTCTCATGATTAGTTCAAGAACATACCACATTTAATAACTCGGGGGGGGGGGCAGCTGGCATGATAGAGTAGACAGCCTGCACAGCATCGGTGCTAATGATTGTCCTGGAAGAAGCTGGTATTATCTCAGAGTGAGCTTTTGGGGAAAAAAATATGAAAGGGGGACAAACCATTAAGCTTTAAATAGGTGAGCTAAGAGATTAAAAGTAGCTAATGGTCTACTGCAAAGTAAAAGATTAATTCTTCACAGGTAAGCAGAAGAGGGTTAGATTTCCTCTACTTTGGATGGGAATCTCCCCAGATCAGGGCTGCACTAACAGCTCGAGTGTACACCACTTGGCACTTGGTGGCACTTTAATTCTACAAACAGAAATCCATACCACAGTGGAAGTTCATGTGGAGAGTTGGGCTGCAGCATTCACACAAGGTACTCGCCAATAAAAAGGCTGCCCAGAACAGCGTGGGTGGACCCTCAATGGAGTATTTATGGAAGAGCATGGAAACAAGCAATGGGTGAAAGTATCAGAAGAGAAAAATTAGATGTGAAGTCAAGGGAAACTTCCAAACTGTTAGAACTATCACAAAACACAATGGGTTGCCATAACAAGTAGTGGGTTCAAGCCAAGGTAGGCTACACGTTATGCGCATTGTAAAAATAATTCTTGTTCAGGCTTTGTTGGTTTATTTCTGTTTTTCATTTGGTTTTGTTGTTGTTGTTTTAGTATTGTGTAGGACAAGAGAAGGATCAAGGAACAGACAGGACTATTGGGTGGGCTTGGGGTGGTAGGAGATGGGATGATGACAATCAATGATGCAAAGAGATAATGCACACAAAGTACATGGCAAATCTAAAGACGATAAATAAATGTCAGTTATCATTGCTATCGTGACGAGAACGCTGCTGCCTATGATACAAGAAGGCTCATCTGCTTATGCTTCCTCTGCAAGGAGAATGAACTTTAGACAGGAAGGATAGGATGTTAAGCAGGGAATGGGTAGCCAAGGTAAGTAAGAGAACCAACACCTGTAGTGGTTCTAGTGAAGGCTAATTCAGTTCAGCCTGGCTTAACTGCATCCGTGGGTCCTAAGAGAAGGGGTAGATGGGATTGTGGGGCCACTGTCTGCAGCCTGTCTGTCTTGAGCTTTGAAAGGTCTCAGAGAATAGAAGAGGTACTGCCAGACCGGGAAAAGACAAATCTTACCTTTGAGGGAAGAGAATACAGAGTCTATAGGTCAGGAAGCCTGCCAACTATTCCCTAGAAAGTTCTAGAGTGGCTTATTAAGGTGACAATTTGAGGACCTGCAGAAAAGGAAACAGTGAGCCAAGAGGGCCAGAATGGTTTCATCCAGAAGAGGACAGGCCAGACCTCACTCATTTACCTTGTTGACTAGGTGAGTAGAGTGATAGATCAGAGGAGTCCTACGGGTGAAACATACTTGGGCTTCAGCAAATCATTGGGCAATTTTGTGCCTGTGAATAATATGGAAAGATATGGAATCAGAGAGTGGTTCCATGTGGTGGGTTTCAATTTGTAAAACTAAAAAAGAAGTCATTCATGGTTCAATGTCATCTTGGAGAGAGGCGTGTGTGGCCCAGGGATCTGTCCTGGGCTCAAGGCTATTTGGTGTGTTTTCCATGAGCTGAACAAAGGCAGAGTTGGCATGCCTGTTGGATTTGCAGATGTTACAAACACTGGATGACAGAGCCCAGATCCACAAAGATCTTGACAAGCTACAACAGAGCCGAATGAAATAAAATGGAATTTAGTCAGGACAAATCTAAGATTCTAAATTCAGATTTTAAAAATAAAAGTCTTTGCAAGTAAAGAGCCTAAGAGACAACGATCGTACCATTAGGCAGATCTGGATTTGGCTGAATGACTAATGCCAAAGAGAAGTTGCTAATGCAAACCCAACAGAAATCAACAGTGATGTGGTAGGCAAAAACCAACCACCTACTGCCATCTTAGCATTCATAAAGAAAGGCCTGGTGCCCAGGACTCAGCGGGCCATACTGTACTCTGCCCTAGTCAGCACACACCTGAGGCTTCTGAAGAGGGCGACCAGAAGGCAAGGATACACTAGTACAATTTTAACAACTGGCTTGGGGAGGGGCTGGGGCAGAGTGTACTCGTGACATGCTTTTAAGGTTAATCTGCATCATTAACATTTTTCCATCACATTCTAAGTCCAGACACTCAAAAACATTCAATCAAGCCCTGATTTATAACATTTGCTGATTTCTGAAGCACAAATACTCATACTGAAAATACGATCAGCTTGGGTATAAGCAGGTTCCAGCACAAGCCTGCCAGAGGGTGGGGGGCTTCAAGTCTCTGACTTGGCCAAAGGCTATTTCACCTGGAGAAGAGAATTATCTGTGGGCATTGGCTGAAGAAAGATAGTTATCTTCAAGGCATCTATAAGATTCCCAAGGCAACCCAAGGTAGAAATCAGTAGAGAAGCCTTGCTTTGGAATCAGCCGCCCAATACTCTCTCTTACCTTGTCCCTCTACTCTGCCTCAGAAGGATCGAGATGTTACCCCCCTCAGTCTCAACAAGAAAATGGTTCTCTTGGTTCCTCAGAAAACTCAAAATTGACTTATTTTAATTGGTGATTAAATCCAGAGCATTTGGGGAATTGAGACAGTTCTGAAAGCCCAACTTTGCAGGAAGGTCTCCAGACCCACCATGTGGGGAAATGACATTTCAGCTATGGAAATTTTTTGTTTGTTTTTAAATTCACACTTTGTGTATGTTAAGAGTATGTGGGCTTCACGTGTCTGCTGAAGACAGCGACATTTTCTCTTCTGGAAGAAATAGCACACACCCCACCCCCACCCCATCAATTTTCTTTTTATGTTGGAAACATTTACAGGGGTAGGGAACCTGCAGCCCTGAGGCCACATGTGGCCCTCTAGGTTCTCAAGTGCAACCCTTTGAAGGCTGTGAAGTTTGGATTCAAAAGGCTTCACTTGAGGACCTGGAGGGTCACATGTGGCCTCAAGGCCACAGGTTCCCCACCCCTGATTTAGGGCAAATATTGCTTATTGCTTCAAATTTAAAATACTTCTGCTGACATTTAAGGCGTTCCAAGTAACCTCAGGAGTTACTTAGGTTAATTCATAAATGAACAGTAATTCTTTGTATGATATCCCCAACACAGGGTCCCAAGGCAGCCTTCCCCCTTTGGAGCAGCTATCGTTAAGAAAGCTTTCCTGATATCAGGACTAAACATGACACTGGCCTCATCTACTCATCACTCCTAATTCCTAAATCCTGATTCCTCTTCACCATGACAGCCCTCCGAGTACCAATCACCTGACATTTATATAGGGCTCACTACGTGCT
Source organism: Phalanger gymnotis (assembly GCA_028646595.1). Taxonomy (NCBI): domain Eukaryota; kingdom Metazoa; phylum Chordata; class Mammalia; order Diprotodontia; family Phalangeridae; genus Phalanger; species Phalanger gymnotis. The sequence goes on along the minus strand of CM053624.1, from coordinate 10,018,359 downwards.
AAGTGCTTCATATTAACTACCTCATTCGATCCTTGCAACAACTTTGAGAGGTAGGTGCTATTATGACTCCCAGTCTATAGATGAGGAAACTGAGGCAAACAGCAGTTAAGTGACTGCCTAAGATCACGCAGCTAGTTAAGTGATGGAGGCTGGATTTGAACTCGGGTCTTCTGACTCCAGGTCCACTGTTCTATCCACTCTGGTACTGGTACCGAGCTGCGTTGGGCACTAGAGGTCAGACTGTGAAAGGACCTGAAAGGTAAAACTCCTCCACAGCTCTGATGAGAGGGGCAAAGCAGGCACCAGGAGCCCAAGAGGCCCGTTCTTGGGCAGTGCCCATGGCCACCACAAGAGGCTGCTCTGGAGTCGGCCAACACACAGAGGGTTCCCCCTCCCAGGCCAGCTACAGCCTTCTGAGAGGCAGCCAGCCCCAGCTCTGGGGGCCAGTACCTTTGAAGCAGCTGAGCCTCAGGCTCAAGTTCTATTTCCCAGCATGAATTAACTCCAAAAAGTCTGGTCTACCGGCCTCAAAGAGAGTGGGGAGTGGGGGGGGGGGCAGATTCAGGGGAACAGCAGCTGCTGGGAGCCCTTAAGGCTGAGTACTTTCCTCACCATCAACTCTTGGGGGCAGGATTATTATCTCCATTTTACAGATGAGAAAGCTGCGCTTACTATGAGCCAGGCAGAATCGGACCCCACTGCTCTCTCCCATGTACCACTAGCAAAGCTAAGACCCCTCAGTCCAAACTCATTCATTGTATCTCCAGAGCTCTAAGGCGCTGCATAGGATGAATGCATAGTGGGTACATGACTATCCCTCCCGGCCTGGAATGCTCTGGTCCTCTCCCCCTCCTTTGTTCCCTGGCTTCCTTAAGACTCAGCTCAAATCCTACCTCCGTAGGAGGCCTTTCTCAGCCTCTCCCCAGTTAGTAGGGCATCCTAATATCCTCTTCCATCCACCCTATTTATCATCTTGTATACACCCACTCAGATGGCATTTCCATGAGGGCAGGGCCCATGTTTTTGCCTCTGTCTCCCCAGAGCTTAGCACAGGGCCAGCAGATCAGAAGGAGATAAATGTTTATGGGCTGACACCTTATTTCACTTTGAGTAAGCATTTCCTATCTAAGATCACAGATTTCGAGATTGGAAGTGCTCTTAAGAGCCTGCTGGTTCAACCCCATATTTTACAGATAAAGGAAGTGAGAGCCAGAGGGCTTCGTTGCCTCGCCCAAGGTCCCCTGTGAATGGCAGAGCCAAAATTCTAGCCCAAGTTCTCAGACCCCAAATCTGACCTTCTACTCTTGGGGTTTTCCATATGTACAGAAGAATGGCAATATTGTAGGGAAGAGGGATGTATATTGCCACATCCATCTGGGCGCCGAACCTCAGTTGTAGGTCTTCCAGTGCCCACCCCACACAGAAGGCTCTGTTGGGCTCAAATGAATGAATGAATGAAGTACTTTGCTGATGAAATGTTACTCTTTCAGTACCAGGGCTGGGTGCTGCTACTGGCCGAAACCAGATTCAGCTCTGCTGAGTCATCGTCTTCAGAATCCATTGATAGCTCTTTAGAAAAAGGGTATTGAGTCACTTTTGCCCCTGAAATGCTACTACATGCACCCAGAAGCCTCTCCTTTCAGACTAGTATCCTCTTTAGACTCTAGGTCAGGAATGACAATGCTACCATCATGGAGAGGGTGCTCTCCATTTCCTTTTTTTTTTCTAATATTAGATCAGCCAAGTGCACAAAATGAAGTCTAGTACAGACCTGGGTTCAAATTCCAGTTCCTTCATTCACCAGCCATGTCACCCTAACCAAGCCAGACCATCTCTCTGAGCTGGCTTCCGCCTATGAAAAAAGTAGAACCATAATACTTGCACCACTAATCAGTAAACATTTATTAAGTGCCAATTGTGTGCCCAGCACTGGGCAAAGTGATGGGGAATACAAGGACAAAGAATGAAACATCTCTGTTCACAAGGATCTCTATTCTAGCAGCAAAGGGCTCTGGGAATCCTGAACCATTAAATAAAGAGGAAGTGTCCTTCTTCTTTCCCTAGTAGTCCTTCATCTTCGATGCTTGTTTCCTCACCTTCCAAAGCTCCACTTTTACTAGTCCTCCCGTTAGTGGTTTAAGGCCAAAGCTATTCCAATCAACTATTATTAGAAAAGCTAAATTGTTCCTGGCTACTGGGGGCCAGAGTCGGGGAGAGAGAGATCAGTTACTTTTCTGAGAATGAACTGGACAAATTCCAAACTGCAAATGCTTACAGAAAGTTAGTTAAGCATGACAGATGATCATGAGCTGTGGCCTCAGCTTAGCCTATTGGTTATCATTTTTGGAGATTCAGAAAATCACCCATTAGCTGGAGGTTACTGAGGACAGAAAAAAAAAAAGAAAAAAAAGAAAATTTCATTAAAAAAAAAAAACAGAATGAAGCAGAAATAGATCCCTGAATAAGCCCTTTCTGGCCGCCGCCACCACCACCACCCCACCACATACGCACACAAATAAAAACGTGGTTATCTGCTCTATTCCCTTACCTCCATGCAGCATCAAGCACCAATGACTTCATTGGCCTCGGGACTCAGAGACTCATAGCCCTCTGTAACTTAGATGACAGTCAGTGAACTGACCTACAGCTTACCGCTGGTCCCACCCATCCTGAAAGTCCTCTGAGCATAGCATGACCAGCCGGAGCCCATATTCTGTGAGCCCAGACTTCAAGAACCCAGGGGTTCATCTACACCTCAACAAGTCATCCAAGGAAGACTTTAGTAGGGCCATTACTTTTTCATTACAAACAAAACCCAGGGTGTGGTTTTATTGGCATAAGCAGCTCCTGAAGAGGAAACCCCCTCCACCATGCAAATGGGCACTTTCTCTGCAATTCATACATAGTATTAAAGATTTGCTTGAGTCACTTAAAGACTAAGGGACTTGCCCAGGGTCCCTCAGCCAGAACGTGCCACACTTGAACCCAGAACTTCCTGACAATGAGGCCAGCTGGTTACCTGCTATACCTACTATATTGATATAGAAAAGTAGGTTTGAAGTCACAGCCACTTACCTTAAGTTCCAACTTCCCAATTTCAACCACCAAACTACCTTTCTATCATTTTAAAAAGAGCATTGAAATCCTAAGATCATAAGTCTTTGCACTAGAACAGATGTCAGAGGTCATTTAGCCCAAACTCTTCATTTTACAAAAAAAAGAAACTTGAGGCACAAAGAGGTTAAGGGATTTGGCCAATATCACACAAGTAACAAGTGACCCAGCTGGGATCTGAACTCAGGTGCTATGACTCCAAGTCCAGTATTTTTTCCACAGTGCCGCACCCTTGGTTCCAGATGCTCCAGAACTTTGCTCTCAGTAGAGAAGGGGTAGACACACGTGAAGAATATCATATATACTTGCCAATTTCGGCCACTGTACCAAGATGGCTTTTCTTAACCACTCTGTTTTCCATTGTTGTAATAGGGAGGGGTAGAGACTACTAGGAAATGGTTTCTGTTTTTAAAAAACAGAAACAACAATTTTTATAGGTACACTCAAGGTCGGGAGTAGCCTCCATACTCCATCAGAAGCTACTCTCCCACTGCAAGAGATAAAACTTTCAGAAATGAAAGAGCAAACTAGACTGTTTTTTTAAAAGCCTTTATTTCCTTCACCATTATTGTTTTACAATACAAATATCACCTTGTGAATACACAAAAAAAAAACCCTACAGAAGAGAATTCTGCTGCACGTAAAATACAGAATGGATATATAGACTTCTTCATTCTTAAAAAACTAGTTTGTTCTGCACGTTGGCAAGGACAGGATAGAATACCTCCCCAAACCAGTGTCTGGCCGGAGTGAGACTTGGAGTTACATGCAGTTTCTGCACAAGTATATCTTAAAGAAACACACCTCTCGTTCTTTTTGTCATTGTCGCTGTTATTTGGCCAACTGCATGGTCAGGAGGAGGGGCATACTGATTTTCGATGTTCGAGTTTTCAATCGAGATCATTTGTAACCCCTTTCTAGAAAAAGGGAACGGATTCACGGCTGTTCTTATGGACTCTTTAAAATCCAGCTACCAAAGAGACAATAAAAGAATTCAAGGGAGATACATCCCTGTCACCTGGTCAAAGTAGGCGAACAGGCACAGACAGGAGAATGTGTCCCTTCCCTACTCTTCAACACATAGCAATTCCCTCACCAGAAGGAGACTTTGATTCATTTTAGCTAGAGATGCAATATTGAGTCATGTATACAGATCATCGTGGCTTTGTGGAATACTTTTATTTCAAATAAAAACATTTAAGATCGCCTACTGACCATACAATCAAGACAAGAAAGGCACTAGAAACATGGACAAATCTTTCTGCCAAGAAGCACTTTTAAGTATTCACTCTCCTCTCTCTGACATGTAAAAATCTTTAAATTTAGATTTCATAGTCATCTTGAAAAATAAAGTTAGGAAATACTTAGAAAATCACTTTACAACAGAATCTGTGGTTTGGTTTTTTTTTTGCACTTTTTTTTTTTTGACACCATCACTGCTGATTGTTACAAAATCAAAAGTTACCAAACCTTTCCGCATCTACCTTTTTTTTTGTTTTTTCACTTGACTATCAGCGCGACAGGTAGAAAGAGCTCTGAATGGAATTCCGTTCAGGTGCTTAGAAACCTTCATATAGACGTTTGCTAGAAAATGGCTTACAGCCCAATCTTTGGGGCAAAGAGATATGAAAAGTATGTTTTCCCAAGAAAATAATACGCTTTATTTCCAGGCGGGGCTGGAAAGACCAGAACTGAGGATATAAAAGCTTATGTTTATGCCGCCGCATCAGATACAAAGGAGCATGGTCACGGGTCATGTAAATCCCCAACCTATCAACGAGAAATGCATACGGTGCATGATGAGTTAAGTTCTCTTTATTGTTGTCCAACGCAGGTCCTTTGGAGAGAAAAAAAAAAGATCACAGTGCTGACCAGGTAACTCACTAGGTTAAGTCAAGGTAACTGTTGAAAGATCAAAGGATTAGGGAGGCTCGATTTTATGGCGATTTCTCTCATTGGAGTCCTTAGTACTTTGGACAGCTCCTCTTCCTCAACTTTGAACAGCTGTTATGTATCATTCACCAAGCGACTGTATTTTACTTGTCTACTGAGGTGGACCACAGGCCAGGGGAAAGGCCAGTGATAAGATCGAGGTACAATTCCTTGGACATTCTTTTCAAAGTACTGGAAGGGCTTATACCACCATACTCTCGCCAAGAGGTTCATTTGGGAAGCTTCTTTTAGCACCTGAAATAACAAAGAAGGAAGTGGCCAAGTCTAGAAATGCAATTCGTCGATCCCTAGAATGCCCTGATTTTCACCCTGGTCTAGCTCTTAGCTACAAGCCCCCATCCTGAGAGATCTGCATGTGCAGAACCCATCTATGACAAAAAAACCAGCATGAAGGAAGTTCCATTAATTCTTTCAGCGACTGGCTAGAAATATCACACCAACTCTCTAGGCAATAGTGCTTCCCTGAAAGTTGAAAAAGGCTAACTCTCTGAAGAAAAGTGCATCAGTTAAAGAGACAGTCTCAACAAACCATTTTCACAGACAAGAGAGCATAAGATGTGACTCTTGGAAGGAAAATGATTTCCTATATCAGGCCACATTTCTAGATATCCTACAGGAAAATTTAAAAAAACAAAAAACAAAGAGCTTTTAGTTGGGCTCTACCTTGAGGCAAGGTACCCTGTCTGGAGAAGCAAAGACAGGGACCTTGGGGACCATCAGTGATCTATCAGAGCCAGAAGGAAATTCAGAGGACATCTAGCTCCATTTCCTTCTAGCTTTTGAGCTAGAAGCAATCAACCACCAAAAATTTATTAAACATCTTCCATCTACTCTAACCCTCTCATTGAATAAATGAGGGAAAAGGGATCCTAGGAAGGAAAGGGCTCACCCAAAGGCACCCAGCTAATGCCAGAGCCAGAATAGGAAACCAAGATGTCTACCTCTAAAGCCAACACTGTTTCCGCTATGCCCCTGGAGAAGACTGGGCTCCAGACAGGAGAAAAGATTGCGGTGGGTCAGGTAGCTAATGATGAGCTAAGCTGAGTCTCAAATCTAGATCTAAATCCAAGACCAATGTCCTTTCTTCCACACCATCTGCCAACCGTTTCTTTGTGATTCTCCTTTAAGTGAAATGTCTCCTGGGCTTCCAGAACCCCAAGAGGCATGACACCCAGAGCAGGAGAATCTAAAATGAAGCAGCAGGTGAGGTGGGGACAGGGGAAAATCAAGACTTACTTGCTGATTCGCCATTGTGTGATACCACCAGAAAAGTCTGGTAGTGATGTAGTAAGCCACGACGACATCCACAGTGTAGTGTTCATGTGACAAGAGGATACAGAAGACCCCGGAGAAGCTGAGAATCCAGCAGAACCAGTGGTACCACCAGAGGCGCCGAGGGGAATCTGGAATGAGCAGAAAGCCTCCACAGTCACATGGTCCCAACACAGTCCCACCATGATGGCCAAGCCCAGTCTCAGACAAGCTTGGAATCCAAACCCGCTAGGCCACACCTTCCTCCTCCCTGGGCTTATCTATACTTCAGCTCAGAACAAAAAGAATTTACTCGTGGGATCTTAGGGCTGCAAATTTACAGCTGGAAGGGATCTGAAAGGTGGCACCATCCAAAGCAAATACACGGAGACACCAAAGTCATTCAAAAGTCAAAGACTTTTAAAAAACATGACTAATAAATACATTTCTGTAACACTTTAAAGCTCACAAAGCATCTCCTTTAGAATAACACTGTAACAAAAGAAATGAAAATATAAAGGATCTGTGATTTTTATCAGCATCAAGGAGTGATAGGATAGGATGCAACTCCCCTATGATTTGGCACAGCAGTTCTCAACCTGGAGCCCACAGACAACTAAGGAGACTAGAGATGCATTTTGGGGGCCCACCAAATTGGATGGTGAAAAAGTATATCTTAATGTTATTATCTCTGAAATTTTGCATGCCCTTCAATTATGAAGGAAGGCAAAAAAAATACTACTCTAAGGAGGGGTGTGTAGACTTCACAAGATTGTCAAAGGGGTCCAAGGCACAAAACCGGTTAAGAGCTCTAGATACAACATATCAAACATTTAGTCAGCAGGGGGCTGGAATTGGCTTAGGTTGGCCTCAGTAGGAAAGCTGTCTCAGACACTTACTAACCATGTGAGCCTGGCCAAGTCATTTCACTTCTCTGGCCCTCAATTCCCTCTCCCACAAAATGAGGATAATCACAGCACCAACCTCCCAGGGTTGTTGTAATGATTTAAGGAGATGAGTCATAGAAATCATTTCACGGTGCTACGTACATGCTTAGCTATCAGAATCATCATTGTCAATGCTCTTGGTGTTAATACTATATTATTATTACAGCCAGAAGGAACCTTAGACATCATTGGGTCCAATCACCTCATTTGACTGATGAAGGCCTAGAAGAGGGAGGGCCATTCCCAAGGTCTCAGAGGCAGGCTGAGATTTGAATCTGAGTCCTGGGACTCTCCATCCACCTAGCACTCAAGTTCGTGCTTATCTTCTCTAGGAAGTGGCTTCGGACATACACCCCTTATGTGACTTGCCCAGCATCACGCTCTTTTTCCACTTGGCTCTCTGGAACTCTCCTTGGTGGTGGAACAGTAGAAAAGATCTCTGGATTTGGAGTAAGAAGACCTGAAAACCTCTGAATTCTGCTGATGCAGAATTTCTTCTTCATCAGTTTCTGCTTCCATAAATTGGGGTGGGGGGGTGGAAATTAGGGAGAGGAGAAAAGGAGGAGTTGGATCCGATGGCCTCTAAGGTGCCTTCTAGTCCTGGCTCTACAATATTACAAAGTTTCACTGTCCCAGGACTTGGCAAAGTGCCTGACACACACTAGGGGCATAACGAATGTTTACTAAGTGACTGACATTACATAGATTCGAGGAAACTGGGGCTCAGAGAGAAGAGAGCACTGACCTTACCAGGGTTCGAACCCAGTCTCTTTGACCTAAAATCAAACACCCTTCTCATTTCTCCCTGCTGCACATTCAGGCTAGCCATTATAATCTGGGTCTTTAAACAGTTGTCCGGGTTTGATCAAACAAGCAAAGTTGCTGCCGTGACTCCATTTAGGCCCTGCCACGGGCATTTAATTAATTTTCCTCATACCGCAATGAAAATAATCGGATTGCCTTTAACTACATTTTGGAGCCAATGTTCTATACAGACATCGACAGCCATTGCTCTGGGCACGTGCGCTCACGCAGATGTTGACACGGACTGAGCCACTCTCATCTGCCGTCATCAAAGGCTCATCAAAGGAGGAGGCTCACCAAGCGTCCCTGGAAAAGCGGCCCCTTCCTCCTCCAAGTCTCCTCGTTTGTGTTGAGAACAACCTCACCCCTCAAGAGACCAGGTTTGCACCTTGACTTTTCCTGTCCTTCTGGCCCCGTAGCCAATCACTGTCATGCAACTTCAACATCTGCATTTTTCCTTTTCCCTCCTTTCATGCGATAGCAGCCATCGTTCAGGCCCAGCAGCCTACATCCTTCACACGCAAAATGAAGGACCTTCAGTGTCCTTAGACCTTCCAGATCTAAATCTATGTTCCGATGATCCCATAAAGTACAAACGAATAAATATTACGCGCAGAGCCCTGTGTGTGTACCGCTACCGCCATTTCAGAGAGGAGGATTTGCCCAGGTTGTTGCAATAGTCCCCAAACTAGTCTCTGCATGGAGCCGCCTCCTCCTCGCTCTTTAATCCACCCTCCACAAGGTGATGGCGATATTCCTAATGCTCTTGTTGGATCACTTCCCTCCCTGGCCCCAGGAGCTTCATGGCTCTAGGATACAACGCAACTGCTCTATGGGACACTTAAAGGCCATCGCCCATAAATTCTGCCGTGTTCTCTCTGGTCCAGGCCATCAGGCTGATCTGCTATTCCTCATACACGAGAAGCAGTGGCCAAGGGGAGCAAGCAGCCCGACCTGACACTATCCCTTAGTGCCTGGAATGATGGACCCTAGCTGTCCTCATCCTCCACTCACAATCAAGCTTTGCCTTTCGGGGTTGTGCTGGATGAAATGTAATTCCACACGCAATGACTGCGCACCTTAGGGTCACAGCCTGTCTTCCATGTCTAAGACAAGCGTTGGGCGAATCTGAGTGTCAGTGCAGGTAGAAGTAGGTTTCCTCCAGTACAGCCCCAACAGCAAAGCCTAACCATGAGTGGAGGACACTTAGGGCCATTCCTTCCAGGCACTGAAGGCCACAGTTAGGCTGGGCTGCTTTCTGCCTGTGGCAATAGTCTTTCTTTTTTCCAACCAAAAGGAGCTGATGTTGGTCATGATACACGTG
>CM053624.1:9989862-10008466 GCA_028646595.1 Phalanger gymnotis | reverse complement strand
CAAGCTGTTTGGGAGTGGGCTACATCTTTCTTAGTCTGAGGTTTTGGACAACTTTTGGTGGATGTTTGAAGCACAGAAGTGTATAGAATCATGGAGTTTTCAAGTTAAAAGGAATCTCAATATACATTTAGTCCAAGTTACACTTAAAAAAAGTATTTCCCACCTAGAGGAGACCCACTAGGTGCTCCCCCAACCTCTGCTGAAGACCCCACAGAGGCAGAGCCCATTGGTCCCAAGGGAGACTGTTTAACCTGATAGGAAATGTTTCCTTCCATGGAGACAAAAGTCACCTCTCAGCAATTCGGACTCCTCCACCCCATTTCTGAAGCCAGGCAGAACAAGGTGAATCCCGTTCTCAAGGGCAGCCCGGCCAGTAACTGAACATAGCTGTTGTGCATGGCTAAGCTAAGCCCCCTCAGCTTCTTCCACCAAGCCTCAGCCATTCTGAAGGAAATGTTAATCCACTAAGACCAGGAAAGCACTGACTTTATTTTAGACTTCAGAGCAGGGGCAGGATTTTCTTCTACTCCTCTCCAATCATCTTCATTCTGGAAGCCCATCCTGCCATTTCTGTACTCCTGGCAGGCACAGGGCTCAAAGACCTCCTTAAGCACAAAAGAGGAAGGAAGGCCAACAGGGTGTGAAAGCTCAAGAGAGTTTGGGGGTGTGGAACCCAACACCCAGTGCAAAGCTAAGCACCAACCCTCCCCTCCTTCCTCATACCAAGGTCATGCCTCCCACTCCACATTGCCGTGGGAACCCTGAAACAGTGAAGGAAACACTGTCCGGGATGGACAGATGAGTCCACTGAGCTGGAACCTCAAGGCACTTCCTTAGTAGAAACCCCAAACAAGGCCTGGAAGACAAAGCACGTGGTCCTGGGTTCCAATCCTGGCTCTGTCATTTGCTGACTATGGGATCTAGGGTGGAGTCACTAGTGTCATTCATCTCTCTGCACTTTTCTCAGTTCTCAAGGTTCAGTGGGAAGCTGGCTGGAGGAAAAGTCAGAGGCCACTTATGCTCTCCTCGTGTGGCCTTAGGCAAGACAGGTGGCCTCTCAAGACCCGTTCCTTCACCTGTAAAATGAGCAGGCTGAACGGGATGATCCCATCCCCCACCCCACTCAAGAAGCTGGGCCCTCCAATGAGCCCTAATGGCCTGTGAAATTGATGCTCCTACTCAAGGATTCTCAGAATCCCTTTCCTCAGGGGTCTTCGAACAGGCCGAGGGACTGCTAGGTTATGGATGGACAAAACCCGCCACCAAGATCCTGTCCACCTCTAGGTCTGTGATTCGGTGACTGAATCCCAGGGTTGGAAGGAGCCTCACAACACAGACTGTGCCCAAGCAAGTGTACCCTCCACAGCACTGCCCTGCCACCAACCCCCGCCCCGCCCCCGCCCTTTTCCCTAATGTGAATCTGAATTTGGAACATCTCCATCACATGGCGCTCTGCCCTCAGCAGCCAGACAGAAAAAGTCTAGTCCCCACCCCCTATTCCACAGGACGAGTAACTGGATGCAGCGATCTTGTCTCTCTGCATGGCCATCTTGTCTCTCTACGTCTTCTCCAACAGAGACTAAACACCCCCCACTCCTTCAAACAGCCCTCATAGGGTCCAATCTCCTGGCCCTCCACAGACTCACAGCAGGCTCCAGTAGTTCCTGAGGCTGGCCACAGTGCTATGACAGCCGGCGTTCACATCAGGCTTTAAGGTTAACAAAAGCACTTCACCTCTACTGACTCATCATCCTCACAGCTACCAGTGAGATCAGCACTACTCCTATCCCATTTTACAGAAACTGAGGCTGAGAGAAGTTTAGTGATCTGTCCAAGGTCACACAGCTCATAAGCTTCCAAGAAGGGATGGGATTCCCAATGCTCCCCATTCCAAGTCTACAGTTCTCCACACCCCTTGCCGTTGGACTAGTGGGGAGCTGAGAAAAGGACACGAAAGTTACTCAGATTTCTGACGCACCTTGGATCTGACGAAGCCCCAGTAAGGCGGCTGACAAACAAACAGTATTGTGATTTTACAGAGGAGGAATGCAGGAGGGACATCTTCCTTTCCCATCTTTGCATCTTCAGAGCCTTGGCAGATGCTCAGGAAAAGCCCGCTGATTAGGTGAATTCACATGTTAATGCATTAATACATGGTTTAACTACCCACCTTAACAACCCTAAACACAACATTCAGGTATCATGGTATCAGAGCATGACTTAAAACAACAAGGCTTCTCACTTTGTATTCCCAGTGCCTGGCACACAGTAGGCTCTTTATGAATTCTTAGTGATTGCTTCAGAGCTGAAGTCATTGGGCCAAGGGCCTATAGCTAAGAAGTACCAGAGCTCAGAACTTGTCCCCAAATCACAGGATTGATGATTTTGACGTGAAAGGCCCCAAGCCCCTTCCCATATTATAGCCAAGGAGGCAGACGCCAGGACAGAAGTTCCCTGCCAAGGTCACACTGGAGCTAAGTGGCAGAGACGGGATTCAAACTCACACCCCAAGACTCAAAAACAAGGGTTTGAGATACAAACTCAAGGCAGATGGGGCTGGCCTTCCCCAGGCTACGCTGCCCTTTCAGCCCAACCCCCTTCCTTCACAGTGTTCTGGGAAGGACCCCCCAGCTCCCCACCACATTTCCCCGTCTCTTTTCTTATGTCCTCCAACAGAAAAACTTCCAAAAAATACTTCTCCCAACAGAAAAGGGTACAATTATAGAATTTCCCCTTCTGCCTCCTTTCTTTTTCTAATTTTCTTCCCTTCTCGCTTTCTTTCTACCAAGGCCTAAGTATACATCTCTCACCCTAATCTGGAGGCAGCTAGGTGGTACAGCAGATAAAGCATTGGGCCTGGAGTAGAAAGACCCGAGTTCAAATGCAGCCTCAAACACTTCCCAGTTGTGTGACTCTGGGCAAGTCACTTAATCTCTCTTCACCTTGGTCTCCTCATCTGTAAAATGGACGTATTAACAGCACCTACCTCACAGAATCTAAGAAAACTTAGAAAGTGCTTACCTGACACATAGTATGTGCATATAAATAGCAGTTACGCCTATCATTCTTACTATGGGAGAATTAGAGAAGGCCAGAGATGGAGAGATCCCAGAGATAACTGAGCCCAATCCCATCTTACAAATAAAGATACTGAGGTGGGGGGGGAGGGAATATGAGTGAAGTGCCCAGGGTCACACAATTAGAGGGAACCTCAGCATCCATCTAGTCCAAGGCAAACCCCAAAGGTTGACCAACTAACCTACCCTATCCCTGCTGCTCTTGGGTCCAACAAAAGACAAGCTTTTAAGATTCTAAGGGGTTTGTTTGTTTGAGGGAAGGTGTGAGGGGAGACTGGATAAAAGTCAGGAACTCTGCTGGGCAAGCTTCTTGAGTGAGTTCATGGGAGCCAGTGTGGGCACGCTCCACCAACTTCACACACCGGCCATCAAGGCTTTGCCAGACTCAACACGGTACAGCACCAGAGGCTGGTCAGCTCCCAGAGAGCTCTGTGTGGTGTGCCACAATGCCAAACGTGAGCACACAGCTGTCCTCTTAGCCTTTTAACTCAGCAGTACTCACTGTGTGTCCAGGGAATGCCCTGTAAGGTGATTTGTTCAGGTGTGTGTCTGGGAGTGCCTCTTATGTTAAAAAACAAAATACTGAAATGCGGTTCTTTAAAAAAAAAAAAGTCCTCATTTCAGAATAGTACAGTCCAATGAGAGGATCCTATCTCTCTTCAGGACTAGAAGGAATTTTAGATATGATCTAGTCCAGCTCCAACACCTGACGGAAGAAACTGAGGCGCAGCACAAAATGAATTATCCAAGGTCACACAGCTAGGTGTCACCTAGGGACCTGGGGGAGTGAGGAAGACCCAAATTCAAATCCTACCTCAGATACTTAGCTGTATGACCCTGGATGAGTCCTTTACCTCTCCCAGCCTCAGTTTCCTCATCTGTAAAATGGAGGTGGCAACACCATTTACAACCCAGGGTTGTTGCGAGACATTTGTCAAGCATTTTCCCTTAAAGAACAAACTTTAAATCACCATGCAAATACTAGTTAGCATTATCACTCAGAGTAAAAGGCAGGGCTTGGGATGCCGAGCCAGGAACTCTGACCCCAAATCTGGAGCTCCAAGCACTGTCCCACAAGGCCCTATTTGACTGACTATACATGATGCTGGGAAAGAAACTGAAACCAGGCTCCTGGGTGAAAAAGACTTTGAGAGGTTTGGCTACAAGGCTGCTGCAAGATAGCACAGATCTCATCAGGCTCCTTCCCAGCTCAATATTCTTCAGTAGCCTCACTTCAGTAGCATCACTCCCAGTATCAAATGCAAACTCCTCCTGGCCTGGGCCCTGAGGCCCTTCTCAAAGGGGCTCTGAGCCACCTCTCACAGGACTGTAGCCTTACAGACCGAAGGGCAGGGGTCCAGTACTATGTCTGTGCTCACCCAAAGCCACAGTGCTGCTAGGCGTCTCCTTTTCTTCTTAAATCTCTCACAGAATCAGAGGCTCTCAGAGCTGACTGAACAAGGATCCCGACTTCAATGTCTCTCATACGACATGCCATCTCTTGCCTCTATACTTTAGCATTGGCTATCCCTCATGCCAGGTACTACTTATGAAAGCCTCACAGAATCCTCTGGCCTCTATCCCTTATGAACTGATACAGAATAAAGTAAGCAAAGTCAGAAAAACAGTAGATACAATACAATGGCTACACGAAAGCGAATGGGAGAACAATAAAACAATAACAACAGGGGGCTATGACATTGTAATGACCAAGCTCAAGCCCAGAAGTCATCCAAGAAGAACATCCTTCCACCCGCCATCTTGGCAGAGATGAGACACTATGGGTGTGGGACAGGGAACATGAGGCCAGAATTGGGGGCTGGGCAGCTTAGTAATGTATAACTGGGTTACTCCCCAGAGATATCTGCTAGAAGGGGAAGGATGAAGGAGATTTCTGGCAATACTTTTGTTTCTGTTGTTTGATCGTTTTCAATTCTTCATGACCCCATTTGGAGTTTTCTTGGAACAGTTTGCCACTTCCTTCTCCAGCTCATTTTACAGTTGTGGAAACTGAGGCAAACAGGGTTAAGTGGCTTGCCCAAGGTCACACAGCTAGGAAGCGTCTGAGGCCAGACTAGAACTCGAGAAGATGAGTCTTCCTGATCCCAGGACTGTCCACTGCAGCCCCTAGCTGACTTCGGGCAGTACCGGTGATGCTACTCGACATCAATAGCAATTTATTTCTTAAAAGAAAAATAGTGCTTTTTAAAAGAATCTCTAGTTCCCTTCAAACCTCAGCCCAAGAGCTACCTAGTTTCTCCACTTGAAGACTTTCCTAACTTCCCCCACGTCCCAGTGCCCTCCTCTCCCCTCCAAAAAACCCGACTTTATTACCTTACATTTATTTCAAATGATTTTGTGTGTGTTTATACATGTATATATACACATATGTGTACATACACATATGTATATATGTGTGTATGTACATATACACACGTATGTGTATATGCACATATGTATATATGTGTATACATATATATACATATGTATGTGTGTGTGTGTGTATACTTCCTGAGGGCAAGGGTCATTTGATTTTTTTGTCTTTGCATCCCCAGGATCCAGCATTAGCACCTGGCGCAGAGTAGGCAGATAAGAAATGCTTTTTGAATTGACCTCAAGACATCTGCCCAAAAAGCGCCAATGACAGGGAATTAGCCATCTGTCATTCCAGCCTCATGATGTTCCTGCGACCTATGTGACATCATAGGACAGACGGTATCACCATCATCATGGCTAGCATTGATATAGCACTTAAAGTGCTTGCAAAGTGATTTCTACAGGCCACCTCATCTGATCCACCTGGGAGGTAGGGGCTGCTATCATCCCCACTTTACAGACGAGAAAACTGACAGAGGTCAGATGATCTGTCCGTAGTCACAGAGCTAGGAAGTATTTGAGGTTGGGCGGCATGCCCATCTTACAAAAGTCAGCCCAGGAGGTCAACTGGTGGAGATGACTCAAGATAAGAACCCCTGATGAAGCTCAAACACCACAAAGGGCCCCTGCTTTGAAAATCTGTTTCATTTTTACTCACGAGAGGAAGTGGCCGAGCTGTGGTTCCTCCCCGTACCACACACAGCACTCTACGATGCGCCCCCACACTGCCCCCCAGCACTCTCTGATGAATGAACCCCAGTAAACAAGGCTTTCCCCAAGCCTTGGCAGGAGTTGGCAGCCCACTCATCAACCAGCTTTAATGTTATCTCCTGGCTGCCCACATGGCTCAATTAAATGTAGAGGAAGCATCCAGAGGAAGAATATCTGAAGACAGGAAATCAAGAGGAAGGACATCTGAATTCAGGAAGAAAATCCCCATCTGCTGTCTATCACAGACAACCTGAACTGAAATTTAGGCTCTATTGGAGGTATTAGAATTTGGAGGGAAAAAAGATAATCCCACCTCCTGGTCGTGACAGGCAACACAATGGACCAGAAATGTAATTATGAAATGCTGCCTCTCTAGGTAACCTACTGTTCTTCTCCTATTCATTCTGTCTACAATTCTTTGCAGATGGTCTCCTACATTACACTTGGGAGCCCTTGAGGGCAGGAACCAGGTTTTTGCCTTAGCACAGTACCTGGCACATAGAAGGTGCTTAATAAATGCTTATTGACTGGGTGAATACTTATGAATTTTAAATTTAAAAGTTTCTGATTTAAGAAACTTTCATTACATAATTTTACATACTTCCCATCTTTACCTGTTTCTATGCTGCATACCCTCAAGGTCAGAAACTGTTTTATTTCCAAAGACAACATTTTTGTTTTAAATGCCAACACCAGGCAGGTGATTCAAGACCAATTGTTGGGCGCAAATCCTGAATTCAGTTACTTTGGGATTCAAAGGTTTGTTGCAATTAAATCTTACTCCATTAAACAGCAAGTAATGAGAATCTCCCAATTAAAATGGCTAAAAGGCAACAGATGACACCTACGACCTCAGTGTCCCAGTCAGGGCTCCTCTGATGAAGCTCAGGTGTCCACACTCTTCCCCACCCTCCCAACCCAATCATTTTTCATTGAATGGCTCACACCAGACTTCAAATGATCTAAGATATAAGATAATTAGTCTTGCCGACGACCCAGCTTCTGACATAC
This sequence comes from Phalanger gymnotis, assembly GCA_028646595.1. Classification (NCBI taxonomy): domain Eukaryota; kingdom Metazoa; phylum Chordata; class Mammalia; order Diprotodontia; family Phalangeridae; genus Phalanger; species Phalanger gymnotis. Next base: position 10,001,291 of record CM053624.1, on the reverse strand, counting down.
TGACATACTGATTTCTGGTTTGAATCAAACAAGCATCTGTTAAGAGCTACTGTGTGCCTAGCTCTACGTGAGCTAAGGGACAGGCATACAAGGCAAATGTGTAACAGTCCCTTCAATCAATTCATCAATACACATTTATTACGTGCCTACTATGTGCCAAGCACTGTGCTAAGGTGTGGGGATACAAAAAAAAAATGTGAAAGTCTCTGCCTTTGAGGAACTTAACAGTCAAACAAATGTATACGAAGCAAGCTATATTCAGGATAAATAGGAAATAATTAAGAGAGTGAAAGCACTAGAATGAAGAGGCTTGGGGAAAGCTTCCCATAGAAGGTGGGATTTAAAGGAAACAGACAGAGCAGAGGAGGGAGGACCATTCCAAACATGGGGGATGGCCAGGGTGTCACTGGAGCTAATATAGAGACAACATATACACATGCTAGAGACCCAAACAGGCTAGAAGGAATGTGCCTGGCCGAGGGAAGGCAGAAAAAGCTGGGGGAGAAGGGAAGAGAGTCCTGCAGAAAGAAGGCTCTGGGCCTGAGCCCTGAAGCCTACGGTTCTCGTAGAGGTCTCTCGTACCTCTGCCAGGTAACCTGGCAGAGACAGGTGCAATCTCTATACATAGGAGGACTTAACAGAAATGTCTGTGGTGTGGAACTTAACATCAACACCCATGTAAATAAAGATCTAAGCGCCAAGAGTGCGTCTAAAAGATAAACCTTCTCTTTAAAAGTGCAGATACATTTCCATTTGCAGAACATTCAAGGCAATGCCAGTCCCCAGGCTTTGTGTTGTTTTTCCCTTAGGGGAACCTTCCTGGTAGAAACAATCTGTTTACATAAGTAAGGGTGAGCAAAGAGGACATTTAGGGATCAACCACTAATAAATAAGGAAGCCAGGTGTGTTCCATTCCTTCCTTTGAAATTTAAGACTGGAAGGGGCCTTATGGGTCATCTAGAATATCATCAAACTTCAAGCAGACAAAGCCTCTATAACCCCTCCTGGTCTCAGCTTGGATACTTCCAGAAACGGGAAAATCACTCAAGAAAACACTCTGCATTTTTTAAGAGACAGTTCAGTGGACAGAGCCCCAGACCCGGAGTCAGGAAGACCAAAGTTCAAAAAAGTTCAGATATTTCCTTAGCTGTAGGAAGCAGGGCAAGTCACTTAACTGCCTCAGTTTCCTCATCTGTCAAATGAAGATAATAGCATTTACCTCCCAGGATTGTTGTGGGCATCAAATGAGATAATATTTGTAAAATGTTTTGCTTTGCAAAGTGTTAGATAAATATTATTACCTGACAGGTTCTGGGGATTAAGTCTGAATTTGGCCCAATGACTGTGGGTGACCCCCAAGGCTCTGACCCGGGCCCTCTTCCCTTCTTCCTCTAAATTATTTCCCTTGGTGATCTCATCCGTTCCCATGATTCAGTTATCATCTGTTGGCAGATGAGTCCCAGATCTGCTTATCCAGGCCTAATCTCTTTGCCTAACCTCCAAACTCCCTTCTCAAACTCAACTAGATATGCCATAGACATCTTAAATTCGATGTTTCCCAAGCTGAACTCATTTCTCCCTGCCAGCTTTCAAAGTGTTACTGTTGAGGACTCCACTGTCCTCCAAGTCACTCAGGCTCATATGCTTGTTTTTGTTGTTGTTTGGGTGTTTCAGTCATGTCTGACTCCTCACGGCCCCATTTGGGGATCTCTTGGCAGAGATACTGGAGTGCTTTGCCATTTCCTTCTCCAGCTCATGTGACAGATGAGGAAACTGAGGCAAACAAGGTTAAGTGACTTGCCCAGGGTCGCATAGCTTAAGCATCTGAGGCCACATTTGAACTCCGGAAGATGAGTCTTCCTGACTCCAGACCCAAGGCTTTATCCACTGCAGCACCATCAAGATGCCCTTTTAATAAGCCCCAACCCCAATTCTGAAATCTTCGATTCTAGAATCTGTGAATCTCTCTAACAATACAAAAATGGGGGGGGGGGGAGACAAGAATGTAGGGATGGAGTAAAGGAGGCAGAATCCTCCAGTCTAGAATTAATTTTGAAGAGCTACTATGTCTCTCATCAATACATGATTCAACTCAAGAAGACCCTGCTAACAGCCCAGCCTCCATTCTCTGAGCACAACCATTCTCATTTGCTCCCTCCCCACCACTCCCAGCTAGCGGAGGGACTGCCAGTATCTAGGAGGCAGATCAGACCCCTTTGTTTTCCAAAGAACAGATAAGATCCCAGAGCAATCAGGCCCTACTTAGGCTCAGGAATAATCAAGCAGAAGGCAGTTGTAGTGATGCAAACATTGTGGATTTTTTTTCTTTAGTCTTGTCTGGTTCTCTTGACCCCATTTGGGGTTTTCTTGGCAAAGACACTGAAGTGATTTGCCATTTCTTTCTCCAGCTCATTTTACACATGAGGAAACTGAGGCAAACAGGGTGAAATAACTTTCCCAGAGTCACACAGCTAGTTAGTGTCTGGGCTGGATTTGAACTCAGGTCCTCCTGACTTCAGGGCAAGCGCTCAATCCACTGCATCACCTAGCTGCCAAAAGGCAGTTAGTTATATTTAATTGGGAGTCTGGGTCAGAGAAAGAATTCCAGAAGACTTCAGAGCTCTCAAAGCAACTGAAATCTCAAACTAAAGTGGGACTGGTCATCTTTCATTTTCCTTCTTTCCTTTTCATTTTCCTTCCCCCTCCCTTTTCTTCCTTCCTTCCTCCTTCCCACCCTCCACCTGGTCCAGCATTCTCTTCCACACAGCACTGACAGGTCAGCTAAACACTTGAAGGGGACCAAGACACCCACACTTCAGATTGAGGTTTTTGTTTCTTTCTGTCTCTGCTAAATCTCATCTTCTGAAAGATCCGTTCCCAGTTCTAAGTTCTCCTGCCCACCCCTCCAAGATGACCACCTATTTATCCCACCTGTGTTTGTACAGAGTTGTACCCTGCCTCCCCAGTTAGACTGTGAGCGCCCTGAAGGCAGGAAGTCTTGGGGGAAGGGGTCTTTCTTTGGATTCTCAACACTTCAAAAAGTACCTATCACATAGTAAGACTTGCTAAATGACTGTAGAAATCACCATAAAACTACTTTAGAGAAAAGCACATGACTTTAAAAGTTCATAGAGTAAAATCTAAGTTTGTAAAAAAAAAAAAACTATCTACAACAGGTGGTTGAGGTAAGTTGCTGGGTTACAGACAGCCCCAGCTGAATAATCAACGCTCCAAAACTAAGACCTAGAAGGAACTCTGGAGACCAACCGGCCAGCCCCTTCCCCTTCCCCCTTCCCCCTTCCCCATCTGCCAGAAGAGGAAACTGAGACCCAGAGAGGGATCGAATTTAGGGAGAGTTTCAGTAAAGTCTGAGCTTGTAAAGAGATCACAAAAAGGGAAGCAGAGACATCAGGAAGGACCTGTTCCGGGCTAATCTCAGTAAAGAGAACCACAGGAACCCTTCAGGAGGGAACCACAAACAGGATCCCGACACACCTTTCCTTCCCTGAGAAATCCCCAACACAAGCTCTCTGCTTTGGAGACCCGGGTCAAGGAGCCCGGCTGTTCCCAGTTTCCCCAACAGATGACCGGCAGGCGCGTTTCAATCAGTCCCCCTGGGAAGAGTGGAGGCTCCAAAGCAGTGTCTGTGCTGGGGACCTCTAGGTCCTTGCCCTCCACACCGGAGCGGGGCCCCCGCCCGACCTTCCCCAGAGGAATTTGGGAACGGTCAGCTTCCCCCTCTCCCAGCAGCCCGTTTGCGGCCACTTCGGGCCCTCCCAGGGTCTCTACCTTCTGACAGGTCCCCAGGGTGGGGCAGCCGCCTCTCCTCTGGTGCTCTCCTCAAACTCTGATCAAGAAACAGTCCCTAGGAACCTCGGCTCCCCCTTATTTCCGGAGCCTCTGCCACAGACCGTGAATTTTCCGAGGGCTTTCTGTTTCACTCCCCGCCTGGCTGTTTTCACTCCAGTGCTGAGTCTCCAGGAGCCCAAGGGCGGAGGGAAGGCCAGCCCGGCCAGGCGTCTGTTTCACGGCTCCCAGCCCCAAGTCCAAGGCCAAAGTTCCCTGTCCCACGTCCTCTGCACACAAGATTCAAGCGACCGGCTCCGCGGCTGGGCTGGTTGGGCACCCACCCCAGGCTGGAAAGGGATCCCCAAGCAGCCTGGCTCCCTCCCGTGTCTGCTCCGCCCTAGGGACTCCCAGGAACGCCCGGAGCCCCGCGGGAGAGACGCTCACAGCCCCAAGACGGGAGGTCCAGGGGCGGCTTTGGGCAGCAGCGGGAGGGCACGCGAGGCACCTCCTCCTCGGCTCCCCCCGTAGGGCCGTCTGGGCACCGGTGCTCCGTGTCCAAGTGACGTGGTGGCCCGGGGAGGAGGGAGGCTCCGTGCCTGGGAGAGCGCACTGGGAAATCCAGTCTGGCTGGAGGAAGGAGCCCGTGGGGGGCGGGCCGGCCTCCTCCTTCCCGTTAGCCTCCAGCTGGCCAGGCCCTACAGTCCAGCCTCCCGAGGTGGCCGCCCCAGAGCTCCAGGGTGTGTCTGGGAGGCCGAGCTTTTTTGGAATGCAAGGGTGGGGCCCCAGCCTCCAGCAGAGAAGCAATGAGTCAGGCTGGGATGGCCCGGGCCCAGAAGGGTTTCGCTTACAGCTCCAGGAGGAACTTTCAGATTGGGGGCCCTTCACTCTCACTGCTTTCCCCACAAGGATTTATGACAAGCCACTCTTCCACTAAGCTGTGGAAAATCTCCGATTGTCTTAGGGAGCCTTTGGAACGATCCCATTGGAGGTGTTTTGGACGTACTTAAAGGAGCCCAGATCTAGACTGGGGGCGCTCACAAGTGCTCGAAGCCAACCCCTTCATTATAGAGATGAAGAGACTGAGGTCCCAAATCGCCCAGACGGTTTCAAAAACAGGATTTGAACCCAAGTCCTCCAACTCCAGAGCCAGTATTTCTTCCACACAGTCCTTTGGCTCTCACTGTTCCAGACTAGACTCTAGACTGAGCACTTTCCAAGGCCATCCCTATGCCTGGAATACTCACTCCTTTCCTCCTCTTCACCTGGCTTCCCTCCTTCCAGTTTCAGCTAAAATCCCACCATTCTACCAGAGTAGCTAAGGGGGTGCAGAGTACAGACCAACAGGCCTGGAGTGGGAATGCTTTGGTTCAAATACAACATTTATGGTTCCTGCCCCCTCCCTTCTCTTTTATGCATTCTCTGGGAATTTTCTCTGGCTATCTCTCATGCCTGGAACTAACTAACCCTATGTCTCTCCAATCTCCGTCTGTCTCTTTTTTCCTCCTCCCCCTTCCCCATCCCTACCTCTCCCCCTCCCCCTTCCCTTCCTTCCAGGCTCACCTCCTATAAGAAGCCTTGGCCAATCCCCTTCCATGTTAGGACTTCCCTCTAAGAGTCTCTCCAACTGAATGAACATGGCTTCCTTGTACAAGCTGGTGGGTGCACTGTCTCCCTCATTAGAAGGGGAGCTCCATGAGAAAGGGACTGTCTTGTAGCTTTCTTTGTATCCCTAGGACTTAGCACAGGGCCTGGCACACAGTAGGCACTTCATAAATGCTTGCTGACAACTCCCAGCACTAGACCCAGGATCCCGTGATCCTGGGCATTAGGCGCTAAGCGGGGGGTTAGCAGCACTGTGTTCAAGGAGATACAGTTTACACACCAAGCCCCTGGAGTTTCCAGGTGAATAAAGGGCTGTGACACTGTAGCCAATCCTCATACACCGCCTTCATAAACTAATTCTCCTACTGCCCACGGTGGCTCTTCTAAACCTTCGCATCTCACCCCAAACCTCCCACGGCTCCTCCTCCTCCACCCTCTCCGCTGAGATCTTCGCCTCATATTTCAAAGGAAAAATTCACTGGGAGGGCCCCTCATCTCTCCTCTTCATCTCCCATCACCCAGGGGCCTTCTGCCCCTCTCTCCTCCTTCACCCCTGTCTCAGTAAGGAGCAGCCTTACTCCTCGCCACGGCTACTAACCCCTCTACCTACTCAAGCAATCCCATTCCATCGTGCCTCCTCCAGGAAATTGACTCTTCTGTCATGCTCATGGCTCACCAATTTTCTTTTTCTTGATTTTCGTTTTAATTTATGGGATAAAACAAACATTTCCAAAACACGGCATGACATAAAAAAAGATTGCACATGAAACCGTAAATCTATTACGTCTAACTCACTACTCCTTTTAAATACATAATAAAAATTATCATGCAAATTTCTTTTTCCCTTTTTTTTTCCTTCCCTCTCCCCTCCCCCTGTCCTGGAGATGGCTACCATTAGACACACCCTTCTCTCCAAATGACAGATAGTCTCTCACTTACTTTCAACCCTTCCCTCTCTACTGGCCCATTCCCTGCTGCCTACAAACATGTCCACGTCTGCTCCAAGCTTCCAACCTCACAATCATCCTTTATCTCTTCTGCCTTTCGGGGCTAAACTCCTCGAATACAGCATCTACAATAGACACCTTTCTCTCCCCTCACTCTCTTCTCCAGACTTCACAATCCAGCTTCCAATGTCATCATTCCACTGAATGCTCCTTCAAACTTAACTAGCGATTCAAATCCAAACCCAATTAGTTCACATCCTTCTTGACTTGTCTGTAGCCGCCGACACTGGTGATCCCTCTCCTGGACAGTTTCTTCTCTGCTTCTCCTCCTCTCTCTGACCGCTCCTTCTCAGTCTCCCTCGCTAGACCTCCCTCCGGATCATACCCTCTAACTATAGCAGTCCTTCACTGCTCTGTGCCGGGCCCTGACTCTGGCCTCCTGGCAATTCCACAGCCAACACATTTTATCTCTCATCTCCAGACCTGTTCTCTGACTCTTCCATATCTGGAATGTCCTCCCTCCTCATCTCTGCCTCCTGGCTTTTTTTAAGTCCCAACTAAAATCCCATCTGCTGGAGGAAGGCTTTTCTGACCCCTGTGAATTCTAGGGCCTTCCCGCCTTAATTATTTTCCATTTGCCCTGTACACAGTTTGTTTATACATATCTGTTTGCTTGCTGTCGCTTCGTGAGCATAGGGGTTGTTTTTTGCCTCTTTTCTGTAGCCCCAGTGTTTAGCACAGTGACTGACACATAATAGGTGCTTAATAAATATATGATGACTGACCCTTGGACAAGTACCTTCCTGTCTCAGAGACTCAATTTCCTCACCTGTAAAGTCAGAGAGAGGCTGCTTCCTACTTGGCAAAATGAGGGGTAGAGACTAAGGTCTCCTCTAGCTTTGAAATCCTAAGATTCCAGAAGCAGGGAACCTGATTATACAACTCTAATAAACACTAAGATGTGCATAAATTGGAAGCAGGATAGTTTAGTGGGAAGAACGCTGATTTTAAGAGTCAGTGAACCTGGATTCAAATCCTAGCATTAACTCCGTGACCTTCCCATCTCTGGGTCTGTTTCCTTAACAGTACAATGAGGGGATTGGAGCCGATGACTTCTAGGGTCCTTTCCAGGGCTACACTTCTGAGTCCATGATCTGAACAAGTATACCGAAGAAATACCAAAGAGCTCAGAGGACAGAGAATGTGGTAACGCACCACTGAGAGAGGCAGTTTAGGTATAGACTTATAAGACTTAAAAGAACATGCCAAGGTACATAAGAAAAGAGGGTGGATGCCCTATCTGCCAATGAATTAGGAACAATATTTACCGTCAATGGAAAAAAGGTGGCCTATGGACCAAAAACATTATTCATAAAATATGTAATTTTATAGTTGGAGGAGACCTTGGATAACGCATCCTTTTAAGATTAAGCCAGTTCAGTTTAAATCAATATCCATTTATAAAGTGTCAGCTCTGTGCCAGGCGAGGGCTGGGGATATAAGGGCACATAAAAACCATTCTAGGCCTCAAGGTTCTTCCATTTTGGAGGGTAGGGAAGAACAGTATGCCCAGAGACACGAATACAAGGTAAGCTGAGAAAAGCTGTACGATGAAGAAAGTTAAGGGTGTATAGGGCCCCACCCTACCCACTTCCTCAAAGTAAAGAACTTATGCACTTGGAATCTGATCTAAATTGTCTACTCATTATGAAACAATTAAGCTAACTAAAAATATGAGCAAATTTGGGAAGCCAAGAGTTTATTTCCTTGGGTCACTATGATCTAAAAACACCGTTTTGGAAGAAAGAGATTTAAAGGAATCTAGGAATTGGCAAATCATTGAATATGGCAGAAGAAAAAGACTGGCCTTGAAAATAGGCCAGTATTGGCACTTACCGCCAGAGGGCACCGACTTCAAAAGACGCCGATAAGAGAAGACTACAAGGAGCTCAAACCGAGAGGAGAAAAGTACCTGGGCCTGACTTTGTGCTCCAAGAGTAAAGATGGGCAACTCCACCAAGAGCTCTGAGAGTTCATGGGATCTGGAAGGGACAGGAAGGGACTTCAGAAGTCATCTCCTCCATTCTCCTCCTTACTTCAAAGATTAAGAAACTGAGGATAAGAGAGAGCAATGACTTCACCACTGTCACACAAGGATTCAAACTGAGGTAGGATTCCAACTCAGGTCTTCTTGACTCCACCATTCATTCTACTGTACCACCCAGCTACGATTTTAACATCAAGTTTCCATTAGGGATGTTTCTTCCTCCTATGATACTGTTTTCAATTCATTATAGGAGTCAAATGGAAAACAAAGTTCTCTTTAGAGAAAACACTGTTGGAAGAGTCCAGTTCCAAGAAAATGAGATTTGCCCAAGAATCATCAGCTTAGAGCTGTATGGGATGTTAGACATCATCTTGTTCAAATCTTTCATTTTACAGAAGAGGAAACTGAGTCTTACAAGTTAAGAGACTTGCCCAGGGTCACACAGCTAGTAGGTGCCAAAGGTAGAATCTGGGCCCAAGTCCTCCCAGATCTAGGTCTAGAACTCAATTCACCACACCATACCACTTCCTCCTCTTCTCTAAAGGCAACCATTCCCAAAACATCCACATAGAATAAAGACCACGGGGAAAGTACCATCCAGGTAGCTGATGCCTTCAATCTCTAGTTTCTTGAGAATTCCCTCAGACAACCCACATTCTTAATGTTAAAGCGTCTTGAGCTTGGCGTTCAGGGCTCTCTATACACCAGACACAACATGCATCTCCAAACTTGTTTCCCAATATCCCCCTCCTCTCAGAATTCTCTCTCTAGCCAGGATGATCCGTTCATCATCCCTCAAATGTCCTCCCTCCTCCCACATCTGTCTTTACAAGCAGCACATACTTTTAAGCATGGATTCTATGGCAGGGACCATGCTGCCTATTTGGAACATAAGGGGACACACTGTACCTTGACTCCAACAAAGTGATGTCACTTTGATATCCTCTTTGAGAATGAAGGACAACAACCAACCAACCAGGTCTCCAGCCTGGATTGAACCTACTCCTTTCTCCTCCACTTTGAAAAGTCCCACCCTACCTTCCAGTCTCCCAGCCCATAGGGACTATTATCTCTTCTAAACTCCTCCAGGCTGTCTGTGCCATTCATTGGCCTTGGGTATGGCACCAGAGGACCCAGCTTCTCCCTGATTCTGGTTCTTACTTGCTGCATGCATAACCTTGGCAAGTGGCTTACTGCCCCTGACCCTTACATGAAACAAAGGGCTTGAACTAGATGACCTCTAAGGACCCTTCCAACTCTTTGTTGTTCAATCATTCAGTTGTGACCCCGTGGAAGATCACACAAAGTAGAAAATCATTAAGTGTTTGTTGATCTTAACAGCAACAATAACCACCAAGCAAGAATCAATAAGGACAGCAGGAACAGGCTATTGGACGTCCACTGTAACCCAAAGTGGTTTACATTCAGATAGAACTGTTGGAATGGCTAAGATCCTAGAGTGGACTCCAAAGGCCCTCTTGTGAGTGTCATCTTCAGAACTCAAACAACATGGTGGTCACGAAGCACCAAAGAGCCGAGTCATGTGACTTTTTGTGGAAAGGGAGTCTAGGAATGGGATGATTACCATGGCAACTCAAGACTAGGTCATCAGCCACCAAAAACAACAGACGAGCCATTCTAATAGAATCTGATGGAGGGGCCAACTCAGATGATGCAAGGAGAAAACCAAAACAGTACACTTCCTTGCAGACTGTAAAAATGTAGCACCAATTGAGTATTTATCTATACATGAGTGGATAGTCTGAATAGGCCAGAAACTCCCTTTCTTTCATGAGCTGACAGAAAACAAATTCTCACCCCACAAAAGCAGACCTTCACGTGTCCTAGAAAATGCAACCAATAACTCTCCTGGAGTCTGGCCATTTATCAAAGACTGCCCGTCGCCCATAACCATCCAGATGTAGCACTGGTCACTGAAAGCATCATTTTAACCAAATCACCAAGCCAGGCTACATGCCATGTAAAGCTTTCGAACTATAGAGACCCAGTAGAAGAAATTCAAACCCTTTGGAAACAGGATGAGGTGCTGTCATCTCCCCCGTCTGCTGTGGAAGCTTCCCTAGAGGCTTGGAGGAAATCTACCAAAGAAGAGCTTACATCTCCACATTTTTACTTTAATACAAAAAGCAATTACATTATTTGCCCAAGCAGTAACCACAGAAGATGAAACATAAAGGAATGATAAGATAATGGCCTGCCCCAAGGCCTTCTCCATCTCGACCCCACTGAACTATAGGTCAGGAATTGAAATACTAAGACGAGCAGCCCTTTTATAGTACTTTTCAGCGCTAGAGCTTCAGGACTCTCACAACCATCCTACAAGACAGGTACTTCTAAGATTTCCATTGAACAGAGGGGTTCCCTTCGCTTCAGAGAAGGGAAGTGCGCAGGGTCATGCAACTGTTGGTGTTAAATGTCATACTTCTGTCAAAAAGAAGAAAAGCTACGTTTTCATTCCAACTTCTGACCCATGAAGAATAAATAGATATTATATAGAGGTTTTAGCTAAGTAAGGAGAAGGATCCCCATTTGTTAATTCCATAGGACATGTGGAAACACTTCATCCTATCAAGGAGGAAGGACAGAGATGGAATTTACAAAAGGACTTCCTGAAATTATCATCTCAGTTCTTCAAAAGGCAATCACTAAACTTTTTTAAGACAGCTCTTAAGGTTATTCATTTGAGATATTTGACTGCCAAGCAACAGACACGTGGGTCTGGGCCCAGCCTCGGTAGGGTCAATACTCACAAATCCAAGCCCCATAGCAGGAGCTGGAGTATTGGATTGGAGGAGGAGAAGGAAGACAAGTTCTTTAGAAATAATTAGAACCACTGAAGTCATAGACCTAGAGCTGGTACATCTAGTCCAGCTCCCCCACTTTACAGATGGGGCATATGAGGATCAGAAAGGTTAATTAGGTGAGTAGCAAAGGTCACACAGGTACCAAATGGCTGAACCAGGATGTCAACCTGTGCCATCTCACTCCAGAACTCTCCCCAGGACACTAATTTTGTTTATTCC
>CM053624.1:9962602-9989362 GCA_028646595.1 Phalanger gymnotis | reverse complement strand
TCCATCTCTGCAGACTGGACCATGGCCCTCTTCCCCGCTGGTTTCCATCTCTGCAGACTGGACCATGGCCTTCTTCCCCCTTGGTTTCCATCTCTGCAGACTGAACCATGGCCCTCTTCCCCGCTGGTTTCCATCTCTACAGACTGGACCATGGCCTTCTTCCCCCTTGGTTTCCATCTCTGCAGACTAGTCCATGGCCTTCTTCCCCCTTGATTTCCATCTCTGCAGACTAGACCATGGCCTTCTTCCCCCTTGGTTTCCATCTCTGCAGACTGAACCATGGCCCTCTTCCCCGCTGGTTTCCATCTCTACAGACTGGACCATGGCCTTCTTCCCCCTTGGTTTCCATCTCTGCAGACTAGTCCATGGCCTTCTTCCCCCTTGATTTCCATCTCTGCAGACTAGACCATGGCCCTCTTCCCCCTTGGTTTCCATCTCTGCAGAGTGGACCATGGTCCTCTTCCCCGCTGGTTTCCATCTCTGCAGACTGGACCATGACCTTCTTCCCCCTTGGCTTCCAACTCTGCAGACTGGACCATGGCCCTCTTCCCCCTTGGTTTCCATGACCCTTTTCTCTCTCAGTTCTTCTCCCGGGAAACTTAGGCCCAGAGACAAAGCCATCTGCCCAAGATCACACAGGCAGTGTAAGCATTAGAGGAAGAATCTAAGCCCAAGTCCTCTTCACTCTGGCCTGCTCGATTTCTCCAGGGAACTGTCAGTTCTTAGTTCCCAGGCAATCCTTGCTTAGGAAAGGTCACTGAAAGAAGTTCAACAATAATCTAAGACCAGCTCTGACTCGGGGAGAATTGGAAATATTGTTTGAGGTCTTGGAGAAGAGAGACTTAAAGCTTTGGAAAACCAGGTAGGTCTAGGAACCAAGAAGGGACTTGACGCAAATTAATTCCATTCTTAATTCCAAATCGGTTTTGAACATTCTGATTCTGTGGCCTCACTGATGTGGGTAGATATTCTCCCACAAACCAACCATACCTACCTGCTCATTCTGTGCCCCAGCAGTCCCAGGCCTTCCATCAATCATACCCAAGAGGTTTGTCCAATATGGCGGAAGGCTTTGGTTCTCCTTCCACGGGGTGACAACAGTAGCGTACCATCCATCTGAAAATGTTTAACTCAAAGAAAACGAGAACCCCAAACCTATGACTTTATTGACCTGTGAAAGAGCTCCTGTCGATGCAGACTAGTGTCTGCTAGGAAATGTACGGCCTTCAAGAGATGCCAAGGACATCAAGAGGTAAAAGGGACTTGTTGGGGGTCACCAAGACTGGGTATGTCAGGACTGGAACTCAGGCCTCCCCAATGCTAAAGAAATTTTCTCCACCACACAGAAATTTGGAAATAAGAAAAAAAAAAGACTCCTCAATGTTACCCTGAAAAGTAGTCCAACCTCCAGGAAACTGAGATTCAGAAAGAAGTGACTTGTCCAGGGCCATATGGAGTAAGCAGTTTGATCCTGGGGTCTCCAATTTCCATCCACAACATGGCCCTTGGGACATGCTGCCCTAGAACAGCTTCCTTCTACAGGGGTAGATTTTCTAAGCCATCTCCTTCTCTTTACAAGAAACACTGAGGTTCTTTCTCGTTTCTCTCCCTCTTTGAAACCCCTAATATTCTGCGCAAACATCCATGTTTTAGTCACCTTTTTCTGAACTGTCACTTTTTTTTCAATAAAATCTGTTTTGCTGGCATCTACCCACTGCTTTCAACACAGCAGGTGTTTAATAAAAGGTTAATGAAATTCTTTGCTATAATGGATGGCTCTCTGGGATGGGAAGGTAGGAAAGAAGGAAATAAACATGTATTAATTACCGAGTATGTGCCAGGCTATGGGCTAAGCAAATATTAGCTCACAGGAGCCGCACAACAATCCTGTAAGGTAAATGCTATTAGAATCCCCATTTTACAGTTAAGGAAATTGAGGCAGGAGGGAGTTAAGGACCGAGTATTTGTACGTGAGGCTGGATTTGAACTTCGGTCTTCCTGACTCCACACCAAGCACTCCCATCTACTGTGTCACCTAGGGAAATATGAAGGCAATAAAAAAAAAAACAGTTAATAAGCTAAATTGAATATTTAAGAACAGTTAAGTCTAGTGGAAAATAAAGCTTCAAGGCCTGGGAAACCTGCAGATGCCAGGTCATTTCTTTTGCCAAACGTGATGGAAACCTAGTGAAAATTCCCCAAATCGTGTGGTCGCATCACATGGCTTCGAACCGGAAGGGAGTCAGAGGCCCCCTAGTTTGACTAATAACAAAACCGGAAACCAGAGGAAGAAGAAGCAAATCGCCCCAAGGCCAAAAATGTGCAGTTACCTGAGATCGGAACCCAGGGCCACAGACCAGACAGCCTCATTTCAAGAGCTGTGGTCTCTGCTAATAATGAGACCCCGATTCATCAAATCATCACAAAATGTTGAGAATGCCCGACACACTCTGCTTAGATGTCAAGGAAACATGGGGATAGATCTCAGAAAAATCTGTGTTGTCACTCAGTCAACCAAAGAGCACGTTCCAAGGCACCTTGGGGGTGCAGGAAAGACCCCTCTGGACCTGGAACCAGCAAGTCCTGTGTTTGAATCCTGTTTCAGGTGTCCCTAAGCAAGCCGTGTAGCCACCCTGAACCTCAGTTTCCCCACCTACAAAATGGAGACAAGGGCAGCCTATCTCACCAGGTTTTTGTGAGGATAAAATAAGACAACATATGTAAAGTACTCTGCAAGCTTAAGGCCTGATGAGGAAGGAGAGAAGGAGCTGAGGGGCAATAGGGACTGAGAAAAGTGTAAACCACAGTGCCTGCCTTCATGGAGACAAAGTGAGATCTCCTCTAGTTAACTCAAAGACACCTACAACGACTGAGAATCAGGGATTTTCACTGTGACTTGGAGCACCTGAAGGCAGAGGAGACCCAGCACAGACAGATCCAGACCAACAAAGGCTTTTTCCATGAAATAGTTCCAGCAAATAGAGAAGTTCCCATTCAAAATGGCGCACCACACTGAGAAGTTGCTCAACCCTGTTAATCCTAAATGTAGGGTGCCATAACCCCACAGTTGCTCCAGCCTGAACAAACACGGATTTAATGGATGGTTGAGCTACTATTTCCCTTCCCCTCCACACGCAGGTGTGCTTTGGACAGAGGTAACTAGCAGGAATTCAGCTTGGGGAAGAATGTCAGATAACTTACTACCGATCATCCCTTGGATCACGGTCATCTTGGCTCTCCTCAGGCTACCAGGTCCTCACATGGTTCCAGAGTGTCTGCACCACCTACCAAAAAGAAAGATGCCAGTCAGCTACGCTTCTCAGTTCCTCTGCTAACGGTCCTTTGCACTTTCGATACCCCAGGGTTCTCAACTCCTTTTTGTCCTAGATTGGAAGAATCTTGGTGAGCAGACTATAACAAATCACTACACAAGTGATGGGAGGATCGTAAGGGCTCATCAGTAAGGAGAAAATGCATCAGCTTCCCAATCCAACTTATTCTTCCAGGCAATGGAGGGGAGTCCAAGAAGCCTTCAGAGAATCCCAATGGGCCAACCATAATGGACACGTGCAATGTTCTATTTCCTATCTGCAGTCTTTGCACAAGCTCTCCCACATACCTGGAATGTGCTGCTGCTTCCCCTCCACCTCTCGGAATCCCAAGCTTCCTTCGGTGTCAATTCAAACAGTGCCCCTTATGGGAGGGTTCTCCTAAGTCCCCGCCCCCAGCTACTGGGGCTTCTGCCCCACTCCGCCCCTGTATAAACTTTGTACAGGTTTTAAGTTTACTTCTATGTATACATAATATCTTCCCTAGTGGAACACAAATTCCTTGGGTAAAGATTGCTTCATTTGTATCCCCAGTGCCTAAAACAATGCCTAGCACGTAGAAGGCATTGACAAAATGCTTACTAACCCATTCACTAAATAATTTGCACCAAATGTGAAAGTTGGGTTATTTCTGTTGTTGCTTTAAAGAGATAGAGGAAACATTATGAACCTTATAAACAGTGACAAATAGCTTAGAACTGAAGAGCCAGAGACCAAAAGCGCCTCAGTTTCCCCATCTACAAAGTGGGGATAACAACAGCAGGAATCGGGTTATTGTGATAATCAAATGATACACACTCCTCAGGGAAAAACCAACCAGGAAGCAGGGAAGGTTTGCCTTAGGACGTGGAAGAAGGAGGGTAAGTCAATCTTTTAGATAAGGCAAAAAGGTGGTCTCCAATTCAATTCATGATCTAGTCTAGAGTGGGAGCTCCCTGAAGGCAGGGAATACTTCATTTGTGTCTGCAGCTTCAGTGCATAGCACAGCACATTGAACACAGCAGGCGCTTAATAAATGCTTTCTGGTTAACTGGGTATCACGTGCCTACTCTGTGCCAGAGTACAGACTTCCACATCCTCTGCACTCAATGAGCTGATATTCTAAAAACGTACAGGGATGGGGGCAGCAAGGTGGCGCAGTGAGTAGAGCACTGGCCCTGGAGTCAGGAGGACCTGAGTTACTAGATCACACAGTTACTAGCTGTGTGACCTTGGGCAAGTCACTTAACCCCAATTGCCTTGCCTTCCCCCCTCCAAAAAAAGAAAAGAAAAAAGAAATATACAGTGGCTGATTATCAAGCGCCCACAAGGCGCAAAGTAGACCCTAATGTGGCCTGTTAACACACTTCAGATGCCCACAATGAGGCAATGTCTTCATCTCTCAGGGGCCTCCCTTTAGCCTGAGCAAAAGAATGAATTTCCAAAGAGAGAAGGAATAAGGGAAGCATGGAACTTGCAGATGGTGCCAACTGAGCCCACATTCAAGTGGAGAAAATGAGGTTTCCTGGCATTGGGCTTTCTGAAGAACGCTTACCCCTATAGCAAGAATACAAGCATTTCCTTGGAGAATAAACCTTCAGCCTCCATTAGCTAGTGGCACTGGGGGGATGGGGGGGAGGGGTCCACAAACTCTTCAAACGCAATGCCGTTTGGACTCCTGAGAGCACAAAATATTTTGCAAAAGACATCTTTTCTCTAACACATCTCTGCAGGGCAAGCCATTTCTGTCTCAGCCAGCCTGTCACTTCTGGACAACTTGGAGCAGAATCCACAGAGTAACGCCAGGTTACCAAGCAACCTCCTAAGCGTCCACGGTCCCACTGGGAGAAAAGCCTCTGCCCAGAATAGCCCAGACCATCTCTATCATCTTCCCCAGGGCCCTCTCAAGTCCAGGCCCTCGAATTCCTGACCTTGCCCTTGACTCAAATTCCATTAGAGAAAAGGTCCTGTACAAGATGACAGATGCTTTTAAAAATGTGATGTGTTGACTTTGGGTAAAAGCCACTAGAGGAAGAGGCCACTAGTGAGGTTCAGAGGAAACTATACAGGATTTGGAGTCCCAGGTCCAGAGTTCAAATTCTAGCTGTCCTTTAAGACCTGTGTGACCTTGGGCAATTTACTTAACCTCTAGGAGCTTCCACTTCCTCATCTGTAAATGCCCAGGTTGGCCTAGAGGGCCTCAAAGGTTCTTCCTGGTTGTAAGTCTATGACTGTGTATCTGTACAATGGGCACTGCTTATTTTAAATAACGATTAAATTCAAAGATCAGGACATCCAAGCACTTGGGCACGCTCCAGTCTTAGAGAAGTCTATCTTATTCTTTAGCTTCCTCACTTCACAAAATTCTAGGGTTAGCCTACATGATCTCTAAGGTCCCTACCAAGAGAAAGTTCTGCTGGTTCTAGAATATCACTAGTTCACAAACATATCTTTTCAGAAGTCAAGAAAGTCCAGGCAGTGAAGACATTAGCAAAGTAATGGGGGGTTAGGGGCAGGGGATATGCTACCTAGGTGGTATAGTAGATAGAGCATCAGGCCTGGAATCAAGACGACCCGAGTTCAAATCCAACCTCAAACACTTACTAGCTTTGTGACCTTGGCCAAGTTGCTCAACCCTGTTTGCCTCGGTTTCCTTATCGTAAAACGAGCTGGAGAAAAGAAATGGCAAAACACTCCATTATCTTTGCCAAGAAAACTCCAAATAAGGTCACAGAGTTGGTTGGACACAGCTGAAATGACTGAAAAACAACAAATCATAAAAGTCTCTTTTGTAAGGTCTCTGGGATTCAGAATGGGAACCTGTCAATGAATGAAGATATATGGACCTTCTTCAACTGAAGATAAGCTCCTTGAGGGCAAGGATTATTTCTTTTTTCTCTCTGTATCCTTTCACGTACTTGGCGTACATTAGGGACTTAATAAATGCTTGCTTAACTGAATCCTTCATTGTAAATAATCTGGGGTAGGTCAAAAGAGCAATGGGGAAAAGTTAAAAAGAGCCATATTTCAGCTTCAGAAAAGGAAAAACTTGCTAACAATCAGAGTTGTTTCCACATAGAACAGGACTCATTCAACAAGCACCCATTACGTGGCCACCGTGTATGGTTAGCAATGAACCAGACATGAGAGAGAGTGCCAGAAAAAAATTCAACAATCAATGCCTTCAAGGAACTGAGAATCTACTGGGAATAAGCAGTGTGAACTCAAATAAGTAAATAATAGGAACTCCCAGGGAATACTGATTTCAGAGGGCTAGGTTCTCTGGCACTGAGAAGCCAGATGACCACTTGTTATGGACACTGCTGTTGGGATTTCTGTCAATGAACAGAGTGTGCTAGACGGCCTCTGGGGTCCCATCCATTTCGAAGATTCTGGCATTTCATGATGCTATAATGTCAAAGCATCTGATTCTCAGATGTCTCACAAAAATGTGCGGCTCTGTCCCACACCCAGGTTGGGGAAAAGCTCCCGAGTCATGTGATTATTTGCTTGTTGTTGAGACAGCCACAGGTCTTCCTGATTCTACTGCCAACACTCCATCTGTTGCGCAATCCAGCTGCCTATATAAAGTGTCCTCATATCCAGTTTGTCTCAGCTCCCATAAGGTTCAGAAACAGTCTCTGGGAGCTGAAAGGGACACCCTGGAGGTCATCTAGTCCAGTGATTCTCACATCCCTCCCAATGATGGTCCAAGGGGTGCAAGCAAGCTAAAAATTTAATGGAAGGCCTTAAGTAATAAACAATTGCCCATTTATTCATTTGTTTCTTTTGTTCTATGACAACAAGCATGCATATATTTGAAGAATGACAGGTTTGTTACTGTAGCAATTCAAAACTGAAACTGACTGATTCTAAGTGCACGGGATTCTTACAGTTTCTCAACTTGACATCCAATTGTTTCCAAAACTGACTCCCAGAGGACAGTCAAATGCCTGAGCACACCTCCATCTGTTCTGTATACTGTATCAGAGGAGCTTTCCTTTTTGTAATCATATCTCATCAGCTACATAATTACATCATCAAGATGTTAGAACATTTGCATTCTGATAGCGCAGATGTCGGCTTTGTTGAAAACCACGACTACTGGGCTTGCACATCACAAACCATCTTGAAACTGTCACGGAACATCTCAGACACCCTTCGAAGCTGACTTTTAATGGCTTCTCACGGCAGTATTAAGCTGTTTTCTGATTTAAAATTTATCTTCCATTTACACTATTATTCTTTTATCTGCTAGATTTTCAAAGGAACTGGTTGGCAAATACTGGTCAGTCATCAGGAGTTTCTATGAGGGTACAGCTGGTATGCCAGTGTTGGGATAGAAGAAAGTTATGTCTGAAGAGATTCTTTCTTGACAAAGGTGAGTTAAATAAACATGGTTTAAAATGAAGCAGCATATTCAATTGACCTTTAAGGACATTTTCATTTAGTATTGCACTTGTCATTAGTCAGTAGAAAAGTTAACATTTTATATCATAACTGACCATTCATTTTTTTTATTGGCTAAGTGGCCAAAATTTTTAAAAATTAATTTTCAACACTCAGCAAAAAAGCTTGTGAAATTATCCTACCATTTTCTGCCACATATTTGTGTGAGCATGCATTTTCAATTCTCATTTTAAATTAAAATAGAGAAATGATCTTGATGCAGAAGCAGATTTAAGACCACATCTGTCTGGTGTGGAGCCAAATACGGCAAACTTCTGTTCAAATAAAAAAGTTCAGCATCAAAATTAGATTGATATAAGATCACATTATATTAAGCATTTTCCAAGTTGCAATTTATTTCGTGAAAAATGTCATTTATATTTTAAAAATGTATAAAGAAATTTAATATGAATTCTCATAGACAACAGTAAGCAAGTGAAGTCTTACTAGATTACTAGAGAAGGTTCACCATAGAATATATAGAATTATTTTATAACCAAAGTTTCATAATTTATAGATAAGGTTTTAATAACTACAGATAGAATAAAATTTTGTTTTATAATTAAATAATGCATATTTTAATTTGGAGCTTTGGGGGCAAAAGTTTTCATTGTAGTTATTGTAAGTACCTAACAAATAAATCTAAAGACAATATTACAAGCATTACATCAAATCATGCTGGGGGTTTCCAGTATATTTCTTGCTGTTGTTCTCAGAACAAAAACATTAGGATGCACTGGTCTAGTCCATGCTGTAAGGATCCTTTTATGACATTCTCAACAAATCTCTGCTGCCACTTCAAGAATCCTTTTAGCAACAAGGAACTTGTGCTCTCCAGAGGCCACTCCTTCCCTTTATTTGCTCTAAAAACAAACCAACAGCTCTCCTGGAAGTCTCCAGCCATCTTGAGGATTACTCATCAGATTCTACACATCGGAGTATCCACTTTTATCTGAGGCCTTAAAAAGGAAAAAAAAAGTAGATGTTCGTCCTGCTGGGGATCACAGGATCAGACCTAGACCCAATTTCCCTCAATTTACAGATGAGGTACAAAGAGGTTAAGTCACAAAGCTGGTAAATGTCTGAAGCAAGGTTTGAACCTAGGTCATTCTGACTACAAGGCCAACAACTCAAACTGCTAAGCTGTGTTAACACTGAAGGATTCCAAGATGGGTGTCCCTGGGGCCAGTATAGTTGGCCGCATCCTGGTCACATCTTCTTGATGGATAGGGAGGGGCAACCGAGTATCCTTCCTAGAATTTTCCTACCTCCAACTCCTTTGGAGGGTGAGAGGAAGCAATCTTTTCTTCAGTATCTGCCCTTGTTCTCTGGAGATTTAATAAGCCATACATATAAGCCAACAAGTAATTTACCTTAGGGAGATACAGAACAGCCTCTCAAGTCCATGTGGTTGTAGGAGAGATTCCTGTTTAGGTCTGGATTGGACGAGATGGCTGCTGACGTGTTGCCCAACTGAAAACCTGCAATTGTCCCAACATGCACTCTGTCTACCCATGAATTCAAGAGCATCTTTGAAGTCCCTCTCAGATCTGGAAGTCTATGACTCTATTGCTGTCCCCAAGGCCACTCAGAGTCAAATCCCTCTTCTGCATCTATAAGTGGCCACCCTGCCCTCCCCATGCCCTCCACTGCCTTTATCCTAGAGTCAGCACCTCCAGGTCCTCCAACAGTTCCTCAGACCCCATGCAGGTCCTGGGGTAGGCTTTTGTCAGCAAGACTTGGGTTTAAACTCCACCTCAGATACTTACTAGCTATGACCCTAGGCCAATGACTCAACCACTATGCACCTCAGTTTCCTCATCTACAAAATGAGGGGATGGACAGTAGTTTCTAATGGCCCTTCTAGATTTAGGTCCCTAAGGTGCCCAGACACGCTCTTTGCTTGTCAAAATGGGAGCTGACCAGCACCAGCACTCCAGGCATGGGTGTGACCAGGGCATAGTACACCAGTATGAGCCCCTCTGCTCGTGAACATGGGGCTACCTGTCATGCCCCTGAAATAGCCTCTGCTGCCTCAGGGGCCACTTCTCCACAACTGACTAAGTTTTTAAGCACTGAGTCAGAGCCCAAACACAGGGCTAAGTGCAAAGAAAAGCAAAAAACAAAGCCTGCCCTCAAGGAGCTCACTTTTGAATGAAGAAGACAGTATAAACAGCTGAACACAGGCACAGAGAGCCTAAAGGCCACTAAGGGTCCTCTGCCCTTTCCCTTCATCCCATCTGTGAATCTCATCAGCACCCATGGTTGTCAAGCCCTAACCTCCCTCCTGAATTCCAGTCTCACATAAACAACCAGTTTCTGGGACATGGCAAACTCAACATATCTAAAAAAGATTTCATTATTTGCTCCCCTCCCAAAAACTCTCCTCTCTACCATTTCCCCATTACTACTGTACAGACTCCCCCATTCTCCCACTCCCCACAGTGTCAGGATCCCCTTCATTCACCCTCTGTCTTATACAATCAACTGTCAGATCCTGTTGTGTTCCCTTTCACAACAACTCTCTTGGACTAGCTAGAGGGACCCCAGGGGTGAAGCCTTCATTTTACATATGAGACCCAGTAATGTTAAGTGATTTGCCCAAAGTAACCCAAGGAGCATCGAAGGTGGGATGTGAAACCAGGTGCTCCGGCCAGAGGGCTGCCTCTCCTACAGTTGGTGCCTCTCTAGGGCCGGGTCGCTCCTTTCCGACTCTAAAATTGTTCCACTGTACCCTGTCCCCATTTGAACGCATGGGGAATATTGTATTCAGTCCTGAGGCCATATATTCGGAAGGATCAGATTAACTGACCCCAAAGGATGGATGGGCAGACATTTCAGGAGTGCAAAATTAGAAGTGATACATGTATAAAACCTATATCAAATTGCTTGTCTTCTGAATGAGGGGGTGGGTAGAAGAGAGAGAATGTGGAACTCATAGTTTTAAAAATGAATGTTAAAAATTGTTTTTATATTTAAATGGGGAAAATAATATACTAACTACATTTTTTTAAAAAAAGAACCACTGAGAAAAAAATTTAGAAGTGACATAAGGAAAAACTTAAGAGGTCATCACATCCAATTCTTTCATTTTGCAGATGAGAAAACTGAGGCCTACAGAGGTTAAGTGCCTTTTCCAGGGCCACAAAGCTAATAAATGTCTGATAGAAAGGGCTCCCCTTTGCTGGGGGTCTTCGAGCACAGACCAAATGAGTATTTGTCAAATGTCTTACTGGGAGACCCTTATTCGAATGTGGTTGGACTATACACCCTCCAGGGTCACTTCCGAGTCTTAGATTCTCCAGCAGCTTTCTTTAACACCACAATCATCTCAATGGGTCAACGTGCGTGGAAGTAGCTTAAGGAAATACAACAAGAGCTATATAAATACAGATTGCAATTTTCCCGATCGTAGTTTGGCCATGTTGCGGGTGGGCATAAGAAATGAAATGGGAATTTGGGGAGATGACGCGGAAAGGCCAGCAGACGCCACAAAGTCTAGAAATTCAGAAATGCATCAAATATATGTACGGTATTGTACAACACAGCCAATGACCAGATATTTAGTCCAAATTTCACAGCAAGTCACTGTGAACATCCCATAAAAGAAAAAGAAAAAAACATTCAGATTGTTTCTGGTATGAGGGGAGGGCCAAAAAGTTTTACATGGATTTTCGGGCGGGGGGGGGAGGTTTACCCCTAGCCCTGTGATGTGGAAGGAATAACCAGAGCCGCCATTTCTGTTATTACTATGACTACAAGCAGGGGTACTTTTACATAAAAGTCATACAACCAACCCACAAGGTCTGCATGTTCTCAACAGAGCAAGGTTCTTTTCCTCTAACACATCCACGGGGCACTAAGTCCACTGTGACCTTGACCAAGAGGCACCCTGTTTTTAAGAGATCATGGGTTCCTTGGATTGAGAGCTAAAAGGAAGCTCAGAGGTCAAAAGCACCTACAATCACAGAGAGAGATGTTTTTTTCTATTTTCTTTTTTAAAATTTATCTTTCAAAACTTTATTTCACTGCTTAGTAGCGAAAAGTTTTGGAAAGTATGATACTACTAGCCAGAGGTTTGTGAAATTATTGCCTGAGTTATTATCATAAAAAACAATCTCCGGGAAGGCTGGTGGAGAGACAACGGAGGGCCACCCGCTGCTCGGAGGCACAACGAAGTGATGTGCTTGCACCGGCCAGTCAGGAAAGGTCCCTTTAATAATCAGTTGGCAGGGACCTCTATTAGAGGCCACGATCCAATCTCTCATTTTACAGATGAGAAAGCTGAGGCACAGAGAGGTTAAATGACTCGCCCAGGGTCACACAGCTAGTGTCTGAGGCCGGATTCAAGCTCAAGTCTTCCTGACTGCACGGCCAATGCCCCGTCTACTGTGCCACTAGACTCCTCTCTTTCAACCTCTACTTTTACAATGGAGGAAACTGAGGCCTAGAGAAGGAATGTAACCTGCCCAAGGCCACACAGCCCTTAAGTGGTGACATCTGAAATCGATTCCAAGTCCCAGGGTGCCAGGGTCCATTCGATTTCCACCCCACTGCACGGCCACTAGAGGCCATCGATAAAGCACTCAAAATACGCTCCAAGCTGGTCATCTCTGACAGATCATCCGGGACACAGAAATACTCTTCAAGCATCAACTTCCTGCCAGGGGCCGAGGGACATAAAGTAGCGGATGTCATGGCCTCTGCCCTTGAGGGATGTGGAGAGAGAGACAGAGACAGAGAGAGAGACAGAGACACAGAGAGAGAAAGAGACAGAGAGAAAGACAGAGAGACACACACAGAGAGAAAGAGGGGGGGGGCAGAGACAGAGAGAGGGACAGAGACAGAGAGATAGAGACAGAGAGAGAGATAGAGAGACAGAGAGAGAGAGATAGAGAGACAGAGACACAGAGAGAGATAGATAGAGCGAGAGAGGCAGAGAGAGAGAGGCAGAGAGAGATACACAGAGAGGCAGAGACAGAGAGAGAGAGACAGAGACAGACAGAGGCATAGAGAGAAAGACAGAGACAGAGAGACAGACAGAGGCACAGAGAGAGAGAGAGAGAGAGAGAGAGAGAGAGAGAGAGAGAGAGACAGAGACAGACAGAGACAGACAGAGGCACAGAGAGACAGAGACACGAAGAGAGACAGAGAGTAGAGACAGAGACACAGAAAGACAGAGAGACAGAGAGGCAGACAGACAGAGATAGAGAGACAGAGACACAGAGAGACAGAGAGAGACATTTGTCAGTCTTGTCTGTTGCAAAGCCAGGGACCAAGAGCCCTCAGCCAAATTTAAGCACAGGTCAGGACTAAGGACTTAAGTACCCAAAGGGCTGCTGCTGTAAGAGGGATGAGGCTTGTGCTCCAATGTCCCAGAAGGCAGAGTTCCAGCCAGGGAAGGAAGCTGAAGAGAGGCCAGTTTCAGCTCCATGCTAAGGAAGAACGCTTTGCCTGACAAGTATCACCCCCCGAGTCACACAGCTACTAAGTGGCAGGGGTGAGATCTGAAGCCAAGTCCTCTGACACCAAATGCAGCGCCCTTCACTCCCTGGCCGCCTTCTCACAGTTACCAGCAGGACCAGAACCCATGCTCTGGAGGACTAAACTCTTTCACCTCTGGAAATCCCATCCTGTGCCCTGCTGTCTGGATTGGTGAATGCTTCACATTGCCCATTCCACATCCAAGCTCTAGATCTCATCCATTTCTGTCGGCGATGCCATCATGCTGACAGACTGGAACATGAGGAATGACCCTCCATTCCCTATCTCTGCTCACCTCCAGCCAGTCACCCTTCTACTCCTCCTAGGACTACCTGCCCCTTGTCTATGCCTTTCCTTTTCTGCTGCCCCGACTGTGGTCCCAGGAAGTACCCGCCTCCCTTCTGCCCTGTGGCAGGAGCAGAAGCAGAGACAGGCCCAGACTTGGAGGGTCAAGAGCGGAGGTTAAGTCAGATGCTGCTGCCCGCCACCCATGTCACTTCTCTCTGGGCCTGTTTCCTCATCTGAAAAATAAGGTGACTGGACTAGAGGACTTTCAGAACCACCCAGCTCCCACGATTCTTCGAAGAGACGCCATTTGCTTCATTTTCTTACAATCAGCTCTCAAATAAACTCCAAGCAAACTCCTTAGATTAGTAATCTGGCATCTCCGTATGCAAGAGACAACACTTTTGTTAGAGTTCCTCAGTTGTGACCTCATTGAGGATTTTCTTGGCAAAGACACAAGAGTGGTTTGCCATTTCCTTCTCCAGATCATTTCACAGATGAGGAAACTGAGGCCAAGAGGGTGAAGTGACTTACCCAGGGCCACACAGCTAAGAAGCATCTGAACTCAGAAAGACAAATCTTCCTGACTCCAGGCCAGCCTTCCATCCTCTGTGCTACCCAGCTGCCCCCAAATCCGCCCCAAAGTCTAGTAGAATGAGCACCAAATTTGTGGTTAATGGACCTAGCTCTGCTCCTCACTGCTTATGTGACCTTGGGAAAGCCACTCTGGGCCTCGGTTTGCCAATCTGTAAAATGCGAGAGATGAATATGATGAACTCTAATCCAAGATTTCTTCCCACACTAAGTGTCTGATCCTCCCTCTCCCTCCTCCCAGACTGAATCTCATCCATCCTTTCCAGCCCAGCTCCGACACAATTAGCAGGCTCTTGAGGTCAGGGATTTAGCTTTTTTTCCTTTTCTCTGCATCCCCAGCATTTAACAGCATCTGGCTCACAGTTAGGGCTTAATAAATGCTTGCCGATTGACTACCAGACAGGAAGTATCCAGTACTGGTCCAAGGCGTCCTTGGGAGAGCCAAGGTTGGGGTTTCTCTGATTCGCTCTCTCCCAACAGACTGTGTGAGCTTCACGAGGGCAGGGAAGGAGCTGGGGAGATGGCGTCTCTCCCAGTGATGTGCATACCAAAGGTGCTTAATCAAAGCTGTCTCAAATACTTACTAGCTATGGTGACCTCCAGATAGGTCACTTTACCTCTCTGTGACTTGTTTAAGATGCCTCCCAGACCTAAATCTAAGATCCTAAAGTATTTGCTGCTCCTCCACTCAGTGCCTCTAAGAAGAAAGTAGACTGTGCGCCCCCACCCACCCATCCTACCCTCACACCATCCAATGCCATCAAGAGGGGGCGCTTTGCAATTAAATATTAACAGATAAAATAATGAATCTGCATGATTGGAGCATCCTGGAGGCACCTGAAATTTCTAGCTGCATTTTCTCATTAATGTTGTCCAACCCTGCAAGGTAATCACAGCCCAAGATCTGATCTGCAATGTGCCAATGTCAGTGAACACGATTCACCCAGGCCCACTGGCAGTAGCTTGAGAAAACACAGAGGGAAGGAGAGGAGCAGAGAGGGACAACCGGATCTCCCACGTCATCACAAAAAGGAGAATGTCTCAAGTTTCTAGTCTGCTGAAATATACTGGGCACCTACAGGGCACAGATTCTGGGGTAGGTATTGGAGGGAAAGAGTTTAAACAAGTCCGATGGGTAGAAAGGTAAGACAATGACAGTAACAACACTTCACGATTTGCAGAGTACTTTACAAATGCTATCTCATTTCATCCTCAAACTAAAATGAGGGGAAGGTGCTTTTATTACTCCCATTTGACAGATAAGGAAACTGAAATAGCAATTAAGTGATTTGCCCAGGGTCACTTCGCTAATCAGTGTCTGAGTCCTGATTTGAACTCGGTCCTCCTGACTCTGTCAAGAGCTAGGGCAGCTAGATAGGGCGCTAGGCTTCGAATCAAGAGGACCCATCTTCTTGAGTTCAAATCCGACCTCAGACATTTACCAGCTGTGTGACCCTGCGCAAGTCACTTAACCCCGTTTGCCTCAGGTTTCTCATCTGTAAAAATGAGCTGTAAAAGCAAGGCACTCTTGTATGTCTACCTGGAAAACCCCAAAATGGGCTGACGAAGAGTCAGACACAACTGAAAATGACCAAACAACAACCTCCTGCCTCTATCCACTGAGCCACCCAGCCAGAGGGAAAGGCAGACAAGCAAGACAGCTTGGGGCCCAGAAGAGGCCCCAGGTGATAGAAGCCTAGCCCAGCAGGCCCTACAAAGCTAGAAAAGCTCGTGAAGCTGAGTCCTAGGGACAGATATCTCAGTTTGGGGTAATCTACCCCCCAACTGCTCGGCTGTCATCAATCAATAGGCACTTTTTGAAGCACCTGCTACACACCTGATGACAAGACCTTGGAGTAGCTGACGGAGAGCTGGTCCTTAAACTAGGAAGACCTGAGTTCAAGTCCTGACTGGCTGCATGACCCTGGACAGGTCACTTACTGTCTCCCTGCCCTGGCACGTCTCCAAGCCTCTAAGTGGCAGAGGAGGTGCCCTCCTGACTTGGAAGAAGGAGTTTCCTCACCTGGAGCTGCCCTCTCCCTCTCCGTATGCACCCATGGACCAGATGCTAAGCCGTGGCCCAAGGGTAAAATACAAAAAGCAAACAGTGACCAGCCCTCCAGGGCCTTCCGCTCCACAGGGATGTGGCTTTAGAACTAGAATAGTTCCCCAGGCAGATCTGGGATGGGTTCTTCATCCCTTCACAACGGAGCCCAAAGGACAACAGTCACCCTAGGGACTTCAAAGCGGGGCTCAACAGAAGCCAACCTAGCTCCGCTCAGATGAGGAAAAGAAAGGTTAAGTGATTTGCCCGGGGTCACAGAACTGGTAAATGTCTGACCCAATATGTGAATCCTAATCCTCTGATTCTGGGCAGCTAGAGTGCTGGGGCCAGAGTCAGGAAGATTCCTCTTGCTGAGTTCAAATCCAGCCTCAGACACTTGCTAGCTATGTGACGCTGGCCAAGTCACTTAACCCTGTTTGCCTCAGTTTCCTCATCTGTAAAATGAGGTGAAGAAGGAAATGGCAAACCACTCCAGTATCTTTGCCAAGAAAGCCCCAAACGAGATCATGAAGTGTTGAAAAGAACTGAAAAATGTCTGAACGACAACCATCTCTGTCTCGAGACTCAGTTCAAGATGGCACCGTGGTCTCTGAAGTACTGAATTTAAATACGCTTTATTTCCAACTACCTACAAATCCATTTCTCAATTAAAAACAAGTTACAGCTAATATTTTCTGAGAAATTCAAAACTAAAACTTTAAAATCAGCTGTCACGTCCCAAATGCACACGTGGTCCAAATTCCATTTCTATCTTCTTCAGCATCAACATTCTCAAAGTCTGGGATTATTTAGCATTTGTATCTTTGGATCGATCATAGGGTCATAGATTTCAACCTGGAAGGACCTCAGAGGTCACTGAGCTGAAACTCTACCTCATTTTACAGGGAAGAAAGCATCCCGTATTCAAGCATCACTAAACTCATACCTCCTACTTCCTAGGAGTTGGGCGATCTATTCGAGAGTTTACTTTAAGTCAAAATGAAGAAACAAACAAAGTAGAGGCTGGATTTTTTTTTAAGTCTTTATTTCCAAAAACTGCTGACGCTTTCTTTCTATAGATCTACAAAGTATGATTACAAACCTTTATAAAATACTTCAGGGATGTGGATTTAAAAAAAAAAACACAGAAGGGACAAATGTCCAAAGAGGCCACATTGTTATCTAACCCAACTTTGCTGAGAGATTCAAAATAAATCTTCTGAGCAGCTAAAATAAATGTTCCACAGCTCTTTCTACCATCGTGGGGATGATGCCTCAGACTGTAGTATCAGCAGATGGAAATCACGCGGGCTGAGACCAGAGAGAAGGTATGTGGTCACTGCTATTTGGTCACTGCCAAGAGACCTACTTTCCCAGAATAAGTTTTATTCTTCCTGGCCCTGAACATGCAGGCCTAGGGCTAAAGCCCAGTTCTCACGACCCTCGCAGAAAAAGCCCAAGCTCTATCTGAACTGGAAAACAATTTGGTGCAGATGACAGGACTGCCCACTGAGGCCTGGTCAGGTTAGGGAGTAGATCAGCAAAGGGCTGGCCACCCGTGAGCATATTTATTTTAGCTGCAGCAACTCCTAAAAACCAACTGCTAAGACAGGGAAGAATCCTAGAATTTCAGGGGGAACAGGACCTCAATGTCCCCCTAGTCTGAAATCGGAGCCTATTTTTTCCAATATAATTGATTTCCTTCAGTAATTCTATTCCTTTATTGTGTAAAAATGGGTTTTAAAGGGGTCTGTGGGCTTTAGCAGACACCTCAAAGATTCCATGAGACACAAAAGGTTCAGAAGCCTTGCTCTCACCCAATCACTGAAAAGGAATCTTCTCTAGAACTGCCCCCATCCACCTCAGCTGGAAGACATCCAGTGAGGCTTGCCTAGGGTCACACACCTAGTAGGAGTCTGAGGCCCAATTTGAATTCAAGCCTTCCTGACTAGGCCACTCCCTGGATAGAGAGCCTGCCTTGGAGTCAGGAAGGTCAGAGTTCAAATCCGACCTTAGATTCTTACTAGGTGTGTGACCTGGGCAAGTCACTTAATCCCTGCCTGCATAAAACTGGAGAAGAAAATGGCAAAGCACTCTCATATGTTTGCCAAGGAAACTCCATGGACAGTATAGTCCATAGGGTCATGAGTTGGCCACGGTTCAAGAACAACTTCCTGACTCCAAGCTTAGAGCTCTATCCACCTGAGCTGGTCAAGGGGAGAAAAGGGAAGATAAAAGCATTAATATTTAAAATGCCCCCCACAGTGGTATTCCCCTAAGGAGACACCAACAAAAGAGGAGATCGTGTGAACTATAGTTCAGATCTTTTAAAAACAGTGTCTAGCCGAAGTTTGCGGTTTGTAGACAGGGTCCTCTTTTGTTCACTCCACACAGGGATGTTCACGTCTCTTGAGGGTGAGGCTCATAATTAAAAAGAAAGCAATGGCCTCGCTCATCCTCACACGTATTGGCTGAACCCGGGATTCCTGGGCCAACGTTTATGCCTTCGGTGTCCAGTTCTGCTTGCGACAAAGCACCTGGAGGTGGCATCACAGTGACAAAGGTGTCCAAGTATCCTTAGCTCAGAGACTTTGGCTACAGCCTCGAGTGTCAGGAAGTCGCTTGGGAGAGAAGCTGTTTCACCAATTCTTCCACATGGGAAGCTAGGACAAAAAAGCTGAGATTCAAGATCCCGACCAACTGGTCACTGCTTCTTCTTTCTCCACTGTTAAAACCTCATTCTGAGAGCACAGAACAGGGGGACTTTAAGGCTCCTCTAGGCTATCAGGTATCATACTTTCCAGTATCAATCCTAGGGCACTGAATTTGGAGTCAGAAGACCTGGGTTCAAGTGCTTGCTGACATGTCTGGGCTTCTGTTTCCTAACAGTAAAATGAAACAGGTGGGACTGGATGCCCTGCCCCACCCCCACCCCACCCCATCCCACCTCCAGGGCCAGTCTGGCTTTTAATGTAGGAGCTTTCTAATAGTCACATCAGCAAAACACAAACCAGCCAGTGAACAAAGCATTTATTAAGCCCTTACTACTTTCTGGTTAAGCAGTGCCCTCAAGGCGCTCACATCGTAAGGGGAGAGACAACCTGCAAACATCTTCGTATAAATGAGACCTTCGGCCTGGCATGGCTGACATCACTCCTCACTTGGAGTCAGGGGAGCCCTGGTCTTGCATTCTACTCCCCAACTCTCCTTCCTAATTACGTATGGACCATGGTGACATGACCCCTCTGTGCTCTGGGCAGCTAAGACCATGAACTGCAAAGAAAGTGCCAACCTGCATCAAGAGAGAGAACGTCTGTCCTCATCTGAGGAAGCCTCAGATCCCACCCTCCTACAGCATCTCCATGCAATGACTGCATATATCCTGTCCTTCCTTAGCTAGGTTCAAGCAGCTTCACCCGGTAAAACATAAGCCCCCGGAGGGCAGGGACAGTTTGCTTTCTGTGTATGCCTACAGTCATGGCTCACGCGGGCTTTAATCAATGCTTCTAGAATTCAAATGACTGCCACCAGTCAGGGGGGTGTGGTTCTTATCCCTGCACTCAACTCGGAAGCCCCAGGAGGTGAGGAGGCTACCGCCAGAGCATCTGACCACAAAAGGCCCATGCGTCCCCATCTTACGAGGGCCCAAAATAAGGCATCACATGGCCTCTGTCTGAAGCTTAACAAGTGAGCTGAATTATTGAACCGAATGAAGCAGGCACGGTGCCACAAGCTGAGAAGCCATTATCAGTGGCAGCCACGGCGATGACAACAACCACAAGTAAACAACTCATCCAACAAGCCAGATAGCGTCTCCTCTCCAAGAAACTCCGAAGGGAAGTTCTGACCAAGGACAAAGGGGAGAACAAAAAGCTCCTGTCACAGATACCCATGGAAACAAGGTTCAAAGCATCCAAAAGATGAAGGTGGCTGTGTGACCCTAGACAAGTCACTTAACCCCAACTGCCTCATCCAAAAAAAAAAAAAAAAGGAAAGATAAAGGCTGAGGAAAAAGTGAAGTTCGAGCTTAGCAAAGACCATTGGCCCCAAAGCACAGGACGTGGAACTCCTCCCCAAAATATGACATGAGTCCAGAAGAAGTCGACGCACCTGCTTATCAGGTTTTACCTAAAAAGCCGATTTCTCCCATTTCCAGAACTTTTGAAAGCCCTACTTTGTAATCCCATCCATTTTAATTTTGTGCTGGCGTTCTACTAGCTCCCATATTTATTTCTAATACAACAAAGGCCAAAGAGCTGGAATAAAGAAGACAGCAACCTCACGCTCCCCCGAGATAAAACCCTAAATGCTGCTGACTCATGGAAGAAAAACTTCATGCCATTTGCAACCTCAAAAATTCACGAATAATATTCACTAGGGCAAAAGAATAGTGGCAAGTCAACAAGCATTTATTAAGCACTTACTGTGTACCCGCATTGGGCCAGGGTCACAAAGCAAAACATAAATTCAAACCTGTCTTCTCTAAGATGAGCAAGGATTTTAGGAAATAAAAACTTATTCTGTTAGATTCTGTGAAATGCAAGTCCAAATAAAAATGTCAGAGAATGAAGGAAATCATCTCCTTATTTAAAAATTCTTATTTGAAAAAAAGGAAGAAAAAATTTACACAATAATTTTGTTGTATATTTGAAAGAAATAGCAAGTTGTGCACAGCAGATTTGCAGTTTCATGGGCAATCATCTTTTTATTGCACTGCACTATGGAAATGCTTGTTTTATTCCATAAATTAAAAACGAAATTTAATAACGAACAAAGCGACTTCTGCTGAGCTGAGCCCTAGCAGTGCAGGCAGTCTCTGGGGCTCCCATCCATGACCATCGCATTCCTTACCTGAGTCCCTCAGAGGGACCTCATAGGGATGCATGCCCCTCTTTGAGGACTCGCTCCTCCCTCCCCTCCCTCTCATGCAATCCCTTCCCTCCTCCAGGGAACAGCACAGCTGACCTGCCCTCTCCGTGAAGGGTTTCCTGATCACCCCAATAAACACCATTTTTCTCGTGAAATCACTCTGCATACTTTGTATGTGCCAAGTATTTCATGATCTTTACACAGCCAAAGCCTCCAGGAGAGTAAGCCCTTGGAAGGTAGGGACCCACCCACACTTGGCCATGACTCATTCCTAGCTAAGTCTCCTGTTCATATTTTGCTGAATTGACCTGAACTCGAGAGTTTCAGCACTTCATCAGCAGCTTTTTCACAGGTCTCCAGCCTAAACAATACCTTGGCTTCTTTCTCAGTCTTTCTAAGCTGGGGGAAAGGAAACAGAACCCTATTTTCGAATGACTAACTCTCAAAAGATTCTACAAACCTAGTGAGAGAGAGAGACAGAGAGAGAAGAGGCAAAGAGAGAAAGACAAAGAGAGGACAGAGACAAAGAGACAGAGGAGAGACAGAGAGAGAGAGAGGACAGAGACAAAGAGACAGAGAAGACACAGAGAGGGAGGACAGAGACAGACAGAGAGAGGATAGAGACAAAGAGACAGAGAAGAGAGAAAGAAAGAGAGGAGAGAAAGAGAGAGGAGAGTCAGAGAGAAGACAGAGACAAAAGAGACAGCGGAGAGGCAGAGAGAGAAAGAGAGAGAACAGAGACAAAGAGAAAGAGAGAAGAGACAGAGGGAAAGACAGAGAAGGGAAGAGGAGAGGGGAAAGAGAGAAACTTGAACACGGATAACAAAAGTCAGAAAAACAAGAGGCATAAGGAGAAGCCATTACCCGGTAAAGCTGACCAGGCAAGAGCAGCTACTGGACTGTGAAGAAGAGACAGTTAACGGGTATCAGTGACTTACTAAAATGTGAACAACTTAAAACAAAGTCACACAAACCCGGGAAGCATCAGCTAGAACAAAGCCTCTTCATCTGGCTCTCTGAGTCAATTCTGTACCTGGGTGTAATTCACCAACATCCTCTTCCTAGGACTTGCCTGAAGGCTGCTGAGCCACCCACACCCAGGCCCAGGGCCAGGTCCAGGCCCAGCACATCCCTCTAGGCCAGGCAAGGCAGCAGGGCATGTGGAGCAGCCCAAGCCCTGGCTCTGAGCCAAGGCTCTGCTTTGGGCCAGTCACCAATCAGCCTGTGGTCTCCAACCCACCATTTCCCTTTTCTGGGCCTTTCTTGAGGAGGGCGGGGATTAAGAGCTGCACTTTCTACGGGTATGATCTTCATCAGCCTTAACAAGCCAACTCCTCATGCCGTGTGGGGTCTCCAAGAAAACACTTGTACAGTCACACCTGTGAATTTGCCATTCATTACCAACGGAATCTGCTAAAACACATTCCCTAATTTCTTGATTTAGGACTGAAATACTCATCGAGTATTTACTGACAAGCCAGATCCCACCTGTTGTGGAATCGCTGGCTTGGTTGCTGCACAGGAATCAAGTCCAAACCCCTAACCCACCCATTCTTTTACAGATGAGGACACTGAGGCACACGGCGTGTAAGTGACTTGCCCACGGTCACAGAGGAAGTCGGCGGTGGAGACGGGATTTAAATCCAATTCCTGAAGTGGTTCTAAATCTCCAAAGATGATACAGCAGGTCCTGCCAGACCTGGGACGAGGGGCCTGGCGATGAACTATGCCCTCATTATCTGAGAACTGACCCAGCACAGTTAAGAAAGGCTTTGCAACACTGAGCCCAGGGACACAGCAGCTCCCAAAAACCATCTGCCAAGTTGGAGAAGAATCGCAACCTGCATCAGCGTAGAGGCAACAACACTGGAGATCTTTGAAACATTCATTACCTCTCTTTATACCCCACCCCCCAACAAGGTACTAAAGGAAATGGATTTCAACAATTCAATGAATTTCTGATGCACTTTCCATGCGCAAAGCACTGTGTTAGACCCTCAGGATAGTGAGGGGAAGGAGGAAAGGGAGGATGATTCCATCAGAGTACGAACTTCTAAAAAGAAAACTCTGTGTGTGCAAAGCAGCACCTTCTTGGCCCTACAAGACCTGGAGAACCGGCTGAGGACACTGAGTCAGGACTGAGCAGCCAAATGTGTTTGGCCAAGTTGTTAAGCACCTATTATGTGTCAATGTTGTATCCTACCTCACTGAAGCCCCGTTTTGCCCTCTAGTATTTAACAAAATTATGGAAAGGCTACCAGAAGCCACAAGAGAGAAACCGAAGACATAAACGTGGGCCAAGAAGATAAAACTCCCTTACTGGCAGCTGGAGGTGCAGTGGACAGAGCTGGACAAGGAGTCAGAAAGAGCTAGGCTTAAGAACAGCCTGAGATGCTTCCTACTTATGTGACCCTGGCCAAGTCACATAACCTATCTCAGTCTCAGTGGCCTTATCTATAAAATGAGAATAATCATATAATAATAATAATAATAATAATAACAATACCTCCCGGGGCTGCCGTGAGCATAATGAGATAATATTTGTAAACCACTTCACAATCTTAAGCACTCTATAAAGGCTAATTATTATTGAGTATTGGCTGATGACATGATTGTTTACTTAGAAGATCCTAGGGAATCAGCAAAGAAACTGAGACAATGGCTTCAGTGAGAGAGCAGACTCTAAATAAACCCACAAAAACTCAAAGCATTTCTATCTAGCAATAATGAAACTCCGGAGGGAACAACAGAAAGGAAAGGCCCACTCAAAAATAACTACGAAATGCATAAAATACCTGGGAGTCAATCTACTAAGGCAGCTGCCAAGACCACCACAGATACAATGATAA
Organism: Phalanger gymnotis; assembly: GCA_028646595.1. NCBI lineage: Eukaryota > Metazoa > Chordata > Mammalia > Diprotodontia > Phalangeridae > Phalanger > Phalanger gymnotis. The sequence goes on along the minus strand of CM053624.1, from coordinate 9,965,480 downwards.
ATCACTATTTAAATCAATAAAGAATAACTTAAACAGTTAGAGAGAGATTCGGTGTTGTTCCTGGCTGGGATGAGCCAACTTAACAAAGAGGACAAAAAGACCTAAATTAAATGTCCAGACTTAATGCTACATAAATCAAAATACCAAGGGGCCACTTTACTAAGCTACACAAATAACAAAATTAATTTGGAAGAGAAGGTCTAGAATCCAATGGGGAATCACGAAAATAAAAGTAGGAATAAAGGATAGTTGGCATGTCCTGGCTTCAACTCATACTCACAAACTGTGATCTTCAGAAAACTGAAAAGTCAATGGTACAGACTAGACAAAGTAGTTAGACATGAGTGGAACTCAATAACCCAGTGTTTGATAAACACAAGAGTATAAATTACATGGAAGAAGTTTGACAAAAATTACAAGGAAAACTGGCAAGCGGTTTGGTCAAAATTAGGCTTAGACCAATGTCTTGCACCATCTATCACAATAAGTTCAAAATCAATGTGACTTGACTATTAATGGTCATGCCACACCTAAGAAAAGTAGAAGGGAATCAGATTCAGTGCCTGGGGGCTTATTAGTAACTAAACAGGGGAGAGAGGGGATCACAAAAGAGAAAATGAACCATTTTGGTTAAATGTAAAGCTTTTGTATAATCAAAATTAATACAATTAAGAAGGGGAGTGGTTGATTGGGGAAACGAATCTCTGCTGAGGGTCTGTTATCCAAGCAATATAAGGAACTAACATAAACAGGTAGGATTAAAAGCCGTTCCTCAGTGGAGAAGCAACGAAAGGATGCAAACAAACTCTTCCCAACAGAATGACTGCAAACTATTAGCCGCCATAGGCTAGATTCCTTCCAATGACTAATAAGAGAAAGGAAAATCAAAGCCACACTGCAGTTCTGCTTCACACACAGTAAAAATGCAAACATGACAAAAGTGTGCATTGTCAATGTTTTTGGAAGAGATGTAAAATAAAATAAAATTTCAAAAAAAAAAAAACAAATCTACTATACACTATTGATGGAGTTATAAAATGGTCCACCAACTCTAGAAAGCAATTTAGAATTATGCTAAGAAAGTGACTTAAATGTCCAGTTCCTTAGATCTAAAATAATAATAATAATAATAATAACCCAGGATTTGGGGAAATTAAATTGTATTAGATAAAAATACACAAAAAGATTTTATTATGCAAATAAAGAATATTTTCCAATAATATATGATAAATAATATTTTTCGAAACAATAGACATCAATATACCATATCATGAAAACCTTATATATATACATGCAAAAACCTAGTTTTTAAAATTAAATTAGGAGACAATTATTCAGATCAAACATGACTTTACTGTTAAAAAGTTTTCCATTCAGAATTCCTTTAAACAGTAAGATCCCCAGAGTCAAGCCCACACTACAATCTGCATAATTTCAGAGGCACCTGTCTATTATATAAAAGCAAAGTACACCAGCAAGAAAAGGAAATCCTCTTGGAAAAATCTCCCCCAATGAAATTCTGAATAGAAAGTAACAACAGTGAATACTGTCAGTGAAAAAAGGCTCTAGAGGATTTGACCACTGTGTTCATCTTCCTTCCTTGGATGCTAGTTCTTGAAAAATGTAGATACTCTAGTCCTCTGATGGAACAGTCATCTCTTCTATGCTAGGTTGCTTCTTTCATGATAATCCTTCTGTATTAGTGATCTCATCTATGTGGATGTTCCTTCCTCAAGACAGAGGGAGCCATCTCTGTCTGTCCATCCTGTGGCACTCTTGCCCACTACTATCTCCATAACTTCATGAGAGGGGTTCACCAAACATGTTGGGAATCTTCCATTTCTTTTCACACTATAAAGATGCCAAGAGAGTAGCTGGGCTGGGCATTGCCAACCCCTCCCTCTAGCCAAGTCACCCTTATGCCAATTCTCTTTTTGTAAAATGCCTTTGGTAGTCCTTGTCATTCCAAATTTGTAATCTGATTCAGTCTGCTAATGCTGCAAACAGCCCCTCCCTTGCCCTCTGGGTGATTATTCATTTCTAATTCTCCAAAGCCTGGGAAGACTAAGGATACAAATATTGGAGTCCACCGAAGAGTGATTTTAAAAAACTGAATAAAATCCATCCTCTTCCCCCTCCCCAGGACTCTGAATCAGATGGTGGGTTATGAAAAGTTAGTCTGCAAAATTGAAACTTTCAGACACAACTACTCACCCTGAAACTCGCCTTCAAAACCTGCAACGCACCATTCTAAAGAGCACATCCTCCCTTATGGGAGAGGGTCCCCGCCCAGGAGAGAGAATAATCCAGTTGGCATGGTTACTAGAAGCTGATGGACTGCTTCTTTTAACGGCGAATGTTTCAGGGTTTACAGCCTCTTCTCAGAATGTGAGGCTGGGTGATGCCTATCAAACTTCTCCTCTGAACACTGTAACTGGGGGACACTGCCAGTCTCTGTCACTCCATTTGTCTACTTCATGTTTACCCGGCACCATAAATAGATCTGAAGAGACAATACTCCCTGGTTTAAATCCCACAGAATAAGGCACTAGTCCCAGGAAAATGTACAGTCTAAGGAAGTCATACAGACTGAGCTTCTGTTTGTGGGGTATGAAGAGTGGAGGTGGGTGGGCCAGCGGCCCTTCCTCCAAATCTCTCATCCAATCTCTGAATCCAAAGTCGGAATGACCCCCATCTAGGCTGGTGTAGTGGACTGAAGGCTGGCCTTGTAGCCAACAAGCTCTGAGTTCAAATCTCACCTCTAACACAGACTGTCATGTGAGCAACAGAGAAGGGCCAGAAGGCCAAAATGATAGTAAAAATGTCATAACTTCATGTGGATCGCATCGTCCATCCACGCCTGGAAGGAATCATGAAA
>CM053624.1:9951409-9962502 GCA_028646595.1 Phalanger gymnotis | reverse complement strand
CCCTCCCCCGCCGATGTCATGGCAGTAGTCTCTTCAAAGAAAGCCGGCCTTGGCTCTAGAGGAAGGCCATTGTCACATACGTAATCACAGCCTTTCCAGCTTGGTAGGAACTGTGAAAATTTGCAACCCACTGGCCCGGTCTTCTAGCACCAGAGTATGATGGAGCCTGAGTTGGACTCTGGCGACCCTCGGCGGCTTCCAAGGTAGTGCTCCCTCTTCCTTACTTCGGAAAGACACGAGAGGGTCCTCCCAGCCAGCCTCTGGTACGCTGCCCCATCATCCCCAGCCGCCATTTTTTAAAGCCTCCCTTCTGACCGTTTCTTTCTCGTAAATTTTCCCCACAAACGTTACTCGATCAGTTCGATGCATGCCGAGCCGCGGTACGGTACGGCTGAGTCACGGAACACAACGCCTCAGAAGAAGAGAGTCTGAGCATTGCTCAGAGACGGGCATGGTGGGATGGGCAGGCTGCGACACGCATCAAGGAAGCATCCACAAGGAAGAACCAGAGGAAAGAACGGCGTCAAAAATGGAAGCTGGGAAAAATGAAAGGCTGGCCAGCAGGGAGAGCGGGGGCCAACAGGGAGACTCTGGGGCTACACCGCTCTCCTCAGGACATCGATGAAGAATGATGCGGCGGACAGGGCAACGGACTTAGGAAAACTGGGTGATTTAAGTCCCGCCTCAGATACTCGGCAGCTGTGCCAACACATCGCTGGACTTCCCTACCTCAGCGTCCCCATCTATAGAGCAAGAGACGCAGGCTAGATGATTTAGAAAGTCACCTTCAGCTCTAAATCAATGAATGAATGAACCAATCAATAAATGAAAGCTGCCTTTTCTCAAACTGGCTACCCAGCTCCTTAGTGCCCCCAGACTTCCATCTCGTCTCACCTAACGATGCCTTCGTCATCCTAATTACTGCCTAGTGAGCCTGCCTCCCCTTTCCCTCACCAGCTGCTCTTCTGAGATGCAGTAACCAGATCACCATAACCGAGCTTCCTCTCCATGAGGTGCCTTCCCGGCTAACACCACCACCTTCCTCGCTAACGCTACCACATTCCGTTACAATGAATGTTCCTGATGGACAAGGACTGTCTTGTTTGCTTGTACTTGTAGCCCCACGGCTTGGCACGGCAAATATTTATTAAGCGCCTTATGTGTGTAAAGCACCGTTCGGTGATTCAACTAGCATTTATTACACTCCTACTCTATGCGAGGCCCTTTGCTGGAGATATAAAGAGGAAAAAGAAACAAGCTCTGCCCTCCAAGACCTTACTTTCTGTCAGGCAACATGCCTTTATTATGCACCTGCTGTATACCAGGCAGGCACTGTGCTGGGAATACAAAAAAAAAAAATGAAGCAACCCTTTCTGTCGTGGAGCCCACATTTTGTTGTGGGAGGAATGCCAGCCTTGGAGTTAGCGGACCTGGGTTTGAATCTTGCCTCTGACACATACTATGTGACTCTGGGCAAGTTACTTTTAGCGCTTCAGTCTGCCCTCTGAGGCTCTAAGTCACTGAGCCCATCTACATTGGCAGAGGGCGTCTCCTCATCTGAGAATCCCCTATCAAGGCACACGCAGGCCCAAGTCCTCACCAACTGAGGATCAAGATGAACCCAAGGAAATATCCAAGAAGCAGAAGCCCAAAGTATACCCGGAGGGGAGAGGTGCACGCACATGGAAAGAAGCCCCCCACCATGTCCCCCGCTGAGTTTAATAAGTTTCTTTTTACCTGTTAGTTCTTTACAATGAGACAGATGACTTTTTTCCTATAGGTCCTAATGAAAGTTAATTCAGTGTAACTATTTCTACTATTAGAGCCTACTATTTCACTACCTCCTCCCCACCCCACCCCCACACACAGAAAGAGTTCTTTCATCAAGGAATTCTGTCTGTGAGAGGGCACACACCTCTCCCATTTCTCCAGAGCTTTTGGTTTCCTCTAGGAAGTAGGGCAGTACAAATAACACCATTCCCATTCTAAAGACAAGTAAACTGAGGCTCAAGTGGGTTTAGTGACTTGTTCAGGGAGACACATGTCCAACTCAACTTTCCCCATTCCCCGTTACACATTTTTTCTAATGACATTCATTTTTTCTGTGCAGTTTTTCATTTAGAAAGCAATGCAGCCTGCTCACACCCACCACCACTCAATCAACAAGCATTTATTAAGTTCCAACTCTGTGCCAGGCACCAGGGATACAAAGAGCCCGTGCTTCTCCCTCACTGCCCTCTGGATGAGCCTTGGCGTCAGCGCTTCAAAGGGTGCAGTATTCTATCACTTGCAGCCATGTGATCTGGCCAGAAGAAGAAGGGGGTTAAAAAGATAAGCCCTTGTTCCAAGGGCAAGCTGGGGGTCATTCAACAGAATGTGCCGAAGACTCAATGAACAATGCCTTCTGAAGAGAACAGGTGGTTTCTTTCCTCCCACTCCCCATCCTCCCCACCAAAAAAATCAATTTTAAACTGTCCCCACTCCTCCAGGCCTGCAGACAGCAATGCAAGGTGTTGGGAAAGCCCTCTGGAAACGTGACAGCCCGGCAAGGCTGTGAACTGGTCAGACCCCCTGGCCTACGGGGAAGAGGGAAACAGAGAACACTAGAGGGATGATGGCGACCTCACAAGACCTAACCAGAAGTCACAGCGAGCTAAAGAGGATCACGGAAAAACGAATGCTCACCAAGCACCCTCTCTTAAGCTGCCAAAAAGGCACTCATCTATGTTGCCAGAGGCAGTTTCTTCATTGGGACCTCTTAACACCTAAGAATTCACCGGTGCAGACCAAAAGGAAAAAAAGACAATAATAAAACCAAACAGGAAAAACTGAATGAACAATAATTCATACAATATGAAAAAAGAAAAAATTTCTTTAGTTTCTTCTCACAGGCTCTGCCCCGTGTTCCTCAACTGGCATTTCCTAAGATTTAACGATCTCTAAACTCTGACTCTTACGAATACCACCTGTTCCCCACTTGTGAACAGCTATTGGCTAAGTAAAGAACACAAATGGAGCTAGAGGGGAAGCCTAAGGTTTTTCACTCTAAGCCATCTCTGCTAATCCTGGAACCTTTCATGTATATTTTTCAATTTTTTTCATATTCACATACATAGTATTCTTTCATATATCTTCTCTTTTCTAAGCCTTTCTCAGCCTGAATGTCCCACGAACATCTTAAAGTACACATGTCTAAAATGGCACTCATTATCCTCTCTCTAAAACCTATCCTGCTTGCATTTTTGTCTCCAAATCCCTAGCACCCAACACATTGCATGCTATATAGTAGGCACCTAATGAATGTTTGCTGAACTCAATCAGACTGAAAGGCAAACCACCCTCACCATCCCTCCAGTCTCTCAGGTTCCCAATACCAGAATTACCCTGACCCTTTCCCTGCGTCTTGGCGTCTACGGTATACTGAATCAGAACCAAGCCTCTTCCATCCACTCAGCCAAAACCCTAGCTGGGGTCCTTATTACTTCTCCCCTCAAGTACTACAACAGCCTTCTAACTGGTCTCTCTACTTCTGGCCTCTGCCTTTTCCATTCCACCCTTCAGACAGCTGTCAAAGTAATATTCTTAAAACACAGAGCTGACCCTCTCAACTGTACTCAAGAATTTTCAGCGGCTCCCTACTGCCTCTAAGTTAAAATACACATCTTTCAGCTCAGCATTTAGAGCCCTCCCGGGTTCAACTCCATCTTACCTCTCTAGCCTGATTTCCCAAAACTTCCCCCTCACACATTCTCAATTCCAGCCCGACTCTATTTTGCCATTTGCCCCAAATCGACATTCCGGCTGCTGCTCACATGCCTTCAGACAGTGGGTTGTGTCCTTCGCCCTGAACCCTCTGCCTCCTGGAATCCCAACATGCCTGCAAAGCTCAGCTCAAGCGGCCTCTGCTTAACCAAGGCCTTTCTTACCCCTCCCCTGCCCCCAGCTGTCAGCGCTCCCTATCACTGTCCATCCCTTCTGTGTTCTCAGTTTCCCCTCACTCCAGTGGAATGTAAGCTCCTTGAGGACAAGGGATCTTTTCTCTCTTTTTGTAACCCCAAAGCCTAGCACATAGTAGGCGATTAAGAAAAGCCAGCTGCAGTGAACTGAACAACAGATGCTGACAATGTTGTAGAAAAGTTGGATGGGACAGAAACAGGACAGGCTGCCTTAGCAGGGGTCAGTGGGAATGAGGGGGAGGGGGGATAAAGAGGTAGAGGGAGGAAAAGGCCACATTTCCACAAGGGTAAGGAAGCGTGTGGAGCTGCTATGATGCTGGAAAGCTTCCGATGGTCCCGGCTGTGTGGCCTTGGGTAAATGCCCTGAGTTCCATTCTCTTCATCTGTAAACTGAGGTGTAAACATGGCAGTGTCAAACAGGGCTGTGTGGAGGAATTTGTAAACGTTAATGCCCCATGTAAATAGGAGTTCTAAGGAAGGGTGCAGGGGTCCTGAAATGAGCAGGGAAGGGGCAGGGAAGGAGGCGGAGAAGCCAGGAAACAAACGTGCACAGTGCTTTTGGGCAACATCTCTTCCCTATGGGGAGGGAGAGAGAGAGGCAAAGAGGAAAAGGGGGGGAGGGGGATGAGGAGGGGAAGGGCAATAAAACAGTCTACGGAGATCACCTGCACAAAACCCAGATGAGAAGTTGATAAGTGACAGGCATTAGAACTTAAGAGGCCATTGGGTCCAGCCCTCCCAGTCCACAGAACAAAAAACAGGCTCAGAAAGGGGGAAGGGAATCAACTACAGTCACAAAGCAACCAGACGGGTCCAGGGCCAAGATGGACAATGACCAGGGTAGAATCCCTCTTAATAGAGGCCCTGTGAGACAGTGTTAATGCAGGATTCTAGAACCAGAGGACCTTGGTTAGAATCCTCCCTCTGACATGATCCATGTGACCCTGCATCAGTAACATCACCCCTCACAGCCTCAGTTTCCTCATCTATAAAATGAGAGCAATGAACTCTCAGGTGCCTTCTCTGGCTCCTTGCATCTAGAATCCATAATCCCATGACATTTTCAAGAAATGATAAAACCTATAAAAAAAACAAACTAGGTCAAAGGAATGCCTCAGCAACTTCTTACTTCGGGCAATTCCCATCCCCTCTCGGATCCTTGGTTTCCTGATCTGTGAAATGGGCAGGTTGGATTCAATGATCTCTAAGCTCTAAATCCTATGAACACTGAGTTGTCCCACAACTTATGAATGGCTGGTTGGCCAAGCGAAGAATATGATGTGGTATGGGGGACAATCAATGATACAGTCAGCTCTCTCCATGGGACCCCCAGATGTCTCTTTTCTAACTGGACTCTCCCATCCCATTTACTGACCCTTTTAGTCTCCCTCAGGACATAGTAATGACCCTCTGGGGATGATGGCAGGAAGGGGCCACTAAGTCCTGGCCCTCAGAGGGCTCCCCTTAGCCTGAGGAGATACAGCATAGACACAGCAAAAGACATCCCGGTAAATAAAGGAAGAGGGCGGCCTCATTAGGAGAGGTGCATGAGGGACAGAATCATGGAACAGACAGCACCTCGATGAAGCTTCTAGAGAAGACAAGGACGGTGGGAGGCAGAGACAACAACAGGTAACGTCTGTGGTGCCTCGACGCTGGGCCAGAGGCCTGTACCCCTTCAATCACTGCCACGGAGATGAGGGCAGAGGAGCAAGCATTGGCCTGGGAGACTGGAGACAGAGAGAATGGAACGACCCATGCATCAGAGAGTTGGGCCGGTTGGCTGGAACACAGAGCCCATGGAGAGGAAGGATATGCAAGAATCTGGGAAAGGTGGGTTGGAGCCAAAGAGCCTTGGATGGGGGAGGGAACAAACATCTTGACATCACCTCCTATGTGCCAGGCACCATGCCAAGTGTTTTTTTTTTTTGCTAATATTATCTCATCTGATTCGCACAACAACTCTTTGAGTCAGGTGCTATTGTCCCCATTATACAGCTGAAGAAACTGAGGCAGTTAGCGTGACTTACCTAGGGTCACACAAATAGAATCAACAATAACGAACATTTTACAGCACTACCTATGTGCCCGACACGGTGCTAAGCGCTTTACAATTATCATGTTGTCTGATCCGCGCAACAAACCTTCCAGATAAGGGGCTATTATTATCCTAATGATGAGGATGAGGATGAGGAAACAGAAACAGGAAGACATAACTGACCTGCCCAGTGGCACATGGCTGATGTGCCCAAGGTCAGATGTGAACTCCACGGCCTGCCGCCGACACCAAGCTGAGGAGGCTGTATCTTATCCTAGAGGCAACAGGGGGGCCGCCGAAAGTTTTCAAAGAAGGCGGTGAATACGTTGGGCCTGGCCCAGGCCGGCTTTTATTCATTCATCATTCAACCAGTTTTTGTTAAGCTCCTGCTATGTGTCAAATATCATAAAAGATGATGGGCCTAAAAAGATCAAATCAAACCCAGCCCTCGCTCCCAAGGAACATACGCCCTACCAGGGAGAGACGCCGTCATCTCAGGGGAAGAAGCCTGTGGCGTAGAGTTGCTGAAAGGAAGCTTGTTTCCATAAGAACATTCTACTGCAGCGCTGACACATACCTGAAAGCTCAGCAGCCCACAGTCTCGAGTTGGAACAGCTCTCCTTTGGCTCCTGAGGCACTTTTCTCCTTATAAAACGGCATTTTTAACTTAACCTTCATTTCTGAATAGATCCCTCACCGCCCCCCCACCCCATTCCCAGAAAACCAGACCATTGAACAAATTTCTACAAACGGCAGGGGGTGGGGAGCAGTTCCACAAAACCAATCCATACAACTGAGTCAGATGAGATTTGCAAACTCCATACCCATAGCCCCCACCTCTGCAAAGTTCATACTTGTATTTATTCCCTTCATGGCCATTCTATATACACGTGTATATTTCCTTTTTATCTCCCTCATTAAACGTGAGCTTCTTGGTCTTTGTGCCCCCGGCAGCCAAGGGGCCGCTCCGGCTTATTATAATGAAGGAGTAGCCACTTTGCTTCTTTTATTCCTTCTTTTCGTTTGCATTGCTGCAGTGCCTTTTCAACAACATTTAAACAGAGGCCAGACGAGACTCCTTCCTCCCCCATGCCGCTACACCATGGGCTGATTCCCTGAAGAGCCCAACGACCTCGTCCTTGGCACAGGACGCTGTGAAGAAACAGCTCATCCACCAGATTCCCTGGGAATAAAGCCACCACCAACGAGCTCATTGATCAATAAATCTTTGCTGAACATCCCTGATGGGGCGGGAGCCTGAGCCATCCCAGCCAAGGACAAGGAACCCACACGCTGAGAAGTTGCATGGAATCACAAGCGATGGAAAGCCCAAAAAACCACCAGCCAGTAACCGTGACTCAGGCTTCAACGCAAGGGCCACATCTTACGCACTACTTCCCAAGAAAACCTTATTTCCACAAAAATACTTTGCCACCATCCTGAAATATATGAGTAAATTTACAATATGTGAAGCCATTTACCTGTAGAGTATGATTCTTTTTCTTCATCTGTCTTCTGGCTATTCTAGAGGAAGAAACAAACACAGAATGAGCAAAATTCAAAAGTGATCATTAGGCCCTCAGACACAATCGGGAGATATGAGCAAGAGCCAAGCAAACAAAACTGAAATGAACTTAACTCAATTATTCACATTCAGTGTCACTCATAATAAAACATTCACCCTTGGCTCAGTTTCCCTCATTTCCCAACATGCTTCAGGACCTGGGCAGGAACAGTTAAGGGCATCATGCCTTAGAAATGCTTTAATTTTTACATCAAAAGCCTCTGGTTTTTTTCAGGAAATGAATAAATGAAATAACATTCATTGAGAACTTACACTAAGTCCTGAGAATATAAGTACAAAGGTGGGCAATGTCTGCCTTCAAAGAGCTTATATTCTTCTGTATGATATGAGAACAAAAACCGTATGGCGAATGAGGGACCAGAAAAGCACCGTGGTCTGGGAAGTCAAGGGAGTGGGGAATGAGACTGCAGGCCAGTGATGGGTACGGCCTTCCCAGAGGCAATGAGAATGCCAAGCCTGTAGGAATGGGTCTAAGTATAAGAGTTCTTCGGGTGAAGGCATCCCTTCCTGCTGGTGCTGATAGCAGCCCCACTATGACCTAGAAGAGCGACCCGATTTTACCTCCCTGCAGCTGCTCAATGGGTGGAAAAATAACCTATGGAATGAGGTGGTCCATGTTGGGAGACTGGAGGAAACAGCTAAGCTGGTAAAGGAGCTTCTCAGACCCCAGGCAACCATGAGAAGGGTCTCCAAATAACAGGCAAACAGTCCACCCAGAATACGCTGCTTTCAAGAGCCTGGGTCACCTCTGGGCCAGGGGAGAGGCATTCAAGGAAGACTTTAGCAGACTTTTAATCCTACAAAGCCAAGCCAAATTAGGAATGGGAACCTACCACCAATAACAATCACGCAGAAAGGCGCATTCTAAAACATGGGCGATTTTTTAAACGACCTGCTCTTTTAGATGGTGTGAACTACTGTTCTGTCCACTCAAGCAAATAATTGAAAGGAGGCATCCCAGAAACAATGGGAGAACAGGGAAAAAAAGCTCATTTGCTCAAGTCAAAAGTGGTAACTCCTGTGGGAAAAGGGAGAAAATTCTTAGGTTTCCTTTCTTTAACCAAAAATAATAATGCATTGTTAAATAACAAACTGGGGGGAAAAAGTCAAAGTAAACACTCTATCACCCAAGCCCACCACTGATGGCAGCCTTCCAAATGGGCTTTAAAATTACATTATGCTAGACTCAAAAACTCACCAAAAGTTAAATAGTGATGCAATAAACACACTTCACACCAACAAAGAAGGCTTTCCTAACGACCACCAACCAACGAGCTTGGCGGCTATCAAACCCATAAAGGAGGTGACTTCTCTTTCTCCGCAGCAGGCAGGGCTCACTGGCTCTCAAATGAGGCGCCATCTGTCAAGTGCATAGCATGGTGCCTGGTACACAGTAGGCACTTAATAAATGCTTATTTCCTTCCCTCTTTACCCTGCCCCCAATGCATTTCTAAACTCTGCTGTTCTGAATTCTAATCTCTGATTTTTCATCATTTATTTTTCAGTTTTCAGGTCAAATACTTGTGTTGCCCCAATCTCATCCCTGAGGTCAGCAAATCAATGGACTAGATCAGTCAATCAACAGGCACTGATTAAGCACCTACTCCATGCTGAGCACTGTACTAGCATTTGAGGATACATAACCAACAATGAGGCAGCCTGTGCCTTCCAAGAGCTCACAGTCCATCAGGCATACACGCTTTCTGAGTCTAGGAAAATAAAAGATTAAGAAGGATTAGGGCAGCTGGGTGGCGCAGTAGATAGACCACCAGACCTGGAGTCATCTTCCTGAGACCAAATCTGACCTCAGACACTTCCTAACTGGGTGACCCTGGGCAAGTCACTTACTCCTGTTTGCCTCAGTTTCCTCATCTGTAAAATGAGCTGGAGAAGGAAATGGCAAACCATTCTAAGTATCTCTACCAAGAAAATCCCAAGTGGAATCATGGAGAGTCAGGCATGGTTGAAAAGACTGAACAAAGTCACAGGATCATATTGACAAAGCCGGAGGTCATCTAGAATAATATCTTCATTTTACAATTAAAGGAAACTGAGATCCACTCAGAGAGGTTAAATGACTTGTCCAGAGTCACAAAACTGGTAGGTCAGAGGTTGGATCTGAACCCAGACTCCAAGTCCAGTGATTTACTCCAGGTCTCATCAGGAATGTGTGGAAGAGTCAGCATTTGAACCCAGGTCACAGGCTAAAAGGAGCATAAGTCTGGACCTGCAAGAGACAGCCTCATCCTCTCTAAGCCTGTGTTGGAAGCACTGTGCCCAAAGTAAGGCAGGTGAGAATCCCGCTGGATCTCACTCTGGCAGAACAAATCAGAAAAGTGTCCAGGTCTGGGAAACACATGCTAGAAGGACATTGATGAAGTGAAACATGTCCTAAGAAGAGTAGTCAAGATGTGGAAGAAACTAAGCCAGTGTCCCCAAGGAGCCACTGGGGTGCTTAGCCAGGACAGCAGAAGACCCAATGGGGACAGCCTCCAAGCCTCTGAAGGGATGTCCCACAGAAGAGAGATTAGCCCTGATCTGCTTGGTCTCCAATGGACAGAATAATGGTAGAGAGGAGGGGGAATATTGCAAAGAAGTAAATTTAGGATTGAAAGAAGGAAAACGTTCCTGACAATTAGAGCCAACTGAAAGTGGAACAGCTGTGCTGACAGGCAGAGCTGCCCATTGCTGAAGGGCTCCAAGTAAAGGCTAAATGCAGATGAGTCAGAGACTCAGAGTCAGAAGGTCAGAGATTTCAAGTTGTAAGAGACCACAAAAGCCATCTAATCCATCTGCCCCACCATTGCAACCAAACTCCAGGAAAGTTAAGTCCAAGGTCACACAGCTGGTGTCAGAGACAAGGTTTGTACCTCGGTCTCCCTTAAAGCCCAGAGCCCTACCATTACACTGTACTGTAGAAGGAACTGTCAACAGACACAGGCTGGACCAGATGGCCCCCGAGGCCCCTTCCCCATTCTGGAAAATTCTCTGGCTTGATCTGAGTTAATTTTGAGGCTTTTAACACACGTCACCAAAGGTTCTTCTGCTGCCCCATCCACACATACTTTCAGGACCCCCCAGACTTTCTTCTTTGTCAGACTCTCCAGCAGTCCAGATGTACGAGGCTGTGAGAAGGCTCACCTTGAGAAAGCCAGAGGAAAGCCACCACATTCTTCAGCTCCTAGTCACCTTTTTAGAGCTCCTTAGGACCTTGGGCCAACCAGCCCACACCACTCATCTGACAGATGAAGAGCCTGAGGCCTAGCCAAGGAGGGAGAGAGGGCACTAAAGGAGAAGTGGCCAGAGGCCAGAGGCCAAGTTCTCTGCTTGGCCTATAGTGAGTGTGGGACTTTCTTATTAATTAATCCTGCAGCCAGCACTGCCCCTCCCAAAAGAATCCAAAGCCAGGGCTGTGGTTGACCACAGCTTAACGGGATCAGGAGAGCGCATACTAACATTCTAGCTAACAGAACGTCCTGGAGAGGTCCTGGCTGTAATGGTGCCCACTGCACAG
>CM053624.1:9929763-9950909 GCA_028646595.1 Phalanger gymnotis | reverse complement strand
TCAGACACTTACTAGTAGTGTAACCTTGGGTAAGTCACTTAACCTTGACTGCCTTTTAAACAAAAAGATTGAGAGGACAGGAAATGCCTCAATTGTAGGGTTTTAAGGGGATGAGGGAGATGTGGGCACATTCATATAGATTCACCGCCTACAAACATCCCCAGCTGCTCTCAGCCTCCCCAAATCCTCACTTAAGCCCATATTTCTCCTCTTTTATGTTGAAACTCCTCAAAGAGACCATCGACAATAGGGACCTTCACTTTCTTTCCTCACACTTACTTAACTCTCCAATCTGGCTTCTGACCTCATCATTCAACTGAAACTGCTGTCTCCAAAGTTACTAATACACACACACACACAGATACACACAAAGATACATGCACACACACACACACAAATATATTATGTGACGACAGTATAATGTAATGTACATAATATATAATAATTATATAGATGGCATTTAAAGGTCTCCAAAGTGTTTTTTATACACATTATCTCACTCGATCTCTGTAAATATTTGTTGAATTAAATTGAAAAAGCCCACAAAAGCAAAATGAAAACCATAAAACTATAAAACACTAAACCAAATGTTACTATCAGACTACTTTTCATAATACAAAGAGATTTCGAAAGCATGCTACTCAAGTTAATTTCTGCACTAATAGCTCTTATTTCCCCCCATATCCAGAAGTTAGTTCACAGGACACAAGCCAGGTTCTGAGCCGCTGACAGTCACGCAGACAAGTCTCTTTCCCTCATTTCAACCCTGTGGGGCAAAGGCTACTGTTATTAGTAATCCCATTTAACATATGAGAAAACTGAGGCTGGGGGCAGGGAAGTGTCTTCAATGATTCGATTCAATAAACATTTATTAAGCACCTACTGTGTGCCAGACGCAGCACTTAGCTGTCCCAGTATCACAGAACTTACATGTATCTGAGGCAAGATCTACACTCAGGTCCCCTTGACTCCAAGTACATCTCATGCTGTCACTACTTTTTTGATAAAAGACAAGGGCTGAGCCAAGAACCAGCAATTCGGCAAGACCCCAAGCTGTTTTTGAATTCACTCTGGATCAGGGATCTTAACCTTTTTCTGTGGCACGGATCCATCTCTCTGGCAGTAATTCTTTTTTTTTTTTTGAATAGATTTCTTTTTTATTTTTAGTTTACAACACTCAGTTTCACAAGTTTTTGAGTTACAAATGTTCTCTCCCTCCCTCCTTCCCCTCCCCCCAGGAGGGCATGTAATCCAATGTAGTTTCTACATATACCTTCCTGTTGAACTTAATTACATAATAGCACAGTTGTAAAGAAGAATTGTAACCAATGGAATGAATCATGAGAAAGAAGAAACAAAACCAAAAAAGAAGGGAGAAAAAGAGAACAAATGGTTGGCTTCAGTCTGCATTCAGACTCCATGATGCTTCCTCTGGATGTGCACAGCTTTTTCCATCATGAGTCCTTTGAAGCTGTCTTTGAGCCTTGTATTGATGAGGGGGCCTTTGGCAATAATTCTAACCCTGTTTCTAATCTAGCTTCTGACCCTAACCCATTCTCAGAATCCATTTTTAAATACGTAAAATCGAATACATAGGATGACAAAGAAAACCAATTACAGTGAAATAGAGTAAGCAAAATTTAAAATAATAAAAAAAAAAAGTTCACAGACTCCAGATTAAGAACTCCTGAGCTAGAAATAGCCTCTTTTAAGCTGGTGGGTAATCCAGACAAAGCCAACCAGCTCCATCTACTTGCTGGAGGTCCTATGTCGTTGTGGGCTGAGAACTGGGGAGGTGGCAGTTAGCCCTCTCACAAACATTCCCACAAAAGAGCCAGGGAGCTGGGTTGCAGCCTCAGAGCATCAGGGTTAACTTTGCCCCCAGGAGAATAGATCTAGGCCCACTGGGCAAGAGAAGGATGGAAGCCAGCCTGGAGACTGGTAGGGAGCTCCTGGGACCCCAAGGAAGCTTCTTCCAGGCTGCTTTTTTCACCTTCTCACCAGCTGTTTTGATTCCAAATGGTTTCTATGTTGTCTTGAGAATTGCTTCTCCCTGAGGGATTGGAATAATTTGACCAAAAGGACTATTTGTCAAAATCTTCTGGCCCTCAGCGGACCACTGTACTAGAGGCAAGAGAGCAACCAGCACACATAATCACCTTCATTAGAGTAGAGCACCGAATGCCAGAACCACAAGAGACAGAGCTCCAGCCTCCTCATCTTACAGATGGAGGAAACTGAGTCCCAAAGACAGGAACTGACTTGCCCAAGGTCAAAGCATCAATCGGTGGCAGCCTCAAGACCAGAACTGAGGTCTTCTGTGACCTGTTGCCCCCACTCACTGACCCTCTGGATCTTGCCACCTGAGAAACCATCTTGCTATTCACCGATGGGGTGATCCCCTCCCTGCCTGCCATCTCTGCTCGAGTTCACCATCAGTTCTGAGTTTATTTTCATTACATAAGCCCAGCTGGAGCAGATGGAATTAAAAAACAAGGAGGGGCATCTCACCTCCCCATAGCCCAGAGCCAGATGTCCCAGGGTCTCTGCACATCTGCACATTCCTTTTGTGAGCAACAAGCCACGGGCGACTCACTCTGCACACAAGGCTGCTAGAAATGGGACTGCAAACCACGGACCCATTCTGAAAAGCCTGTTTGTTTTTCCCAGGAAGAATATTTTTTACACGGGTTTAAAACAATGTAGGCAGTGACTTCAATAATTTGAACAAAAAGACCAGTTAAACCAAGCCAAAAACTGTGGAAGTGAACTAACACATTTTAGTGTTGGTGACAAGAAGAAACACACTCGCGTCTTCTCCTCGGAGAGCTGGGGGGCTCTGGAAGCACAGTATCGCATGTGCTGTCAGATGCGGTCGATCTGTTCATCGCTTGGGAGGTTGGACACACAGCTCGTATAAACAGAGTGGTTTGCACCCTGTATCCTCCGTTAGAACAAGAGCTCCTTGAGGGCAGAGGCTGCATTATGGCCTTTCTTTATAAATCCCAGGGCTTAGTACTGTGCCTGGCACATAGCAAGCAATAATAAATACTTACTGACCGACTGTTATAATGGCCAGAACCCTGGACAGAAGATCTAATTTTTAATCCTGGATGAGTAACCTCTCTTAGCCTCAGTTTCTTAGTCTGTAAAATGGGAGTAATCATAGCATCTGCCTCACAGGTTTCTTTGTATCACGTGAGATGATACACGTAAAGCGCAACACAGATGTCAGTTATTATGATTACTGCCGTAAATCCCAAGAAGAGTCCCCCTCGAAGACTGGAAAAGAGGCAGGCAAGCAACTCGTTCATTACACTGTAGCAAAGTTCAAAGCAGACTCCTCTTTATTCCCCCCTTACGTATTTCACCTGCCACAAACAAACTGGTGTGTAGGGACTGGCTTGTTCATCTCATAACCCACAGGAAAGAACACTACATATGCAAGAAACAAGGTTCAAATCTTGACTGCTACTTGCTACTGCAGGATCTTGGGAAAGTTCCTTCCCCCAATCTGAGTCTTCATTTCTTCATCTATGAACATGACAGAGCTGAAATCTCCTTCTCTCACTTCCCCTCTCTTGGCCCGCTTCCCCAAAAGTGAGGAGGTTGGACCAGATGGTCTCCGAGTTACCTTCCAGCTCCAGAGCTGACCCTTTGCACAACTCTGCCTCACTTAATCCAATTCACAAACAAGTCAAAACATCACCCATGATGTCACTGGTCCTCCTTGAAAATGAAGGCTGAACAACAACTGTATAAATCCATGATCTGTCAAAGCCCCGGCTTCCTAGAACTGGTTCTCCAAGAACTGTGTTTGCAATCCACAGCTAGTCTGCTCCCGCTCTGGCTGGACGGCAATTGGATACAGATTGCACCATCTATTTGCAACACACTGTGCCAGTCATTGGGGGAAGCAGAAAGATTAGAGATTGAAGGATCATGGTCTAGAGATGGAAGCCTTCTAAGCCCACAACTTCATTTATAGATAAGGAAATTGAAGCCCAGGGAAGTTAGGTCATGCAGGGAGTAAGTGCTGGGGGTAGAATCGGAACCCAGTCCTCAAACTCAGCATCAACGCTCATTTCCAAAAAGAGACTTCCATAACGTGCTGCTCCACTGTACCCAGAGGGTTCGCCGCCAGGCACAGGTTTCACCCTGGATACCAACATCTAGCAATCCCCTTCTGTCCCACTCATTTTAGCATTTCATTTTACTCCCGGATGAAGTAAGCTTACCATATTGCTCAGAATCAAAGGATGTGGATCTCCAGTTCCCCTGAATTCAACTGTTACGAAAACCCTACTCTTTTGGAACTAGCTAAGAAGAACAAGGCAGAAAGCTATAAGTGATGTCAGAGTTAGAAGAGAAGGAAAGTAGGATCTAAACTGTCCAACTCAACAATTCATTTCAAGAGAGTGTATGAGGGCAGGTTAGAAAGTCAGGAGCCCCAGGCTTATATACAGACTCTGGCGCATATTCACAGCACAGCCTGGGGTAAAGGATGGGGGGAGAAAAGGGCTTTCTCCAGTCAGAACCCCAGGCTTAACATCTGTAAATCAAATACTAGCTTTAAGTACTTATCCTCCCAGGATTGTGGTGAGGCTCACATGCGATAAATACGGTCAAGATCTGCAAGCCTTCAAGGGCCACGGAAACAGAAGCTGTCATTCTTAATTCGGTCATTCCTGTTAATCCCTCACAGGGGTGCTGGGAGCATGGTAGCCATCCCCTGGGACCAACTACAAAACACAAGCTGTTGTTGAAAACCAGCCTTCCTTCTTTTCTTCCTTCCTTTGGAGATTAGGTCTCCCTCTCTTCCCCAGGCTGAAAGTGCAGCAGCCACTCACGGGCCCCATGGCAAACTCCCTGCCAACGGGTCTGAGAGCTCTGATCGGCCCCATTTCCAACCCCTCCTGAGGCAGCCTCCTGACCCGCCCCGCTCCCAGGGGCTCACCATATTAATACCAGATTTAGTGCAGACAGCCAATCAGCTTAGCCTACTGCAGCTCAGGATTCCTGCACTCAAATGGTTCGCTAGTCTCAGTCTCCCAGGAGCAGAGATTATATACGTGCACCATGCACCATAAAAGGGCTATTTTCAAATAGAGGAGAAAGGTGGAAACTTGGGATCACCGGATGACAACCTTGGAGCCACAAAGCACATTAGGAGCTAATACAATCTCATTTTACAGATAGGGAAACTGAGGCTCAGAGGTCAGACGGTGACAAAGGTGGGACTGCAGCCCAAGGCCTCAGATTGCAAATCTCCTTTTCTACTAATGGATGGTCTTTCATCCTGCTCCTCAGCTCTCCCTGCTCTCTCGCAATTTTAAAATCTTCTCTATATTCCATTAGTAAAAAGGAGGATGTCCGACGTACAGTGCTAAGGACCCCAGCCATGAATCGGTTCCTCCTTTCTTCGTTAGGTTTTCAAAGTGGTTGGTTCCAGCCCTGCTCCTATCTAGACCAAAAAGTCACATCCATGGAGCAAGAGCTAGAAAGCATAAGAGCTATGTGTTCACCTTCGGTTTCAACATATCCAATGGCTAAATAACCCATGAAAAACAAAAAAGGAATATTCACTTTAAAACTCAGGACAGGGTTCTATTAAGTACCCATTCCCCCCGTTAAGTACTCGTTTAAATACTGATTCCCCATACCCCCACTCCACCACGCATTTAAAATATAACTTTGTCTACCAAAAAATCTTATTTATGCACAATCTCTTGTCTATTCCCCAGAGGGTGAGAAAACTTGACCAGTAAAGATCTGGGGCAGATCTGTGACATCACTGGTACAGGGAACTCCCAGATGAGAAAACTTCTTCTACAAGGCAGACAGACACCACCTCTGGGACTTAAACACTGAGAGGTGAAGTGATGGCCCTGAAGTCTTACAGACAGTATGCATCAGAGGCGGCAGCTGCACCCAGGTTTTCCTACTCCCTCTGAGTTCTTTCCATCCATTACTGTTGTTCAGCCGTTTCTCTTCAGTCGTACCTAATTCTTTGTGACCCCATTTGAGGTTTTCTTGGCAAAGATACTAGAGTGGTTTGCCATCCCCTTCACTGGCTCATTTTGCAGATGAGGAAACTAAGGCGAACAGGGTTAAGTGACTTGCCCAAGGTCACACAGCTAGTGCATGGCTGAGTCCAGATTTGAACTCAGGAAGAGGAGGCTTCCTGACTCCAGGCCCAGTAGTCTATCCACTGCACCAGCTGGCTGCCCTTTCTATCCATTACAGCATTTTTCAAACCTCCTATTTTAATTAAAGGCATTTGGAAATCAAACACTGAGCAACAACCCAAAGTCCCCCCAGCCACAGACTGTGGACACCAGTTTCTTTGTGGGCTTCTCTAATCGTATCAACACAACGACAAAATCTGGAGATTTTTCTTTTCTTTAAAGTGAATCTATTACTTTGGCATGAAATTAAAGTCTTCAAAATAGAAATATTCTAGGAATTGAGTGGTTGGGTTAAGATAATGCTCTAAGTCACAAAATCCTTTTTTATTTCAGCCCCCTCCTTTTTTTTTTTTTTTTTTTTGCTGAATAGCCTTTATAAACAATATTAATCAGTCTGGAGAAGGACAAGCAACTCCATGTTCAAAAAGGGAAGAGAATACAATTGACCAACTGTATGACAGTGATCATGGCTTCAAATCCAGGCAAAATTCTAGACTATTGTTAAAGGCATAATTCAAAGAGAAGACCAGTAGGAACAGATGAGGAGCGAAGAAAGCAGAACCAGGAGAAAAAGGAGTCACAATGAATTACCACGGTATAAACAAAAATATTGCCGCAAGAACTCCAAGGCCAATCTTGGTCCTAGCAAAGAGACTGGGAAACATGCTGACCTCTTCAGCAGAGGAAGAAGGGCTGACCAACTTGCCAATGTCTCTAAAGTGACCTGTGTGCCGGGCACTGGCTGGAATGTTGCCAACTCTGTCTGGGTTGTCATTTTTGCTTAACTGGTTTTCTTTGTCTGAGGGAGACTTTGGTGTATAACAACAAAGCTTTAAAAATGTGTCGGGCTAGTTTCCTGCCATATTAAGTACAACATTCTGGGGATAATTGACTTTTTCTTTGATGATCATGATTGCGGTTTCAGAATCTTAACTTACTTGTACAACACCAAGTCATGCTTAAAGAAAGATCCCCAAGGAGGAGGAGCCTCCTCCCCACCCCTCACCCAGCCGCCATCCTGGGACAGCACTTTACTTTGGGACCACTCTCATGGTGAGGAAGCACTTCCTGACATCAGACTTTTTGGCCAGGGTCACAAATATAGTGATAGACTTGGCATCAGGGAGTCCTGGGTTTGAATCCCACACCTCTCAGTTAAGATCTGTGTCATCATGAGTGAGTTGCCTCAAAAAGGGATTTGACCCCGTAGGGACCTTCCACACCAGGATGGCAGGAAGGTCAAACAGGACTCATGTGGCAACTTTGGCAAATATTACAGCACACCAGAAATGACGCCAGCTTTTATCAAAAGGATTGAGTAAAAGATGGTCCTATGACCGCAAACTCCAAATGCAGAGCTCTCGGTCTCCTGAGGACATGTCAACAGTTGCGGGCACAACCAGCCCTGCTATTTCCCTGGTGAACGACCAATGAGAAACTCCCTCCACCAGGAGAGCCTCCAATTCTGAGGATCTCAGAGTCCGAGAGGGTGGCCCGGGACAAGGCTAAGTGGCTTGCCAGTAGGAGTAAGGGTCAGGATTTGAATCTAGGGCTTCCCACAATTCCTGTCCCCAAATTTCATGAACTTGTCCTGAATTCCTCCGATGATTTTTGGCCTCTAAACAGCAGGGCATGAAGAACATGACCTCTCCTTCCTGCTCTTCCACTTCCTGGTGCCAGCATCGTGGTGGCTCCATATTCACAGGATGCCCCAGGCATTCGGGGCCTGCTCAACCCCAGAAGTGAGGACAAACACCTAGCAGCAGACACTGGCCCGACGAGTGTGCAAAACCACCTCAGGGCCCCTGGCCTCACCCCAACATCAGCTGGGGAAAAAAGACATTTCTCCATCTGGGACCTTGGTAGAGAGGGGTGACCAGACCAGGCTGCAGGAGGGGATTAAGAAGGAAGTGAGGAGAGGGCTTCACTCCTGTCAGATAGAGGCACCAATGAGCAGCCCTGGATTCCACCCCGGCCCAGAACCGAAGGGTCTGGGTTTGAATCCTGTCTCAGGGCCAACCAGGGGCAAGCCACGTCGCCAAGGCCACAGTTTCCTATTCTACAAAATCAGGGCTGAGACCAGATGTGGCAGAGCACTTCCTCCTCTGGAAAACTACACTCTCATCTCACCTCTCTCGAGCTCATCTGTCCCAAACGTACAATGAAGGGGCCAGACCAGACACTTTGCTTTTGCACTGGCCATGACCCCTACGCCTGCCACGCTCTCCCAGCCTCCTTGGAGACTCAGCTTCAATCCTACCTTCTGCAGGGGCCTTCCCCAAGCCCAAGTCCCGCCCTCCTCCAACGGCTCCAGTCTTCCCTCACCAGCTACCTCCTCCTTACATTGTTTTGGCCTGTACGTAACATGTTTGTTCACGTGTTGTCTGCAGACAGCTTGGTGGCCCAATGAGTATTGTGCTCTGCTTGGAGTCTGGAAGACCCGGGTTTGAATTCTGCCTCAGACACTTACTAGCTAAGCAGGTCACCTAAACACAGTCAGGCCTAGTTTTCCATCTGTAAAATGAGCCCAATAATGGCACCTCCCTCCCAGGGCTGTTGGACTCTCCGAGGAGATAACGTGTGGTTTGCAAACCTCATAAGCACGACACAATTGTTAGCTTTTGATACAGACTTTGGGCAGACACTGAAAATGGCTGACCAGTCCAAAATGGTGGACAGGAGCCCTCTGAAAGGAGAAGGGAGAGGAAGGATGGAAATAAATATAGACAAGCCAAAAAGAGACCAGGTTGGTTCCATGATGAGAGCTCAGAAAAACAACCAGACAACATCCTCTGTGCTCCCAAGGCTGGCTCCAGGGTCATGACAAAGCCAAGAATGGCCCCCCACACATCAGGTGAATCCTTGGGACAAAGAGAGGAGAGAAGACCCCCTTCTTTGGAGGGTAGAGGCTGGACAGCCATTTACAACTCATTTATAATGTCTTTATTTTTGAAGGCAATATGATAAAATGGATAGAGGCTCAGTGGAGAAGACCTAAGTCTTGGGTTCAAATCCTCCTCTGACACTTACTAGCTGGGGAGGGGGGCCCCACAGGCAAACCGTACAATGTCTTTGAGTCTTAGGCCCCCCTCCATGACTATAAATTAGACTCCTTACCATCTGCCCTAGTGAAGATAGTCTCGAATGGGGCCATCCCGTAACAAGGAAATCACAGAACTGGACTCTATCAATGGACACTAGTCTCCTCAGTAGGCCACTAGCCCCACCTTGCCTCAGTTTCTTCACCTATAAAATGGAGATAAGAATACCTCCAGACCCTACCTCCCCAGTCCAAATGAGAGCATGTATGTAAAGCACCAAAGAAATGCCGGCCACTGCGATGGTGATTATTTTCTCTCCTTTAAGAAAGCTGGGAGCCAGTCTTCAGTCCTCCTCATCATTCAGGACAAAAGCAATGGGCAATACCCAACATCAAAGTTTTAAAAGATAAACAGAAGTCAGCTATTTATATTTCGATTGTAAAAAGTCCAACAACAACGACCTTGCGGAGCAGGGGGAGGAAATGAACGATTTATTTATTCAAAGAATGATTGCAGCAGAACACAGTGACCAGAACAAGACGTGTGGATGGCTGCGGGCTTTCTCCAAGGCTGCTCAGTAAACACAAAGAGTCCATCGAGGGCTCCAGAGTCCAGAAGTCGGGCCTTTCATTGGGCAGGTACTTCCTCCGGCCAGCCATCAGTCAACAAGCATTTGTTGAGCCTTACTTAGGCCTGGCCCCGTGCTAAGCAGGGGAGATGGAGACAAAAGGGGCATAACCTCAGCCTTCCAGCAGCTTCCATTATGATGGAGGCAGATCTCAAACCCTCCACACACACATGTGCCAAACATATACATACTGGTCTGGTCTATGATGCCTTTACTCGCCTTCTCTCACTCTGCCCTGCAGTCAAAGAGGTCCTATGGATATTACCTACACGTGGCATTCAATCTCCTGCCTCAGTATCTCTGCCCAGATTGGCCCCTCAGCTTACAATGTGCTCCCACCTCTAAGAATCCCCTTCTTTCAAAGGCTGTTCCTAGGATCCCAAAATGTCCTGTTCAAACTCGTTTCTGACACTTAAAACTATGTCACCATAGGCAAATCACTCCCCCCCCCTGCCCCCGCCCCCAGGGAAGGAAGGAACCAAGAAAGGAGGGAGAGACACTTATTAACACCTGCTCAGAGCCAAGCATTCCATTAAGCCCTCAGGGCAAAAACAGAAAAGGATCTGTGCCCTGCCCTCCAGAAGCTCTTGTACTGGGAGAGATAATCCACAGATGGGAATAGTAGCCAGAGAAACAAGGTGTCTGTGGGAATCCCAGGGGAGAAGAAGGGGCTGGTCTGGCCTAGCCTGGCGGATAGGCACCCCTAAGTGGGCTCACTGAGTTGTACTCACCCATCAAAACAGTTCCAAAGCTTAAGGGGTTAACTCCTCAGAATGTGAGAGCACTGAGGATCAAACACAAGTAGAGACCATACTCACTGCATTCAAGAAAGGTATGGTGGTTAGTCAAGCCACCAAGCATTTGTTAAGTACTTACTGTACGAAGACAGTAAAAGACAGTCCCTGCCCTCAAGGAGCTCCCAGTGCAGTGGAGGAGACAACAACCAAACAAGGAAGTACCCAAGATCTGAACACAAGATAAAGGGCAGATTCTTAGGACCAGAGGGAAGTAGATCCAGAAAGGTTCTTGTGGAGGACAGCTGAGATTGAGGGACAGCAGAGGAGAATTTCGAGCATGGATGAGAAGAGGGAAAAGAATAAGCATTTATTAAGCACCAACTGTGTGCCAGGCACTGTGCAAAAGCCATTCACAGATAGTTTGGTCCTTACAACAACCTGGGAAGGACAGGCTATTATGATCCCCATTTTACAACTGAGGAAAATGAAGCAGACAGAACCCAGGGTCAAACCACTAGTAAACATAAGCAGATGGATTTGAACCCAGATCTTTCTAGTTCTGGGCCCAGTTCAAGCTCCAGCTCACCACATGGGAGGCAGCTTGTGCAAGGCTGAGGAGATGGAGGTAGGGGGTCACATGGGGAAGAGCAACAAGGCCTTTGGCTGGACTGCAATGTGTGAACATAGAATAAGGTGGGAGGGCAGGACAGGGCCAGGCTACGAAGGGCAAACCAGGACAAGGCCCCCCCAGCCCTCGGGCCAATTCCCCCCCCCCCCCACGATGGCCCTCGATGTATGCTCCCATGCTCAGGAAAGGAGCCCTCTCTAACAAGGTTCGCTCCCGCCCCTAGAACGCTGGACCCAAGTCAAGCTTTCTGAAAACAATATAACAAAATGTTGGGGAAATACCCCACCCCCAACCTGGGGCTCAGAACAGCAAACCAAAAGTATGACTCTTTCATCAGTGGCCAGCCTCCACACAATGGGCCATTGTTTCAGTCTTCCCAAGCAGCAAGTCTGAGGCTGCGGAGAACACCACACCCCAGCCCTGTGGGGGGCCGGCCCAGCCCAGCTCAGGCAGCCACCAGGCTCTGAATCGTCCCAAACTCAGCCTTCAGGCCCTGCTAAGGCAGTGTGGGGAAGGGGGAAACAGCCAGTCCCCTTCAATGTCGGAGAAACTGGGTTCACATCCCAGTCAGGGGCAGCACTTACCTACAGGACCCCCTTTGGGCCTTGAGTCTGTCAGGAATAAAAGGAGGGCTTGGACAGAACGGCCTCTAACACCTCCTGGCTCTAAAACTGTGATCCTCAAATCTCCTCATCTCCAAGTGTTTATCACCGCCTCGATGACTCCCCAAGAAATAAGAACATTAAATATGAAAGAGTAACACCCACAAGCAGCTGTGTCACCATAGATATGGAGAAGCCAGGAAGACCCGGGCACGTGATGGCTGGGTGACCCTGGGCAAGGCCCCTGCCAGAACTCTGGGCATCTCTAAGACTCACAGGAAGCCGCAGAGAACACACTCTAGGAGCTGCCTCCCCCAGGAACTGCCCCCATCGAGAAAGTAATGGCCCCGGTGGCCATTCGTCCGTCAGAGCGGGCGGCTGCTCCTCCAAAGGACGTCCTCTCCTCTCTTCACAGAGGTGAAGATAAGATAATAACCATAAGGGCAGACGCTTCTTTCGAGGACCGTTGGGAGTTTACACACACCGTTGGGAGTTTACACACAGTCACTCGTGTGAACCCCATAAAGACCCTGGGAGGAGAAACATCAGAAGGAATGCCCGGAGCAACAGTCATGGGCACCCAAAACACCCAGGGGCCAGATCTGGAAAAGCACCTCGGAGGTTGTCTGGGGTACAGGTTCTCAACTTTTGGGTCTCAGGAGTTCTTCATACTCTTAAAAATTACCAAAGACCTCAAAAGATGTTTGTTTATGAGGGTTTGTTTATAAGGAGCATGTTGGTAAATATTTAACAATCAGCTCTCCAGAAAAGAACCAAACTTCAAGTACATTCTTAAGTTTCACCAGCATTATTACTCTTTTTTCCACCACTTATGTCTAGGTGATCAACTAAACATAAATGAATTCCTTGTTTGTAGCATTTGCTGATTCCCAAGGTATAAACACTCACGATGAAAATTTAATCAACTCTTGGGAGATGGGTTTGAGCTGGTTCAAGCATGCCCCTGGTTTTACTACATTAGAAATTAAAACTTATTAATATTATTATGAAAAGAGATCTGACCTCACAGACACCCTTGAAAGAGTCTCGAAAGGACCCTCGGCCACACTTTGAGAAGCACTAATCTAATGCAGCCGCCTCACTTTTTAGAGATGAAGAAACAGGCCCAGAAAAGTCTACTGACTTGCTGAAGGTCACACAACCCGCTGCTAAGTGGCAGAGCTGAGACTTGAACCCAGATCTACGGATTCCAAAGTCAGCGCTCTTTCCGTGGCTCCGGAAGTCAAACCAGCGAGGTTAGAAGGCAGGAGATGGGCCCTACGGAGTGAAGTCCTGTCAACCGCCTTTTTCAATAAGACGAAGCACAAAGAGAGACAGCAGGTGAACTCTACTTCCCTAGGTGGGCAGAGATTGGCCAGATATTAAAGGTACAATCTACAGTTAGCAGCCATGCTGTATTGAGAAAGCGGAAAACCACGCTGCCCCACATCTTGGCTCTCAAGGGGGACCCTCTACCACTCGGAGTTAGGGAAAGAGAGACAGCCAGCGAAGGGGACTCACAGGCTGGAAAAGAAAGCAGGAGCCAGACCGCGAAAGGCCACAGCCCCACAAGTTTCTATTTTGCCTTAAAGATCTCTGGGCCTCAGTTTCCTCATCTGGAAAAGGGGAGGGTTGGACTACGCTCTCCATAATCCCTAATATCTCTAAATTTATGATCCTATGATTAGCCCCAAGGCAGCGTTTCTCAAATTATATCACAAGGAACCCTGAAATCCTCCAAGCTTGTTTGCTCATTAGGGTGTTTATTAACAGGCATTAAAGATAATAACTTTGGAGGATTTTACTACCAGGATTCTGCTAAAGTTTTGCTTAAACTGAAGGGATCTCCTCCTGTGGTTGTTTGAGAACCCCAGCTACAGGTGTCAGAGACTCAAGGCAGGCCTTTGGCAAGGAGTGTTTCCTTCGTCATTTCCCCAGTAAAAACGGTCCCTTCCATCATAACTGGGAAGCACCGGATAGAGCTCGGACGGGACAAGAGAAGACTCAATTCAGAGACTAATCAGGAGACTATTAAAAGAGCCCAGGCAAGGTGTGAGGAGAGCCAGAACCAGGACTGTGGTGGGCATGGAAATGGGGAAGGGGCCAGGGAAAGGAAGTTGTGTCCGGCCCTCTCAAAGGCCGCCATGATGAGGACCCCAACAGTGAATCCTTTTAAAGACTCCTGTAGGAACTCAAGACAAACATTCATTAAGGGCTTTCTAGGTCTCCAGGACCAGGCTAAGTTCTGGGGTTACAAAGAAAGGCCAAAAACAAAAAGAAAAAAACGCATAAATAAACACCGCATAATTTACATTCCAAAAATTTTCTATTTTGAGGATGCTAGGTGGCAAAGACAGAAGGTAGATGATCATGCTGACATTAGGAAGAAGTGAGTTAGAATCTTGCCTCAAATACCATTGTGTGATACTAGGCAAAACCCTTTACAGCTTTCTGACTCAGTCTGCCCATCTGTAAAATGGGGATGAAAATAGCAGGTATCACACAGGCCTATTGTGACGATCAAAGAAGACAATACGTGAAAAACACTGGTTAAGCCTACAAAAATGACAGCTATCATAATTTTCTTTCATTTATCTGTCTAACCAACCATCTATTAGTAATATAATATTTATAATAATATGATATTTATTAAAAATATCATAAACAAGCATTTCTTGAATGACACCATGAGTCAGCCCGGCGAGCTGAGAGAGTTCACTGTCAGAGAGCTGGACGCTCCAGCTCCCTCAGAGGGTGTGCTGGGTTCTACATAAGACCCTCAGGAAAGGAAGAATCAATAAAAACAGTTCCCGCCTTCAGGGAACTTCCAGTATAACTGGACAAGAGTCTGCTCATAAATAAAACAGATCATAATTTATCGCCGGCACGTGTACAACTCGCCAAGGTTTGTGATGCCCTTTGTGTGTACGTGTTATTTATCTTCCTAACCTCTCTGGGAGGTAGGTGCCATTATGGTCCCCATTTAACAGGTGGGTAAACTGAGTCAGATAAAAGTTGGAGGCTCACACAGTTAAGCCTGACCGTGCTGCCCATGCCAGGGCAATGTGGGGGGAGGAGGAGAGGAAGGGAACGGAGAAAAGGGTGAAGGCCTCATGGAAGAGGTGTTCCTGAACACGGCCCTAAAGGAAACCAAGCATTTAAGGAGACAAAAGGGACAAGGAAGCATAGACAGGCATGGAGGATGACCATGGGAAACTGAGTCTCGAGAAGGAGGCACAGCCAGGTGGCTGTTCAGTTTGTAGAGTTACTATAGAGTTACAAGGGGAAGTAACATAAAAACAGCTGGTGGTGCAGTGGTTAGAGCACTGGAGTCAGGAAGATCCGAGTTCAAATCCAGCCTCCAACACTGGCTACGTAACCCTGGGCGAGTCACTTAAACCTCTATTTGCCTCATCTGTAAAATGGGGTCATAAAAGCACCTACCTTCCAGGGTTGTTGTAAGGATCAATGAGATAACGTGTGTAAAAAAGTGCTTAGCACAGTGCCTGGCACATAGTAGGTGCTTAATAAATGCTTATTCCTTTCCCCCTTCCCTTCTGGAATAAGCCTAAAATGGTAGGCTGGAGCCAGGGTATGAAGGGCTTTAAATGCCAAACACAGCACTTATATTTGAGAAGGTTAACCAAAAAGAGTCTAACACTATAAGTCAAGTCAATAAGCATTTATTAAGCACCTACTGTGTGCCAGGCACAAGCACTAGAGGACAAAGAAAAGCGACCCTGCCCCCTGCCCTCAAGGTACTCCCAGAACAACGGGGCAAACAACATGGGAACCACTCTGAACAAGCCAAATCCAGGAGAGACTGGAGATAATCACCAGAGGACAGTCCCCAGCATCGAGAAGGGTGAGAAACAAGGAGGGGCTCATTTCAGGAGTCACTGAGAAAAGAGCCAGGGAGCCAGAAACGGGGCCCTTGGGACTGAGGGCCAGACCCCTCCAGTTCCTCGCAGGCCACGTCCCTCCCCAGGCCAAGGACGCCCCGATGTCCCTCTGCTCCCCAACTTCATCTCATCCACCTCTGACATACAGTGAGTCACACTCCTCTCTCCTCCTTCCTCCCTCCCCCCTTTCAAGACTATTAGTGTCCAAAATACCCTTCAGGAAGGTTACAGACCCATGGGACTAATCCAGCCACCACCCTCGCCCATCCAATTAAGACACACACCAGGGGAATTCTTCCCCATTCACCCGAGATGAATTATTTCTCACCCTTGACAAAAGGCTCGTCTGGAAGTCAATCCAAATTAGAATTAATGCCCTAAATCACACTACGAGTAAAGCAATTCACTGTGACAAAGCTGAGGTCCAGATATAAAGAGACCTTCGGACCCCTCAACACCCTCACCTCACAATCTCGTTGTCACCCGTGAGCTAGATCACTGGGCACCCAGGAGGGGGCTCAGAGCAACTTGCTGATTTCTGAAGTCAGCAGGAATCTTCAGCCCCGACAGAAACATGAAGAGAGCCTGCAGAATCCTTCAGGCCTGCCTCCTCCCAGAAGCATACTTTCACATTCCAAAGTTCTAAACCAAATAAAAAGAAAGTTATCTGTGCCCACAAAACCAAAGAATCTGATAACCTTATCTAGCCATTCCCCAAATGCCCTTTTCTTTATTCAGGCACCAGCCTAAAGACAGTTGGCCCCCGATGGGCTAGGCATGTGTCAATGGGCTGCCCAGACAGAAGGCAGAGAGATAACTTACCGGCTCTCCTATCTCTCCTACGATTTTCTGATAATCATTATTAGCTGTAACTACAAACATCTCTACTGATTGCCTCCATTCTTCCCCTAGACAAGATTACTAACCAGAAACAAGATTGCTCAACTAAAAAATGTTTCTTAAAACCATCAAAAATAGGGCTTCTCCCCAAAAAGAGATGTGAGAACTCCCCCCCCACCCCAAACACTCCTCTGCCAGAGTGTGGGGGCCTGTAAGTGGCCACAGTGAGAACAGCAGATGTCTCTGATGGACGAAGCAATTTTGCTAAATTTTTCGTTTTCCTTTTTGTTTAAAAAAAAAAACTCTTTGGTTATAAGGGATAACTCTCTAGGAGAAGCAGAGATACAAGGTGAAGTCCAGGTTGTTTGTAAGTAAAATATAGCCACAAAAATCTGTTTTTTTAAAAAAACAGATATTAAAAACAAAGAAATCCAGAAAGATAGAGTGAATCAAAGCAAAGTGGGACAGAGAAGAGAGAACAGGAAAGGAATGTTTTATGAGAGTTAAATGAGAAGGAAGGAGAACAGGCCTGCCATCCCAGGACTCAGAAGGCAACAAGAAAGAGGAGGTGAGTGCCGGGAGGTCAGAGCATCTCGGGGATCTCCAAGGCCTTCCAGCCCCACCCATACCTGAACAAGGACAGCCTCTGCCATCTTCCACAAGGGAGAGGACTCCAGGAATTCCTTCGCCACTGAGTTCCTGGCTCCACCCTCTGAGGTCAAGCAGAATAACAGGAACCCCTCAGCCTCACCTGAAGATGTCGGTCTCTGCTCCGCTCCCCCCAACCCCAGACCTCTCTTCTCACGCTAAATGCCCTCAGCTGCTGCAAATAAGTCTAACCAATGGGATTCCCAAAGGTGGGAAGGTGGGAAGGCCATGGGCAAAGGCCAGAGAATCTGAGAGGAAAAAGTAGGTAGGGATGGGGGGTGGGGGGAGACAGGGAGGGGTGAGAGGGAGACAGAGGGAAACACACACACACACACACACACACACACACACACACACACACACACACACACGGAGGCAGGCCAATACTTAGAGGTTGGGAGAACCAACAAAGGAAATGGAAAAGGAGCTGTCATACATGGAAGAGGAGAACCAGGAGAAAGTGTCATAGAAGCCAAAGGTAGGTCATCAGGAGAAGCGTGTGACCAGGAGTGTCCCAAGCAACAGAGAAATGAAGGAGGATGAGGCCTAAGAAGAGCCCTTTGGAGTTAACAGTTAGGAGGCGCTGATGATCTCGGGGAAGGGAGTCTTCATAGCTCGCTGGAATCTGACCTTGACAGCAAGAGTAGAAAAGTGGAGGTGGTGAAGGCAGCAAGAGCTTAGAGCTTGGCAATGAAAAGGCCAGTTTGAGGAGATGGCAAGGTGAAGTGAAGACATTTTATGGGCAGAAGAAAATGGGTCATGTTTGTGGCCAACAGGGGAGGAGCCAGGGAGAGACCCAGAATCCCAAACCTGAGAAGCCAACAAAGGGAGAGGAGAAGTGACCTTCATGAAGGGTAATAATGGTCAAGAGGATAGGAAGCTGTGCTCCCAAAGAAGACACAGCAGGTGCTGGGCAACCACAGCCTTTCCTCCTGAGCTCTTCCTTCTTCCATCATCTCCTCACTCCAAACTCACCACCAACCACTGCAAGAAAAATCGTCCTGGCCCCAGCAGAATGTAAGCAGGTAAAAGGCAGGGCCAGTTTCATTTTGGCCTTTGAGTGTGCGCGGCTCAGAAGAGGTGGGTGACAATGTTTGCAGAATGGACTGGTCACAGGATCACAGTGAGCTCCTGTTAAAAAAATCTTCAGTGACTCCCTATTGTCTGAAGAGTCAACTTCCTGGCATTCAAGGCCCTTTGCCAGTGGGTTATCAGTCTCCCTTTCAGCTTGGTCTCATCCCACTCTCCTGGTCCAGTCTTGGATTTCTCTCTTGGAATCTGGCAGCACTTATGCCTCCTGACTTCAGGACTAGCTAAAGGGGAGGCTCGATGCCCTACATGTGCCAAGAGATGCTGATTACAGCAGCAGCAAAGAACTCAGCCTCCTAGAAGGGCCGTCCCTGGTCCCCAGAAGAGAAAAGTGCCACTGAGGGACAGTGACCCAGAAAACGTGGATTTAATCCTGAGGAGACATTGGGGATGGGGCCAAGCCTGGGAAGAAGGGGCACATGCCAAATCACTTTCAGGACTTCTGAAGCACTGCCCATGAACAAGGCTGCCATGCAGTCATCCCAGACAGTCCTGCTCTGTCCAGCCCATACCTCAGCCCATCATAAGTGAGCCCTGAGGGCTGAGGCTGGAAACTCCAAGAGCAGGGAGGTCTGGGACCATGGCCAAAGGCTGCAGATGACTCGGGATGCCAGGAGGCTGCTGCCCCACAGTCACACCAGTGGAGACTCACATACACGGGTATCTAGATCCCAAATCGGCCAGGAGACATAACAGAAGTCAGAAGATCTCGGTTCAAATAGTCATTCAACCTGTTTGACCGTAGTCAAGCTAATTTCCCTCTCTGGGCCTCACACTGATCTGGATGATATCAGAGCCCCCTTCCCAGGTCCCTCACATTAAAACAGAAGCACTGAGGGGAGATGTTTCATATTCTTTACACTTAAATCTTCAGTGCCCACCACAGTGTCTCACACCCAGATCCCTGGAACTCCTTCCTCATGAGTCCACCAGCCAGCAGCATGGCATCCCGCCATGATGTCAGCAAAGCCAAAAACCCAAAGATGGCTCTTCTCTCCCTGGGCCCTAAATCTGGCCTTCTTGCTTCAGGCTTTGAACCACTTCAACTATTCAAGTTGGGTCCTTTGACACCGACTCTTTAGAGAGTTTACTCTGGGAAATTCGCCTGATGCTGAAACTTCAGGTCTCAGAGGAAAAAAATCAAGGATTTCTGAGGTGGCTTTGAACTAGGTTTAAAAAAAAAAAAAAGAGCAACCTATTTATGTAAAAATGACAGAACTCAGTTTTTAAAATTTTGTTTTCTAAGTGCCTTGGGAAAAAAAAACCTACAAATTAATTTTCTAAAAATTTGAACCAAATGAATGTCAGCTATAAATCTGGTGATGTTCAAAAGTGAAGTCTTGGCCAACTATTAGTCCGAGCTAATGCAAGTGTCACTGACACGGACCTTTATGGTATCAAAGCACCTCGGGCATTGTCTCTGCTTTCTCGGCTTCCTTTGTTTTCCTTCTCCAATCCATCTGCCTCAAGTTAATATTCCAAAGGCCATGTCACTCTCCTGGTTCAGTCTTCACTAGCTCCCTATTTATTACCTTGAGCATAAAACAAGCTTCCACCTGGCATCCTTCTAAGTCCTCCACATTTTAGCTTTTGGTTGTTCAGTCATTTTTCAGCCCCACCCAACTCTCCAGGACCCCATTTGGAGTTTTCTTGGCAGAGATACTGGAGTGGTTTGCCATTTCCTTCTCCAGCTCACTTTACAGATGAGAAAACTGAGGCAAAGAGGGGTAAGTGATTTTGCCCAGGTGACACAGCTTGGAAGCGTCTGAGACCAGATCTGAACTCATGAAGATGAGTCTTCCTGACTCCAGGCCCAGTCCTATCCACTGTGGCATCACTTAGCTGCCTTTAATCTAGCTAGGGCTACTTTTCTAGACCTTTCACACTATTTACCTTCTCTCACTTTATATTCTATCCAAACTGGCTTACTAGCTGTAACTTGAACTCAATACATAATCTCCAGCCTCCTTGCCTTTGCAAAGGCTGAGCCCCATGCCTGCCTGTGCTCCCTCCCTACCTTGGCCCTGTTAGAATCTTTCTAAGTATGGTGTGATTCCAGGGGCTGGGCTCTCTCCCTCTATCCTTCTCTGTTTCTACACTGTATCTGCCCAGTGGAAGGTAAGCTCCTCGAGGGCACAGAGTATTTTTTTTTTTACTATCTATCTCTAGCACTTAGCACACAGAAATTGCTTAATAAATGCTTGTTACATTGAAGTGAGTTTGATTAGAGCCCTGCGACCCAACCTAGTCCCTGGACCACACCACTCTCCGGTTATACCGTTTTCCTTCCCATGTCTTTTGTCCTCACTGGAACATGTTCCAACTCTGAAATTCACAGGCCAAGCCACACAGAGAGTAGCAAAGTCAGGATCAGAACCCAGGTCCCACGACTTCCCATCTGCCTCCAAACAGGGCTGCACAAATCTCCTTCCAATCCAAGTCAGTCTCAAAATTCGGCAACAGAATATTTTAGCTTTCAAGAAAAAGGAGAGGATAGGGGAGAAGTTGGTCCATTGCTTTAAAGCAGAATCCCAACTTTGAGGCGAGGCTCAAATTAAGGTCACAAAAGGAAGTCGAAAAGTCTCCAAAGAACCCTTGGAAGGAGCTCGGCTCCACTGGGCGTCCATCAAACTGATCCCCTTCCCTCCCCTCTTACCTAGGAATAGGGGCAGTGTTGAGTGGAGGAGCCCAAGGGTCAGTGGCCCTGTCTGGGGATGAAGATGTAATTTTTAAGGAATTGTGAGAGGAAAAACTCCAACTTGTGTAAGCAGGAAGAAGGAAACTTTGGTGCTTTGGTGATTTGGGAGAAAAATGCCACAAAAATACTTGGCAAGAAGCTCCGG
>CM053624.1:9883943-9929263 GCA_028646595.1 Phalanger gymnotis | reverse complement strand
CATCCAGACCGGTCAGTAAGAGGATTTGGAGGCACGGTACGGTATTTGTTGTTATTAGAGTTAATTCTACTTCAGTTGAGAAAATATTCATTGTATTAGAAATATTGTCTATATACAGTAAATTAAAGTTTAATGTGACAAGCATTTATTAAGTGCCAAATGTATGCAGTGATAGAGTGTTAAGTGCCATGAATGAAATATGAAAAAACTCTAGGAAAAGGAAGCTGAAGCCAAGTTAAATTTCAATGAGGGACGTAGGAAGTCACTGAAGCTTCTTGAGTCGCGAAGTCAGATTTGGGCTTTAGGAAGAACACATTGCCAACTGTGTAGAAAATGGATTTGGGGGGTGGGGTGGGGAGGAAAACTCACAAACAAATACCAGGTGCAATCCAGCAGAAAACAGAGACCTGGGCGGACCTTCGGCCTCTGACCTCGCCCACTCCGGGAGGCCTCCGCCGGCCTCCTCAGTGACCCAGGACTGACCCAGCCAATGCTCCTTCCAAAAGACTACAGTGAAATAGTAAGTGTTCTTAGATAAAAGGACAGATCTAACCCTACCATCCAGTGTGCCTAGGCTTCCCATGCCTCTGGAACCTCCAGGTTGGAGCCAGAAGTGACCCAGGCTCCCCATAAGACTGATCTTTTAGAAAGATTAATGGCTGTCACTCGTGAACTTTGGGATGCTCCCCAATGAGAGAGAACACCAGGAGTCCACACGAGCAGTACCTGCCCTGCAGGCGACAGCCTAGAACCTGGAACGAGTCAGACGGACTCTGTGGGAAAGCTTGTTGAAGTAAACCCAGCAGGAAGGTAAGCCACAGGACCCAGGGTCTCTTACTTTGGAGCACCATGTGCAGCGGGTCCCCCAATTTTACACCACTATACATAAGGGTTTAGGTAACCATCTATACCAAAATGACACCCCTCAAACTGAACTGATGTCCAACGACAGCAGCCACTGACATTTATAAGATTAGCATTTTAAGATTTACAAGTGGTTAGATACACCTCATCTCAGAATCTCAGGGTTGAGAAGGATGGGAGGGACCCTATCATTACCAGCTGCCTCTTGGACATTTCCAGCGGGTGCCCTTGGGCAGCACAAACTCAACACTGAATCACAGCTTTGAAGCCAGAAAGGACCCACAGGGGCCATCGAGCCCAACCTTCTTTTTAAACAGTTGGGGACTTGGCATATAGCAGGCCCAAAAGACATATTACTTGACTGATTGTCCAAAGAGCACCCCAAAACCAATGCTCACCACAATAACCCTGACAAGTGATTGACAGCTCATCTGACCTTCCCCTAAGTCTCTGAGAATGGTAGTCATAAGGACTATCACCATTCTCACTTTCCAAATTCTGAAAGTGAGTCTCCGAACATCTAGGGTCAACGGAGCCAGCGGGATTCAAATGCAGATCTTTCTGATTCCAAGGTCCCTGCTGCCTCATTAGATGTGTTGGTAAACAAAATGGGCTCTTAGTACTCGGTTCAACCAAGTGCCCTTGAAGAGTTTGGCCTTTGTTTCCTTGATTAGATTGGGAGTCCTTGGTGACCTCCTTGCCTCAGGGGAGAGCCTAGTTTACACATGAGTTTGAGTGACATGTTTGGGATGTCAGAGGCTTTTAGACCATGTGGGTTTAAGTCGCCTCTTTGTGATGATTTCAGGTCACGTGGGTGAGTTGCATGTGTGACTCACCCTTGACCTGAAAAAGATATAAAACTAGGGTTTGGCTTTCTCTCTTTTGGAGCTTTTACCCACAGCAGTGGTGGTGCGCATGACTCTGGGGCAGCCCTTGTTCTGAGCTCCCAGGCTGAACCTAGATGCTGGTAACTATCAATTGTATTGGGTCTGTCTGTCGATGTTTGTACTTTGTTTGTATTTGCTCCGAAGTTCAGGGTGCTGGCTTTTTCCCCTGAACTAAGTGAATGGCATTTGTATGCTGAATTAAAGTAAACTTGTTAACCCCTTAACGTTGCTTTCCTTAGTAAAGCAGATCAAAAGAACCTGGGCTTTGGCAGCGTGCTGGCAGTGTGCTTGTTGTTGGGCTTGTGTTGGTCTTTCACCCCCACAACAGCTGCTAGCCGGATTGTTGAAACACTAGACTAATTAATGGACATTTTCTCTCTGGCCAATGTTGCCATTCCATTAGAAAAGTCCGCTCCGTTGTACAAGAAGGGAATAGCAACTTCCTTAGACCAACCCCAATGCTCTGAGGACATAGCCAAGACTGCCCAGTCCTCCTACAAACCAAAGCTACCCAAGTTACTGCGAGAAAGCTATACAGGTCAAGCTGCCTTCCAGTTTCCTTCCACCCTCTTTCTGGAAATCAAAACCAGGCTGGCCTGTCCAGGGACATGGGATTGCTAGCTCTGAATTCACCCCGGCTGCAAAACTCCACTGATCCCTGTCCCAGGCCCTCACAAGGAAACCAGCATCCACAGGGGAGAAGCACATTCACCCCTGACACTGCCACTAGAGCAGGAAGACGCTGAGAAGTTGGGGAGTAAAGAAATGCTTTTGCCAAACAAAACACTATACACACTTGCCTTTAAGCTTTTCAAGTCATCTTGGAGGAAACAGGCTGTTCTATGTCACTTTAATACATTTGCAACCTGACCAACAACAATTTAAAATGGCCTTGGCTAGAATCTGTGATTTCAACAGGGGTCAGGACTTTCACCATGGAAATGCCATACACCAAGGCAGATCGAGAGCTCCCCAGAGCTTTCCAATAGTCACGTGGCAGGCTTGAACCCAGGACAACTTAACTCCACGGCTGGCCCTGTATCCACCTCTCTCAAGTTAAATCATGCGAGTGAAATGAATTTCGTACATCTATTCAAACATTTATTAACTAAGGGCTTAGGATTTTTAAATGCTAAGGGCATGGTAAATTTTTCATTTTCATCCATTATGAGTTATACCAATTATGGCCCAAATGTTGGTATTTGTAGAAATTCTATAATAAAGGCTTAAAGGTTTCTATGCGTTGTTAAATATCTGTCTCCCTTGCCTGGGGTTGACTCAGTATCACAGAATTACTGCCTCAGAAGGGGAAGGTCTCTCAAAGGCCATCTACCATCGGCTGTTATTATCTAGTCTACGGCAGAAATGAGCAGGAATCACTTCTCCAACTTCCTAACAGGGGACCACCCACCTTCAGCTTGAATACCTCCAGGGACAAAGAGCTCACTACTCCTCAAACCTCTCATACATGAGACACCCTTCAGGCAGGTCTAAGCCTGACTCTTGAGAACCCACTGCCTCTATTTCTGCCCCCTGAGGCCAAGAATCACAAACCCTGTGCTTCTCCTCCAGGACATTTCCTCCAGACATTTGTGAACCACCATCAAGGCCCCTCTTCTCCTCTCCAGGTTAATACCTGGAGCTTGTACAGTATATTCTCCAGGCTTGTCACCATCCTGGTTGGCCGGCTCTGCATTCAGCCACTCTGGTCCTCATCCTCTTTAAAAGACGCACCCAACCTCTCACACACTATAATTCTAGCTGTGATCTGGGCAGGGCAGATCACATCTGGCTGCCACGCCCTCCATGCAGCCCAAGACCCCACTGGCCTTTGAAGCTGCTATGCTCAGTGCTTGCTGGACCACTAATCACTTTCACAGGACCAATCTGTTGTCTGGCCCTGCCTCCCCTATCTCATGATATTAACTTCTATTCAATTTCTTCGTATTTTAGAAATGTTTTACATGACTGCACATGTCTAACCTGTCAAACTGTGTACCTTCTGAAGGAGGAGGAAGGGGATAGAGGCACTCCTTTTGCTCCCTCCCCTGCCAAGTCTCGATGTGTGACTTATCCAAGGCCCCATGTACAAAACCATCGGTAGGAGGGGAAGAGGCAGGCTTAGCCTCAGAAGAGAAGGCCTGACTCCTTTACTCTGCATGTTGGTGGCTTCAGAAAGTCTTGCCCGCACACCACACATTTACATCTCTGCCCTTGCTAGCAACGGCGCTTCCACGTGTTTACGATTTCCTTGAAATGTTGCCAAGTAATCTGGCCAACGAAGGCGGAAATCCAATTAAGTCATGAGTAAATGTCAGCTCCCAAATGCCAACGGCCCTAAGTAGCCACCTGGCATTTGAAGGGAGATGCGCCGCTCCCCTCACCAAGCCAGCTTGTGTTTCATGTACATGTCAGCTTAGAAAATGTAAAGCCGGGATTCGGTGCAGGAAGCAACCAGGCCG
The DNA here is from genome assembly GCA_028646595.1 of Phalanger gymnotis. NCBI lineage: Eukaryota > Metazoa > Chordata > Mammalia > Diprotodontia > Phalangeridae > Phalanger > Phalanger gymnotis. Next base: position 9,925,050 of record CM053624.1, on the reverse strand, counting down.
GAGCTCTGGAGAGTGAGCAGAGGCCTGTCCCCAGGGGGCTGTGCGAGGACTGGCACTGTTAGAAGAGATCATCCTCTCGTCTGGCCTGGAGCACTACAAGGAGCGTGGTCCAGCCTCCAGCTCCGGCCCAAAATGATGGTCCTGAAGCCACCAGGTCTACCAGGCCCCTCCTCTGCTCAAGGACCTCTATGGACTCCCTTCTGCCTCTAGGGCCAAGGACACCCTCCTCCTTCCCAGGCATTAAACCTTCACAATGGGACTGCCACCCACCTCTCCAGACTCATTCCCTGACTTCCCTTCCCATTCTGACCCCCCAAATTGGCTCTTAGACTTGGCTTCTCCCCCACCCACCATGTCTGGAAAGCCCTTCTCTTGAGAGACAAAAACTCGGGTGACTTGAGGGGAAGGGGAAGGGGCAAAGGTTTACTCAGCACCCTCTCTATGCCAGACACCGCACTGAACCCGCGACTAGTGTCCTCTTATCTGACCCTCCTGACAATCCTGCCAGCCAGATGCTGTTACAGCTGAGGGAGCTAAGGCAGAAAACATGATGTCACTCATTCAGGATCACACAGTTGGCAAGGGGCTGAGGCTGGATTTGAACACACGTCTTCCAGACTGCAGGCCCACAGCTCCATCCATTGGTTCCAGGAATTGCACTAAGGAATACAAAGACAGGGGGGCGCCTAGTTGGCACAGTGGATAGAGTACTGGCCCTGGAGTCACCCGGAGTCAGGTCTCAGGAGGACTTGAGTTCAAATTCAGCCTCAGACACTTGACGCTTACTAGCCTTGTGACCCTAGGCAAGTCACCTAACCCCAAACTGCCTTGACCAAAAAAAGAAAAAGGAATACAAAGACAAAACGCAAAATAACACACATACACACACCCCATCCTCCTGTGGTTGCCTCCCCACACACACATACAGAGCCACAAGGCCAAGATGACTTGAAGAGGGACTTAAGGAACAGCTTCCTATCTGTAGGAGGCAGGCCCATTCCCTTTGCTTACTAACAAACTACAATGGAGGCCCAATTCTGGGGCCCCTCGTGGCCTAACACACCCCAGCAACTGATATTTCTAGGGTCACCCACCAGAGACCTTCCATGCAAGCAATCTGATAAGGCAGCTGCAGGGCATAAGCAGTGACAGAGCAACTGGGCAAGCTCAGTCTCCCTCCCTCTCTTCCATCTCTGTCTGTCTGTCTGTCTCTCTCCTCCTTCCATTCCTCTCCCTCCCTCCCTTCCTCTCTCCGTCTGTCTGTGTCTCTGTCTCCCCTCACTGTCTCTCTCCCTGTCTCTCTCTCTCTCTCTCCTTTCACTGTCTCTCTCCTCCTCTCCTCTCCAATGGATTTTGGTGTTTATAACCCTTTCCTTATAGCATAACCCATGCATTTAACTTTTAAATAATTGTTTTCAGTACAAAAGCATTCCATGAAATGGACAAATGTACATGAAAGTTACCGACGAGCCAGGGAGTCTCAGAAGGCTGGAGCTGGCAGGGACCCCAGCAGCATCTGGACCTGTACCCATACCTGAACCAGAATTGCCCCCTCCCACACACCAGAAGGGCTCACCAAGCCAGGAGTGGGGAGTGGGAAAGCCACCATCTCCCAAGGCAGCTCATTCCACTGGAAGACAACGTCAGTGGTGAAGAAGGTTTTCTTGGCATCAAGGCTACATCTGCCTCTCGGCAGCATCCCCCAACTGCTCCTGGTTCTACCCTCTGGACTTTTATAGCACATTAAGGGGAAAGGTCCACAGTTCTATGAAGAAATCAATCACTGATCCCATTTTGACAAGACTGCTGGGATGGAGGACCAAGTTTCAGGAGGAAAACTTCAATGTTCATAAATATACACGTTTGTGAAGCAAGAAATGGACTGAGATAAAATCCCTCCCAAACCGGCCAATTGTCACGGGATGAATCCATCATCTCTCTGCCTGACAGGGAGGAGGACCCGTCAAGCAGGAAAACAACTCAGTCAGACTTGAGCCTTGGGGAAACAGTTTTGTTTGCTGTGGGAAGGATGGGCTGATGAGGGGAGAGACTGGTTGGGATGGCTGTGACATCCAAGCCCCTCCTTGCTTCCACAAGGCTAGGACAAAGCAAAAGGTCTTCCGAAAAGCCAACAGCCAACATACCAGACAAGCCTCCTCACTGCAACAATGGAGGCAGCGTCTCACTTCGGGGCCTGGATCAATCCTGTCAAAATCCCAGACTACTCACGCCAGACCCATGCCTCCACGCTCGTGATGTCCCTGTAGCCAGAGAGAAAATACCTGGCATTAAAACCCCATTTCCCTACCCAAGAACCAAAGCCAAGCCAGCGACCACAACCTCCATGTGGACAGATTCCAAGTCCCAAAGATCTTAATTTTAATCAACCTGTTTATTTGCAATTTATTTGCATATCATTAGTCTTCTGTCCCAGTTAGCTGCATTGTAGTCAGACTTTGCCAATAAGTCATTCTCCTGGAGGCTCCTCTCAAGGGAAACAGAGGCATGGGGTCTTGGCAGAGGGCCTAGGTTCAAATGCCACCCCTGATATTTATTAACTATATCACAACAAGCAAGGCCCTTCACCTCTCTGGTCCTCAGTTTCCTCAGCCATAAAATGGGGATAATGAAACAACTATTGTACCTCCATCACAGGGCTCTGAAGAGGCTCAGAGAAAATGATGTACATAAAGCACGCATGATCAGAAAGTCCTGGGGGCAACACCCTGGAATCAGGAGGACCTCAGTTCAAATCAGGCCTCAGACTGCATGCCCTTGGGCAAGTCACTTAACCCCAATTGCCCTGCCTACCCCACTCCAAAAAAAAAAAAAAGAGAGAAAAAGTCCTGGATTCAAATCTTGCCTGTGACGGTCTAAGCAACATGACCCTGGTCCGGTCACCATCAATAAAAAGGGGACAGCAATACGGGATTATCTGCAATGGGGCCGTTGTGCACTCAGACAAGACAACACACGGAAACATTAACATGTCAGTTAACACTGTTATTGCTATCAGCCATCATTTTGTAGCGCTATGTGCCAGACACTGTGCTAAGCACTTCACAGTTATTATCTTATTTGAGCCTCACAATAACCTTGGGAGGCAGGCGTTATTCTTGTCTCAATTTTACAGATGAAGAAACTGCGGCAAACAGAGGTTAAGAGACTTGTCCAGGGTCACACAGCTAGCTGTCATTGATTTAAATGATTATATTACATATAATATAGTATGACATAATTTATATTAATTCTATAAATTCTGTTACATTAATAATTATCCATCCTTGTTGTTATCATTAAAGGTACCAGCAGGGCCGGATCACACAGCAGACCTGAGCTGGCCGCGTAGGCAGAACAACCTGGGTTTGCATCTCCTCATCTATAAATGTAAGAAACCTAGAAAGCCCCTCCCCCTCTGACCCAGCCTAGCTGAGTGTCCCTGGACAAATCACTTAACATCTCAGTGATGAGGCAAGGCCCTCAGGCTTTCAGTTACAGAGAAGGCGACATTTTGTGGTGAAGGAGGGAGGGAGTGTCCTGTCAGGAACTCCGCAGACCAGTGAAATCAGTTTCATTTCAGGTGGAAACGTCCACTTGAGGACACTGAACGTCTTCACGGGCAACGACCCACTAGTCCATTGTGTCCACCAGGGAAAGGAGTCCCTGGCCACCTCTGAAGGGCTACAGCTAGTGCCTCCATGCTCAGAAGGGCCAGAGGGAGCAAGGAAATGCTCCCAAAACAAGCCACGTTCTTCGTCAGGAACAGGAAGTGACCGAGCATCCTCTGCTGTTCCAGAGGAAAGACACCTTCCGGCCACGGAGGAGAAACCAGCCTGGCTAGAGCTCGGAAAGCCTCAGAACCGGCGGAAGCAGGGGCATTGCCTGCCTACATCAGGAGGCCGCCCTCAAAGGTCCCACTTCGCAAGTCACCCAGATCACGCCCTGGGGGCCTGCCCTCTGTCTCAAAGGAAGCCCTAGAGCAGGAAGGACCCGAGAAGCCACTGAGCTACATCACCCCATTTATAGATGAGGAGACCACATTCAGGGAAGCCACTAGAGGAGGTAGCAGAGTCTGAGTCTGAACCCAGGACTCTCCTGACTTGAAGCCCTGTGGTGTGCTATTTATCACAGAATCCAACTTTGTATTTTTACCAGAATCTCCCCCATCTACTGTCTCACTGAAATGAGCCAAGAATTTAGTACAGCTCAAGGAGCACGTTCTCCATAAGGGCCTCCTAGATCGATCCCTCCCTTGGCAGCCAATGCCTTCACTCCCTAAATTCTCAGACTAAGCTTTTATTAAACACCTACTATGTGCCAGACACTGTGCCAAGCACTTTACAAATATTACCTCATTTGATTCTCACAACAACCCTGGGAGGCAGGTGATATTATTATCCTCAATTCATAAATGAGGAAAGGGAAGCGGATAGCAATTAAATGACCCACCCAAGGTCACACAGCTAATAAGTGCCCAAGGTCACATTTGAACTCGAATGCTCAGTCATCGCAGTCTACACCATACCATTGTCATTACATATGTATACACACATCTCTCCTCTTCATTCCCCCCCACCGATTTAGCTCCATGAAAACTAGGCCTGGTTCATTTTTGTCTCTGTATTTCCAGTTCTCGGAGGCTAATCCTAAAAGTGTTTGATAAATGCTTGCTAATTAACTGATTCAGTAATCACTTGCAAAATCCCAACAGGTTCAAGGCATTGTGCTTGGAACTAAGGACACCAGAATAAATATGACAGATGCCCCCAGGAAGCTTGCACTCCGGTCATCACAAGATCATATACCAAGAGTCGGCCTCCTCTAAAGGCCCTGCAGCAAAAACAACTCAAGACAGGGGCCCCTTCCCTGGTGGCTGGGGCCAGACTGATCACAGACTCTAAAGTGAACATGGGATGGGGCACCTACCCTGCCTGTAGGCATTGAAGGTACCTCTACATCAGAAGCTCTTAACCTTTCTGGCACCATGGACCCCTCTGGCCGTCTGGTGGACTCCTCAGAATAGCGCTTCTAAATAACTGAAGGAATTGTGACATTTCAGTCAGATGTTAATGAAAATAAAGATGTCATCATTTTTTTTCCCCATCCAAGTTCATGGCCCCCTTGAAACCTATCCACAGGTCGAGGGGGGAGGGAGGGGGGCTGTCTGGGGACCATGGATTAAGGACCTCTGCTCTACAGAAAGGAAATCCTATCAAAGGTTCATCTCAATTAGTTCAGTCTAGTCTGGGATTTAGGACAGGGACGTCATATATCCAAAAGTATTTACTTATCTCAAGACTTCAATGACCACTGACTTTGTCCAGGAGGGTAAAGAGATCCCAGCCCTCCTCTCTAGTGGTGAAAAGGGCCTCTAAGGGCCTCATCCAGGCTAATGCTCTACGCAAACTGAGACCTGGGGAGGTAAAGTGATTCCCCCCAAAGTCAGACAGACTCGGGTGGAGCCAAGATCTGAAGCCCGGTCCTGGAACTCCATACATGAACCATACTGGCACCCTAGAAGGTCTTCCAGTCACTGCTGCCAAAAAGAAAGAAATAAAACATCGCTTGTTGAGTACATCATAAAAATTTTTTTCAAATAAAAATCACTCCACGGCCAACCTTCTGCTTCGGCCAGTCCACACACAGTGGAAGAAGTGTGCTGATAGGCAAATGCACAAAGTCTCATCAGCATTTTAATTAAGCACTTACAATACACCAGGCACTGTCCTAATCACTGGGGATACCCAGAAAAAGCAAACCACGGTCCCTGCCTTCAAAGAGCTCACCTCTGATGGGGGAGACAGCGTGGAGTAATGCCAGCCTTCCAGGTGTGTTTGCTGTTGTTCACCCGTGTCTGACTCTCCGTGATCTCACTTGGGGTTTTCTTGGCAAAGATGCTAGAGCCGTTTGCCATTTCCTTCTCCAGCTCATTTTAACAGATGAGGAAACTGAGGCAAACAGGGTTAAGTGACTTGCTCAGGGTCACCCAGCTGCTTAATGTCTGAGGTGGGATTTGAACTCAGGAAGCTAAGTCTTGCTGACTCCAGGCCCCACCGCCGCCTGGCTGCCCCAAGGCTTGTTGTAAGGATCAAATGAGAAATTTATAAGATACTTTTAATCCTTATAGTGCCATATAAATGCTAGTTATCATTATTGATAGCAACTGCAAATCCCAGGGCTATCAGAATGAACTCCAGGGTCTTCCAAGACAGAAATCAGAGAAGAGGCAACAGTTAGAAACATTGTCTTTCTTCACACTGAGCTAATGCTGAGCGACGAGCAGGTCCCCACATTATGGGATGAGTACAGACAACCTGACAGCCAACCTCACCTCAAGGAACAAAATAAATCAATTCCCCTCCGGTGGTCATAATCTGTAAGAGGTGACAGAACTCAGCCTAGCCCTCCCTTACTCCTAAAGTATGACGAGCTACATCAATGCATACAACTACGGAGTGAAGAATGGTCAACAAATAAGCCTTGATTCTTGGGCTCCCGCTGAGAAGCCCCTTCCCCAGCTCCACAGTCCCGGAAGGGAAGAAATCCCAACCCCTCCATTCCTGGTTAAGACAGGGAGTCAACAGTCTGTTGGGTGGAGGAAGGGTCAGGGAGAGACCAAAACTATCCTTAAAATGGCCTTTCTGGAAAGTCTAGAGAATCTGTCTAACCAGGTTTCTAATATCAAAGATAAGTGAAGGCCTTCCAATCTCGGAAAAACGAACAATGACAAAAACCCACAAACTCATTAAGCGACCAAGGGAGGCGTTCTCAGTGATGACTTTGAAATGCAGGAAAGGGCAGAAAAACTGGTTTTCATTTGAGCAGGAGTTTGCTCCCTCTCCTTACCTCAAGATGAAGTTAATCGTCCTAGTGATTTTAAATGTCATAGAAAAATGGAATATGAGAGCTGGGAGAGACCTCAGAGCTCATCTTGTCCAACGTCCTAATATGTTACAGTTAAGAAAACTGCTCTTATAAGCCCTTGGAGAACAAGGTAAAAGCACTCACCATCTATCAAAGGGCAGGCTTCCACGGCAAGGACCCCAACCCTGAGAACCTGGGTCCTACAACCACTGACTGCCAGTAGGGTCCCAAACCACTGATTGCCAAAGAAGGTCTCCCAATGACTGATCGCCAAGGAGGATCCCCCAACCACTGACTGCCAGAAGGGTCCCCCAACCCAGACTCCCAAGGGAGCCCAATCTTCTTGGGGCATCACGCCTTCAAGTGACCTCTTCACTCTGCCCTCTGGGGCCCTGCTGACCAAACCAATCCCTCTTCCAGATGAAGAACTCTTCAGAGGTTCAAAGGCCGCTAGTTAACTCCCTCAGCGACCCCAAGTCTTCCCTTTTCCATGATGAACATCCTCAATTGTTCTAAATGGACAAGGACTCAAGGCCCTTCCCCGCCCCAATTGCCTTTCTCCAACGATCTCTAGCTGTCAACTATCCATTCCAAAAGCTGGGACCCAGGGCTGAGTGCTACACCGAGGACGTGGCCAGGCCACCCCAAAGTCAGGGAGTCACTTCCCTAATACTCCTGGATGCTGGTCCCCCCTCGAGAAGTCTGAGATCCCACTGGGTTACCTACTTACTCCTTGTACTTGTGACATCACATCCCTGGCAACCGAACAACACCTGAGGGCTTAGGATTTTGAAAGCTGGACTGCCAGCCCAAGGTCAGGGGCTTCCAGCCAGGAATCACCCTGGCCCCAGGAGGCCATCAACTGCACACAAAGGAAAAAGCCATATAGTCCAGAGAGGGGACGAGTCAACCAACACTAAGGTTAGGAAGCCAACGCTAAAAACCAAACATCCAGGACAATGAAGGGGTTTTCATGATGAGAACTGATTTTGGCAAGGTGCGCTGGGCTAACATTTGTTACCTGGGATGTCCCAGAGAATGGGAGGGTTTAGTACTCCAGGGGATGGAGGTGCCCACTAGAGATGGCCCACACCACCCATTCTCTAGATGAGAAGCAAAACTAAAAACAAAGAGGTCTGTTCCATAGGATGTAAGCTCTTCTGTGCCCTGGTGTCCACCTGTAGCTGTGTGAAATCAAGAAGTGGGGGGCACAGAGGATTATGGGGAACACAGAAGGGAAACAGAGGCTGGATGGGGAACACCAGGGTTCAAATGCCACCTCTCACAGTTGCCAGATGTACAGGCTGTATCTCTGAGCCAGGGGTCAAAACACAGTAAAGTATTTAAAAGCCCTCTGCTAACTTTAGTATTAGTTCTGGCTATGATGTTGAGGCATCCCAAAGAGTCGGTCTTTCTTTGCTGTGGTTAAATCATTTCATGCCCCACTCTCTGTCACCCCATCTGGGGTTCTCTTGGCAAAGATACTGCAGTGGTTTGCCATTTCCTTCTCCAGCTCATTTTACAGATGGAGAAACTGAGGCAAACAGGATTAAGTGACTTGCCCAGGGTCGCACAGCTACTAAGTGTCTGAGACCAGTGAAGATGAATCTTCCTAACATGAAGGTCAGTGCTCTAACCACCACAGCACCACCCAGCCACCCAGTCTTTGCTACTACCACCCAACAGCACAAAAGACCACAATTTCCCAGCCAATATGGTGTGCCTCCTACAGGTGAGGAGGCCCGTCTTCCTTGCCTCTCACCCCACAAAGCCCCATCTAGGCCCCTCCGGCAGTCTGGTGAATTCTAGGGAGAGGCTGGGTCTCAGAAGATTTTGAAACACATAAAATAAAATGCAGAGAATGACAAAAGAAGCCAATTTGTGGCAAACAAAGATATATTTTTTTCTCATCCAATTTCCCAGACATTGTGACATGTTTCTGACGCCCAAAGTTAGGAACCCCAGATCTAAACCATCCCCTTCCACTTACAACAACTGCCAGCCACTGCTTGGGGGGGTTGGGAGGGGGTGGAGATTCTAGGCCACAAAGCGCACACGGGTGACATGAGATTCACAGCAGCTCGCCTAGGACTCAGCGGTCTGGCTCGGGTTTTAAGCCCCAGACAAGCCCATCCAGGTGCTTCCGGTCACCAGTGCCCCGTCAGCCCCCAGGCTTCTTGTACAGGCTCTGACTCTGGGCTAGGTTCTCCCACTCCTCCCCTGCCAGGTCCTCTGGCTCCAGGTCACCCAGAAATGAGCTCTGATCTTGGTTGTTCTAAGTCTTTGAAAGAGAGAAGACTCAGTGATCACCACCAAAAGCAAACAGTTGAATAAACGAGTCTTTAAAATGCTCACACTTGGGGCCACCCTCAGGTACCTCACCTATGGGAGAGGGAGCCTGAGCTCTGGAGAGTCCTGGGTGGGACGGGGAGCCTTCGACTCCAGGCACGGTGAGGACTGCATGCCCATCCCCCAAAGACCAGCCTCGTTCCACTGGAGAGACTCACCATTCACTCAGCATGTGTTTATTAAGCACCTGCTGGATACCAAACCCTGCACCAATTTATCTGCAGTGATGCCCTGCCAACACAAACAGGCAATTATACGTCACCAAGCAAGAATTGCAGGAGACAATGGCCAATGGGAACGGGGGGAGAAGGCTGGAACCAGAAAGAGCAAGGAATGAGCGGATTCCAGCGAGCTCCCCAGTGTCCCAGAAACATCAGGAGTACGCAAGGAAGCCTCCAGTGACTTGGGTGGAGCCCCTGGGCAGGAGGCAGAGAAGGACATGAACAAGACAGGTGTGGGATGAGCCTAGAGACTGTAGAGAGGAAAAAGCATTTATTAAGTGCTTACTGCGTGCCCTAAGTGTATGGCTCTGAGCACCGGAGAGACAAATCGGTAAGTGACAGTTTCTGCTCTCAGGGAGCTAACATTCTAATTGAGAGAGACCACACGGACACGCACACACACGCGCACACGCACATACACACACGCACACACACGCGCGCACACACATACACACACATACACATACACACACACACACACACGGGTTTAGCCACAGAGCAATCATAAACTGGCAGTCCCCAGAGGAGCGTGGCAGGGAAGGTGGCATGGGCCAGGGGTCCTTCGGATGCAGCAGCAAGGCACACGTCAAGGCCTGGTGGTCTAAAGGGTGCAACGTCCAGGCTGCTGGTCAGGCCCAAAGGAAGGACCTTAGGAAACAACATTGAGGAGCTGCACCCTCAGAAGGAGTCACTGAATCCACAAGAGAACAGGTCTGTCTGAACTGTCTGCTATGGCCCAAAGGAATGGCAAGCTCCATGAGTGGAGAGCAGACCCATACCCAGAGAAATCACCTCTGCGATCAAATTCCTAATACCATGAACCCCAAATTACCTACAATGACTCATTTTGTCTTGCATGGAATTCGGGCTCCCCTCCTTTCCTGGCCTGACACCCCACCTCTCCGTGGCCAGAACGTCAGGTCAAACTTCTATTCCACATTGCTTCTGTCTCCCCTCCTTCCACCATTACTGACGACATCATGTATTCTACTTCACGCAAGCCTGCTCACCTCCTTCTGCATCCTAACCTCTGGTTCCAGGCTGCCCTGCCCCCCCCCCAAGACCCCCTCTCACTTTCACACCTTGGCTCTCCAACTCCCAATGTGTCCTCCATCAAGGGCTATTCCATGGGGCTCAAAAATCCCCTTCCAACACATGCAGCCTATATCAGATTGCATGCCCTCTTGGGGAGGGGGGAGAAGAGGGAAGAGGAGAACATTTAGAACTCGAAATCTTATAGAAGTGAATGTTGAAAACTAAAAATAAATAATTTTTTTAAAATAATTTTTAAAAATCTCCTTCCAACACAACCTGGAGCTAATCAATGAAGCAACCAAGTCTGACTTCAGAGGACTTGACTCCAGGCACATAGGGAGGTGGAAGACAACAGGTACAGAATGGGGCAAACATTTTCAGACCTGGCCAAGGTATAAATTTGTGATGCTTTGGTGTGCTTATTTGTTCTGAGGGAGGTTCTTTTGGGAAGTATGTCTAGCATAATAAATGTCTACGATGGCTGGAGAAATAAAAGAGCCTCTGGCCTCGGAAGACAGCCGGGTTTGAGTCCCATCTCTGACACCGGGCGACTTTGGCTAAGTCACGGCCACTGTTTCCCAAATGAAGAATGCCTGAAATAGCTAACTCGAAAGCAGAAACATTTTGTAAAGAGGGAAGTGTGCCAAGGAGGTCAACGACCAAATGAAAGGCCAGCTTATCCCCAAAATACTTATAGCAGCATTTTGTGGAGAGTGAAACAAACGTCTGCCCAAGTTATAGAACAGAGACAGGAGGAAGGCCCTACTGTGCCCTAAGAACCTGAGCATGGCCCCAAAGGAGATGAGAAGGCAGCTGCCCCTCTGCTTGGTAGAGACCAAGAGCTTGCGGGACACTTTCTTTAGTGTAAGATGCTTTAGACTAGCTCATTTGGCTCAATTCTTTTTTATTCTCTGTTACGTAGAAGGCCAAGTTGCCACCATTCCCCCTTCTCATCTGCCTTGGGCCAAGACTCCAACCCACCTGGGGCAGCAGCAGGACCAAGAGCCCCTCTCCACTCCCTCTCCTCTCCCCCAGGAGCTCATCTCCACCCTTCCCCCATCAACCCTCCTCCAGGAGCCCATATCCCCCACCCCACCCCTCCTCCCTCTCCTTGGACACGCTGCACATTCAGGAACTGGAGAGCTGGCTCATGTTTACTGAGCAGAAAGGGCCCCACAACTACAGGCTGAAGGCGGGTCCGGGGACCTCAGACACTGACAGTCTTGAATCCCGGGACGGTTGAGCTGGGCAGGGGCACCCGCGGCACCCCTCGTGCCTGCCTCTTAAACATCTGGCCGCCAGGTCTCCCTGAATCTAGTCACATTTGAACACCACAACCCGGAAGGCAGAGCCCCTAAGACTCTCTCAGCTTCAGCCTCCTCCTAACAACACAACAACAATAATAACGACTCTCATTTCTAAAGGGACGTGAGGCTGACAGAGAGCTTCCCTTACTTACCCTTTCAAGCAGATGCTGGAAGCGCTACTCTCTTCTCTACTTCACAGAGGAGGGCGCCGGTTCAGAGGCCTCGGGACGCTTGACTTGACCAAGGTCTCACAGCTAAATAAATGTCACCTGGGACTCAAATCCAGTTCTCAGCTAATCGACAAGCACGTGTTAAGTGTGGAGAGACAAAGAGAAAGCAAAAGCCATCCCTGCCCTCAGGGAGCTTCCATTCTAACGGAGAAGACAACAACACACATAGACCAGAACACATAAGAGAAATACAGGGAACCTGAGGGGGGAGGCGCTAACAGCTGGTTGGCTAGGAGGGGAATCCAGAAAGGTCTCCTTGAGGAAGTAGAGGGAGGGAGGAAGGGCATGCCAGGCCTGGGAACAGCCAGGGCAAAGGCAGGGAGGTGGGAGAGGAATGGCCACATGGGAGGACCAGCAAGCAGGTTGTTATGAGTGATCCCAAAGTACACAGAGCTAATGGTAACCCTTCACTGCCCAACAAAGGAGCTGAGATCTGACGGGGGTGATCCTCTGAGGGATAGACCCGATCATCTCTCAAGGCTCTTCGGCTCTAAGGCCCCAGTCACGACCCACACAGCCTGGCTTCACATCTGCAAAACAGGCTGGCCTGTGTCTAAGGACCCCAGCCACTCTCTGCATGTGCCCACCCACTAACATCAGCAGAGCGGGCTTTGCAGAGTGAGCTGCCCGGATGAGGAAGCCAGCAGGGCTGGGGCCTGGAGCTCGGCCTGGAACCTAGAACCTGGGGCTGGGGCCTGGAACCCAGGGCTGGGGCAGAGTTGAATCCTCAGGTCCCCAGACAGATGTCGGTTTGCCAATCCCACCCCTGAATGTTTGGCCGGAGACCTGAGCAGGGTATTAGGGATGTGTTAGTGCTAAAACTTGAGCCTGAGAGAGCAGGAACCAAAGCAGGATATGGAAACGGGCCAAGAGCAGGTGAGGAGAAGCAGACCTCATGGAACAAAGGGGCCGCCTCGCTGTGCTCCCCTGACGTCGGGGTCCAGAACCGGCCCTGGGTTTCACAGTCCTCAGAAAACAGACAAAGGGGGCTGAGGCTGGCCTATCTTTAGAGGGGGAGAAAAATGTCAGGGGAGCGAGTGAGTCCCTGATGGAGTGTCAGTCGCCAGGACAACAGTCGGTGGTCACCGGCGCGGCTGGAGCCTCAAAAGCAACATCTCCTCTAAACGCCATGGACAGCTGGTGGTGTGCGCACCACCAGGCAGCCTCCCCACTTCACAGGGGGAGACACTGAGGCTCAAAGAGCAGTGACTTAGTGTCTCCGAGAGCAGGGATGGGGGGACGTGAGGACAAGGGAACAAGCACGTATTGAGCCCCTGCTGTGTGCCAGGCACTGTGCTAAGCGCTTTACAAATAGTTATTCTCCTTTGACAGCCAGGGAAACTGAGGCAGGTGGTGGTTAAGTGGCTTGCCCAAAGTCCCCCACGACAGATTTGAACTCAGAGCTCTTTGCGTTTTTCACCCCTACCCTAAACATCTTGAGCACTTCCCAACGGCAGGGCACCGTGAGGGGGACACAGGGAAAGAGGGAAAGAAATGCAAGAGGTTTCTGGCCCCAAGCTCACCAACTGGCCAGGACACTTCAGAGCAGCCCCGAGGAGGCTGCAGACAGCCATGAGGGGCCATAGAGACCTAAAGAGGAGCAATGCCTCCTTGGACTCAAAGGGCCCGAGTTCAAATCCAGCTCACAGGTCAGCTCAGGTAGAACCACAGGCCTGGGGGCATCTAGCCCAAGCCCAGTTCAGGCCCAGTGTTTCAGTCGGATCTGACTTCTGACTTATAGAATTAACTGTTGCTACTGTTGTCTGTGATCCTATTCGGAGTTTTCATGGCAGAGACACTGGAGGGGTTTGCCACGTGCTTCTCCAACTCATTTTACAGATGTGGAAACTGAGGCAAACAGGGTGAAGTAACTTGCCCAGGGTCACACAGCTAGTAAGTGTCTGAGGCTGGATTTGAAACCAGGAAGCTGAGCCTTCCTGACTCTGGCCTGTCTGCACTATGGTGCCCCCTAGCGCCCCAACTCCAACACCTTGCTTATGAGGAAACTGAAACCCCCGCAAGGGGGCCGAAGGACTTGGCTGAGGTCACGCAGTTCATGAACTGGGGAGTCAGGACTTGAACCCAGATCTAACCCCAAATCCTTCTCCCTTTCCATGTCACTCTCTGCCCCCCTCCCCCCCACATACACACACTCTGGCCTCTCTTTCCTAACCCCAGTAACAACCTAAAAATCCCTTCCCCCCCCAGCCTTCCCTCTGAAACCTGTTCCATTTACGCGCCTGTGTCTTATTCCCAGCTGTTTGGAAGCTTCCTCCCTTATCAGAACGGGAGCTCCCTGAAGGTAGGGGCAGTTTCTGCCTTTCTTTGTATCCTCAGCACTTAGCCTAGTACCTGGCACACAGTAGGTGCTCAGTAAGTGCTTGCTGACTGACTGACTTCACCCTGTTAAGTCAATTCCTGGCCTTGCAGTCAGAAGACTTGGGTCTGACCCCCATGGGCAGTGTGGTCCAGGGAAAAGGATGCTGGCTTTGGAGTCAGGGGACTCCGGGTTCAAGACCTGCCTTGGTCACTGGCATCTGGTGAGACCCTGGGCAAGTCACCTTCCCTCCTGGGGCCTCAATTGACCAGGAAGATTTCATTAAGTTCTTCCTATGAGCACGAACTGGACAGACAGCCCTCCTCCTTCAGTCTCTCCCTCTGTCAGATGAGAGGGTTATCCCAGGAGGCCTCCAGGACCCTTCCAGGTTAGAGCTATGATACTCTGACCTCACCTGGGTGGCTTTCCGTCTCTGGGACTCAGTCTCCCCATCTGTAAAAGGACCTGGCCTGGCAGGTCTCCCCCAGCTCCTAAGTGGCTGGACTGAGAGAAAGGAGCAGCTTTAAGCAGAGCTCAGACCCCCCTCCCCCACCATTCCCGTCAGGTTCCCACCAGCTTTCTTTATCCTCCCGGCCAGGGACCAGCATGAAAGAGAAATGCAAACCGCCTTCAGACAATGTTATTTCTGGACTTTGCTCCATTATTAATAATCCAGCAGTGTTGCTTTCTACTATTCTTTGGTCCAAAAGTAAAATGCTTCTGCTATAAATAGTTAAGAGTTCTATAAAGCCTTGGAGAGAGCCACGATTTCATCGATGCAAGCACTTCCTCCAACGACCAGAAACCAACCCCATTAGCCCTTTGCCTTCTACACGGCTCCGCTCCACACATGCCCCCACTGGCTTCGATCCTCCACCCAAGCATCATCGGGCTGGCTCCCTGGGGCCCTGCCACCCAGAGCACCAGCATCCTCCCCACAGCCAAGGTTTATAACCCTGAGCCATCCTCAACTCAGATCTAGAGCTGAAAGAAACGCCAAGGCCAGCCGTCCCACAACCCTCAACTTACAGATAGGGAAACTGAGGCCATAGAGATGTCCTGGGTCACATGGGTGAGTCAGAAGCGGAATCTGAACCCAGGTCTACACCAAGCCCTGCAGCTTCCTACATCTTCCCTGCCCCTCAAGACCCACATCCAAGACGTCACCAAGCCCTGCCTAGTGTCTCACATACATCCCCCTCTCCCAACTCCTACGGCCACCAACCTAATGTAGACTCTCACTACCTCGTTCCTGGACAATTGCAACAACCTCTCGGGTTGGTCTCCAGCCTCGTCAGTCCTGTGTCCCCATGCTTCATACAGCTACCAAAATAATCTTCCTAAAATAGCCCAGATCTGACCGCGTCACTCACCTCCTCAAGAACTTTCTATGGCTCCATATCACCTCTTGTATAGAATATGAACTCTTTCGCTTGGCATTTAAAGCCCCATTCCAGAAAAAAGGTCTTTACTTGCATTTTTCCAAATTCACCATGCCACCCCCCACCTCTCTACAGACTGCCCCCTAGACATGGAATACTCTCCCTTGTCATCTCTGAGGCTCTGCTCAGGTGCCAGCACCACTGGGTAGCCCTTCCTGATGCTTAAAGCTGTTGGTGCTATCCACCTCAAATTACCTCCACGGATATTCACTAGAGGCTCCTGGAGGGCAAAAACGATCTTACCTTCTGTTTGCATAAGCCTAGAGCCCAGCCCAGGGCCTAGACCAAGGTCAAGGCTTAATCAACACTTGTTGGGTTGAAAGAATGAATACAAATACCAGAGAGTCCCTGCCCTCAAAAGGCTTACCTTCTAATCGAGGGAAACAACTCTTTGAGTGGGAAGTGGTGGCCAGTGGTCTCAAACAATTAGGGAGGGTGAAGAAGCCACAGGCCGCCCTTTTTAACAGCAATGGCGATGCCCGATTGGCTGACTGGAGGTGCAGCGCTGCTGGAAGACACCCATTACCGATTGGTTGGTGGGCTCTCCCCAAGCACAGCAGGGTCTCTGGATGGCCAGCATCATACCCCTTACTGGCCACACGTTATCCTTGCTCCAGCTTCGTGGCCAACTCCCAGCTCTAGACCCTCCAAGGCCAACTGCTCCAACCCTTTCCCTTTCCACATGCAGAAACGGTGGCTGAAGAATAAATGAATTTTCTTTTCTCGTTATCATCATCCTGGACGGCAATGGCTTCTCAGCTATACCATTCATTAAACAGGTTTTGGACTGTCACCCAAAGCCTATAAAAATGAAGTCCTAAGTTTGGTTTCATGGGATAGCCCGCCCACCCAGAATTCCAACCAACCAGTTCAGAAAAAGAGCAACAGGGAAGCCGGCCCTCAGTTTATCCAGAGAAATCAACCCAGTAAATTTTCTACTGCAAATGACCTTGCCAAATGAGATTAGCCCTTCTGGGTATGGGAGTTGGGCTGGTGATACGTGAGGGTCCTTCCAGCCCCACACGCTGGGATCCCTGGGCCTGACTCCAGGCCTGGATACCAATGCTTACTTGCTCTGGACCAAAATCTTCCCAGGAAGGGATCGATGAGACGACAGCCAGGAAGCTCTTTATGCTCCCAACAAAACCCCTAGCACACAAACTCACAGAACCAGAGAGGGGAGGAACCCCTGAGGCCAGCCAGGATCAGAACAAGGTCAGAGGGGAAAGAGCAAGAGCCAGGAGAATTATCAAGATACTATTAACAAGAGAGTTTTACAAACAGTCTCTCACATGACCTTGAGAGGTAGGTGCTATTATGATCCCCATTTGACAGAGGTGGAAACTGAGGCAGACTGTGTTTCAGGGTCACACAGCTAGGAAATGTCTAAGGCCACATTTGAACTCAGGTCCTCCTGACTCCAGGCGCAGCCCTCTATTTACTGGACTGCCTGCTGCCACACAAATAAAGCAAGACTTCAGAGGCAGCCTGCCCACTCCCTGGTCTCCTGGATCAGGCTGCCGACTTACCTGGCTGACATCACTTTCTCTACTTCCTCTGTCACCTGAGCATGCTAACTCCGCTCCAGGACCTGCTGCCAGCTTACTTCTCTGCTGCCCTAGATACCCAACATCACGTGACTGTTCTTTCACAGGCTTAGAAGGTATTTAAACAGTCTACATCCAAGGAACGGAGCCCACCAGGCAGGAACGGGGAACAGCAGCAACTGTGCCCGGAGCTACGGGGGGACTTCTCCTGATGACAGCCCCCCAGGGAGGGGGCGGGAGTGGCTGAGCATGCCATGCCATCTCTGTCCACGGGGAGCCCTTCTCACTTGGGGTGCTGATGAAGGGGGAGGGAAGGCACGAAGCTGTTGACCAGTAAAGCTGTGAAACACGAATTAACAAATGCACCTCAAGGGGAAGTTTTAAGTGGTTTTGAGCTGTGGGACACTTCCCTTTCCTCATAGATAAAATGAGGTTGGACTTGGTGGTTTCTAAGGCTCCTCTGAGACCTAAATGTATGATGCTATGACCCAAAGGTCACAAAGGCTGCCTGCTATGAGGATGCCCTAAATTCCTTAAAGGCCAGGTATAAACTCATCTTCCATTTTCCTGGTAACACAAGTCAACAGTAGGTGCTTAATAAATGTTTGCTGGTTTGAATCACAGTAGAGAACCAAGTACACAATGGGTGAGTAATAAATGTCAAGGCCCTAACTTATGCTACATACACATCTACCCATCCTTCAGGGCTCGGCTGAAACATCCGGATGCAAGCTAATCAGACGGCCCAGGCTCAAGCTGGTTGGTGACCTCCTTCTGTCCCCAGAGGCCTACCACCCTAGTCAGCCCTACAGGTCCCTGAATCACCCCAACTTTGGGCCAAAGTTCCACCCCCTTACAGAGGATGGGATGGGGGGGGTCTCAACAGGAAGATTTACATTTTCTTTCAAGTTTCTGATTTTAACTAAAAGTCCTTTCCTGCCCCCCACCCCCTTTCCTCACTGTCCCCTTACTTAAGGAGGGAATGAACGGCCTCAGAACATTTAGGTGGATATCAACAACCAGAAATGCACTGACCCAAGCAAGGGCTTAGAGTTAAATTGGGCCCTCAGACTCTCCAGGGCAGGCCCCGGGCTCCTTGGGCTCCCACCAGTCAGATACCTGACACCTTCCCTCTCCACTCATTCACCCTTCGAGGCCCAAGCCAAACTCTCTATCCACCAGGGCCCCAACAACTCTCTCTAGGGCCCCATGACACTTGGCTATAAATGTTTTTTTCCTTCCAATATGGATTGGTTATTTCATCAGGTTAGGCAACTCTGGAAGAGGGAAGTCCCTCCCCTGATGCAAACATACAGCCTTTGGTTCTTCTCAGCCTCTTCTCCTCCCCACTGGAGGCCTTTCCCCATCCCCAAAGAAAGATAGTTTCTACTTTCCCTCCATTCCTTCTCTGCCCTCCCCTCCAAAAAATACTTTGTGTTTTGTGTTCTTATCTGGGAACATTTTGTACCAACTGAACCCGGACTCCTTGGAGGCAGAGGCAGCCTCTTTTTCCTCAGTAGACTGGGGCCTGGCACCAGGGCCTAGCAGGAGATGTCTGGGCAGTCAGTCAACGAGCATGTGTGAAGCCCTTACTATGTGCCAGGCGATGTGCTCCCGAGGTGAGCGCTCCGTAAACCCTTGTGGTATTGAACTAGGGTAGCCTGGGGCGCTACGGGGGTTGTTCAATGACTCTGGCATCAAAAGCCCTCCTCAAACCAGGCTTCCTGACTCCAAAGCAAGTCCTCTTCCTCTCCTCCCTCGACATCTTCCCCTCCTCCCACTTAAGAGCTCAGCCTCAAACACCGGAAGAACTGAATCTGAGCCCCGGCTCAAGGCTCAAGCATGGCTTTTGTGAAGCCCTCGAAAGCAGTCCCCACCTCGGCTTCCTCATCTGTAAAATGGAGCTCACGATACTGGTAGTACCTGTCTCAAGGGGTTGTTTGGGAGAGGTCCATAAATACAGGTGCAAAATGAGAGGCTTTTTTAAAGGGAGTGGGGGACAAGGAGAATGGCACTTTTCTCTTACTGTGCTAAACATCAACCACCAAAGTAAATCTTTCACCTTGGCATCCAGTCCTCCAAGCCACAATGGCCACTTTAACTAGAGCCCTGATCCACGCCCTTCCCCCATTCTTAATGTTCACGCTGCTGCTGACACCAAGTCTGCCCAGCCTTGCCCTTGGGTGCCCACAGACCCAGCCGGAGGTGACCTGGGCCCAGCCGGCCACTTTTCTGTCTAAAAGCTTCTCTCTCCTTCTACGTTAATACTTAAAGAGATTTTCTCAGTTCTCAGCTCCCAAGTAAAGAGGGATGAAGAGTTAAGAATTCTGAGACAAAACCAGGGTACAGACCCCTCGCCCCTAGAAAGAGAGCTGAGGGGGTTACACTGGAGCCTCGGCTTCACCCTCCAACCAGCAGCAGGCCTGAGTCAGCCATTTCTGCTCCTCCAAATGCAGGTGCCACCAAGGGGGACCAAATCCAGGCTGAGGCCAGCCCAGCCCAGCCAAGCTCTGTGGTCAGCGCCCATCAATGGCCTCCACCTCATCCCCTAACCCTGACTCTGCTCCCCCATGGACTGGACTGGTCTGAAATAAGCCTCACTTTATGACTGGCCTATTTCTTAAGTCAGCAAAGTTCTCAGGCTGAGCCCCAGGCCACCTGTGCCCCTTCTAGACTTTGCAAAGGCTACAGATTTTTCTCAAGGTGTAGCTGGGGTGGGAGGAAGTGTCATTCAAAGCCTAGCATCATTTCCCAATCCAGGCCACAAACCATTGTCCTTCATCCTCTGTCCTTCCTCTCATCTTCCTAGTCAATCCTGGGCTCAGTTCTTGGTCCTTCTCCACCACTCAGTCAAATGCCTGTCTGGACATCCTATAGGTCTGCGAATCACAGAACACCAATCCAGTCTACTGTCCCAGAATCGGCAAGGCGCTCAGAGGACCCCAAATTTTACATGGAGGGAGCCCCAAGAAATTAAGTGACTTAGGAGCAGGGGGTGACAGATCAGAGCTGGGAGGAACCTCAGAAGCCACTACACCCAACACACTCATTCTATAGAGGAAGAAACAGAGATCCATAAAACTGGGACAACCCAAGGTCACGAAGGGAACTAAGCAATCAGGCCTGTGTCCCAGTATGTGGAGCATCAGACTCAGAGTAGAGAAGACCCAAGTTCGAATTCAGCTTTGGATGCTTCCAAGCTGTGAGACCCTGGGCAAATCATGCTCAGTGCCTCAGCTTCCTCATCTATAAAATGGACAGAAAAATAATACCCACTTCTCAGGTAAACATGAGGATCAAATGAGATAACACTTAGAAAGTACTTTGCAAACCTTAAAGCGCCATATAAATGAGAGCCATTATTACTGTTGCTGCTGGGGGTGGGATCTGAATTTGGGTGCTAACTCTAGAGACAGGGCTCCTTGCACTGGACCAGGTCAATGGAGAGGTGCGCGGCAGGTCCAACCCAGCCCAAGAGCGAAACCGTGTGGAGAAGAAGCCACGGTGAGGATATGAAGATGCACGACTGGAAGGGGGGTAGGCAGTCATTGAACCAGGGGGACAGCCCACACTCAGTAACCACTCGATGTCGAGGTCAAGAAATCAAGGGGAGCCTTCCAGTGCACTGGGTGACCCCTGCAAAGGAATCATAAAAGGGCCCAGATGTGAGCGGCTCATCAGGATGGAAGGCATGGCTGGGCTACCATCTGCATCACTGAAGGGAATGGTCATGAGCCCACAAAGCCATCAAGATACTCAAGCTTGGCTCTTACCAGAAAAGCTGAAATCTTTAATACTAAGCATTTTCTGAAATTCTCCTGTAATAAACGGTTATGATTTAAGCTACCCACCAAGCACCATCCCCCAAAAATGGGGAAGGAAAAAGGTGGTTCTTAGCTCTGCGACGCCTAGGGAGGCCTGTCAATGCTTTTCACTACAATCCAAAACATGCTTATTAAACACTTCCTATGAGTGAAGACACATGCTAGGCACTGGCGACCCCAGGATCAGAGACTCTGACCTGCAAAGAATATTAAACCCCTGCCCCTCCCCCATCTTTACAGATACAAAAAGCAAGGTCCACAGGGATCCTGGGATTTCACCAAAGTCACACTGGCAGCAAAATACAGAGCCAACTCCTATAGTTCTGAAATCAAGAGCCTTTACCCTCAAGAAGCTTCCATTCTACCAAATAATTAGGTAGAATCCTAGGCTTTAAAACTGGGAGGAACCTCAGAGGTCATGGGACAGCTGAGAAAACAAACCCAGTTAAGTGAACTGCACGAGGCCACAAAGTACATAAGCAGCAAGGTTGGGAATTTGAACCCAGGATTTGGTCTCCACCCTCTTCCTTCTGCATGTCCTCTCAGACCCAAGATGCACCTGTCTATTGCTATACTCCTCCATCTCTAAGGTCCTTCCAAACTCTTGAGGTTCTAGAATGGGGCAGGAGTCCAGAAAGAATGCTACCTAGCGGGCCCTGGAAAGCGCTCCAAGGTTTGCTACAGGCTCGCGTCTCTGGGACAGCTCACCAAGGAGTGCACCTCCTCCACTGAGCAGGATCGTCCTTTTCAGGTGGGGGACCCATCAAGGGGCCATGCAAGAAATCAAGACCATTATTGTCTGAAGTTAAGTGTAATACCTTCTCCTAAATGTAGCCTGCAGGAGACGGGGAAGAAAAGCAGCTAGCAGAGCGGATGAAAAGGCATGGCCCTAGAGCGAGGAGGCAAACCTTGACAGAACGACATCCTGAAGGCCAAGGAAGAGAGAACCGAGGAATTGGATTTAGCAAACCGGTCACTAGAGGCAGGAGGGGAGGGCCCAGGAAGAAGAGGGGTAAACTGAGGGGAAGAAGCCAGAACAGAGGGAGAGAATGAGGAAGCAAGGGACAGAAGGAATGGAGCAATGAATATTTGTCATTGTTCAGTCATTTCTGTCATGTCTGACTCTTCATGACCCCCTTTGGGGTTTTCTTGGCAGAGATACTGGACTGGCTCACCATTTCCTTCTCCAGGTCATCCGACAGATGAGGAAACTGAGGCAAACAGGGTTAGGTGACCTGCCCAGGGTCACTCAGCTAATAAGCACCTGAGGCCAGATTTGAACTCTAAGCTTCCTGATTCTAGACAATGCTCTATTCATTGCACCACCTTGGCTGTCCAGTGACACTTTACTCAGTGATAACTCTGAGCCAAATCAGTGTGGTGGGGATACACAGCAAAGAAACAAGTAGGCCCTGCCCTCAGAAAGCTCGTGTTCTATCGGGGAAAGCAGCGCATCTACACAAGTGCCAGACCAGAATGATGATTTCATTGATAATACAGAACTCCAGATAAGGAGAGATCTTGTATCAATGTGATCTAATGAGGTCCTATTTGCAAACCACTTAGCACAGTGCCCGGCAAACAGCAGGTGCTTAATAAAGGCTTGTTCCCTCCCCCTGCTGGGACCCTCAGTAACCGCCTCCACTCATCACTCTCACTCACTCACCCCATCCCACCCCCACAGCCAATCTGTGGCCAGACTTTGTGGCTACTTATGAGCGCCCTTAGTGACACTCACACGGTCCCCTAATTGAGATCCTGAGGCCCTTTGAGGTTTCCCTGGTGGTCTTCAAGAATCACCTCAAGCCCCACCTTCTGCAGGAAATTTTTCCCAGTCCCTGTTCAGAGTGCCTTCCCATCTCAGATTCCCTTCTGCTTCCTCGACATGAATCTTGTATGTCCCTGGCTGTTCCCATGCTGTCTCCATTAGCATGTAAGATCCCTGAGGGGAGGAATCAGGTTTTTGCCTTTCTTTGTTCCTCTAGGGCTACCTTGCTGAATGAACTACTGAGAAAGCACATGTTCTGGTATGTATCATGATCCTCTGACTTTCCTCACTGGAATACCGTGCGTATGGTGGGGGTGGGAGAATCAGCACCATGGATTCATGAGCTAGGAGGAACTTCTAGTGACTTCCCAGTCCCACCAGAAACGATCTCTTTAAAAATAATTATCTCTAAGGTCCTTCTAACCTCAGTGGTTCTAGAATGGGGCCAGGAGAAGAAGGGAACTGAGGAAGAGAACAGGAACACAGAATAAAAGAGACAAGAAAGGTCGCTACCCAGCTAGCACCTAGACAGTGCATTAAGGTTTGCTAAGCACTCTACAAATATTATCTCATTCAATCTGTTATTACTCTCATTCTGCAGATGAGGAACTGAAGTTAAAGGACCTGCCCTGGGTCACACAGTTAGTGTCTGACGCCAAATCTGAACTCAGGTCTCCCTGATGCCAGATCCAGGGCTCTGCCCTCCAGACCACCCAGCTGTCTCTAAATCATCTTTGTCTGGATGAATGCCTTGAAACTTTTGCAGGTATTTACCAGGTCTGTCAACAATTACAAATCTTACTTAGCATAGATAACTTGTCTTCTTATCCACATCGATGTTTTTTAAATATTTTATTAATAATTACTGGCATTGGACTAGACCTGGGATTTTACTGGCACAGAGAGCTCTTAGGGAGGAAAGTCCCTCTATCTCTTCAGCTGGGGAGGTGTCACAGACAGCTACTGGGGGCAGGGAGAGGTTAAGTGACCCAGCCAGCAGATGTTAGAGACTAGACATGAACCCGGATCTCTGGCCACTACATCAGGCTGGCTCTAAATAAATAATTATTGTTGACCTTGATGTTATAGCACTCTAAGGTCTGCATAGACATTATCTCATTTGACACACAAATAAAAACTCTACGAAGTAAGTAGTAAAGAGTATTATCCCCATTATACAGACAGATAAACTGAGACTAGGTGCCATGAAAAACACCTATGGTCACACGGCCACTAATAGAGTTGGAACCCAGGTGTCCTGACTCCCGATCTAGTCCAATGCCTGAAGCCCACCATTACAGAATAAAGGGCTGGGGGCGGGGGGGGGCCCTGCAGAGAGAGACTTCTTCAAAGCGGTATGCAGTGGTACCAAGTCGAGTTCAATAGACATGGCACCAGAAGGCTATGTGTAGAGTGAGTTTTCCTCAACTGGAGCACAATTAAAGTCACTTCCCCCAAGAGATAATAAGCTTCCCCAGGGCCCAGCACATAAAAGGCTTGTTAATTAACAGGTGGACTTTCTACCTGAGGGTCAACCCTTCAGGAAGGCCAATACCAGCCCCCAAACTACCTGGAGGGTGAATTCTGTTTTTCCTACCCTCCCTCCAGCTTGCTGAAAGTGTGATCCTGAGTGTGTGTGTTGAGTGCATGTGCATGTGTGCCGAGTGTGTGCACGTGTGCGTACATACACACATCTTTTCAGACAAGCAAAGGGCTGGAATTATTATCAGGTGATGATATGCTGAGAATTATGAGAGGCACTCAGCAAAAAGGGAAGGATCACTTCTCAGGTAAAATCTGCTGCCTGTCTGTCCATCTATATTAGCCCTAGCCACAGGAGCCCCCAAATTTGTAGGGACTAGAAGCTCTCTCCAGGGTCACCGGAGGCCTCGCCAGCATGCAGCTGCTACTCCCTGCAGGTTCGTGATTTTAGCCAACCCAATCCAAGTGAACAAGCATGGATTAAGTCGCACTGTGAGCTGGGTACAGAGGACACAAGCAGGAGTTATCACAGAGCCTACAATCCAGGTAGTGTTGTTGCTCAGTCACGTCCCACTCTCCATGACCCCACTTGGGTTTTCTTGGCAAAGATACTGGAGGTATTCCTACTCCAGTGCGTCCCTATTTTGAGGAGACTGAGGCAAACAGGATTAAGTGACTTGCTTTTGTTAAAAAAAAAAAACCTTTTTAAAGATACTCCAAAAGGCAGCAACATGGGGAAGCACCGGGGTTCCTAGCCACTTGGGTTAAAGGGTCACAACCCCTCTGGCAGTCAGTATGTCCAAGTCTATGTACCTACGCCCTTCTCAGAATCCTGTTTTCAAATGCACAAAATAAAACACATGGGATGACCAGGAAATCAATTATTTTGAATATGGTTGCCAAAATATTTTTACAACAAGTTCATGAGCCACAGGTGAAGAACTCCCAATGTAAAACAAAGCTGGCCTGGGTCAGAAAGATGTGGGTTCAAGTCCAGCCTGTCACATGACCCTGACCAAGTCCCACCATCTCTCGGTGCCCCAAAGCGTAAGAGTCACTGATCTGGGTCATCTCCCAGGGAATTCCCACACCAAGGCGAGAACAGTTCCAGATCCTCCGCCCCAAAATGGCTTTTTCTTTCTTTAATCAACCACCAAGCATTTATTAAGCATCTACTATTTACCAGGCACTGTGCCAGATGCTGGGACTACAAATACAAAGAACTGAACTATCCTTATTTGTAAGGAGCTCTGATGATTGACTAGACTGGTTTCTAACACGACAAGCAGCAGAGGATGGTGGGAAAGCACCCTATTTGAAGTCCAAGACCTGATTTTGCATCCTGGCTCTGCTTACAACCCATGAGACCTTGGATAAGCTACCAACCCTGAGACCTTCGTTTTCTCATCTATAAAATGACGGGGTTGGGTCCCTTCCCGCTTTAAATCTTCGACAACAAGAATAACTGCTAACTCGTACGGTAGTTTAAAGCTAGCAAGCGCTTTACACATATGCTATTTCACCCCATCCTCCTAACAACCTTTGTCATTCAGTTGTGTCTGACACTTCCTGACCCCATTTGGGATTTTCTAGGCAAAGATACAGGAGTGTTTGCCACTTCCTTCTCCAGTGTGTTACAGATGAGGAAACTGAGGCAGGCGGGTTAAATGACCCACCGGGGGTCATACGCCTAAGTATCTAAGGACAGATTTGAACTCATAAAGCAGAATCTTCCTGATTCCAAGCCCAGTGCTCCATCTGCTTCACCACCTACCTGAGCTTTGAGGTAATCCATTGCAAAGATGAGCAAAGCAAGGCTGAGAGGGATTAAGTGTCTTGCCCAGGGCACTCGAGATGGATCCTAAGGTATCTCCCCACTCACTTTGTCCAAAAGAAAAAGAAAATATCTTTTCAATACAAATGCTCTCCTCGTGGAAGAGAACCTTGAAACGCCACTATCCTTAAGACGTCCAAGATCTGAGTAGCAACAGATAATACTGAGACTCCCAAGAGGGCCAAGTCTGCTCTAACGGGGAAGGATGAAAGGAATCTGGCTTTTATTCTTGTGCCAAGCACTGGCCTAACACTTAACTGATATGGTCTCGTTCATTTGATCCTCACAACAACCCTGGGAGGGAGGCGCTATGATTATCCCCACTTTTCGGATGGAGAAATTGAGGCAGACAGAAGTTAAATTGCCTAGGGTTATACACAGCTAGCAAGCAGCCCTGGGAGGAAACTAGGCAAAGTGCGGACAAGAACTTGACAGGGAAGGGCTTTGAGTGACATTCACTGGGTGGGGATGGTCTCTCCATCAACAAGGAGGCAGAAACACACTGGAATCCTGAAGCATCAGTTTGAAAACAGAAAACAGCTGATCCAGTGGTGAGTTTAGGGCCTGGAGTAAGGAAGACCTGTGTTTAAATCCAGCCTCTGACACTCACTAGCTCTCTGTGACCCCGGGTAAGTCATTTAACCTGTCTACCTCAGTTTCCTCATCTGTAAAATGGGGTTAATAATAGCTCCTCCTCCCTGGTTTGTTGTGAGGATCAGTAATTGTGAAGGCCTTTGCATGGGGCCTGGTGTGTTGGCTACTGTTATTAAATCAAACATTTACGCCACAATTTTAAAAGAGATCAATCAACAAACATGTATTAAGCACCTACTAAGTGCTTGGCACTGTGCTAAATGTGGGGATACAAAAGGGCAAAAGACAGGCCCTGCCCTCGAGGAGCTGACGATCTAAAGAGAAGAGAAGACATGCAAACAAATATACACAAAGCAAGCTCTACACAAGGTTAACAGAAAGGCACTAGAATTAGGAGGGGTTGGGGAAGGCTTCCATACAAGATGGGATTTTAGTTGGGACTTAAAGGAAGCTAGGGAGGTTGGGAGGTTGAAGAGGTTGAGGAGGGAAAGCACAGGGGCCAGCCAGAGAGCCTGGAGTTAAGATGGAGTGTCTTGTTTGTGGAACAGCCAGGAGGCCAGGGTCACCGGAACACTGGGCAGTGGAGGGCCCGAACTGGACAGGTAGGAGGGGCCCAAATACCAGACAGGGCATTCTGTATTTGATCCTGGAAGCAACGGGGAGCCACTGGAGTGTGAGGAGAAGGGAGCACGGGCAGACCAGCACTTTCAGAAAATCAGTTTGGCAGCTGATTGGAGGGAGATCTGAAATAGAGAAACTTGAGGCAGCCGGACCCAGCAGCAGCTACTGCATTAGTCCAGCTGTGGGATGATAACAGCCTGACCTGCACCACAGGGTGACTGTCAGAGGACAGAAGCAGGGCATATTGGAGAGACAGTGCAAAGGCAAAACCAACAGGCCTTGGCAACAGACAGTATACAGTCTAGAGAGAAGGGGGAGCCAGACCAGCTGACGGTAAGCTCCCTGAGGGCAGGGCCTTATTGGCTGCGAATTTTATAGCACAGTTTTTGTTCAGTCATGTCCCCATGACCCCATTTGGGGTTTTCTTGGCAAAGATACTGAAGTGATTTCCCATTTCCTTCTGCAGCTCATTTTGCAGATGAGGAAACTGAGATGAACAAGGTTAAGTGACTTGCCCAGGGTCACACAGCTAGTAAGTGCCTGAAGTCAGACTTGTACTCAGGAAGATGAGTCTTCATGACTGCAGGCCCTGAGCTCTATCCACTCTACCACCTACTAATTGCTTCTTGAATTCAATGAGAAGACATGCATCTGCCAATCATGCTGGCTAGAAATGGATGTCTTTGGACGCCTTCCTCACTTGTCCTAAAACAGCAAAGACAGTGGTGATGGCCTGTGGTTCTGGGTTCCAGGGAAATCTGTCCCTTCTCTTGCTCTCTTCCATAGGGAGGCCCTGCCTTCTCAAAGCAGGAGATGGGCCAGAAACATTGTGGGCCAGTTGGGGAAAGGCAATGAGAATGCTGAAGGCCCTGGGGCCCAGGAGAGGGGGGAAGAACAGAAGCAAATTAAAACTGAAGGCACCCCGGACTGGGAGTGGGACGAGCCAGTGAGCCAGCTTCAACAGCTGTGGGCCAAGTCACTTATCCCCTGGGCCTCCCCTTCCTCATCTCTAGGAGGAAATCATTCGGCTGTTCAACAAGCATTTATTTAGCAATTACGGTATGCCAGGCCAACAAGCATTTATTAAGCACTTACTGTGTGCTTAATATAGTATTAATAATGGTGCTAAGCCCTGGAGATAGAAAAGCAGTCACATGGTCTCTGCTATCAGGGAAGGAGGAAAAAAAAACATGCCAAGAACTATGAGCACATAAGAGATAAACTGAGGAAACGAGGCAATCTTTGAGAAAAAGCTCAGAGGAAGGAGGGGAATCAGGAAAAGTCTCTTGGGGAAGGCCAGCTTAGAGCTGGGTCCAGAAGGAAGTGGACGGCCTATGTGGCATCTAAAGTTCTTTCTAGTTCTAAAATTGTGATCTGTTTGAGCCTGTTTCCTGACCTGCAAGAGGCCCTGTACTGACCCTATGTGATCCCTAAGGTGCTGATTCCAGCTTTAATCCTATGATCCTATACAATCACTTGGCCTCAGTTTCCCTCTCTGTAAAATGAGGAGGCAACGGACTGGCTGACCTGGAAGGCCCTGTCTAGCTCCAAGCCCTATGATGGCTGGCATCCTGGCATCGACTCTGGATTTTAGGCAAAGGGCCCTGGGAATGCTGATAAAAACATGTTTGTGCAGCCTTTCCTGAGTGGGGTCTAAAGCCGGTAGCCCCTGTCAGCCCTCAGCATCACACTGAACAGAACCATGCCACCACGCCATACCACAGGAGGCAAAGGTAGGCAGTTTCAGTGCTGGAAAGTTGCCACCTGCTGAATCACCAACCTCTCTGGGCTTTCCTTGGCTTGTTCCCATCCAAGGACTGACCAGACAGCAGGGACCCATCCCCTCCCCCCAGGTTACACTGGCCTCACAGATCTACTAACCTGCCAACAGTCATTTGCCAGTTTGCAAATGCAAAAGCTGGAGAGGAAGGAAGAGGAGGAGAAAAAGAGAAAAGAAAAACTGGTCGTTGGAAGCTCCTGGTCCTCCGTTCTCCTCCTTAAGATTATGTGACTCTGGGAGACTGGGGCTGCCACAAGGCAGGCGCCTCCGCAGACAAGATTCCAAGAGGACCCACACCTGGTCAAGCACCGGCCCTTCCACCCCAAGCACCAAACCACACACAGCCCCAAACGCAGGCCAAGCCGAGGGCTGACAGAGGGGAGGAGCAGCTTCCCTGGCGTCAGCACAAGCCAGAGGCAGGCCTCAAGGCTGGCCAGCCAGCCTGCCGCCTGCCCGCTGCAGCCTCCTGCACCCTGCCTTCCCCTGGCCATAGCTTTCTCTCCGGATTCCTCCAAGCCAGGGGCCGGCCTTCGGAAGGCTCCCGCAGGCAAGCAAGCCAACATCTGTTCCCCACTTGGCTGCCTCCTCTAGCTTCCTCCAGCTCCGCCCCAGCCCTCTCCAGGATTTATAAGGCAGCGAGAAGGAAAGAGTTAACCAACGTCAGGCCGAGCCGGGTGGGAAAACCTATCAGCTCCCGGCCCCTGGCACCGAGTACCCCCAAACCCACCTCACTAGAGCCACCCTCAAGCCCGCGTTGGGGCTGCAGGGGGCGGGGAGGTCGAGGGGGCGGGCTGGCACCGGGGCACTGCCCTTGCCGAGAAGCCCTGCCCCACCGGCGGGGATGGCAGCAGGGGGCCGAGATGGCAATCGAGGTCCTTGGGGGTGGCTACTGCGGCCAGGCCAGGCCCGGCTGAGGTACTCCCGGAGCCCGGGAGGGAGAGAGCCCAACGACCCGGGATCATCCCTAGTCCGGCTAGGCCTTTTCCCAGTATCGCCACCACCCCCCTCAAGTGTGCAGCCAACCCGGCCAGGATCAGCCTTCAAGGCCCGGGGGTGTGTGTGCGGTGGGGGAGAATCAGATCTCAGCTTCCTCCCTCCCTCGCGCCCTCCCCACCTGTTATGGTGCGGAGGGAGGGGCAGTGGGACTCCCCCCCAAGCCCAGACCCGGCTGCCCCGGGATTGACTAAGTAAAACTGTTCTAGGGGGACATCAAACAGTCCAGGGGCTAGCATCTCTCCACAACCCGAAGTCAAGAAGCTAGAGGCTCCATCTTTTGGGGTCATGGAGCTCGGGGCAATGGTCAAACATTCAAGGATATGGGCAAAACCTTCTGGCTGATCTCCTTAAAGATGCCCACCCCCTCTCCCCCACCCTCCCCCCGCCACACTCCACACTTCTTCAGCGCCCCCACCCCCCACCCCCGCCAAACAGAGCTGTCTCACGCTCGTCCTGCTCTTACGGCACGCATCACCTCCTCAAAGGTGTCCACTAGCAACTCTCCCTCAGCCTTCTCCCCGCCCTCAACACTCTCTGGGGACCGGACCTGGCGAGGAAGACGCCGGGCAGCCAACCCCACCCCCATGCCCCAGTTTGGGGATCCCAGCCCCCCTCTCCGGCGAGTCTCCGAGCGTAATCCGCTTCTAGGGAGGTGTGCGGCCAAGCCCGGGGGCCCCTCTGCCCCTTCCACGGGCCGGGGCAGAACGCTTGCCAGCCCAGTCCCCAGTCGTCTGGCCGGAGCTGCTACATTGTATCCTCTCGTACCGCGCCGCCCCCCCCCCCCTCCCGTTACAAAGTAGCGAGTTCTTTCCCAGCAGCCCAGGACTCACCAACTGGGCAGAGTCGCTGGCTCCTCCTGCCTTTCGCCTGCAGAGCGCTCGGGCTCAGCCGGGGACCTGAATCCGGTAAGCCCGCAGCCCTCTGGGTCCGGCTCGGCTCCGACCTCCTGGACCTCCTCGTCGTCCTCCAGTTCCCGGCTTCTTCCACCCCCTCCTCCTTCTCTTCCTCCTCCTCCTCCTCTTCCTCCTCCTTCTCCAGCTCCTACCCTTCTTGCTCGCGGGGGGGAAAACCTTCCAGTCCCTGCCTCCCCTTCTCCTTCTCCTCCTCCTCCTCCTCCCCCACCGCCTCCTTCCCCCACCGCCTCCCTCCCCCTCCTCCGGCTGCTGCCTCGGTAGTGCGAAAGCTTCCGACTTGCAGCCCAAGCCTTGCCAGAGCTGAGCATGCCCAGTACCGCCGCCCCGCCAGAGCCCAGCCGAGGCTCAGGCTCACGGGGCGGATTGGGGCTCTCCAGGTTTTCGCTACGGCCAAAGGGAGGGTGGGGGGAGCCTTCTGGGGGGCGGGAGGGGGAAACGCTGCCCTGGGTTCTACGCGGAGGTCCCAGCCAATGCAGTTAAAGGGGTGGAAGGAATGGAGAAAGTCTTGGAGAGTGTTAGACCTTGGAATGCAAGTCAGCACACTGAATTGTGGGCCCCGGCTCTGAGCTTGGCACGGGACGCAAAGATGGGAATGCCCTCAGGGAACTTACATTCGATCAGTCCAGCCTGGGGCATCTATTAGGCGCTCGGTGACTGATTCGATTGATGAGAGCTCAGATATGTTTGGTAAAAGATAGAGCGTGATGAGAGCAAAGAGGATCAGCCGAATGCCCAGGAAATTTTAGCCAAAATCATAAGGGGGAGGCATCGCGGGAGAGGAGATTTCCGAGCTGGGCATCGAAGGCCAAGATAGAGTGCGAAAGGCAGGAACAGGAGGGAGCGCTTTGGAAGCCGTCCGAGGCCCCCTGGGTTGCTTCTAGGCTCATCTCCAGTGTCATCTCTTGGTGACCCTTCCTAGGTGCCAGTGCCACTCCTCAGGCCTGGCATGTAGTTTAATTGGAATTCTGTCTCCAATAAAATGTGTGGCAGTGGTGGTGGTGGTCAGACCTCCCCCCCTCCCCATATATTGAACTAGGGCCTGAGCTCTGGCCTCTGGCTATGGGGCAGGCACCTCTCTAGAATGCCTCGAAAAACTCCTGATTGGTCCCCGTACTGAACCACAATAAATTCCTTGAGGGCATGCCCTGCTTCTGGCACGCCCGTAGGTGCTTAAGGAATGTTAGGTAAATAAACCATGACTCTAGTCTGTTGAATCAGAGGGAAAACTCTGGCCCAGTAAGTTCGGGGAAACTACTTGCCCAAGGTCATAATGGCCAATAAGCGCTGGGAGAGGACTTAACCTAAGTCACCATTATCATGGGCTTCGTTGTCGCCCTAGGTAGTATTTGTATAGTGCTTCAAGGTTTGCAAAGCGCTTTACAAAGATTATCGCATCTCGGTCCACTCGGCGCCATTGGAGATGGACCAGGTGCTTGGATTTTGGGGAATCATAGCTGATGAACAAGCCTAGGAGCCCCGGCTTAGTCCTATGCCTGGCCTATAGTACGCACTTAATGTTCGTTCTCTTCCTTCCCACCCCCCTCCCGCCAAGTAACTGGGCATTCCGGGGTTCGGGAAGGGGCAGGAGCACAAGAAGCAGTGGAGACTTAGTGCGGACACCCAAGACTGAAACGCGCTACTGTTTACCTAAAGACTGCTGAAGGGGCGTGGAGGGGGGCAGAATAGTGAGTCTCACTTCTGTGGTCAAATAGAAAACTCCCCAAGGTCCAAAAGGGTTGCAACATCGGCAATAAAGCCCTATTTTACAATAACTAGAGAGCTAGACTCCGACCCTCCTAGCCCACAGGTTCCTTTTCCGCCCAGACGCAAACTCCGGTGACCTCCCGGGGAGAAAACGTTCCGGAGTGAGGGGCGGGGGTGAGAGACGTGTGTGGGAGGTGCACGCTGAGTGAATCAAGTGCAGAATTTGGAGTTCGGAAGACTGGGTCCAAATTCCGCTTCTGACCTTTACTAGCCTCAAGACCCAGGGCAAATCTGTTTCCTCCTCGATGGAAGAGCAGAGATGGTGCTCGTAGCGAGGACCTCCTCAGGCAAGGACACGGCCGGAGCACTTCGTAAACTTTCTGCCTGCTGTAGTTATGTCACCCTGCCTCTGCTCGGGGGCTACCCTCGGAGAAGGGTCTCCGGGACCCCCAGGGCCCTTCCGAACTCGGCCATTCTGAGATCCGGATTCCCACGATCATCTCTAACCAGGGTCGGTGACGTAGTCCCCTGCTGCTCCTTCCCCTCCCCCCGCCCCGCTCCTCTTCTCCCTGATCGTCCGGGCTTTCGAATTCACACCCGTTTAGGGTTTGCGCCCGTCATCCGGCGTCCCCCAAGTCTCCGCTCCCCCGGAGCTGGGGCCGAGGGGACTCTCCAGCCCGCCCTCCCGCCGCGACACGATTCCACCCCAGAGCCGGGGTGGGGCGGCAGTAGAGAGCTGGGTTAGCCCCAGGGCAGAGCCTGGGGCGGGGCTGCGGGCCCCCTGCTCTAGGGGTCCTAGGGGGGTGCGGCTCGGGCAGGGACGCCCTCGAGGCTCTGCCAGCCGGCCCAGGAACTGCCTGGAGGCTCCCCGAGACTAGGGTAATCTACGACTGTCACCCTAGGGTGGGCGGGAGAGGAAGAAGGGTGCCAGCAGCTGAGGCCACATGACTGTCCGAGCCGCCTCAGGGTAGCCATCTTCCTGGGGCAGCCAGGCCAGCCCCCTCTGACGCCGGCCAATCGCCGGGGAGGGCAGGGCAATGCAGGAAGGGGGGGCCTGGGGCAGGCAGCTCACACCCCGCCCACCCTCTCGGACACACCTCTCTGGCCGTCACTTCCCACCCTCTGCTCATTTCCTTTCCTCTAAGCCAACCCGGCCTCAGGTACTCACGCTTGCGGTTTCTTTTGCCTTCCTTGCCTGATTTTGTGAAGCCTCCTTGGAAGCGAGATGCCAGGGGAAAGCAGAGAGCACGGAGGCAGGAGGCCCGGGTTTCCATCTCAGCCCTGTCCCGCCCCTCCCTTGGGAGCTGACCTGCAAAGCCCATGCATAGAGAACTGAAGGGTGCCCACCCTACTGATGAAGGACCTGAAGCCCTCCCCGAGGGCACACAGGTAAGTCCGGGCTGGACTTAACTTTCCTAGGGTGGAAAAAATAGAAGGGCCCACAAAGGGCTCCAACCCGGCCCCCTTATTTTACAGAAGAAGAAACTGAGGCCCAGATTGGGAATGATTTTTGCCCCAGGGTCTTATGGTAAGAGCCCCTCTCCAGTTTTTGAGGTGGTTTGCAGACTTGTCATTTTACTGGCTTAGGAAACTCCCTGTGTGGAAAGACTTCCTGGGCACATGGGTTCCTGTGGGTATATTTTAGTTTTCATCGCCTAAGTTCAGTCAATCGACCAGCATTTATTGAGTGGCAGAGGCTGAGGTCTGTCAGCTACACCTCAGTAAACCAGCCCTCTGTGCAGATGAGCTATAAAACCGGGTTGGGGGGGGGCTGAAACCCATGGGCCTGGAGACCAGAGTCACTGATCTGATGAGTTCATGTTGCAGAGTGAGGTGTAAGAAGGCTGGAAAGGACTAGGTTATAAAGAGCTTTGAAGGCCAAACAGCATTTGGTATTTGGTCCTGAAGACAATAGGAAGCCACTGGAGTTTATTGCGGAGTGACATGGTCAGACCTGGGCTTTAGGAAAATCACTTTGGTGGCTGAATGGAGGACTGACTGGAGTGGGGACAGACCTGAGGCATACAGACCCTCCTGGAGTGAAGGCCTGCACCAGAGTGGGGGCAGGGTCAGAAGGGAGAAGGGGATGAATTTTGCAAAGGTGACATCAGCAGGCCTAGGTGACAGCTTGGATGTGGGGGAGGAGTGAAAGACAGCCAATCCTGAATTTCCATGGGCCCTCAGTCTGGGCCATTTTTATAATTCTGCAGGTTCTCAGGCCTTGGAGTTCCTTGTTTTCTCAGATCAAATGAGATAATATCTGGAAATTGCTTAGCACAGTACCTGGCACATAGTAGGTGCTTAATAATTTCTTATTCCCTCCCCTCCAACGTAGAAGAAGGGAATTTTTTAATTAAGAGGCAACACGATCCCCACATCTAACCTAGCCAGAGAAGGTGAATGTCCTGAGAAGTGCCAGTCTTCGGAGTTGTCTCATGGGTAGACACAATGTCAGGGCAGGTGAGTGGCACCATTCGCTGGGCTCATCTTCCCGAGTTCAAATCCAGCCTCAGACGCTTCCAAGCTGTGTGACCCCGGGCAAATCACTTAACTGTTTGTCTCAGTTTCCTCACTGGTAAAATGAGCAAAAGAAGGAATTAGCAAACCACTCCAGTATCTCTGCCAAGAAAACCGCAGATGGGGTCACAGAGAGTTGAACACAACTGAAAAAATGACTTAACAGCAACAAAACCAGTGCCGGGAGTTTGGGACCCTTCTGGACTTTCCAGAGAGATGAGCGTTTCCTGAGTGCTGTCTCTCAAAGAAAGAAAAGGATCACCCCCAGTGGCTCTTGCAACTGACCAGCAAAGGGATAAAAGTTTGGTGAGGAGAGGGAGGGGGAGAAGAGATACCTAGACCTCCGCAGTACCTCGCTATTACATTGAATTACCCAGACCATTTGTCCAGGAGGGAATTGCTTTTCAGAAGCCCAGATTACGTTTGCCTTGGAGGCAAGACAAGCAGGACAAGGGAAAGGTGGGTCCTAAGACAGGGAGTGGCAATACAGATAAGGGAGGGACTGAGTAAGACCCTAGGAGGGAGGGATTGCTCCAGAAATGGTGACCCAATGCTACCCCTTTGGAGGGAAGCTTAGGGCCTGACATGACTGCTAATTATCATTTTCTGTGCTGTGAAATAAAGGTTTTCCTCTATGAATTTGTGACTTTGAGTATTTATTCGAAAGCTGAAGACCTTGTTGCCCACATTTGTGGAAACTAATACTTGTGCCATCTTGGAACATTTTCCCACAGTAAATTCCCAGCATGGGCAAGAGAATTCAATGACCCTTTTGATGTCACCCCTTAAGTCAGCAGCTGTCCCTGGGAGCCCAGAGGGTGGTGGCAAGGATCATTTGGGGCACACCATGTCCTTTCCACCTCATCTCCTAGCCCTTTTTTTTGGAGGGAGGAAGGCAGGGCAATTGGGGTTAAGTGACTTGTCCCAGGTCACACAGGTAGTAAGTGTGTCTAGTCCTTCTGACTCCAGAGACAGTGCCCTCCTCATCGTACCACCTAGCTGCCCCATTCCTACTTCTTTATGCTCCTAAAGATCATTGAGGATCCCCTAAAGATTAGAGGATTAGTATTAAAAATGTAAAGACCTCCTGATGTTATTATCAAAATAGTTTCGGCATTTGGGACTCCCAGGGGTTTGAGAAGCCCTCTTCTGACCCACTGTCCAGGCAAGACATAGAACTCATTGGCCAAACCATGGAGTTGGTCACCTCCATGTACAAGCTCCTGGGAAAGGAATCAGGCTCAAAATGGGATGGGAGGAAGAGGGCAGCCTCGATTACCTTTAGGGCATTGCACCGGCCTTTTAACAAACAGAAATTGGTCTTTTCAAGATAAATATTGTCATGGAGATACAATGACAGGGTTGTGAATCTTGGAATTGCACAGTCTCCAAGGATTCCAATGAGTGACCCAAAGGGCAGTGGAGAAACATGGCAGGTGTAAGTTGCCTGTACAAGCTGTGTGCACAAAGAGTCATAAAGTCCTGACGAAGCATTTGACTAAAAAGGCTGATGGCTTCTCATGTCGTTAAAAGCGAATGGTAGGAGAGCTTCCCCCAAAATGACAGTGTCTTCTTGGCATTTGTTTTGGCTACTTATCTATATATTTTTTTTCTCAGATAGACTATAGATAGGTTTTTCTCTGATAGACTATAAACTTGAAGGCGGTTGAGCTGTTTAAATCTCACCTTTGTATGCCTGGCACATAGTAGGTGGTCCCATGTTGCATCTGAAATTGAATCAAATGCTCTCGAGTCCTTTCACCAGGCCTGGTTGCTCTCCGGTTAGCCAGTAACTTTCTTACCACGTGGCTCCTGAAACTGAACATGACCCCTCGGATAACTGTCTGCCCGTGGTAGGACTGCCGCTTCCATGTTCTTGGATAGTCTGTTATTGTTGACTTGGCTTTCTTTGGGGGCCTGACCACATTGGTGACTCCCACTTTCAGGGTTTCTTTTGCCTCATGGCTTTACTCAGATAATGGGCAGAAGAAGGGAGTGTAATTAGTTTCCTCATGTGAGATAAAAAGAGTTAAGACTGACAGTTCTACTCTCCAGTTGCCCCACCCCCAGAATCTGCAGTTTGCCAATAGAGGCCAATATCTGCTTTTTATCGTGGCTTCTGGCCAATGAAGGCTCTGCCAATCAGGTTTTATTTCCTCCAATCATAGTCAAAAGAAATGAGAAATTTCAATTCAAGAGTAGTGAAGAGAAAGATACATTTTCCCACATCCAAGTCCACAGGCTCCTGGAAGCCTCTTAGCAGGCCAGAACAAGATCTATGATCCCAGGAATCTAAAAGGTTGTCTGATATGTATTATCTGTATGACCTTGGCAAGCAGCTCATTCCCTGGGCTTCAGGTTCTTATAAAATGAGAGTAGAGTGGGCTTCAAGACTGGTAGAAGTGGATCCCTCCCCAGCCTTTCCTGGGACCTTGATGTGTGGCTCGAGGAACTGATATCGCCTTTTAAGCCTTCGTTTCCCTACCTATAAAATGGGCAAAATAATACCTCTACTAATTAGCCCATAGGGTTATTTGAGGATCAGTGAGAAAGTGGCTCCAAGGTACTTTAGAAATAAAGAGGCAGGTGCTGTTATTAAAGGGATGTAAGCATAACATTCTGGTGTAAAAGCATTTCACTGCCATAGACACTGAAAATAAACCCCCCCAAAATGGTCCGTTCTTGGCAGAAGATCGTAGTGGAAGGCTAGGGGAAAACTGAGTATATTCTTCAGTCCCCCTCAAATATGAGCTACCCCCAAATCCAAGGTAGATGTGGGTTAGCATCTGTTTGAAATTACAGCTCCTGATGCTACACTGGTGTTTCCCTTCTGGCAGACCAACCCAGAGGACACTAATTCAGAGCAAAAGGCATTCAAACATTATAGCCTAGGAAAGAAAAGTCCAAGGAAAATACACGTCTCCCCAGCCCATACCCATAAGGAGGCACTTTTCTAGATTCCTCCCCACCCCCAGAGAGAGAACACGTATTCCTTCATGGAAGAAGGAATGGGACATATACAGGAAGGATATGTAACCAGAGCAGCAAAGGCCCCTGGTACTGCATCCCAGCCAAAACCCTTCCCTGACTCTGAGATTGTCTACTGAGCTTCCCTGGAGAGCTTCTGATGAATTCTGCTGGGCTATGGAAATGCCTATTGTCACCTGTGCAGTGCTAGGATCTGCTGGTTCACAGAATCATAGCTTTAGGGCTGGAAAGGACATGAGAGGCCATCTAGTTCAACACCATCATTTTCTGGATGAAGGCCTGACTAAAGTCACACAGGAGTTAAGTAGCAGAGCCAAGATCTGAACCTAGGTCTTCTGACTCCAAATCCAGTGCTCATTCCACTGCCGCGATGGGTCTCTGACCCAAAGAGGGGTGGTTACTACACTTTGTGTGTGTCTAGTCCATAGCCTCAGGTCTGTATTTTAAAATAACATCAATGAAACACAGTATGGACCTGGAACACAGACAATTCACAAAAATGTTTCTTCCCCAATTAGGTATATCTTCTACAATCACAGCAAAGAATAAATTAGTAAAGTCCTATTATTTCAACCATCAAGTTTGTAGTTGAAAAGGACTTTACTGAACTGGGGTGTTAGTAGCTCTGGGGTGAGGGCAGCCAACCCTTTTGGTTTCCACCTACCACCCAACCCTCACCTGTGGCTCCAAGAAGCTGCAGCATGTAAAGTGACCACACCCTGATAGACAGGCTAAACCAGGCTGAGGGTAGCAATCCCTGAGTTAGAGGGGTTTCTATCCCAAGCGTGTGAAGACTGCTTCCAGTGGAATGGGCAGATGAGAACAATTTGCTCCAGCAGCCATGAAGATGATGAAGCAGGTGCTATGGAGCACAATGACAATTAAAAGGGTTCAAGGGACAGTTTCTGGGTAATTTGATCATCTTACTAATAAGGCCAGCATGTTATTGATAAAAGGGTAGCCATTTGGCTGTCTCTCTTAGACCAAATATCCCTAATGGGGGTGGGTACACAGTTTATATGCCCTTCAAAGAGTAGGGGTTCCTGAGGGGTGGCAATCAACTCTGATTGGTTACCACAATGGAAAGTGGGCTGTGTTAAAATGAGTGTCTTAGGTTTCTGTCACCTGTATCATCCAGATCTTGGTCAAAGAAATGTCAGTCTCCATATCACCTGTGTAGCAAAGGGAAGATCCACATTTTTCCAGACCTGTCTGAGCAAACCTAATGAGCAGGAATGCACCCATTAACCTAAAATTAGAATGTCTCTTACTGTCTGATTAGATCTGGGCCTGGGTAAATCTCTTAAGAGAGATTTCCCACACTGGTTGGTTTCTGTATGAGGAATTAGAAAAGGGGAAAAACCTTAATCCTAATACAATAATTAGTTATTAGATATAAGAAAGGAATATCCATTTTCTTCTTTTTTTGTTCTTTTTTCATATTTTATTGGTTAATATTTTTAGTTTTCAACATTGATTTCCACAACATTTTGAGTTACAAATACTCTCCCCATTTCTACCCTCCCCCCACTCTAAGATGGCATATATTCTGATTACCCCATTCCCCAGTCAGCCCTCCCTTCTGTCTCCCCATCCCCCCCATCCCCTTTCCCCTTACTTTCTTATTGTGTAAGATAGATTTCTATACTCCATTGCCTGTATATCCTATTTCCCAGTTGCTTGCAAAACCAACTTTTTTTTTTTGAGCATCTGCTTTTAGAACTTTGAGTTCCAAATTCTCTCCCCTCTTCCCTCCCCACCCATCCTCCCTAAGGAGGCAAGCAATTCATCATAGGCCGCACGTGTATCATTATACAAAATACTTCCACAATAATCATGTTGTGAAAGGTTAGCTCTATTTCCCTCCATCCTATCCTGTCACCCTTTTTTAAATTTTCTCCCTTGACCCTGTCCCTTTTCAGAAGTGTTTGCTTTTGATTACCTCCTCCCCCCATCTGCCCTCCCTTCTATCATCCTCCCTTTCTTATCCCCTTCCCCCTACTTTCCTATGAGGTAAGATACCCAATTGAGTGTGTATGCTATTTCCTCCTCAAGTCAAATCTGATGAGAAGCAAGATTCACTCATTTTCCCCTCACCTGCCTCCTCTTCCCACCCAACAGAACTGCTTTTTCTTGCCACTTTTATGTGAGATAATTTACCCCATTCTATCTCTCCCTTTCTCTCTCTCTCACTATGTTCCTCTCTCACCCCTTAATTTTATTTTATTTTTTAGATATCATCCCTTCATACAACTCACCCTTTGTCTAT
This sequence comes from Phalanger gymnotis, assembly GCA_028646595.1. NCBI lineage: Eukaryota > Metazoa > Chordata > Mammalia > Diprotodontia > Phalangeridae > Phalanger > Phalanger gymnotis. The sequence continues at coordinate 9,884,447 of CM053624.1, read as the reverse complement.
ATATATGTGTATTCCCTTCAACTGCCCTAATATTGAGAAAGGTCTCATGAAATACAAATATCATCTTTCCATGTAGGAATGTAAACAAAACAGTTCAACTTTAGTAAGTCCCTTATGATTTCTCTTTCCTGTTTACCTTTTCATGCTTCTCTTGATTCTTGTATTTGAAAGTCAAATTTTCTATTCAACTCTAGTCTTTTCATTGAGAAAGCTTGAAAGTCCTCTATTTTATTGAAAGTCCATATTTTGCCTTGGAGCATTATACTCAGTTTTGCTGGATAGGTGATTCTTGGTTTCAATCCTAGCTCCTTTGACTTCCAGAATATCATATTCCAAGCCCTTCAGTCCCTTAATGTAGAAGCTGATAGATCTTGTGTTATCCTGATTGTATTTCCACAGTACTCAAATTATTTCTTTCTGGCTGCTTGCAGTATTTTCTCCTTGACCTAGGAACTCTGGAATTTGGCAACAATATTCCTAGGAGTTTTCTTTTTGGGATCTTTT
>CM053624.1:9862080-9883443 GCA_028646595.1 Phalanger gymnotis | reverse complement strand
GGAACCTTTGGTTACAGCGAATGGAGAGATTTCTAGTGCTCTCCATAAGTTCACTCACCTTGGCAGTCTGCTCTCCAGGATATCCACATAGATGATGAAGTTGAGGGACATATTGCCAGAGCTAGCTCAGCGGGAAGCTCCAAAGGAAAGTGTAGGAGAGAAGAGGTATTAGACTGACTACCAAATGGAAAGTCTGCAGAACCGCTGTGCTGATCTCATTGTTGTATGCTGGTGAAACCTGCACAGTCTACCAGCACCGTGCCGAGAGACTGAATCACTTCCATTTGAATTGTCTTAAGAAGATTCTGAAGACCACCTGGCAAGTTAAGGGAGCAGACACCGAAGGCCTTTCTCGAGCTGAACTGCCAAGCCTTCAAACTCTGCTTGCAGAGAGTGCGACTCCAGTGGGCTGGTCACATTGAATGCCAGAAGCACATTTGCCTAAAAGACTATTTTATGGAGAATTCACAACAGGGAAGCGCTCACACAGAGGTCAGAAGAAGGGATGCAAAAACCCTCTCCAGGTGTCTCTGAAAAACTTTGGAATCGATTGCCTGACATAAGAGACACCGGCACGGGACCACCCAGCAGAGCATGCCCACATCAAAGAAGGCACTGTGCAATGCAAGGACCTAAGATAACTCCAAAAGACTCACGATGGAAAATGTCCATATCCAGAGAAAGAATTGATGGATCTTGAATGCAGATCAAAGCAGACTATTTTCTTTCTTTTTTGGTGCAGAGGGTGTGGTTTCTTCTTTCTCGTGGTTTTTCCCTTTGATTCTAATTCTTCTCTACAGCATGACTAATGTGGAAATGTGTTTAATTTGATTGTACGTGTATAACCTATATCCGATTGCACGCCCTCTTGGGGAGGGGGGAGGAGAGGGAGAGGGAGAAAATTGAAAATCCAAAATTAATTAAAAAAAAAAAAACAAGGTGCTATGCTCTATGGGTGAAGCAGAGTTACAGTAGCTCAGAAGAAACATGAGATGCACAAGGTTAGAGACATCTCCACTCCAAATGTTCACGCAGACTATTTGTGCCCGACCTGTGGGAGAGCCAGCTCAAATGGGTCTGATCACCCCCAATCAGCACACGGTACCCTGACCCCACCAAAGTGATGTCATTTTGGTCCTTGCTGAGCACCAAGGACAACAAACTAACTGAACATCTAGTCCAATCCTCTCCTGTCTCCACTTTACAGATGAGGAAACTGAGGCCCCCAGAAAGGAGGCCTTCTTTAGTGTCACATAATCCTCTGACTCCCAACTCCCTCCCTCTCCCCATTTGAGTTCCCTGCTCAAAACTTATCTACAGCACAGCAGGTACCAACGACATCCTTTGGGCATCCTCAGCCTAACCAGATACAAATTCATGACTTAGTGATCACATACATGGGTTCTTGGAGCTTTTATAAGTATCTGTGAGGATCCATTTCTATAAGAGAATTAAATACATGCTGAATTTCAGCCACTCGATTTCTTCCTCTTAGCCCTCCGCCAGCTGGGCCACATGGCTGGGCAAAAGTAAATTTGTAAATTGCTAAGGGGGAGGGGATGGCGTGGACTTAGGTCTTTCTCTAGTCTATAGGTAAGGCCACCCTAAGCGAGGAAATTGCCACACAGCTATTTTAATAGAAATGTACCAGAAAGTCTGTCACCATCATTCAGCTTTACCCTGGGCTCCAAGCCCAGGGCTTTAAATACATCAGATGTAGGAAAATAGTTTTAAAGAGAGATGGAGAGTGTGGGACGCTGCAGCCACTCTGTTCTCCTCTGAAACATTGTGGATCCCTGAGCATCACCATGATGTTGACCAGTGATTCAGCTAGAGCTGGAAGGGGTGTCAGAAAACAGCCGTCCATGTGGCCCATTTTACAGATGAGGTCTAGAGTAGTATGATGTCAGGGAAGTTGAGTGGGGGTGGGTTAGTTTTTGTTTTCACTCAATACTGCATGGTTTGTTTCTAAAACTGACACCCACAGAGGTTAAATGACCTGTTCAGGGTCACATAGAAAATGTCTGAGGCAGGATTTGAACCCAGATTTTCCAGACTCCGCTATACCATGATTCTCTTCGCCCTCCCCCTTGTCTTTTCTTTAGACTAACTAGCTTTGATTTCACTTACTGCCCTTCAGCTGGCAGTGAGTCCAGGGAGATTCTAAAAAGCACAAATATTTCATTCATTTTCAAAATATGGTCTAAAAAAGACTGTATATGTAGAGTCAAATCCTGATTCTGCTACTCATTCCCTGTGTGACCTTGGATAAATCACAACCTCCGAGCCTCAGTTTTCTCATCTTGAAACTGAGGGTGTGAGGCTCATGGATGTCTAAGGTCCCTCCTGGTTCTAAATCCCATAAAGGTCCTACAAATAGGTTTGATTTCATCCAGTCACCCTCCCCCAAGAATCTGTGATGGCTCCCCACTGCCCACTCAATGAAGTTCAAACTCCATGGCACTCTTGCCTTGCTTTGCCCGTTCAACTTTCTATCTCTTAATTTTGTTACATTTACATTTAAAAGGGCAATGGCAAAAGCTTGTGCCTGTTTTTCTACCTTCAATAAGGAAGCTACTTGGGCCAACCGAGTCAGCACGGATTGCTGAATTTTATTCCAAGCTCTTTTAATATCCAAAGTAACTCCAGACCAGATATAGTCACCTCCTTTTTAATGAGGAATGCTACTACCCAGCTCCTTTTTGAGTCCTGGGGAATCCATGGAAATTAATTAGGCCTTTAAAAAGAATACAAACATCTATAAAGTGCTTTATAGCTAATGACAGGTAGGGATTATGCAAATACAAGGAATTTTAATTTTATTAGCTTTAATTGCCAGTGTTGTTCACAACAGCAATAGAAAGCAGCTAGAGAGTGGCAGAAAGTCCATCTGACTTCTGGATTCAAATCCAGATTCCTGCCCTTCCTAGATGTGTGACATGGGAAAAGCTCTTCCCACTTTCTGGGCTTCCATTTTCTGCTTGGTGAGATTGTACTGCCTGCTGCACAGGGTCGTTGGGAGGAGCATACTTTATAATTATTACATGGGAGTAATAGAAATGGTTTTCTTATTCCTGAGTGTGAACATTAAGGTGACAGTGCTCCCTCTAAATGCCAGCTCTTGTTGCTAGTCCTAAGAAATCTTCAATAAATTATTAATAAGCTCACATTGTTAGAGTATTTTCAAGTTTACACATTGCTTTACAGATTAATCTTTGGGATCCTAAACAAAAAATCCCAGTGAGATGGGTGCCGCCAGGGATAATAGTACCCACAACGTCTTTGGTATAGGGAGGGAACTCCCTTAACCAATGCGGGTCAGCTCCTCCTCTTCCTGGAGTGGCAAAGGTAGCTTGCCTAGGGTCACAATAAGCATGGGTCAGAGGCAGGACTAGAACCCAGACCTTCCTGACTCCCACTCCAGCTCTCTCTCCACTATATTTATGGTGGATAAAACATTGTGGCAGACTCTCCACGAAGCCTTTGGAAACCCTCCCTGCGGGAGGAGCCCAGATTGGAAGGCTGCCCAAATGAAGCTTGCACATCTAAGGAGAACTGCCTGGGCACAGGGTGAGTGCCTCTATCTCTTAGTCCCAATGTGAAGCCTGGGACCAGGGCCAGGAAAGGGCGGGCCGCGGAGTATGCTGGCAAGCAGACAAGATGAGCTCTCTGACTCTTACTGTCATTACACGTCCCGGCGTTTCCCAGACAGCCAAGACCAGGAAGAACTGGATTTCTTCCCCACCCAGCTTGGGAGAATAGAGATTCCCTCCTGGGCCAGCTGGAGAAAACAGAGGTGGAACCTTTCATAAAGTCGTTTCACAGGACATTGGAGTCATAAACGATCTCAGAAGAACGTTCGCTCACAAGACCCAGAGGGGGAAGCTACTACTGGCAAAGACAGCTCTCGCACCCCCTGGTTTTACAGCTGGAGAAACTATAGTACTGGGAAAACCCCACTGGTTACCTAAATATCAGGGGCAGGATTGGAATCCAGCCCCTTCCTATTGGAATCCAGCCCTAAATGGGTGATCCATTTTATATTTTCTACTCAATTCTTGGAGGGAGGCATTCAGAAGCCTACAAAGTCTGAGAAAGCCAGCATATGCAGTCATGATTTGGGGGCAAATTATAGCCCCGAAGAGTGACTCTTCAGTCTGCTGTGAGCTCAGGTCATAGGTGTTTGATGTAAATGCAAAAGCTTATCTCTGTATAGGATACTTCTATCAAAGAGAGAAATATTTCTATTAGCATACACCCATGTGTACACGTCTGTGACATTTTGCTTGCTTCCTAAATGATTAGTAACAAATATATTACATATTTAGAAAGAGAGAACGTTATATATTTACAGAGAGAAAGAGAACAGATTGACCTCACACACAGAGAGCTGTCCTGGAAGTCTGGAGGACCTGAATTTTGGCCCTGCTTCAGCTACGGATTGGCTGTGTGGCATTGGCCAAACTTATTTTGCTCCTCAAGGCTCCATACGACTCTCTCTGACCAAAGTTGCTCAGTAGGTGCCCATATGCACTGGGAGAGGGAGGAGTGCCCAACACCAATGGCATCATAGATTCAAACCCCACCCCACCCCCACTATGGGGGTGTGGGGTGTGGGCAGGGCCTGTTTCCTTCTCTCTTGCTTGCTGAATTCCTGAGCTCTAGGAACAGCCTCAGGGGCTGGCACCTCCCTTTTGCCCCCCCTGCCAACACTCCCATGCCCAGACAGCCACCCCGAAGGCCCTGGAAGTGAACCTCATCTCTCTGTAGTGAATGATAAACTCCAGAGGTCAGCCCAAGGCTGTGCCAGCCTTGCTTCTCCCTTTTGCAACCCACTAGAAAGTCTGAAGATGCCCAGGCATAGACTGAAACTCTAAATCTCTGTCTTTTTGTTTCTTTCCCTCCATCATCAAAATTCTCAGTGCCGCTCTTCAAACTACGTTTAGCTGTCTGAGTCTTTACCAGCTGTTTGAGGAATTAAAGGAGATTTTACCAAAGAGTCAATTTAATGTGCAGAACAAAAACCCTTCACTGTATGTGGCTGATTGTACGTGCCACTGTATGTGGTTGGACTGTCTAATCTAGATAGGCTGGCCCATGGGTAATAATAGCTAACGTCTACACAGCCCTTACTATGTGCCAGTCCTGCACTAAGCCCTTTGCAAATATTATCGCATTTGCTCCTCATACCCCTGGGGGTTGGTGCAGTTATTATCTCCATCTTATAGATGAGGAAGTTGAAGCAAATGGGGCTTAAGTGATTTGCCTAGGGTCACAGAGCTAGTAAGTGTCTGAGGCAAGGTTGGAACTGGGGTCTTCCTGACTCCAGACCTGGTGCTCTATCCATTGCACCACCTACCTTCTCCTTAACTCCACTCTGGAAGGCCTAAGGTGTAGAATGCTGCGGCGGGAATAGGATCAGAGGGGGTGGAGAATCAATGGAACATTACAACCAGGGAGATCGTTGGATCTTCTGTATGATGGTCTTTGGGTCATAGCAGGAAGAGGAAGGGAGGCCAGTGAAGAGGGGGAGAGGCTGCCCTTGGACTCAGTTTAGTTTCACCAGCTCTTAATCCTTCCTGCCAGTACAGCATTACCATCATCATCAACAACGTCATTGTCAGTGTCATTGTCATCACCATCATTATCATCATCATCATAGTCGTCACTGCTATCATCACTGTCATCATCATGTTATCATTTGAATCTCAGAACAACCCTGCAAGTAGTTCTATTATTGTCCCCACTTTACTTACAAGGAGACTGAGGTTAAAAGAGGTTGCGTATGGGCCAAATTCACAGAGCCAGTAAGTGTCTGAGGCAAGATTGGAACTCAGCTTTTCCTGACTAAATGTTCTATCCACATTGCTACCTAGCTGCATCAAAGTTTATTTGGCATCCCTACCTTCTCTACCACAGCAAGGCAATTGGATGCAGCAGGCCAGGGTCCTGGCTTTTAGGGAAGAAGGTGGGTTCTTACTCTAGGACATTTTATTGCTTTCCTATGTCTGATTATGGCAGGTGGAGAAACACTGTGGGTTGGCTGGGGTGGCCCCAAACGTGGAAGTTTCCAGGAGATGAAGGAAGAGGAATGGAGAGGATCCCTAAGAAGAGGCCCTGCTCTGACTGAGTGTGGGGGACTATCCCCTTGAGCAGCAATTCCTTCTTTCTGCCAACTCCCTACACAAAGTAGCAGAGACTAAGCTCTGAAAGCATCCCTTTCCTTATATTTCATTCCTGTCGCTACCGACTGTCTGGAGATTATTACTCTGGCTCTAACTAGGTTAACAGGACGATTTTTCTCTTACCTGCCCTTCTCCAATGATGACAAGCCCATTTTCCTCCTCGAATTTCAAGCCGGGTTTTCATCCTAGAATGGATATTACGTCTCCCTTTGAGCTAAAAACTTCACAGCTCTGTGAACCAACACCATCTGTCTCGATGCATTTATAACTAGGAGATTAAACCGTTCTCTGTTTTGTTTGTCTTCATTTATTACATCTAGCACCTTAATTAGCTGGCATTTCATTCAAATCAGCAGCTGTTTACTAAGTGCCTACTATGTGCTAGACACCAGGGTTACTGAGACCCTAGTAAAAACAGCCTTTTTTGTTTAGCCCTGTGGAAAGGGGAAGGAGGGGGCGGTATTTTTGTCTTTCTGTTTCTAGCAACTAGTACAGTAGCTGATGCATAGTAGGCACTATTGTTGAATGAATTGAATTGGAATCAATTGGAAGTGATCAGAGAAGGCTCAGCAGAGAAAGAGCTTCGCAAGCTGAGCCCTGAAGGATGAAAAAAGATTGGGGCAAGGAGTGGGGGAGGGGAGGGGCAGGTGCCGGAAATGGGGACAGGGATCACTCCAGGCTTGAGGAACGACCAGCCTTAATTCTTGGAAGCCAGAGAAGGCAGGTTGGTCTTGGGGATGATCTGAGGGCATCCAAGATGCTGAAGGTTCTCAAAATTAGGCCGCGTGACAATCTGTTGTAGGAAGTGGAGAAGGGTGGGGGTGGGGGAAGGGAGATAGGATAACTACCTTCAAGTATCTGAGGGACAAAGGATTAAATTTATCCTGTCTGGCCCCTAGGGCAGAACCAGGGGCAAAGGGGAGAAATCGCCAAGCCTAGGATTGAGACTGGATGTCAGAGAAAATGTGATCAGAGCTAATCCTAAATGGGATGGGCTGCCCCTCCCCCTAGCCCCAAGTAAGTAGGGGTGGTTCCCTGTAGGAGAGATTTGTGATTCTTCCAGCTGGGCTACTCAGGGTTTAGAACCTGAGGCTACACGTGAGAGAAGAGACAGTTGAGAAGCAAAGCACAAACTTGGAAACAGTTAATGCCATCCCAGGGAGCCACAGATGTGGAGATGCCACCCCTCCACCCCCAACACATACCTTGACTCTCAGCACCTGCTGCCCCAGACCCTAAGAGTGGACATATCTGGTGGGACTTTTCTCTCCTTAACTGTTCCCAAGGGGAAAGCTCCATTTACTCTTGGGTATTCTATTGTCTTCACTAATCTATATAACTTCTCTTATTTCTGTTTCACTGCTTGCTTGGGTAAATATGACTACTTGCTATCCATGATTGTCTTTTGTGTAACTAATATCTGGTGGGAAGGTGCTAGGCTGGTGAGACTGAACTAACTTCCCACCCAGAGCAAGCAGGAAAAGTGGCTTTTCTTTCAAACCCCTAAAAGAGCATTGTACCCCTATGTAATTCTAGCCCATTACCTCCCTTAGAGATACAGAGTGAAGGAGTGATCCTAATGCTGGGCCGTTCCCCAGCCTGCCTCCCCTCCTCCACTAGGCTACGGGCAGGGCAGACAGGATCCATCTCCTGATCTCCCCAGTGGTAGAAACAGTAGTTCAACCACCAGATCAGATATCTGTCTCCCCACAAAACCCATGGGCCAGCCTATCTAGACTAGACAGTCCAACCACATCGACATTCTGCAGGTGAAGGCTGGAAGACCAGTGGCCAATCAAGGTTGCTGAGGCAGCTAGAAGGCCCAGTGGGTCAAGGTGGGGACTTGGAGTCATTATTGCCTGAATGTCCCTGGGCAAGTTGCTAATCTCTCTGCCTCAGTTTCTTTATCTGTAAACTGGAGATAGTAATAACAGCTACCTCACTGGGTTGTGGTGAGGATCAGGAGTTGACACGTGTGAAGTTCTTTGCGAATTTTAAAACTATTAAAATACTAACTAATATTGGCTATGATTATTATATTGTAGAGAGGATTCTTACTCAGGAATTGTTGGACTGTTGGTCCTTTCGCACTCAGATTCTGTGATCAAACGATCCAGTTTACTGAGGCTTAACCCTCTAAGTGCCAAGACCCACCCCCCACACACACACCTGGTTGAAGCTTAAGGATCGGAATGCTTTGCTAAATTAAATAGACTGAGCTTATTTGAGTTTTTAAAGAGTCTACAGCTCACTGTGCCTCGAGGTCATCATTACCCACTTCAGACGTCGAGGCTGCCCTGGAAATGTAGGCTCGGAAGAAGCAAGAGAGTTGGGCTGTTTGGGACTAATCCCTGGAGGAGTCTCAAAACCCGTTTTGAATCCATTCATCTTCCCAGCATTGGATTCTCTCATAAAAACAGAATCATTATTAGAGTGTGAAATTGTTAGCGCTGGAAGAACCTTGGGGAGCTTCAAGCCCATTCCCTTCATTTGATAACTAAACTGACTTAGCAGCCAGAGAAGCCTTTATATCTGCTCCGGCCACTCCTGGACTCCCCAGCCATCACCTAGAGGTCAGGTCTCCAGTGATGACGCTCTCAGACCTCAGTCACCTGTGCATCATAGTAGCTTAAACTAATAATACTGTGATAATGATAACAATAACAGTGGCTAGCTTTTATGTAGCTCTTTAGGGGTCGAAAAATACTTTTCAAAATCTCTGTGAGGCAGGTGTTGTTACTATCACTGCAAATGTGGAAACTGAGACCCAAAGGAGTTTAAGTGACTTCCCCAAGGTCACACAAACAGCTGAGGTGAAATTAGAAATTGGAAATCATGGAATCAGAGATCCAGAAAGGACTTGGCAGACCATCTAGTTTACTTTACAGAAAAAGAAAGGAGGACCTAGATACACCAAGGGATCTTAGTTCAAGGTCACATAGGAAGTAGCAAAGCCAGGAATAAAAATCAGAGTCAGGTTCAATGTTGTTTCTACTGCACCACCATGCCTAGGTTCAAGTCCTGTCTTTGACCCAAACTAGTCAGGTAACCACTGGCAAGATGCTAACTCTTTCAGGGCCCTAGAACATTTACTAAGGCAAGATGCTGGCCTGCATCAGTGGAGAGTTTCCTCAGTCCCCAAATCCCACGTGTTCACATCTCTGCATATATATTTGTTGTACAGATGACTGAAAGCATCCTTTGCTCAGATTACTTTCTCTCCTTCAGTGAAATCATTTTCCCTCTTCTATCAGCACCTTTCCTTGTTTAGCCTCGTTCCAGCCAGTCTCCTTTGCTTTTGCAGTTAGGATAGTCTGCAGCTTCCATTTTCTTGCCTTCTTCTGGTTTACTTTCATCCAACTTATCAGTTGAGTCTGATGGGGAACAAAAACTCAGGATTCAAAGTCCAAGAACCCAGGTTTGAATCCTTACTCAGCTACTTGCTATATGTATGACTTTGGGCAAGCTCTTTCTGGACCCTCCTGTCCTCCTCTGTACAATATGGGGATTGGGCATGCTGACTTCCAAGGTCTTTTCTAACTCCAGAACTATGGTTCTATAATTATAATTCCAGGATCCTTCACCATCTCCATATTTTGCCCTCCCTTTTCAGCAGGGGTAGTGGCGAGGGGGTAGATCGAAGTATGATTGGACCTAGAGAAGGAGGGGACCTGAGAAAAAACTCTGGGATTTCACCATTGGGGAAACTGAAGCCTAGAAAGAAGGAGCAAAGACAAACCTGGACAATCCCTGCCTTCAAGGAGTTTATATTCTAATGGGGGCTGAAGAGAAAAGAATATCTACTGTGAGATTTAAAAAGACAGATACAGTTTCTGGGTAATCTGATCATTTTCTTAATAAGGCCAGAAGGTTATTAATAAAAGGATAGTCATTTGTCCATCTCTCTTAGACCAAAGACCATCATGGTGTGAGAGATAAGTGAAAGTTAGGCAGTTAGGTTTTCATAGAAGAGTTAATTAAGTTCCACAGAATAATTAATGAAGTGTCAGCTTGAACAAAGCAGGATAAGGGTTCCCAGCCAATTCGAATAAAGCTTGTGGTTTTGCAAAAACCACAGACTCGGGATGTTAAGAAAACTGGCCTAAACTGGCCAGAATAACGGTCAAGGTTGAAGAGAGAACTGGGTCAAATGGCTACCACGCATGCTAAATTGGCTAATTGAATATTACCTTACACACCCACAGGGAGAAGTTTTCCGCCATTTTTGAACATGGGACATATGATGAGAGGAGGGGGGACATGCTTACACATATCAAGGAGAGAACATATGAAGAGGTGTATCAGGAAGAGGAAAGCGGACCAATCCACTCTCCAAGCATCAATCTGCTTTGCTCTAAAGCTGATCTGATTTTGTAAGCAGTACTCCCCCTTCCTAAAGAAGGGCAGGGTCCACTCCTGGCCAGGAACTCCTTTGAATTCTTCTAAAATAAATTGTCCTTGATACCTGAATTTCAGTGTCAAGAATATTTCTAACAATGACAGTGAAGCTCACAGTTTGTATACCCTTTGAAACAGTAAGTGGCCCATAGAACTAAGAGTGACCTCACACTGAAATTATCTGTACTCAGACCCCCCCACCCCAACTCTACCAGGCCACTCCCAAATGGGCTTCCCCACCCTAGATTAAATTGCTTGCAAGGTTGGGTGAGGTCCAATCAAGGAGAGTCAATGCAGTCTCATCAGTAATGTCCTTCAAGAAAAGAGAACCTTTTAAAATGAGGAATTTAGAAAAAGTGGAATTTCTGAATTTCCCCAAAATACTGGTTACTAATAATCATTTCTCATAAAGCATGTATATACATAGGTATATACAAGATACAGAAAGAGTAGATATGTTTATGGTGTAATGCTGGGGAGGGGAGGGATGGCCAATAAGAGCCCAGGCACGCGCACTTGTGCATGCACATATGCACGCACACACACATGCACACACACTTCTGAGAACTCAGAATACTTGCTATAGCCTCCAAATGCTTCCTATAGGCTACTGTTTGGTGACAAATGGAGATGATTCTCTCTCTTCCTTCACAGCTTTCAAAGAGGAAAAATTGCTTTAAGGGTGGCTGGGAGGAGGGGGGACCTAGGACTACAAATAAAAATGAGACACAAGGAACTTCTATTTTACTGAGAGAATGGAGAGGCTTCCCTCCTGTTGCAGGTGACTCAAACTGAGCCAGAAAGGGAGATAAGGTTGAGGTGAGGAAGGAAAGGATTCCAGGAGTAGGGGACAAGAGCATAGAGGCTAGAGATGGAATATCTTCTGTAGGGAGAAACAAAGGGGCCAGACTCTTCATTTTGGCATTGAACACCCTTCTCAATCTAGCTCCAGTTGACATTCACAAGATCATTCCACTTTATTCCTTCATTCACTGTTTCTGCTAGAGGAGCCTCAGGGTTGCCCCAGAACCAAAGGGAGAAGTGGGCAGCTGCCTTCTGAGGAGCCATATGGATGGGAGTTAGGAAAGCAGCTTGGGGTTGGGGGTGGGGGGCGGCAGGGCTGCACTTAGATTTTAAGAAAGAGAAAACTATAAAATTGGAGTCCCAACTTGTTAATTGCAGTCACCACTGGGGAAGCAATATGATACAGCATAATGCCTTTTAGACTTGGTACCCAAGAATTTGGATTCAAATCCTGCATGTCCTTGGGAAAATAATAATGATAGTGATTATAACAGTAATGAGCATTATTAATATAGCCAGCATTTCTAGGGCAGTTTGCCAGGTGCTGTACATATTGGATCCCATTTAATTTCTCTAGGTATCAGTTTCCTCATCTGTAAAATGAGCAGGTTGAGCTAAATGACCTACCTCTGCAGTCCCTTCCAGACCGAGCCAGCATTTCCATTTTCAGACAGTTTTGTTTCATTTTTCTGCCAGGAAGGTGATGTGGGGATGGCGTGAGGGAGGGTTACCGGGAAGCACCAGATAGACCAAAACAAACAATTTTAATAGAAAAATTAAAAGATAGCCCCATCTCGAATTCTTTTTCCTGAGAAGTTGTTTCTGAAAACATGACACCAGTCTTAGCGTTGCAGCTTAGTGTTTCCTAATTAGCAGACTCCCAGACAAGAGGCACAGTAGAAATTTCAACCCTTATGTCACATCACACTGTGTATCTGCCCGCACTTCAGCTTCTCTGCCTTCCAAAATTTCTTCTTTCATGGTATCTACCATATATTACTCTCAGCCCCCTCCTGGCATCTACCAAGTCTCACTCTCAGGGGCCTCCTGGGCCTGGCTTGAGTGGGTGGGGCCAGAGGGAGGAAGCCAAAGAGTTCCCAGCTATAGCTCTGCTTCCTGAGAGGTAGCCCTAGAAAGAGCTGGTTGTTGAGAAGGATTTCACCCCCTTTCTGCTAAAGCTGTTTCTAAAATGTGCTTTTACCACCAATGTAAATTGTGAGTGTGGACTAAGGAAACAATCAAAAAAGCAGTAAGGACTGGGAGAGGAGGAAGGGAGGTGTGGCCCGGTGACTCCTCATTCTGCCACCTGTATGACCGCGAGTGGGTCATTTACCTTCTTGGTAGCTCAGTTTCTTCCTCTGTAAAGAAGGTTTAAAGGAGGCAGATGTACAATGTGGGAGGAAATTGCCTGCATCTGTTGGACCATCGGGTCAGACTGGGGCAGGCAGAAGAATAATAGAAATACCCAGAAATATGAAGGAGACCAAACCTATGAAAAGATCCAGTCAAAAAAAAAATGCATGGCCTCAGATATCTGAACACAAATAAATACACCAACTAGGGGTCAAAAGTGGGTGGAACTGGACAGCAGAATAGAATGGTGAGAGGCAGATCTGATGGCCTGGGTCTCCCTGAAACTGGGAGGAAGGAGACCCTGCCTGGAAATCAGCCAGAGAAGGGAATTGACCCCTTACCTAAAGCGAGCAGGAAAGACAGAGGCAGGGGAGATGTGGGGGCACATGGAAAGTAGCCTCCTGCAGGATGTGTCCAACATCCTCGTACAGTTTTAAGATGCTAGAACTGAAAAGACTCAAGGGGCACCCCAGACCTGAAGAAGATAGCGATCAACCAACAAGCATTTGCTAGGGCCCTACTATGAGCCACCAGCAGGCATGGCACAGAAGACAGAAGCAAAGCCCTAGTGAAATGTGCCTGGCCTCCAGGAGCAGCAAACAGCGTGTACTAGGGAAGGATAGACGTAGTCCATACAAGGTCATTTCCTCCTGTGAGGAAACCCAAGACTGAGCATGAGGAGAGCATTTGGAAGGTCAGAAGAGAAAGAAACAAAATTATAGAGAGAGCTCTGACCTGCAGCCAGGAAGGCCTGAGGTCAAATTCAAACTCAGGCACATCCTACCCTTTGTGCTCTTAGTCCTGCATGATCGCTCCACTGTGGGACAGCCTTCATCTCAACTTCCGGGGCTGCCCGTTCAGCTGGGGCCCAGAGGGAATAGAACAAGGGATCTTGAGTGTGTGGGGATGTTAGCTCTACTCCCTGGGCTGACTCATTGGACCCACACTTCAAACCAGAGAGAGGAAAAGAGGCTTCAGGGTGGCAGAGCCCCAAGGGCTTTATCAGGGAAGGAGAGGGAACACCTCCAGCTGTCACTGAGAGTGCAGGAACCCTTTGGGTCAGACACAGCTGAACTGGCTCTGGCTTCCTGATTCCTCATTTCTTCTCCCTCCCTGGCTCATGTGTCTCCCAGCTGGAACTCTCAATGAATAAATGCTTGTTGAATGCAACTGGATTTGAAAAATGACCCATTCAAGGACAGCAAAACTTCTGTTTTTTAGGTTGCAAATTTTTATGCAGTAGTCTAATCGTAGGTCCAGACAACAGAAACAAACAAGAAACAAAAGAAAAATGATCGTGCATAAAACCACAAATTCCCAATTATTTACAATTTATTTAAAATGTCAGTATTAACCTTAACAAAAATTTCCTTCTTTTTCTGCTTTCTCACCCCCTTTTCAACCTTTCACGTTCTGTGTATTATGGGGTAGGGGGCATTTTGTTTGTTTCTACAATAATTTGCATCGTCCCAAAATGTATTCTTTTCTTTTGATTTGCTTTCTCTACTCTGCACTGATTCATTTAAATCTTCCTTGGCCTTTTTTTTTTTTTCAGAGCTGCAACTAGGAATTCTTATATCTGGGGCAAATGGGGGAAAGAGTCGGGGGATGGGACAGAGGACAATCTGCCCTGGGAGCAGTTACACAGAGAAGGAGGAGACATATGACCAGTTGGTCAATGGGCCCCAACCCCTGGGAGGAGACAGAGGAGTGTAGAGTGGGAGAAAAGGAGAGCTGGGAAGGTGAACTCCCAAGCAATGGAATCCTGGAGAATCCCCTGTACCCGTGCTTTGCCCAGAGATTGGGAGAAGGCTTAGGGGCATTGGGACCAGAAGACCTCAAGGCAAGGGTCCGGTGAAGCTGAGAACTGTGATGGGAAAGGGTCCTCCCCTAATTGCTACCCCTCTGAGGCAAAGGGCTAGTCAAACCCCACTCCCCCAGTCACTCCCACCTTCTGCCGTCCACCTTTCCTAGTCTCCCAGGTGTGCTTGGCCAACTGGCTCCAGATTTAGGTGCTATTAGGTTGGATAGAAAGCAAATGAGATTTTGAATCCTGATACAAATACCAGGATGAACGCCAATGTCAAGTAAAGCTCCAAAGGCCTGTGATGGATAAGGATCCCATGTCAATGGTATTTGACACAGGATTGGGATGAAACATTATGGTTAAGGCAAGTTAAGAAGTTGCCATTCTGGACCTTTATCCTTGCCCAATTTCTTCTTTTATCAGAGACAGACGGTTAATGCTCATCCCTCCTCTCTGAGATTATTCCCACCACCTCTGTCTATATCGTATGTACCATTGGCACAGTGGATAGAATGCCAGCCTTGGAGTAGGGAAGACTACTTTTCCTGTGTCCAAATCCAACCTCAGATGCATACTGGCTGTGTGACCCTGGGTGAGTCACTTAACCCCGATTGCCTCAGTTTCATCTATAAAAATGAGCTGGAGAAGGAAATGGCAAACCAGTCCAGTATCTCTGCCAAGAAAACCCCAAAATGGGGCCATAAAGAGTTGGACACAAATGAGATTACTGAACAGCACCACCTAGTTATTTGCAGATGGTTTCCCCTCTAGACTGTGAGCCCCTGGCTAGCAGGGACTGCCTTGCCATCTATTTGTAGCCTGATGGCCCAGTACCTAGGACATAGTAGGTGCTTTAGGAATGACTGTTGACTTGAGTCTTAGATCATTTTCATTTACTTCATCTATATCTTGTATGTACCTACTTATTTATAGGTTGTCTCTCCCTCGTTAGACTGGAAGCTCCTGAAGATGGGGGCCATTTAAAAAATTTTTATTTTGCCTTTCTTTGTATCCTCAGTGCTTAGTACTGTGCCTGGCACTCAGCAAGTCCCCGCTTGTTGACCGACTTGCTGATTGGTATTCTTCTTCTGTGTCCTTTCTCATGCCTCCTCCGTGTTATGGCTGCAAACCCTCCTTGCTACAAGACAGAGCGTATACCCAGGCTGAAGGTGCTACCCAGAGCAATAGGCTAAGCCTGGCCTTTGCTGGGAAAAGTTGGAGAAAGAGAGAGACAGAGAGAAAGAGCAAGACAGAGAGACAGAGAGGGAGAGAGACAGAGGGAAGGAGAGAGAGAGAGAGAGAGAGACACAGAGAGAGAGAGAGACATAGAGAGAGATAGACAGGGACAGAAAGAGAGACAGAGAGAGAGAAAGAGAGAGAGAGATAGACAGGGACCAAAAGAGAGACAGAGCAGAGGATGAGCAAAGAACCCGCAGGATTGAAAGGGTGGGAAGAGCTGGAGGAAGGATAACTAAGGAGATAATTAACACTTCCCTGTAATTAGAAGCCTGGGAAGGACTGCAGAAAGTAAGATAAGGAAATAGTTCTGGTGCCAACACAGGATAAAAGAAGGTCATGTTCAGATAAGTGTGTTTGACAACGGTCAAGTTGAGAAGAGTTCAGTCAATCAACTAATAAACATATTAAGCACCTACTACGTGCCAGGCGTCATACTAGGCACTAGGGATGCAGAAAGAAAAAGGAAATTAACAACATTTACCTCTTACCTAGCGCTTCTCATTTGATTATTTCTCTAATATCATTATTTATAAATAGAATGGAAATGCTAATCAGAATGTGAAGTTAAAGCGACAATGTAGAAAATGCACCTACGTGTGGATTCTTTTAATCAACAAGCACTTATTAAGCGCCTACTGTGGCCTGGCATTGCTCTAGGCACTGGGGATACAAAGGCAGCAATGAAACCATCACTTTCCCCAAGGACCTTCTACTCTATTGGGTAAACAACACATACTCCTAGTCATCTAAAGGGATGCAGAGTATGAGGACAAGGTAATTTTAGTGGTTGGGTGACCTTAGCAACTGGAGGATGAGGAAGGGCCTCAAATAGGCAGTGGACCCTGAGCTAAGCTTTGGAAGAAACCTGAGATTCTAAGGGGTGGAAATGAGGAGGAAGAACATACCAGGCACGGGGAACAGCCTGGGCAAAGGTGTGGAGAGAGGAGATGGAAGACTTTTTGTGAGAAGCGGCAAGGTTAGTCTGATAGGATTGTAGAGTGCACAGAAGGGCCCAAAGAGTAGGATGTATCCAAGTCTAAATTTGAACTCAGGCCTTCTGGACTCCAGGTCATAGCCATTAAGCCACCTATTACTTGTGATAACGAATCTGGAAAAGAAGGCCAGACCAGGACTGTGAGGGACTTTAGTTGCCAAACAACTCGGCTTTGCCTTGCCATTGGTCATGCAAGGCAGAAGATGCTGCCCCAGACTCTGAAACTTAGGAATCGGAGTACAGCCTGTGGAGAAGGTCAGTTCTGCCCCTCAGGTCTCCCTTCATCCCTGTGGGTGCAGCTGAAAACAAATTACCCCAACAGGGAAGCTGTCGTCTGTTTTCTTGTCTGCTTCTCTGAGGTCTCCACACCCAGCTTCTTAAGAGGCTCTCCCCAACTAATGAACCTTGGCTCCCCCGCAGTCACCAAGCTAGAAGGGCCTTCAAGGCTGTCTACTCCTCTTTCCTCATTTTCTAGATGAGGGAACCGCAGCCCAGAGTTTGCTCTTCAGTTTTTGCTCAAGGTTACACAGTGTCGGGGCAGGGGGCAGGCGGGCATCCAGGGAGGGCTCCCGGCTCCCAGCTCCCAGTTCAGTGCTCTTTCTGGGAAATCATCTAGCCTCTCAACCATCAAGGGTTAGTTGGTCAGTCAGCAAAACTTGTTTAAGCACCTACTATGTGCCAGGCACAGTGCTAAGTCCAGAGATACAGAAAAAGGCAGAAGACAGCCCCCCGCTCTGAAAGAGCTCCCATTCTAATGAGGGCCACAACAGGGAGAAGAAAGACACCTCCAGACTCCAAGCCTTCCTTTCAGGTGGGGCCACACAAGGAGCAGTTTTAATAGTGACTCAGTCAATTAACCAGTCAAGAATGGTTCTTGATTTTTCCCTTTTCTTTCTCGCTCTGACATTTCCATAGAGGTCTCAGGATTACAAAGCTCCACCCCAACACTGAGCCTGGGAAAGAGCTGGAGCAAGTGCCAGCATCTTCACAGAGCTGCTGGAAATAGGGCTTAGAGTCCTAGAACCGGGAAGCAGGAAGAGCTGGGTTCCAATCTTGCTTCACTTGCTTCCTGGATATATGAATATGGGCATATCCCTGAGCCTCTGTCCTCATCCGTGATAACACCCGTGTTACTGACCACCGGGATGTTAGGTGGCATAAATGAGACAATGCGTGTAAAACATTATAGAAATGGCAGTTCTTATTTTGCAGATAGGGAAACTGAGATTCAGAGGCGTGGGCTAGATCAGTACTTTGACCTGCCTTTGAACCTCAGAGCTCCCACTTTGCTCGGCTGCAAGCTTCAGCTAAAGAATGTTGCAGCAACACCAGTTAACAGCAGTCTCTCCAGGAAACTTGGGTTAATGGCCCGTAAATGGGGACTAGCTATTAGCAAATCCATTCATCCCTGTGGCTAACGCTAACTGGTTTACCTCAAGTAGAATCGTTTAATAGCTTAACTCTAAGTTGTTTTAGAAATATCGACCATTAGGTCCCTCCTAGGAAAGTCCAGTGTACCATTCACAAACACGTGAAACTGGCAAAGGAAATTCTTTTTACAATGAAAAGTTGCTATTGGCAGTTCCCACTAGGGACAAAAATGGCCACGGAATCTGATTAAACAAATAGCTTAATTACCGTAAATGTTACCCTGATAAACAAGCTGGCTGATATTTGTCCTTTCTTTCAGGAACAACCACGTTCTTTTAATTTTATTTACTTCTTTATTTTCCAAAAGCCATTTTTAAACTATCGAAGATTAACTAAAAAAATGTATTGATGCCTCTTGTTTCCATGTTGTTGTTCAGTCATTTTCAATCCTGTCTGACTTTTTGTGATCCTATTTGGGGTTTTCTGGAATGGTTTGCCATTTCCTTCTTCGGCTCATTTTACAGATGAAGAAACTGAGGCAAACAGGGTTAAGTGACTTACCCAGGCTCACACAGCTAGTTAGTCTATTTGGGGGTATAATACCCTAATACATACCACAGCCACATTCCCAATAGTTTTTCCTTATAACAAAGAAGACAGTTAAGCAAAATCAGCTATCAGAGTCACCTCATCAGTGTATGAATTCCACACCCTTAGTCTTCTACCTCTCCAACAAAAAAGTGGGGCACTTCTTCAATCTATTTCCGGAGTCAGCATGAGGACCAAAACCTTACTTTAAAAACAAACATGCCTCACTCCTAAAAAACTATGAATGCACTATGGGGTAGGAGCACCTTGTAAATTGCATTAAAAATCTTTTTCCAAATATTCAACCCATGTGAACACTGACCTGAAAGCTATTTTGAGGTTCATTTTCTCCACCCCACCCCCACTCCCCAGACACCTGTTCAGTGGCCATAGATGACATCCGGCCCTGAAGGCAAGCTCCAGGTACATTTGCTTCAACACTCTTAGGATGGGACCCGATTGCTCTTCCAATCCAGGTTCCCAGACTTTCTGTATCTTGAATGGACAGCTTTGGAGAAGTACTGTGGCTGAAGATGTATTCCCTTCGTAGGCAGCTTGGTACCTGAGATGGTAGAACATTGGATTTCAAAGCATCCCACAGCCAGGGTGGGATTTAGGTGAAATGCAGAGCAGGTCCTAGGATGATGGATGGCTCTAGCCTGAAGGCATCTTAGGGGTCACCCAGCCCAATTCTTACATATTACAAATGAGGAAATGGAGGCCCACAGACTGACCTGTGGCTATACATGGTAGGGTGAATGGAGAGATGGCTTTGGAGTTAGAAAGGTCTAGGTTCAAATCCTGCCTCTGACACTTGTGTGTGAGCTTGGATAAGTGTGGTTATGGCAAAAAAAAAAAAAATCACCGATACTAGGATTAACCCCTCTATTTGACCAGCGGGTGTGGGAAACAAAAGATGGAATTCTGTTTCCACAGGATTAAAACTACTCCCAGTTTTGCAGGGGTGATAACAGAAGTGGTAACAGGATATGAGTCGGAGGTGTGACCTAGCAGAACCAGGCTTCTGGTCACGTAAAGGGTCAGAAGCTTGTATGCATGCTTAACGAGATGTTTGAGGGGGAACATATCAAGTAAGAGAACATGCAGTGGGCAATTCAGGAGGTTGCAGCTGGCCAATGGAGAGCAAGGGGGAAGATTCGAATTAGGATTTAGGGTTATGTGCAGCATTTGCCTGAGCAA
Source organism: Phalanger gymnotis (assembly GCA_028646595.1). NCBI lineage: Eukaryota > Metazoa > Chordata > Mammalia > Diprotodontia > Phalangeridae > Phalanger > Phalanger gymnotis. The sequence goes on along the minus strand of CM053624.1, from coordinate 9,863,504 downwards.
GCGTACTCCATTAGGGAGTTCCCCATTCACTAGGAATGTAAAGTGAATGTAAAATAAAATGACAACTTTCCTGGCTTCACCATGAGTACTGTTCTTTCTAGAGTGAGCGTGTTTCTCGTGCAGGTATTTTGTTTTGCTTTGCTTCTCGGTGTGAGATTTATTTTGTTTATTTTTGGATCCTTATTCCAGTCATCCAATGGACTCATGTGGGCCCTTCCCCCAGCTCTGTCAGTCAGAAGGCCTGGGTTTGAATTCTACCCTTCCCATTTGCTATTCATATGACTTTGGGCAAGTCACTTAACCTTCTGAGATGCAGAGACCAGCCTGGTTGCTGGGCAAAGAAGACCCCTACCTCTCCGAACCTCAGTTTCCCCATTTGTAAAATAATTGACATTTCCCTAATGTCTCACATATTAATTAATATTGTATTATATATTATATTTATGATTATGTTATATAGATTCATATTATCATTCATCTCACCTGAGCCTTACAAAGTCTGAGGTTCTGAAGGGCTCCAATTTCCTTATCGACAAAGTGATGGGGTTGGGCCAGATGATATCCAGGGTCTTCTTCAGTCTTTAAATCTATGAGCCAAAACTTTGAACCTCTCTGAATGTCACTTTTCTTATCTATAAAATAAGGATGTTGTGAAAGAATGTCTGCTGTATTTTCCTGACAGGGTCGTTGTGAGACTCAAATTTGAGATTGTGGATAAGTGCCCAGGGAACATGGAAGGCTGTAGAGCTGGGCTCTTGCCAACTCCTTCTGAGGGTCTTTTCATGTTCCCCAGCTTCCTCCACTGTGAGGCTTCTTCTCCTTTCCCCCTCTTCAGGCCCAGAGGGTCATTCGGCAGCCAGAGCTTCTCTTGGGAAAAGATCTGCTTTCTGTCATTTCAGTCTTCCGTTCCGTAAATGTAAGCCAAATGTTACTGACATCCAAGGGAGCTTCTCATTTGAGTACTTATCTATACTTGGGTCATCAATCAATCAGACAAGCATTTATTGAGCACTTACTGTGTACCAGGCTCAGTGCCAAGCACTGGGCACACGAATACAAAGAAAGGAATAGGCAGGAGACCACAAGGACAGATATAAATATTTACAGCATAAATGCAAATAGTATAAACCCAAAGTGTTTAAATTGAAGGCAGTTTGGGAGGGAGGGGACTAGTTGGGGGACCTAGGAAAGGCTGCATCTGGAGGAAAGAGAGGTTGGGGCGAACAGGGGGGCATTCCTGTGCAAAGTGCCTGGAGATGGCGAGTCCTGAGTGGGACAGGAAGGAAGGCCAGAGTGCAGAATGGAGCCAGCCTGGAGAGAGAAATGGAGGCTGGGTTCAGTAGTGAGCAACCGGAATTGGTGGAGGAGGAAAATGACGCGGACAGCAGTTGGGACGATGAATTGGAGGGACAAAAGACTTCAGG
>CM053624.1:9839944-9861580 GCA_028646595.1 Phalanger gymnotis | reverse complement strand
CCGGCAGAGCTGAAGAGGTTTTTCAAGAGGGAAAGTCTAGAGGAAGAAGAGAAGACTCAGGACAGAACCTTGGAAAGTCATCCTAACTAGTTATAATATGCATAAAGCAACAAAGGAGATTGAGGAGCGGCTGGCAGCAAATGGAATCACAGTCAAAACCCTTCTGAACCTCAGTATTCGCATCTGTAAAATGAAGGGATCGGACTAGATGAACTCTGAGGTCTCTTTTTATTTTAAATCTACAATTCTACAATCAGATTAACAGTAATATCCACAGAGCGCTAACATGAGAGAATCTTGGCTCGCCAACGGAGTCTTCTAGTCTAACGCCCTCAGGTTAGAGATAGTGTAGCCAAGCCCCAATAACAAAGAACTTGGGATCATAGGATATCAGAACTAGAAGGGCCTTAAGATATTATCTGACAGAACCACTTCATTTAAAGAGGTGGAAACTGAGACCCAGGGAGGGAAAGTTACTTGCTTAGGGTCACACAGCTAGCTAGCAAGTGCCAAAGTCAGGATTCAAACACAGGTCCTATGATTCTAATGTCCTAGGGGAGATTAGCCAGTGAGGACCAGCCATTGGAGCACACTCAAATTTGTCTTTCCTTCTAGGCTTTATGGAGCATGCACACATAGTTCCTTTCTGGTCCTGTTCCAATGAGTGGATCTTTGGGGAGCTGGTTTCTGACTGAGAGCTTAATGCAATGTAATGGTGAAAAGTCTCACAAAGGGCTTTGGAGCTATAAAAACCAGAGACTTAGGAAATACTGAGCTGGAAGCCAGTTCAAATACAATAGGAACAACTAGCTCATCTCTCACTCTCTACCTTCCTGGAGGCAAATAAGGCAAAAACCCCTGTGTGCAGCCAGTTGAAGGCTGACCTAGAGTTGGTTTCTCCTACCTGGCTGCGGTGTGTCCCTGAGCCCCTGGCATCTCCATTTCTTTTGTGTTTGTTCTTCCCTGGTGCTAGGTAGACAAATATCTGGAGACAATTGATTAGGTTACTGGTTGGAGAAGCCATCAGAGTGAATAGAAGAGTCCACTGGAGACAGGAGCAGCAGCCAACAACAGCAGAGACATCTGCAAATGGACGTACATTACCAGTCCCTCAGAGACTGGATGGCTTTAGGGATCGGCATCCTTCTTGATGAAGAGGTGCCAGAAAGTCACTAGTACTTAGAGCCCAACAGAAAGCAATCCCAAAGAGGAAACTAAGGAGGACTGAAAAGGGGGGAGGGGGAAAGGGAAGGACCTCTCAGGCCAGAATTTGGAGTGGGAACTAGGGAGATAGCCCCAGAGAAGGAGCTCCATTAAATCCAAGGCTTTTCCAACTCTGGTTTATGAAAGATCTAAAGCCAAAATGCAAAAATCTTTCAGCTAGTTCCACATTTTCATTCCCAAAGATAGCTTTTCTCAAAAGTTCTCTGAGGCGTCCAGGTAGACCATACCTTCCCATCTGGCTCAGCCACTACTTTGCTTTGACTCTTGTACCTACTTTCCCAGCAGCCAGCTTTTACATCGTAGGCCTGTGGGGAATCCAGGGGCTGCTTCCAATTAGATTCATTACTGGTTCCCTCAAGAAACCATTAGGAAGCCAGAATCCCCTGAGTTTGGCTCTCATCAGCAATGTCTGAAGCATTTGTGGGGTGCCTGCCAGAAGGAGGACAGAGCTTAGATGTTTCAACCACCTGGAAAGGCCATGGAACCCACTGGGATGTTCTTTCCTTATAGGGGACACCTGGAAGTCTGCAAAGGCAGAGCCAGGAAGGGGTTCCCAAATGTCCTCTATAGCATACCTTCAGAAGGCAGGGGCAAGGAAACCAGAAGCTCTAATGAGGATAATTGGAGATGGATATTTGGTGAAACAAGAACAGCCTCCCTCAGAACATGGCCAACCATTTATTAAACCATTGGCAGGCTGCTCATGTAAGAGGTATGTTGAGATGGCAATGGAAATATCTCCTGTCAGGAGGCTACTCCCATTGATGGTCAGTGAATCAAGAAGCATTTATTAGGCACCTATCATGTGCTAGGATTTCTGGAGATTCAAAAAGAAAAGTGAACCAGTTGCTGCCTTCAAGGAGCTTCCATTCTCCTGGAGAAGATCACATATCTGTGCATAAAAAGAGGAACACACAGTGAACACAAACAGGGAGGCGAGGTACTAGGAACTGCAGAAGGGTCATCCAGAATCTGATACTTGAGCTCGGTTTTCAAGGAAGCCAGGGATTCCAAAAACTCAGGATCAGAAGGGAAAATATTCCAGGAATGTGGGACAGATAGTACAAAGGCTTGGAGGTGAGAGATTGAACATTGGACATGAGACACAAGTAGGCCAATGAGGTTTGCTTTTTATTTTTACTTTATCATCCACCACTTATTAGCAAAATGATTCAAGATCTATTTGCAGCCACTTTTCTTCCAGGAAGATTGATTTTTAAACACCTTAGGGAAGCAATGTGGCATTGATTGAATGGTTTGTGTGAGTGTGCAAGGGAGTAAGCCTAGAAAGAGAAGAAGGGGTCACATTATGAGTAGCTTTAAATGCCAAATAAAGGGGTTTCTATTTGATCCATGAGGTAACAGGGAGCCACTGCAGGTTATTGAGTAGAAGGTAACAAGATCAGAACCTGCGTGTCCTGAAAATCACTTTGGCTGGACTTTGGTCCTCTGCCTCCACATTCAGCACCCTTACCTGAACTACAGGTGATGACAAGGATGGTGAAGGGACAGAAAATGATTGAAGAAAATTGGAATGTTCCACCTACAAAAGAAAAGACTGAGGTCAGGAAAGGTGAAGGCTGGCTCCAAGTACCTGGAGCTGTGTGAGATATGAGAGAAGGAAGCAGCTTGCTTTCACAGGGTGAGATTAGAAGCACGGGGGTGGGGGCTGCAGTGAGAACAACTTAGGCTGCCTTAAATAAAGACCTTCCTAATGAGGGGAATGGGCCACCCAGAGAGGTGGGGACTCCCTTAGCGACGCCTTACCGAAGGCTGGGAGACCATGAATTCAGAACCTTATAAAGGGAAATCTTGTTTACATTGGGATTTGACACAGCAGCCTCTGAGGTCCCTAACAACCATCAGATCCTATGATTCTATTATTTTCTTACCATTAGGAGGGAATTCTGAATATTTCACTCCTTCCCACTTCATAGGATCACAGAAGTGGGAGGGGCCTTAGGGACCATCTAATCCAACTCCTCCATTTTACAGACAAGGAAACAGAGGCCTCTAAAGAGGCAGTGGCTTGCCCAAGGTCATACACTAGTCCTACTGAGTGCCAGAGATGAGGTTGGATTCAGATTCTTTAAATGCACCATAGCATGTGGCATCTCCCAGTTATCTCTTAGATCTTCTGGTGCCGTTATTTCCCAGGTGAGCATGATGCTTCCTGTTATCTCTGGTGCTAACGCTTTCTGGCATACTTCTAACTGCCATCTTGAATGAGGCTGTTTTTCAGCTTCATTTTCACTTAGAAACATCAGGTTTGCAGGAGCTAATGGAGAGTGCCTGAGCCGGAGCAGGTGGCAGCAGGCCTGAGCATTCCCTGCTATGTTGGAAGGGGATTGCAGGCATATGGTGCCCCACTGGGCACCAGGCGAAGAGGGACTAATCAGGAAGGCATGAAGCTGGAGCTAATGCACCCCAGTAATGAAGCAGGAAGCACGGCGATGGAGCCAGGATGAGATACCATGACCCCTGGACTCTGCCAGGTGCGCGAGCTGCCCACCAATGTCCTCAGAGATTAAGGAGCTAAAGGATGAATAAACGCTGAAACTCAATGACTTCCCAGCACTGGGGAAAGCAGGTCAGCTGTGTGTGCACCTGAAGGCGTGGGGACCATTCTGCTCTCCACAGGAGCAGCGCCACCTGCTGGAGCCAGCTTGGAAGGCTCGCCTTCTCCATCCCCCACCCTTCTCCATCTAACTCCTGGCTTTCTTTCTGACTTCCTCTTTCTGATTTCCTCTTCTTGAGTGGCATTTCCTTCCTCCCAGAAGTACAGAGTTCCTCATTTGTATTCTCTGTTTCCATAATGCTTCATGGTGCCTTATCCCTGATATGAGACAAATGATAGGATTTAGAGGTGGAGGGGAACCCGGAGGTCGAAAGCTGGGAAGGAATTTAGAGGTCACTTAGACCAATCTCCTTATTTGACCAATGAGGAGGAAATGAAGGCTGAGTCTAACTTTTATAAATAAGGAAACTGAGGGCCAGAGAGGGGAAGGGAATTCATGAGATCTTAGAGGATTAATCTAGTCCTGGAACGGTCCAACCCTCTCCTCTTACAGATGACAAGACTGAGGCTCCAGTGCTGATATAGGCAATAAAGAACAGAGCTGGAAGGAAGCATCAGGCAATAGGGAAAAGAGCCAGTTGGAGCCTGCTCATCCATTCATTTCCTGTGTGACCTTGGGCGAGTCACTGGACCTGAATTTGCGCCTGTACAAAAAAAGGAGGTGTGCTAGATGACCTCAGACACTTCTTTCAGGGCTACATCTGTGATCCCGAGGTTTGAACTGGCTCCTGTCAGTTCTATGTCATGTGGCACGAGAATCAACGGAAGGAAATGGGGCTGTTCTGTAGAGAGAAGAAAAAACGGAGAGGAGACCCAATAGCCATCTATTTAAAGAGCAGTCACGTGGAAGAAAGGCAGAAACTTGTTGGGCTGGGTCCCAAAGGATGGAGCCAGCAACAATCATTCAACAGCTCTCTTCAGGTGTGGGATCTTAAGCTAAGAAAACAAATTCAACTCAACAAACAATGGTTAAGTCCCACTAGGTGTAGAGGCTACAGGGACAAGAACCAGGCACATAGAGAAGAAATGGGCTTCTCTTCCAGCACTCAGTGCGAGGTAGGGGGAATGATGCCATGTTCCATTGCCGTTGACCCCCAAATGGAGTAAATCATACAAACCCAAGAATTCCCTGGAGAAGCAGAAGAAAGCTTATTTTCTTGCACCAAAATCTATTATCAATAGAGAGACAATGTAGACAATGGCTAGATAGCTGGCCTTGAAGTTAGGATTCAAATTCTGCCTCTGACACATACTTGCTGTGTGGCCTTGGTCAAGTCATTTGACTTCTGAGAATCCCAGGCAACTCTCTAGGATGATCATTTACAGAGTTGCCTTCTTAGATTGGTGGGGGAAATCTTCATCCTGAGAAGTTCCCACACTAACGAAATCATGTACCTGGACCAAAAACAAACAAAAACAAGCCTTTGTCAACTATAAGATTTTTTTTAAAAAGCGTATTATTTTTGTTTTTTTCAATTAATCAGAAAATCTCACCACCTCTTCCATCCAAAATGGTGCTAAGGCCATCAATTTTGCCTCTGAAACATCTCTCAAATTCACCCCCTTCTCTCCTTTCAACATTGCCCCACACTGGTGCAGGCCCTTATCACCTCACACCTGGACTATTGCAATAGCCTCCTGGTCCTGCTGCCTGCTTCAAGTCTGTCTCTGCTCCAGTTCATCTTCCATTCAGCCTTCAAAGGGAGTTTCCTAAATTAAAAGTCATCACCCCTCATTCGATAAACTCCAATGATTCCCTACTGCTCCCAGGATCAAACACGAAATCCCGTGGCATTCAAAACCCTTCATAACCTGCTGCCTCCTGCCTTTCTAGTCTTCTTACACCTTATTCCTCAACACACACTCTTTAGTCTAGTGCCACTGGCCTCCTGCCTGTCCCACAAACAAGCCACTATACCTCACAGCTCTGCGCATTTTCTCTGGCTGTCTTGTGCCTGGAATTCTCTTCTTCCTCATCTCCACCTACTGGTCATCGTGGTTCCCTTCGGGCCTCAACTAAAATCCCATTTCTGCAGGAAGCCTTTCCCAATTCCTCTTAATTTCTGTGCCACCCCCCCCTTAACTAGTCCCTGTTTTCCCTGCATATGTAACTTGTTTGCAGCATGTGGCATTTGTTCCTTGTTGTCTTCCCCATTAGACTGTAATTGAGGGCAGGGTCTTTCTTTTGCCTCTTTTTTTGTATCCCTAGCACTTAGCACAGTGCCTGGCACATAGTAGGGGTTTAATAAATGTTTACTGACTGACTGAATGTTGTGGAAGTAGCACATACAGTGCTTTGCAGACCTTAAAATCCATCATAATTATGGATTATACTAGCCATCATTTTATTAACGACACTTGGCAAGTGAAGATGCCTTGAGTTTGCAAACCTGGAGGCAGCTGAGCCAACCACAAAGACGACCCGGTGAACACAGGCCCTGGTGATTGGGGGAAGAGAACTGAGATCACATTGTCATTGACTTTCTGGCTGTTCCCATTTTCAAGCTATCACCCTGCAAAATCCAGCCCTAAGCTTCTCTGCCGCCATGGAACGTAAGCTCCATTTGACCTTGCCTGCACTCTGCTTCTTCCCAGCCCATCAGTCTCGTCATCTGGGCTGACTCAATCCCATGTGCATTTTCCTACCAAGAGTTAAAAAAATCAGGAACTATTTCAAACCTTGAGTTAGTCCTTGCTGTTTTTGCAAATAAAATGACACATATATTGAGACAATTACATTGTCTCCAGCCTGCTGCAAACATCGGCTTTGCATAAGTCTTAAGCAGCTATTTCAGAGACATTTCTTCTCTGTGATAGAGAATTAGTGCTATGCCCATTGTAAAGCACTTTTCTATTGTCATGATTGTATTTTAAAAAAAAAAGCTAACGGGCTACCAGTCGGAAACAACATGTCAGGAGACTTTTTTTGTTTTTTTCAGTTTAGTGCTTTGCTGTAAGGAAATTGAACAGGAAAGCCCCCATCAGTTTGTGACCAGAGGCTGAAATCCACAATAGCAGGCTTATACACGCTCATATCTTGCTGATTGTACTTCAGAGACTGGGGATGCCTTTTCATGGCTGGTTTACTGGAGTTCAGGAGTCTCGTCAGAGAAGTGGTTAAAAGGACTTCCAATCTAAATATCCAGTTGGCCTAAGCAGCATTCCCACTGAGAGGAAGAAAGTAGTCCAAAAAGTAGATTTTACCTTTATTGGAGACAAAGATAGAAAGAAAGGATCATAGGATTATAGATTTAAAGCTAGAAGGGAACGCAGAGGTCCAAACCTCCCCTTTCAGAGATGAGGACAGAGTCACGTAAAGGTTAAGTGACTTGTCCTGGGTCACACAGCTAGTGTCTGAGTTCAAATTTCAACTCAGGTCTCACTGACTGCAGGTGCAGCGCTCTATTTACTGTACTACCTAGTTGTTTCATACCTAGGCCAAAATATTTATAGAAGCACTTTTTTTTTTTTGCAGTGGCAAAAACCTGCAAAGTGTGTGTCTATCAATTGGAGAACAATTGAATAAATTGTGACATGTGAGTGTCATGGAACGTTATTGCACTATAAGAAACAATGAATATGAATCATTCAGAAAAACATGAGTAGCAAATATGTTCTGGCCTAATTTGCCCAGAGGGAGGTCTGCTACATCTTTCCCTCGGAGCTCTAGAGTAACCTGAGGGGATGCCGAATGGCTCTTATCTAATGCTATTAGCTGGATCCCTCTACTGGCTGTGCTCCCTGCACCCTTAGGTGCTAGTAAGTAGAACCCTGGTTAAATTTAACCACTTAACATCAATTAACTTTTTAAAAGGGCTAATTACTTTGAGGATCAATCCGTTCATCAATAAACATTTATTAAGTATCTATTATGTGCCAAGAACTGTGCTAAGTGTTGAATACGGCAAGAACAAAGTAAAAATGTTTTCTCAATGTGGAACACACCATAAGAAGCACTCTGAATGTACGCTTGTCCTTATTATTCATGGAAAGACTTGTGTAGACTTCTGCAAAGCCAGGACATATATATACACGATAACCACAAAATGTAAACAAAACCACTTAAACATGGATGAGTTTATATTTGAGTCCCAAGCAAAGATGTAACACATTTCTCCCCTTTAATCAAGAGTTAGGGGGCTATGAATGGTGCTGTGATCTCACCAAGGTACGTCTTGCCTCTAGTGACCCTCCCATTTTGGGGAAGTTTTGACCATATTCTTCCATGACTTAGTTAGAGGGGATCTTACCAATGTGCTGGGGGCCTGAGTATGGTTCTCTTAGCATTCTGAGGATTCCAGTGGAACACATACGTCTTGTTTTGCTTCACTCTCACCACATGACCAATCCATCTTCTCGCTGCTCATCTATTTCTTTGATGACATCTTTTCTTCTTCTGGTTTATTGTATATTGTAGCCAGCCAGAGAGTCTTTCCCTCTGGATGATCCTTAAGTTCAGTTCTTTGCAGATTGTCATGTTATGTACTTGTAGCCATTCAACATCTTTAGAAGAATATTAAATTGATACTAAAAAGATGGGCCTTTGTTTCAGAGAGAAACTTGGGTTCTTAAAATAACTATGTAGCATCTCTTGGACTCTTCTTCATCCACTTGGTTTTTTCTGTGTGGATAGTTAGGTCAAAATCTTTTGAGTGTTGTAATAGTAATTAAGGTGGGACTTTTTGCTGTTGACCTTTAATGACTCTGGCCTTTGTTTGAATGGGGCAGATAAAGTGGGATGCCTGGGCGAGGAGGACCCTGAACAGGATATATAAGCGCATAGGTTAGTGTTCTCTCTCAGAGCTCTGAGCCACCTCTGGGCCAGCCGTTCTAATGAGCTCCCCGGCTGTACACCCAGATGTTGATAACTACAAATTGTATTTGGTCTGTAATTCATGGTGCTGGCTTTTCCCCCTGAACTAGGTGGATGTTATTTGTATACTGGATTAAAGTAAGATTGTTAACCCCTTAACGGTTTCCTTAAGTAAAGCAGATCAAAACGACCTGTGTTGGCAGCTTTCCGGGTGCTGGTTGTTGGTGGACCTTACACCCCCACAGAAGCTGCTAGCTGGATTCTTGATACAAGAGGTTATGGAGCTCATTTAGGAAGTTCTGTAATCTTCCGGGGTTTGATCCAGTGAGCCCATTCTCCACAAACAGGGGCATCTGAAGGACCTCATGATCTATCAGGAATCTGGCTTGAACTTGGACTTGGCATTGAATCTTTTCCTTGACAATGGCAAACACCTTTGGCAGCAACTTGTGTCTTGCTTGATATTAAGGCAAGGTCCTCTCTGTTATAATTTTAAATAATCTTATATATTTTCAGCATATGCATGAGGGACACCTTTGGGGAAGAAAGTATTTACGATCATGTTTTACATTATTAAATCAAAAGCTTTTTTATACTCAACAATGAGCACAGTGGAATTTTTACATTTTTTAAATATTTTAGTCATTTGTGCGATGGAAAAAGTATGATCTTCTGCAGAACATTGCCTGCAGAAGCCTGCCTATCCTTTTTTTGTACCCTCATCGAGGGTTCCTTTGATGTGTGTATGTATGTATATTTATATATATGCATATATATAAACATACATATATACAATATTCTCATAAAAAATTTACATAGATGGAAAAATGGGCTTATGGGTAAGTAGTTTTCCATAGTCTATCAGCCAGTTTTGGGAGACAGGAAAAAGATCTGAGATTTTTTTCCCCATGCTCTTACCTCCTTTAGATACCTTGAGAATCTCCCTCTACACCCTCAGTCCCATGTCAATACCATCTCTGCTCCTCCTCTGGATGTATTTGTTCAAGCTCTGCCTCTTTCGCCATTTGGATTCCTCCCCTGCCTTTCCATTTCCTCTCTGAACCTCCCTTCGAGGAGAGAGCTCAGCTCAGAGCATACAGTCATTTCTCACCTGGCGCCTCTACTTTGGGACTTCTCTGACTTACATCATGCCCCTGAGTCAAATACTTTTCCCAGCCCTCCTTTTAAGGCCCCTACCAATTCTTCAGCCTCCTTTTGCCTTTTCTAGCTTATCTTCCCCCATTAGATTGTAAGCTCCTTGCAGGCAAAGACTTTTTTCTTTTTTCTTATTTGTATCCTGAGCACTTGGCACAGTGCCTAGCACACAGCAGGTACTTAATATATATTTACTGACTTGACTCTTCAAGTGCATCAGAGACTGCGATATTAGAATCCAAAATGATGGCTCCACTAGAGAAAAGAGTTTGTTGCAAAAATCCTTGCTGCTCTCTTCCACCTTTGGTCTGTTTGTTGTCCTCCCAGTTTCATCTTTCAGATGCTAGAATTTCTCTGATTCTTCGACTTCTGCAACAGAGGTTGGCATACAGGCTGAAATAATCTTCTCAGTGGTCATTTCAAAAATACTTATCATAAGCACTGAGATCCAAGATGTTGAAATGCCCCATGAAATGTCGTTGCCTTTGGAGCCATGATGAAAACGACCCTGCCAGCTCCATCTTTCCTTTTTTTTTTTTACAACTTCCTTTTGTCTACTGACTTCTACTGATGCGCTTGAGTTCCTCTGGCAATATGGCCGTGTGTTGGTCACCGGACAAAGTTCTCACGTGCAAAGTCGGTTAATATTTAGAGACAGTCTAACTCGTGGGTGATTTGTGCCCTTTCCTACCACCTGGCCTCTGTCACTACACTGTATAGGGCTGAGGTTATTTTACCTTTTCCTTTATTTCATGTTGCTAGGCCAAAGAATTCATTGATGAAACTTTTTTTCATTAAGCAAGACAGGATGCTTTGTGAGGAAAATGGCAATACTTTTAAAACCTGAATCATCTGTGTGCTTTATTTCTTTTGTATTTTTCAAAGTATATGCCCTTAGGGGCCTAGTTCTTTTGACTGAATAAAGCATTAGACAAGAACTTATGGGGTGTATAGGGTGTTCAGGGAGGAATAGCACTTTCAAGGTGAGGGTTGCTCGTCTACCTTTGGTGTCCACCTGTCACCCAATTCTCCCAGGTGGCTCCAAGTAGCCCATGAGCGGCCGCACCCTGATGAAACCATCTTGGCCGGTATGGTTAAACCAGTTGAGGGTAGTGGAGAGGCCTCAAACCCATCAGTGACCTAGGGGGAATGTCTACCCAAAGCATGTGAAGGCTTCCCTTGGTGGATCAGGCAGAAGAGAACAATTTGTTCTGTCAACTGGATAAAGCTCACCCCTCCAAATGCCGAGGAGGCCAAGCTGAGTCGAAAGCAGAAAAATTTTCTCAAAAAGAAAATCAAACACTACTGCTGAGGCACCCAGTACAAAGTGTAAAGGAACACACAGCCTAGGAGGGGCAGGGGAAATTTATGCTTAAAAACCACAAAGGGGAAGTTGGGGGAGGGGCTAGGGTAAAGAATGACCAGTCTTTCCCAGGAACAGGTAGGACACAGAAACAGGATGTTTTGCAGAAACAGTTGACCATGAGGCTGGTTAAGGCTGGTTTGGGGCACCAAGCTCAGCAAGGTCGGCCAGCAAACACCAGCAAAAGCGTCTGGTAGTGAGCAAGACTTTGGCTCACTGCAGGCCCCTGATTAGCTCCTATGGGCAAACAGACTTGCTCTGTGTCTAGTGCACCTGCCTGGTCAGATGACTGATAGAAAACAGACTTGTTAGTCTCAGGAGTATTTTCACATCCAGCGGCCATGAAGGTGGCTGAAGCAGGTGCTGGGGAGCACTTAGAGCTTGGTCAGACACCAAAGATGCCCAGGTCATCCACTGCATTCTGGGTCATCACCAGTCGTCCTGACTTTTGTCTTGTCACTGGACTCTGATGACACTGAGAGAGACAGTGAGACAGATTGCCTTGTGCCTCACTTACATCCAATTCATGGGCAAGTCAAGACATCACCACGTGCTATCTTTGGTCCTCTTTGAAAGGGTGAATTGCATTTATTGCTGTAAATATTTCACTTAACTGAAAGACAACTCATTATGAATTCTTAATTCGTTCTGAATTCTTAATGTAGCTAGTTAGCACCTGACCCCCAGAGAAGATCCCTCAGGTTTAAGATATTTCCTGGGTCCACTAACAAACTCCCATGAGCCCCCACTGATCTTTTTACTTTTCATAGTCAGTCAGAGGACACAGTTCAAAGCAAAAGCATTTAATGAAATGGTACAGTAAGAAAGTAATCAAACCTTTCCCCCACAAACTTGGGAAACCCATACACATCTACCCCCCTTAACTGGAAGAGTGAATGCACTTAGGGAACATGTATGGGGAGTACACATGTAAAAACACTCTTGGCCAGGTCACGCATGTAGAAGGACTACTCAAGCCTCAAATGTTGCAAGATCACCAATGTTTCCTAGCGATGCCCACTCCCACATTAATTGGCCCTGCCCTTGTCAGGAAGCTAGATGACGTGTGTGCCTCTGAACTCTGATTTCTAATTTTTGTCTAAAGCCTACATAGAGATAGATCTTCTTATCTCCATTTCTTCCACCCTTTGCTCTCCCTGTGTTGAAGGAAAGATGTAACACCATCATCCCCAGTTTTTAACCAGTTTTAACCAGAACAATGTCAGCAACTTGGCCACTCACACAGTGAGATATGTAGAGAAACCTCCATCACACTAATGCACTTAAATGGGTTTTATGCTCCCCCTTACACTGAAAATTAGAATTCGGAGGCACGCATGTAGCCTAGCTTCCCGACAACGGCTGGGCCAATTAATGTGGCTATGACCCCATAGCTGTAGGTCATGGGCTTAGTATTATTTCCAGCATAGCGGAGGAAACGAGAGCATGGAGGTAGAGATGGAGGGAGCAGAATGCAAGAACTTTCCAAACATTATCGCCTCTGGGCTCCATAGTGACTCTGTACTACTGTCACTATGGATATTGCTGTCTGCATTTTACAGACGAGAAAACTGAGACTCTGAAAGATTGAGACATGCCCCAGATCATGCAGCTAGTAAGTGTCTGAGGCAGGATTGGAACACGTAGGTGGTGAAATAGATGGAGCCTCCGGATTGGGAGTTGGGAATCCAGTGCCAGACACTTCCTAGCTGTGTGACCTTGGACAGGTTGTTCAATGTCTACCTGCCTCAGTCCCTTCATCTTTAAAATAGGGTTAATAATAGAACCTCCCTCCCAAGGTTGTTGTGAGAACAAAATGAGATGACGTTTGTGAAGTGTTTTGTCGATCTCAAAGCACTATATAAATGCTAGCTATTCTTGAGTCCAGGAGTCTTAACACGGCACTACCTACCTACCTGCCTTGTACATATACTAAGTACCAAATGAGTGGTATCTTGGGAAGCGCTCCCGAATCACAACATGTTTGCAACTCACTCATTTTACAGATTAGAAGACTGAGGTCCAGAGAGGGAAAGTGATTTGCCCAAGATCACACAGGTAGTTACTGGTAGAGACACCATTTGAGCTCAAGCTGTTTGACTCTAAGACCTTAGCTCTTTTCAGGATGCCACCCTGCGTTTCTGGAGTTCGGAACCTGCGGGGATCGCTGTTGTGGGAGGTTTGGAAAAGGTTCCCAGAGGTTTTGGGAATGGAACAGGGACTTGAAGGATGGGTGACATTAGTAGGCTGCTTACTGGAGTGCTGATGAAAGCCATAACAAAGTTGGACCCATGGCTCTGCGGGTCACAGCTCATGCTTGAACTGCCTCAGGGTAGATACACATGGGATCAGTGGAGAAGACTAGAGAAGTGTTCCTACGAAGGTGGTAGCTGGACATTTCTGAAGACTCCACTGTTGCCCTCCTGCGACTTGGCTGGCCTGTTGAACTTGACTCACAAATCTTATTTCTCTTTTAAACCATTTGAGAACATTCTGCTGTATTCCATGCTCTCTCGGGTTCCTCTGCCTCATCTGGCATTGATTCGTTTTCCTTTGTCTTACAATATAAATTCATAAATATCTGTCCTCATTTGGCAGATCTGGGGGCTATATTCCCTTCCCTTTGTTAATATCGTCCTTGTTGGTTTATCTGCTTCTGTCCAAAGTCTTTACCTGGGTTTTTTTAGCTCCTTGAATTTTTGGAATTTCAGGATTTTTTTCCTTATTTCCTTAGGTAGGCAGGGAAGAGGGACAGAGATAGGACATTCCAGTCAAAGGGGCAGATGGGCCCCCTCTTCAGCTTTGTGGTTTTTTTCTCTAGGCCCAGGTCCCCCAACCACAATTCTGAAAGGTATGTATTTCCAGCTTCGTCAACTGCTTTGTGAGTTAGAGGCTGGGACAGTGTCTGCTAAGTATGCCATGACATACTTTGCAACTGTGAGTGGTTTTTGTGAGGAAGGCCAACCTTGAAGAGAAGGTCCTGGCCTCTAACCCATTATAGAATCATTTGGAAATGTTAAAAACTACCAGGAGCGATAACAGCCACCATTTTGGGAAATACATTGAGACCGGGAAACTGTAGGACAGATACTGGTTAAACAGTAGGAGGTAAGTTCCATAACAGCTTCTGAAAAAGATGAACTCTAGTCTCTGGACGATTCTTCAGTCAGTTATGTCTGATTGCCAGAAGCTCTGTGCTCTGTGAGTTGCTCAAACAGTGAAGATCCATAGTGAATTTAAGATACCTCTTTGGGAGTCCCACAAGCTTCCCAGGAGTCTTTACCCTGCAGGAAAACATATTAGGAGTTATAGACTACTGTTTCATGTTTTAAGAATCTCTCAGTACTGGCTTATGTGCCTTTTGTGTCTTAAGCATTTCTTTTGTAGTGGAGGAAATAAATAGCTGTCCTATACCTGATATCTACTTTTCACACTGAGTACCTTTTTGAAAAGGTACCCTGTTAATCTCCCCATTTAGACTGTGAGCTGCTTGACAGCAGAGGCTGTTTTTTACCTTTCTTTGTTTCCCCACAACTTAACACAGTACCAGACACATCTTAGTAAGTGTTCATTGATAATTCTTTTTAGGGGAAGCCCTAGATGTGAGCCATATTTTCCCAGAATAATTTCAGGTGGGGACAATGAACCAGAGAGTCCAGAAAAAGCCTGATACCCCAATTTGGGATTCAGGTTTCCCCAATACTGAGCCCAGTCTATGTGATTATAGGACAGGAGCATTTGTGGGAAGGCATGGTCCTATGGGCCTTTGGGTTCAGTGATAGAGTGGTTTGTAGAGTAGAGGGAGGGGGAAGGGTATTACAGGAAAGGACTGTGATATTTAAAAAAAAACACCAGGTAAAACATTCAATTTTTTCAATGAAAAAATAAAAAAGATATTTATTCTGTGCAGAAAGGAGCAATAAAGCCCAGAACACAGCAGTTTAACAATGGAATCAACAATTACTTCAGCTCATTTAGTCAGATCAACAAAGACATTATGTTATATTAGCTGCTGTGACTGTAAACCTGTGCTGAATGAGAGACGCTGCATAGACTTGAAAGCCAGCTTCTCCATTTGGAATTTGAGCAGTTACATGGGCATTGGAGAAAATCCAAAGCAAAAAGATTTTTTTTAACTAAAAACAGGATAAATTTTTAACTGAATTTTTAAAATAAAATTTTTAACTAAAAACAGGATAAAATTTTAAAACCAGGAGGATGATTTTTAATTTTTTTTTTTACTTTTCACTCAGTTGACACTCCAAGGCCTAAAGGCTAGTTCATCCTCACTTTGGACATCAGAGATCATCGCTCAAGTCTGTTTCACTAAGGACTGTGACATAAGGGAAAGAACATTGGTATCAGAAGACATAGGTTCAAACCCTGATCCAGTCTCTTACTAGTTTGTCCAAGTCTCTCTCCCTGCCTGAGCAGGATCCCTGGAGAACCATGAGAATATGGGCATTTTCCTTCGAGGGCAAGAGACACAGGATGGAATGGCAGAAAGTGTACTGGATTTAGAGCCAAAAAAAAACTGTGTTCAAATTCTCTACTTCTGACTCTCCAAGTGTCCACAGGCAGGTCACTTCCCCACCTGGGCCTCTTCTTTTTGTGAATTTCACCCCTGTCTCAAAGCCCAGTGGTTTGGGACTCTCTCCTTGGTGGGAGAGATGAACGCCTTGCCCATCGAGAGGGGCAGGACGGTCATGATGACAGCAGAGGGGCCTCTTCAGGCTGCCTCAAGCTTTGAGTTGATATGGGAGCTTCCAGTTTGGAGAGCAAAGATGCAGGAGGCTAACTTCACGACAGGTTAGTGAAGGAAAGGACTGTGGGAAGACATGAGAGGAGCCAGCTGTGTCAATCAGGCCCCGATCCCCAGCTTGCTACAGCAGACTTTGGAGAATGGGACCCAGGATTCTCCCTCTTGGTTAAGCAGTTACCTCATTGCCAACATCTGGTATATAGTCTCCTCTGTATACCTTCTCTGATTTCTGTTTTGTCATGACTTGGATGGAGGGCAGCTAAGTGGTGCCATAGTGCATATAGCACTGGGCCTGGAGTCAGGAAGGCCTGAGTTCAAATCTGGCCTCAGACACTTCCTAGCTGTGTGGCCCTGGGCAAGTCACTTATCCCTGTTTGCCTCAGTTTCCTCATCTGTCTTTACCAAGTGTCTTTACCAAGAAAACCCCAAATGGGGTCACAAAGAGTCGGACACAACTGAACAACAATGACTCTTGGAAATGTTCCCTTTTACATCCTTTTGTTTAGCCCGATGACACACAACTCAGCTTAGGATGACACCCCATATTTATACAGAATCAGTCAGTCAACAAGCACCTACCTATGTGCCAGGCCTCATATTAAGTGCTGGGGATACAAAGAAAGGGAGAAGACAATATGCCCTCAAGGAGCTTACAGTCTGATGTGGGAGAAAACATGAAAACAAACAAGTTCTAGAGATATCATTACAGTTTCTCCTTTTATTATAAACCAAATAACCAGCAACAGAACAAACTTTTGGATACAACAATACGAATTTTTAAAAAATCCTATACCAAATGCCAAACTCAATTATTTATAGTTTTTCTTTTAATGCACGAAAAATAGTAATCCAATCCAGTATTGGTGGAGTGTCTGCCCTGGGGCAGGCATTGTGCTGCTGTGGGCCATAGAAAGCAGAAGGGAGCCCAGGCCATCATGTCTTCTTGTGAAAACTTTTGGGCCCTGCTTCATAAAGTAGATTTTTCAAAAGTGCATCATGTTTTCTGATAAGAATAACATTAAAATTAGTGATTATTCAATAACTCTTTTTCATTTTCTTTTAGAGGGGGAAGGGAGGGCAATTGGGGTTAAGTGACTTACCCAAGGTCACATAGCTAGTAAGTGTGTCAAGTGGCAGAGGCTGGATATGAACTCAAGTCCTCCTGACTCCAGGGCCGGTGCTCTACTCACTGCGCCACCTAGCTGCCCCTGGTGCAATAACTCTAACTTCCAGAGTCATTTTAAATGGTATAATTTAGGTTCCAGGTCCTAGAAAATGAGGGAAAATATAGTGGACAAGATGATTCTATGGGAGCACATAAAAATTCTGACATCTAATTTTGGCCTCTACCTTACATGCTCGCTATAATAAGGATTAAGCAATTAATTTACCCTAATTTTATCCTAAGCGCACCCCTATTCACTTGATTTTCCACACTATTTATCGCTATCGTTTGTTTTTACACCACCCTCATTTCTAAATATATCCATCCTTTTTCCTTCCCCTACCCAGAGGGCCATCTCCCGTAACAAGGAATAAAGAAGAAAGAAGGAAAAAAACCAAATCGGCAAAATTAACCAAGAGAGGCACCAAGGCTCTCAAAAACCGTGCCATTCCACACTGGCGTCTCCTACTTCTGCAAACTAGGAAGGGAGGTGCATTTTCTAGTTCCTTTCAATTCTAGTTTAGAAGAACATACCATTCAGATGTTTCTGTTCTGGTTTTTAGAAAGCCAGCCAAAAAAAAAAAGAGAAGGGTGCCTCCTTTTTCTCTTTCAGGCTCCTCTGTCTAAACCACGTCCAAACACAATCCGTTGACCTCAGGATTGTGTTCGTCCCTTCCTTCACTGCTAAGCATGGCAGAACCATGTCTGGATAAGACACAGCCCTGCCTTTCAATCAATCAACAAGCATTGATTAAGCCTCCACTATGTGACAGGCACTGCAGCTACAAGTACGAGCAATCCTTACTCATCATCCTTGCATTCTAATGAGGGAGACGGGGACACATATAAGAATATGAGAATAAGTATTTATCCCTCATTTCATAGGTGAGGAAACTGAGGCCCAGTAGTTTCAGTGATTTGGGTGAGGTCACATAGGCAGTTTCTATCTCCGGAGACATCTGAACCCGAGTCCTCTGACTCTGAAGCCAGGACTGTTTCCAGCCAGGTGTCCTGGGGTCTGACCTTTCTATTATCGCAGGAGGTGGTCCCATTGAGGTGGGGTCTTGGGGGTAGTGGCTGAGGGTGCTTGTGCCCAATCATTCAGGAGGCAAACCAGGAAGGGAAGACGCTCTCCTCCACTCACATCGACCCCCACGGCCAAGCTCTTGCAGTTTCCTCTGGCTGACACGGGACTTATTTCCACGCCCGGTTTGAGGCCCGGGCCCCTTGTCTCATATCAAATTGCCCATGAAGACGAAGCCGGTAAAGAGACCGCAGGGTGGTTGGTGCCTGAAAGAGGCAGATACGGAGCCAGCGGTGGGCAGCTGCAGGACTGGTCTGT
This sequence comes from Phalanger gymnotis, assembly GCA_028646595.1. NCBI lineage: Eukaryota > Metazoa > Chordata > Mammalia > Diprotodontia > Phalangeridae > Phalanger > Phalanger gymnotis. The sequence continues at coordinate 9,843,178 of CM053624.1, read as the reverse complement.
TTTAAGAGCAGAAGAGAAGGGAGGTGAAGGAAGGCCAGTGAGGCAGAGATGATTCTTAGCGGGCCACGATCGTTTTTGAAGAGAGCTAATTCCTGGGGCCGGTGGCGAGGCGGCGGCGGGGCGGGCTGGTGAAAAGAGCTGACGCAGGGAGCTTCTCACGGTGCGGGGTCGCAGCGGGAGGCGTTTACCAGAGGCCAGGCTCAGCAGCCCGAGGAAGTCAGTCCCAATCAGGGATTCCCTCATTGACCGCGCCCTCCCTTTGGCTGTGAGTGCGGTTGGCTTTGGTCGCGTGAACCGACTTTGCCTGTGCCCGGAGGTGTGAAAGCCTGTGGCCGCAGGTTCCCAGGGTGCCGCAGACAGGCCGTGGGCAGCCTGGGGCCCGTGGCAGCTGTCCGATCCTATTTAACGACATTTAATAGCAGTCCTTTTTGTCTGCCTAGAAGTAAAGCGCGCGCAGTTAGCCGTGGCTGAATGGCTGCTTGGGCGGTTGATGGACTTAATAATCATTGCCTGCTCCTGAAACCAGAGCGCACTGAGATACAGCAGGTCTAGGAAGGAGGCAAGGTTTCCCAGTGACTGCATGAGAGCTAGTCTGCCTAGATAAAGGTGTGCTGACCATACCCTCTTAGACCAGTGACCCCACAGCGGCCGCCCTGTTAAAAGTGGTAGCTGGGTGTCTGGGAACCACAGAGAACTTGACCCAGCTCCCTCTGGATTGGGTGGGTAGAGTTCATAATCTCCAGGGTGAGGAACCCTACAGCCTCGAGGCCTTCTAGGTCCTTGAGTGCGGCTTTTGACTGAGTTAGGGTTTTTTTACTTTATATATCCTTTTATAATTTAATTTTATATAACCTATATTTATTTTATATATCCTTACTTTATATATCCTTTTATTTTTTAATTTTATATATCCTTACTTTATATATCCTTTCATAATTTAATTTTATACAACCTATTTTATATATCCTTACTTTATATATCCTTTTATAATTTAATTTTATATAACCTATTTATTTTATATATCCTTTATATATCCTTTTATTTTTTAATTTTATATAACCTATTTTATATATCCTTACTTTATATATCCTTTTATAATTTAATTTTATATAACCTATTTATTTTTCTATATCCTTACTTTATATATCCTTTTATTAAGGGAATTTGTTCTAAGTTTGGATTCAGTCAAAAGGCTGCACTTGAGGACCTAGAGCACCACATGTGGCCTTGAAGCTGCAGGTTCTCCACCCCTGGCGTAGGACTTTCCAGTGGCTCTTAGGGGATACCATCAGTTGGGGCCAACATCGCCCAGTAACTTATAAAGCCCATCAGTTTAAGTCTCAGAGACCACTTTCTCATTTGTAGAAAGACTAGACTAGCATCGCCTTCCTCACTTCCCACATGGCTAATCTCCTGGGCTTCCCTGTCTCTGGAAACATTCTACAAGACGAAATCATTTCTGACCACAAACACCCGCTGCCCCTGGGTGGGGGAGGAGACAATGGGCATTCCCTCCACATGCTCTTCCATTCGGGGACACCCCTCCAAAAGTTCACCTCATCCTTCCCCACCTGGATCCTTCCTGAACTTTAGGGTCTCCAGAAACTCTTTTGCTTTGTGAACAGCTGGGTGACCATGGCTCCCACCTTGAAAGGTCATCATCACCCAGGTCCTAGATCCTAGTTAACATCAAAAGTAATCAACATTCAGATTATGTTTTCTATTCGTTGCTTTTCTTCCATTGCTTTTAATATTCCCACATAATTAAAGGGACCCATGCTGGGCCGTCATCAGGCTGTACCAGTTTATTAAATTGTATTGCCAATAACTCTCTCTCCCATCTCACATCGAATTCCCACCTAATTTAGGAGCTCAGAGCTCTTAGACATTTTAATATTTAAAATTGTTAATGGTAAATCTTAAAAAAATGTGGTCTATCACTTCTCCTATTGTCTCCTTAAACAAATTCCTATAGAGACAAGACCTGTGGAGCAGAGATTTAGGGTAAAAGGGATCTTTAGAGGTCATCTAGGCCAGCACAGTCATTTTATAGCCAAGGACCAGAGATCCAGAGAGGTTAAGTAATTTATCCAAGGTCACACAGCTACCCACTGCACTAGTCTGATTTTTCCTGACAGATATCCATTATCATAATTGTAGCATTGCGCAATATTGGCTATGAGATACCTGCTGACACAGTGGATAGTGCCCTGCACCTGGAGTCAGGAAGACTCAAATTCAAATCCAGCTTCAGACCTATACTAGCTGTGTGACCCTAGGCAAGTCACTTGACCTCTGCTTGTCTCAGTTGTAAAATAGGGATAACCTCTCAGGGTTGTCGTGGGGACCAAATGAGATAATATTTGTCAAGCATTCAGGAAGCTTAAAGTGATGTATGAATGCTAACTACGATGATGATGAGGAGGAGGATGTGATGTCAAGTGTGAGTTATGCCCCTCAGGTACACCTAGGGGCAACCACACCAATGCTGAAACCCACTGGTTTCCTTATTAATTTTCTCTCTCTGGGTTCAAAGACATCCTCTGGAATATTCTTAGAAAAGGTCAAATTTGCTTTTTTTCTTTTTTTAAGATTCAGTCCTCACCCTGCAGTAAACCAGCGCAGTCTCTTCTCATGGGCAAGCTTCTTTCATTCTTTTTTATTATTATTAATTTAAGTTATTTAATATATTTAGTTTTCAGCATTGATTTTCACAAGAGTTTGAATTACAGATTTTCTCCCCATTTCTACCCTCCCCCCCACTCCAAGATGGTGTGTATTCTGGTTGCTCTGTTCCCCAGTCAGCCCTCCCTTCTGTCACCCCACTTCCCTCCCATCCCCTTTTCCCTTCCTTTCTTGTAGGGCAAGATAAATTTCTACATCCCATTGCCTCTGTATCTTATTTTCTAGTTGCATGCAAAAACTTTTTTTTTGTTTTTGAACATCTGTTTTTAAAATTTTGAGTTCCAAATTCTCTCCCCTCTTCCCTTCCCACCCACCCTCCCTAAGAAGTCAAGCAATTCAACATAGGCCACGTACGTATCATTATGTATAACCCTTCCACAATACTCATGTTGTGAAAGATTAACTATATTTTGCTTCTTCCTAACCTATCCCCCTCTATCCAATTTTCTCCCTTGACTGTCACTTTTCCAAAGTGTTTGTTTTTGATTACCTCCTCCTCCATCTGTCCTCCCTTCTATCATCTTCCCTCTTTCATCTTCTTCCTCCTTC
>CM053624.1:9820905-9839444 GCA_028646595.1 Phalanger gymnotis | reverse complement strand
AGAGAGAGAGAGAGAGAGAGAGAGAGAGAGAGATGGGAGAGGGACAGAGAGAGAGAGAGACGGACAGAGACAGAGAAATACAGAGAGAGAGAGAAAAGATTTATAGAGAAGATAGATAATTTGGCAACCATTGGGAGGAATAGAAAAAGCTTCATGAATAACAGGAGTTCCTTAATTTGGGGGTCTGTGAACTTTTTTTCTTATATTTTGATACTGTATTTCAATACAAATGGTTTCCCTTATAGATGGTAGAATAAGTGGATAGAATGCTTGAGTCTAGAAGAGTCAAGTTTAAATCCTGTCTTCAACACCTGCTAGATCTATGGCCCCAGGCAAGCCAGTTCTAAGACCTTTTCTACGCTACCACAGTGTCCCTTCTGACTTCGCTGAGACTGGTACCATGAGAGGCTTTACCCATATCTATAAACTCACAGATCCACGAAAGTACTGAAATAGTCAGTGGAATAAGATCTTCTATTCTCAAGCTTCAGACCAAATGCAAACAAAAACAGTGATTGAAACAGAGCCTAAATTCACTCTATGCTCACCATTAGCAGAATTTAGCCCTTAGGAAAATTCATTAAAGCCATTGTTTGATCGAATTGATCATCAGAACAGTCAAATCCTTGGTGCCCTCGCCAAAGGACCCAACTAGGTAGGGACATAGGAAAAGGAAAGGCAGAAAAAAGGACTGACTTTAATCATCTTAACACCGATTGACTAAACTTCTCAACAATATGTGCTTATCCAGGGAGGCCAAGATTATATAAGAGGTACAGTGATAGACTGGTGAATTTTTTCATACTTGATACTATGAAGGTTTCTTCTGATGCCACATTATGATACAGAGATGATCTTAGATTGTTGGAGGCTCAACCACTGGGCCATAAGCTTGGGCTGGGGAATGGATTGTAACGGTCTGGCATTGTAAGACCAGCCTAGCTAATTCTGGGGAAGTCCATCAATAGGCCATGAACTGATGAATTTTGGGCCCCAGAATCTCCTGAAGACGTTTAATAAATCACAGATGAGTTGTTATCTGGATCAGTGAAGGGAGTACTCCCATTGACAGACTCAGAGACCACTGAAATGTTCAAGTAAGATACTTTGGCAGGTAAATGATTTCATTGGGGTGGGTACTTGAGCCATTGGTGTAGATTACAGCTTCTCCATGTCTTCTCATACTTGTATAATTTCTTTCCAGTTCTCATAAAAAATACTACAAAGAGACCCACTCAAGACATGAGTGCCTTGCTCTAGTTCTTTCATATTCTCAGTGCTACCAGTTTACTCTTTGGGCTATCCATTGGCTTGGGCTTGGGCTATCTCTCAGTCTCACTACATGCCTGGTTCATTTCTTTTGTCAGTCAGACATACTCTCGATAATGTCTTTTGCGCCACTTTTTGTCCAGAAGTCATCATCGGCAATATGTTGCAACTCATTATGAAAACCATACATCTTCCCACCCCACCCCCAGCCCCATGATTGTGATGTTTGATACCTGGAAGCTTTTTGGCTTCCTTGGAAGAGTATTAGTTTAACAGTTATCCTGCTCAATTCTAGAATGCTGAATTCTATAGGTTTGATGTTCAGAATGAGTATGGCTCAAGCCCCCAAACAGTGTCTACTTTACCAATGGACTAGGCAGGAACCATAAATCAAACAACAACATCTATGTTTGGAAAAAATAGCAAAGTAAATAAGGAAGACCCTACCATGTGGTAGGGTCATTTTCAGTCCCCCATTCACAAATGAGTATAATCAGTCTCCCATGGGCTCATTCATGAATGGGTGAAGGGAGCAAACCCCTAGGACACACGCAGTCTGAAATAGGGGGATTTGGGCTTCGGCGCTACCTGTCTTGGGACAATCCGTCCTCTCTCTGTTCTCCCGGATCTACTTCTGGCATCTAATTGTGCCTCGTGGCTTCTTGGGTCTGCATCTTGCATCTCCTCGACAGGACTCAGGGCCCCTCTTGTCGGGCCATAGGACCCCACAGCTACTACAGGCGAGGGCTTGGAAGTTCAGACTTCCCTGTGCTCTCCATCTCTGTAGCGAGCATCAGAAGTAGCTCTGCTTTCTGCTGTGGCTCTCTACCACCACCTGCTGCTCCTCTACTGTTACTACCGCTACCTGGAGCTCTTCCCTCCATGGAAGTGCCATGCCATTATTGCTTTGGGGTTACATCGCTGCTCTCTTAGAGTGAGGCTACTCAGACAGAAAATCTGGAGGCAAATTAGTACCTTTTCAGCTTTCTCTTTTGTCTGCCACCCTAGGCAGCACAAAAGGGCTCCACAAACAAGAACGAACCCTTTTCTCCTTGCCCCTTTCAATGGAAAGTCCCCAGCCCTTACTCCTTGCTGAGTTAGGGTGAGTGAAATTTTTTCTCCTGTGTCAGGGTGAACACAGTGTGCTCATCACATGGTCATCTCCTGCTACTGAAGCTTTTTGAAGTGGGAGAAAGAGAGGTAAATTTAGTCTTAGTCGAATAACTCCCTCACATTTATAGGTATTCTAAAATGCAATGGACTCTCTTAGGTGGTACGTTCCCCTCTGGAGATCTTCAAGCAAAGGGTAGGTGATTCTTTGTCCTCAATGCTATAGAGGGGGTTCTTGATTAGGGGTGACCTCCCAATGTGGAGATCCTTTCCCTTGAAGCCCAGTTCTGAGTGGACCTGCCAAGCCTCATCTGACAGTAATGAAAATTGCTAGCATTTTTAAAGCACTCTGAGGTTTGCCCAGTGTTTTATACATGCTACCTCATTTAATCCGCACAACAACTCTGGGAGATAGGCACAATATTTACCCTTATTTTACAGATGGAGAAACTGAGGCAAAGAGAAGTGTCATGACTTGCCCAGGGTCACACAGTGTCTGAGGCTGGATTTGAACTCATGTCTTCATGACTCCAGGCCATGCTGTCTCCACTACTCCACCTAACTGATTCGCATTTCTTTCTAGGGCACTCACTGTCATTTTATCCATCGGTGGAATTACTTTTCTCACGGCAGTCTGACAAAAGCAAACCTTGCTCCTCATTTGCCAGTCTCTTACAATTAGCAGCTCCAGAAGCCACAGTCACTCTTGTCATATTTTTATCTCATTCCCATCTCGTGGTTTCCCCAAAATAGGCACATTATTAGACTGCAGTATTCATGGGCTAATGCCACCCTTCTCTTGGTTCAGCTAATTAGCTTTCTACTTTTACCTGGGGTGAGATTAATTCTCTTCTCCCACTAACAAAATAAGGGATAACAAAATACTATTCATATTTTCATGCTCCGGCAAGATGCCTTTGGCATCTCAAGTGCCAGAGGATCTATTTCCTATAAGCTGTGGTGTGTATCAAGATGAATTTCACTCTTGAACAAAATGTTCAAGAACCAGAAAATGGTGACTTCGATGTGGCTGTTTCATAAATCAGTTAATTTCATAGTTACAGGCAGCAATTTCTTCGGAGAAATGAAGGGCTTGTCCATATAAGAAATCATTAAGATAATGCTAAACAAATAATGAAGGAGACCGCTGGAGAGGCTGAGGGTCAGTCAGTTTGGAAATGTTGCTGCCAGTGGAAGGTATTTTAAGCCTGGAGTTTATAATGACCATGTGTAATGGGGCTAGAAGCTTCTTTCTGACACTCGTAGAAACATTGGCCTGCCTTCAAATCATCCATTACTGGAAAGATGCTTCCCCCAGCCAGGCAGTCACCCTGTTCAAAGAAGACCGAGCTGGGATGAGCAAGAATCTATTTTTTTAAAAAATTCACCAATATCCTCTGTTTTCGCATCACCTTCATTTCCCAGTATATCCCTAGGGTTAGAGGCTTGGAAGATATAAATTGAATCAGGCAGACAGAGGGTCAGAGAGGGTCTGGTCTGCTAGTCCTGTCTTCCCTCCCCAAAATACTAATCCCTCTCAGCAATGAATTTAAAAATGAAAATTGTAGGGAGAAGAAGTTCCACAAAACTTTGTTGTTATGTCTGACTCTTCATTGGGGGTTTTCTTGGTGGAGATACTGGAGTGGTCGACCATTTCCTTCTCCAGCTCATTTTACAGATGAGGTAAACAGAGTTAAGTGACTTGCGCAGGGTCACACAGCTAGTGTCTGAGGCTGGATCTGAACTCAGGTCTTCCTGACTCTAGGCCCATCCACTGTACCACCACAAAACTAGCCAACATATTTAGGCAGTATTCCATACCTATAGTCTCCCACCTCTGTCAAGAAGAGAGGAAGGTGTATTTTCTCTGCTCTTCTTTGCAGCCAATCCTAAGCAAGAATTAATTTCACTGGTACCCTGGACCTTTTTCAGAATAAAGAGAAGATGAAAAGTTAATCCTTTCCACCTACACGAGGTCTGGCCTGGGAAGCTAGCCTGAGAAGTCCTGTGCAGACTCAGAAAGCTGCTGCTGAAGAGTTAGAGACTAACCTTCTGAGGGCGAGGAAGTACAAGATGATCCAGCAGGCTGGGCCCGAAGACCTGCATTCAAATTCAGCCTCCAACGCTTCTTTGCCTCTGCGACCCCAGCAAATCACTGGACCTCAGTTCCCTCTCTGTGAGATGGGGATGATAATAGCGAAGACGTCCCAGGGTTTTGTTGGGAAGATAAAAGCAGATATTTATAAAGCAATTTATAAGTGATAACTATCGTCATTCTTTTCTTCTATTTGGCTGCGTGAGCGAATGAGTAGACACAGCTCATTGTGTGACTCTGTCCAAACCGCGAATACGTACCTTGCGGATGTAACCTTATTAGAACGGCAGCTCCTCGAGGGCAAGAACCGGCTTGGCCTTTCTTTGTATTCCAGCGCTCAGCGAGTCTGCTACAGCACAGGAAGACCCTAATTCGCGTTGCCGAATTGATTTGACAATAAACGACAAATGGCAGAATTTGAAGGCACCTCAGAGACACCCAGTCAAAGGCAGGATTTGAACTCAAGCCTTCCTGGCTCTAGGTCCCAGCTCTATTCACCATGCTATGTTGCCTGGATTATTGCCAATAATAACAATAAATTGCTCTAACATGGTGTTTTAAGTTTTTGTAAGCACTTTATGTGTGTTAACCCATTCGATCCTCATAACAGCCCCACAAGATAGGTGCTTTATCTCCAGTTTACAGGAGGGGAAGGGAAGGCTGCTTAGGGTAGGATTCAAACTCGGATCTTCCTAGCTCCTAGTTGAACAATCTCCCCACACTCCCACCTAGCCCCTCAGCTACTGAATAGTCCGTGATAAGGATGAAAAAGTGAAGCTTCACCGAAGTCATAGGGGGAAAGGGCAGTGGGAAGCTTTTAGGGGAGATGAGGTGGAGCAAAGGAAGAAGAGAAGAGTCAGAAGGAGCCGCAACCCAGAGTCAAAATTAGGACCTAGGGGCTAGTACCTGTTCTAGCCTTTATTAGCTGTGCGACCCTGATCACTGGGGCTGTGTGCTTCCTTGTCTGTAAAATAAGAGCTTGGACTGAGTAAGGAGCTGGCCTTAAGCTCAGATGCTCCGAGGCCAGCAGAAAGGGACTTCAGCGAAGTCAAGGGAAGAATCCTCTCCAGAGATACCGGGTCATCTCCCTTACTCCGGTGACTTCTCCTGCCCGTTCAGGGATGCCCCAAATTCTCCAGTTAGAAATTCATTACTTTGACTCAAAGTTGTGTCTGCTGTTGACACGAAAATGTCTCTGGGAGAATGAGACCGTTCTCAGTGCTGTCTGAAATCAGGATAAGTTATGGGGGTGGGGTGGGGGGCTGTGACAGCCTCCCTGGACTATTCCCATTCCTTTATTTGCTGCTAAAAGGTGACCTGGCCCTGTTGATTAAGTGTCTGTGAGCATAGCTAACATCATATTTTAGCCGTAGGATCAGACTGCTAAGGAATCAAAAAGAAAGGAGCAGGGGGAGGCTCTATATGTACAAAAATATTTATAGCAGGTCTTTTTGTGGTGGCAAAGAATTGGAAATGAGGGGATGCCCATCCATTGGGAGATGGCTGAACAAGTCGTAGTATATGATCGTGCTATAAGAAACGACAAGCAAGATATTCTCAGGAAAACCTGGAAAGACTTACATCAACTGATGCAAAGTGAAGTGTGCAGAACCGGGAGAACATTGTACACAGTAGCAACGATGTTGTATGATGATCAACTATGAATGGCTTAGCTATTCTCAAAAATACAATGATCTAAGACAATTCCAAAGCATTCATGATGAAAAATGCTGTCGTCCTCCAGAGAAAGAACTGATGAACCCTGGATACAGATTGAGGCATACTATTTTCACTTTATTTTATCTGTGTGTGTGTGTTTTCTTTTGGTCTTTTCACAAGATGACTAATATGGAAATATGTTTTACAAATTACTTTCCATTTTAGGGAGGGATGAGGTGGGGGGGAGAAAATTTGGAACTCAAAATTTTAAAAAATGAATGTTAAAAATTATCTTTACATGTAATTGGGAAAAAATAATATACTATTTTTTAAAAGGATTAGACAGCTAAAGCCTTCCAGGAAAATAACAACACAATGTTATTTTTTTAAAGTATATATGTGTATGTATATTTTTGGAGGCAATCAGGGTTGAGTGACTTGCCCAGGGTCACACAGCTAGTAAGTGTCTGAGGCCAAATTTGAACTCAAGTCCTTCTGATTCCAGGGCTGGTGCTCTATCCACTGTGCCACTTTGCTGCCCCTCATGGCTGTTTAAAACAAACAATTCCTTGCCAAAGTTGCTTTCATTCTTTACTACCATGATAAGAGCCACAAGATCTTAGCCTCATAGAAGGCCAGAGCTCTTCGGATCTAACTCGTTCATTTTATAGCTGAGCCCAAGGCCACAAAGTGAGTAAAAAGTAGGACTAGGATTTGAACCTAAGCCTCTGGACTATTAGTACAGTGTTTTTTACCCTGTGCCATCCTGCCTCCCCGAAAGGCCCTCATCAGCTTCTTTGGATTTTGCAATTGCTAGCTACTTTGAGGAATAATCTAGGCCATTTTCTTCCTGGTTCTTTTTTTTTCAGAAGCTGACCTCTCCTTCTGAGGGTCTTTTAGGATTGTCTTTTTTAAAAAATCTGAGCCAGAAGAGCGTCTTTTTTGGGAACCACCCCTTCTATACTGGAGACCCATGATAAACTCTCTCTCCCTCATCTGATTTCAACCAAAGTTGGGTGATTGGACATGTTGGTTTTTCGTAGAAAAAAGAATCCACCGAGATTCATAGACGGAGCAAGCCATACAGAAATCACAAGCAAGGAGATCTCTTGGCAGAGAGATCATCCACGATATTTTTAAATTACTTATACCTCAGTGCAGCTTTGTTTATGTGATTCTTTTTTTCCTGCTGTTGGACCAGTGTTGTTTATTTTTGCAGGCCATCCTTTTTACAGGTTGGAACTCAAGTCAACATTTATTACAGGCTTACAATGCTTTGAAATTAAATTTTCTTTTTTTGATTAACCCAAATCTGTCTTTTCTCCTTCCCATCTTCTTCCATTACCATTCCCCACCTTACTGAAAAAGAAAGAAAAAAACAAAGCCTTCTAACAAATATGTGTGGTGAAGCAAAACAAATTCCCACATTTGCCATATCCAGAAAACACGAATGTCTCAATCTGCAACCTGAGTCTGTCACTTCTCTGTCAGGAGGTAGGTGGCATGCTTCATCAATGGTCCCCTGGAATCACAGGTGGTCATTGCATTAATCAGTGTTCCCATACCTTTCAAAGGTGTCTCTCTCTACAATATTGTTATTGTATAAACACTTCCCTGGTTCTGCTCACTTCTTTCTGCATCAATCCATATAAGTCTTCCCAAGTTTCTCTGAAACCGTCTCCTTCATCATTTTCTTACAACACACTAGTATTCCATCACTTTTGTGTGTGATAGTTTATTCAGCTATACCTCAATGGATGAACACCTAGGCAGCTGTCACTTCTCTGTTAAAACAAACAAACAAACAAAAAAAGCTTCTCTAAGTATTTTTGTATATATTGGTCCTTTTCCTCTTGAATTTCTTTTTTCTTTTTTAGATCTTTTTTTGTTTTGGGGGTTTTTTTTTGTTTTTTTTTTTGAGGGAGGAAGGCAGGGCAATTGGGGTTAAGTGACTTGCCCCAGGTCACACAGCTAAGTAAGTGTGTCAAGTGTCAGAGGTCAAATTTGAACTCAAGTCCTCCTGACACCAAGGCGGGTGCTCTACTCACTGCGCTACCTAGAAGCCACTCCTTTTGAGTTTCTTTGGGGTATAGACCTAATAGTGGTATCACTGGGTCAAAGAGTATGCATAGGTCAGTAACTTTGGAAATAGTTGCAAATTGCTTTCTAGAATGTCTGCCTCCAGCTCTTACTCTAACCCTAAACACAGTTCTGCCAACAGTGTATCAAATTCTAAGAGAGAATAGGTCACTGGGTACTTTGTTTATTGGGAGGAGGAAAAGGGAACCCCCCAAAAGGCATGGGGGAGGCCCAGAAACCAGGAAATAGGAATCTAAAGGCCAATTTGCCTTCTTCACAATTTGGGCTCAGGAACTTTGGCTGAGATGGAGAAGATATACTTGGCTGTTACACCACAATTATGGTTCTCAGAAAACAGGAAGTTCTCAAATTAACAAAAGGGTTATGTTCCAAAAGTTCATTTCTAGGTTGGTGTTCAGAAATTCTACAGCACTTTTCCACAGAGACAATTTAAAAGTGGTCAGTTTCCCAGGTCAGCCCACAAAGCCTACTGAACCCCCAAGTGTAATTGAAACAGTGAACATTTGCAATGACAAAAAAAAATCTTAACAAAACGAAACTGTGGCAGAACTAAGGATTGAACAATAAACTTTGCCCAACAACTGCCCTCATATCTTTGGAGTTATTATTTCCCCCTGAGCTCGGAATGATTAGGGTTCATTTGCTAAATGCAACAGCTTTTTCTCCATCCTCATACTTCTCAATCTCTCTTTTCCTTCTTTCTTTTTTTTTTTGGAGGGGGGGAAGGCAAAGCAATTGGGGTTAAGTGTCTTGCCCAAGGTCACACAGCTAGTACATGTGTCAAGTGTCTGAGGCTGGATTTGAACTCAGGTCCTCCTGACTCCAAGGCTGGTGCTCTACTCACTGCGCCACCTAGCTGCCCCCGGGTCCTCTTTTCTCAGGCTTTTCCTGACTGCTCTCTCGGGTCTCCTCCTGCCCATCTGACTCCTTCTCAGTCTCATTTGCTGGATCGTCATCTACATCTCATGGTATGAGTCCTCAAACCTGGGTCCTGCGTCCTCTGCTCTTCTTTATCTAGGAAAACTTATTTGCTTGTCTGGGCTCAACATTTATCTAGGATTTTAAGGGATGCATTTGAACTAGAGGCCAATCTGGTGAGGTGTGGGTGAATATTTCCATTTTATAGATGAAGAAACTGAGACTCAGAAAGGTTGTTATTTATTCAAGGTTACTTAACTAGTAAACATGAGGTTGAACCCTCTTTGATTGAACCCAGGTCTTCCTGGAGATCCAGCACCAATGTGCTGGATAGCTCAACTATAGGTGCTAGGAGTTCAAAAAGTTGAAATGTCTTCCTGTTTGTTCTCCCCCTCCCTCCTTTTCTCCCTCCCTCCCTCCCTCCCTTCCTCTCTCCTTTCCTTCCTTCCTCTTTTTTCCTTCTATAATCCAGGTACACTGTCCTTTGCCCCAAACATCCTCCCTGTGTGGAAAGCCCTTCCTCATCTTGACCTCATTAAAAAACAACAACAAAAACGTCATTTCCTTCACACACAAGCACCGTCTTCTAAATGAAGCCTTTCCTGATTTCCCCCTATGCCCTGCTAGTGTCTCCTTCCCAAACTACTGTCTATTTAAGTCCTTTGTATTTTTTTAGTTATTCTATTCACATTTATTCTGCATATACTTACATATATAACTTATCCATTTCCCTTCTCCCCCACCCCCCACATTAGAATGTAAGCTCTGTCTAAGGAAGGATTGTTTCATCTTTGTACTTGAACTCCAATGCCCAATGCGTAGTGGGTGCTTAATAAAGGCTTTTTGATGGATTGGCCATTTGGCCTTGTCATATCATAGATACGACATAGATCATAGGTCTAGGGATGAAGGGACTTTTCAGGTCATCTCATCCGACATCTTCATTTTATAGCCAAGGAAACTGAGGCCCAGAGACAGGCATGGCTGGCTCGAGATCACCCATGTAATTAGTGGCTGAGTTGGGGTGGAACAGAAGTTCTCTGACTCCAGAACACAGCCTTTTTCCCCTACGCTTTCTGAACAGGTCTCCCCCTTCCTCCACAGAGTCAGGCTTCCAGGATCATGCTGGAAGACCGTGTTCTCAGAATGAGCTGGCATCAAGCCAGTGCCTGGGATGGGCAAACCCAGCAGCTCCTTGTTGTCATCGGGTGGCCATAGGAACGAGGTGCTTGAGGCTAAAGGGCATTTGAATATATTGGGTGCTTTGGGCTACTGTTTCTGGTCAAGTAGTCAATCGTAAGCATTTAATAAACCAGCAACTGTGCAAAGTATTTAGGGTATAAAGACAATGAAATAGTATCTACCTTCACAGTACTGAAGATAACACGTACACATATAAAGATATACAAATTATATACAAAATGAATAAAAAGTATTTTGGGCAGGAGTTGCTAGTAGCTGGGAGATGGGAATCCAGAAAGGCTTCATGGGGGAGATTATGCTTGAGATAAGTTTTAAAGCAAGCTTTCAGTTCTGAGGTACAGGGGAGTGTGTGCCAGGCATGGAACATTGCCTATGCAAATGTAAAGAGGCAGGAGATGGAATATTATGCTTGAAGAACAGCAAGATGGCTACCTTGGCTAGACCATAGAGCTCCTGAAAAGGAGTAATGTATAATAAGCCTAGATTCTCTCAGACTGATGGATAAACGGGAGAAGCCAGTTCCTGCTCCTGAGTCTCCATGGAGAGGCCAAATGGTATCATGAGATGATTAGAGATATGGGCTTGAATCCTGGCTCATATGCTTATACATTGGCTGTGGAAGCCTGGGTAAATCATTTCACCCAATGCCTTTGTTTGTTCTCATTCCAAAGTGCCAGGAGCTGAGAAAAACAACGTGGCCCAGAACAGCTTACGAGGCTCAAAGAGAACCTGAAGAGTGTGCAGAGTAAAACATGGAGCAGGGAAGAAAGTAACAGGGACTGTTATTGTTAGCATATGCATCTGAGCACTGGTGCCCGCACATGCCCGTATACACACACACACACACACACACCCACATCTGCCAAGCAAATTTCATGCTACTTTAAAGGGAAATGTGACCAGATAGTCAATACCTCTAAAAGGCCAGAACAAGATGAAATTGGGTTATGTCTAAAAATAACTTCTTAATAACATTACTGCCTGTATTAATTGCTCATGGCTAGGCCATGCCAATATAATAAAAATGACAGTCCTACTCAAATTAATTTACCTGCCTGGTGCCACATGAATCAAACTGCCAAGAAGATTTTTTAGTAAAATTAGAAAAAATAATCACGAGATTCATCTGGAGGAACAAAAGATCAAGAATCTCAAGGGAAATAATGAAAAAAAGCGAGAAAGAAGTAGGCCTAGCAGAAGCAGACGGTCAACTATACTACACAACAGTAATCATCAAAACAATATGGTGATGGTTAAAAAACAGAAAAGGTGATTGACCAGTGGAACAGATTAGGTTCACAAGTTACATCGTCACATACTGATGATTGCATAGTGATAATTCCAAAGACCCCAGCTACTAAGATGAAGGCTCACTAGTGAACAAAACTTGTTGGGAAAACTGGAAAGAGGTCAGGTAGAAATTAAGGTTAGGCCAATGTCTCACGATCATATGGCACAATGAACTCCAAATGGATACATGACTTAGATAAAAAAGACATACCATAAACAAATTAAACAAGTAGGGAAGTAGATTCTTTTTTGCATCTATAGGGAAGGAAAAGATTCTTGACCCAACAAGGGGATCCAGAAGATGAAAAAGACAATTTTGATTACCTAACATCATGACACTTCTGCACAAACAAAATCAACGCAGGTAAAAATTTGAAAGGAAATAGTTAACTGGGGGAAATATCTTTGCAATGCATTTTTCTGATGAGAATTTGACATCCAAAATATGTAGGGAATTGATCCAATTCTACAAGAAAAAGGACCATTTTACAAGGGATAAATCAGAGGATGCAAACAGGCCGTTCTCAAGGGAAGAAACCCAAGTTATAAAGAACCATATGAAAAAAGGTTCCAATTGCTAATGATTAGATAAATGCAAATTAAAGCAACTCTGAGGTCCCTCATACCCATCATATCAACAAAGTTGAGAAAGGAAAATGACAGATGTTGGAGGGGCTGCAGGAAGACAGGCATACAAATGCATGTTGGTGAAACTAAATTGATCCAGCCATCCTGGAAAGCAATTTAGAACTATAACCCAAAAGGCACTCAACTGTACATACCCTTTGACCAAGAGATACTATTACTAAACTTATACCTCAAAGAGAGCAAAGACATATATGTAAAATATATACACATATACTATGTATACACACACACACATATATTTGTGGTGTCAAAGAACTAAAAACTAAGAGGGTGTCTATCAATTGAGGAATGGCTGAATATATTATAATACATAAATGTAGTGGAATATCATTTTGCCATAAGAAGTAATGAAGGAAAAGATTCAGAGAAATCTACCAAGACGTGAATGGATGAAGAACAAAATGAGCTGAACCAGTAGAAAGATTTATACAAGGACTATAACAATGTTAAGAAAAACAACTTTGAAAGACAAGAAACCTGATCAATGCACAACTAATCATGACTTCTGAAGACTGATTGTGAATCATGATTCCCGCCTTTCGACAGGTGATAGACTAGAGTTACAGACTGAGATATAATTAAGACATGGCCATTGTATGGATCTGATTTGCTTGACTGTGCTTATTCATTATGAAGGCAGCCTGGCTCCTACCCAATTAACAGCCTTGTGCTAGAGGAAAAGGTAACTCCTAATGGCAGAGAGAATGCTGATATGATGCTGTGGACTCATATGAGGAGTAGAGTTGATACCAGAACTACTGGGGGAAAAAACCACATGTGGTCTGAGAACCTTTTGGAGGGAGCCATGTGGAAAGACTTGGAAAGCTATAAACATGTAGGGAAATCCAACTCATCAATTCGTCCCTGATTTTCAGCTTCTTCCCAACCTCCCACCTCCCTGACTTTGAAAAGATAATTTCCTCTTAGATGTTTTGAACTGAAATCTTATCTTTCTTCCAGCAAAGAGCTCATTCACTCATTTCTTTTGTGGTATAATATATAATCTATACAATTCCAGTTTTTGTTTGCTGTTTTGCTTAAATAAAAGGGTTTACCTGGTATTTTTCTATTTGTAATGGTCTTTTGTGTAACTAGCATTTGGTGAGGGAAGGGCTAAGTGGTCAAGAATAAGCTGAATGATGTTCATCCCCTTATGAGCCACTGGGGAAGTAGCTTATGTTTTCAACAACAACAACAACAACAACAACAACAACAAAACATTGTGCCCCTAGACCAACAATTTTTGAAGTGTACGGATAGATATGAATTTAACCCAATTCCTTATTGGGAATAGGTGAGAGAAGGAGCAAAAACCCAGCTATGGCCCCCCTTTTGCTCCCCTCAAAGCAGAAAAAAACCTCCCTTAAAGAAAGACAGACCACATTCCAAAGACATCTGTCTATTCACACTACCCATGAGCCACATATCTAAACATTTAGACTCTCGTGTGGTCACCTAATTTTCCGAAAGCACACACGCCCAGCAAAGGAAAGGCTTTTAGTGTGTGTGTGAGCACGTGGAAGGGAGGAATAGCATGAGAAGGAGCATAATGATTGTGATGTCATGAAAAGAAGAAAGAAGAGATTGTCAATGAAACACTGAACATGCACAGAGGAGAACAGAAGAGGAGAACAGAAGAGCCTTCAGAGGGAGACAGACAAGGAGGGAGGCCATCTTTGGAACCAGCACGTTAAATACGAGGTGAACTGAAAACAAATGGCACATAGGAGAGACACAGTTTCACATGAAATCCTATTTTTCTGTTCTTTGTATTTTTTTAAGCAAATAAGCCCATTTATCCAAGTCAATAGCAAATAGAAATCAGAGAAGGCTTAAGATGAGAAGCAAACAGTACTCAAAGTGAAATGAACTCTCAGGTCTTCATTGATGGAAATGTTCCTGCTCATTGATTCGTGTCAAGTTTACAGTAATAATAAATAACAATGTAAACAAAAACAATAAACTACTAGATAGTAGGGGATATATGGACTGGGGTGGATGAGGGACATGGATGGATGCACATTTGAATGTTGGGGGTGTTTGAAAAGGAATCCTTCCTCTGAGATTGATAGTAGAACAGATTAGATCATATCTTAAAGTTTCTGCCAGTCCTCTCTTCTACATTAGAAATCTAAAATATTCGATATGGCCCATCTTTGCCAAAGTCACCCATCCTCAATATACCTCTCTTTCCTCTATATGGGCCCCATCATCCACATTTCTGAGCCCGTTCAGATGCTGAGATGCTAGGGTTCAGAGGCAGTGTGGTACAGTAGAAAGACCATTGGTTTTGAAGTCAGAGGAGCTGGGTTCAGAGGTAGCTTGGGGCTACCAAGATGACCTGTCACCCCTCCAGTCCTGTTTCCTCATCTGTAAAAGTGGGGGTTGGACTGGATGACCTGCCGACCCCTTTCCAGCTCTCAATCTGTGATCCCATGGTAGTAGAGCTAAATGAAACCAGAAACATTTGAGTGGAAGTACACGTTAAGGTCATTAATGGCTCCACGTGAGGAGGGAGGTCAATCATGAAGTGCCCATTCAACGTTTTTATCTCCAATATGCAAGAAGCCACAGATGGCATGCTCATCAGATTTGCAGATGGTCCATCAGGCTAGACTGATAAGCTGAAAATAAAATGAAATTTAATAAAGATAAATGTAAAGTTCTATGTTTGAGTTTTTGAGAATCAGTTTCACAAGTATGTGACTACACAGCAATCTGTTTGAAAAAAATCTGGTGAGTTAAGTGGATTGCAAAGTCAAGCATTCATTACAAGTTAACAACGGGTTATGGCAGCTGAAAAAAGTGAATCCAAACTTAGTCTGTGTTAAGAGAGTGATAGTTGGCCAGGACAAGAGAAGTCGTTATTCTTCTGTAATCACTTCTGGTCAGAATACATCTGGAGCGTTGTTTTCAGCTCTAGGATCGACATTTTGGGAAAGATCTTGACCAGCTGGAGAGCATTCAGAGCAGTAGCCACGATGGAAGGGGGACTGAAGAGCATGCGTGGAAGGACTGGCTCAAGGAACAAGGAAGAGGAGACTTGGCGGGGTTTGGGTGGGGTGGATATGAGAGCTGTCTTCAAGAATCACAAGCGCTGGAGTGAGAAAGAGGGATTAGACAGCAGTAGCAGCCACCACAATGAAAAGAGAACTGGATTTGAATGTAGAAGACCTCGGTTTATTTCCCAGATCTTCCTTCTTACTGATAATAGCTAGCATTTACGGAACACTTCAGAGTTGGTATAGCACTTTACCAATATTATCTCACTTGGTCCTCACAGCAATCCTGGGAGGTAGGTGCTATTATTATCCTCATTCTACAGATGAGGAAACTGAGGCTCTCGATGAGGTTAAGCGACTTGCCAAGGGTCTCAGTAAGTGATCGAGGCCAGATTTGAGTTCAGGTCCTAATTCCAGGGCAGCTACGTGGCCCAGTGGATAGAGCACTAGGCCTGAAGTCAGTAAGACTCCTCTTCTGGAGTAAACCCTCTCTTTTTGTTCTTGTCTCAAAATAAAATGGTCTCATCCCACTTGAGCCATCTCTGCCCATCAGTGGATTAAGTTTTAGCCTCATGGGATTCTAGACTTCCACATTATCTTAAGATTCTTAGACTCCCTCACCCCAATTAAGAGCCAGCCTCTTGGTTTTCTCCATTTCCTTGAGGTCTCTTTCTTTGACCTATTCTCCTAGTAATTTTTCTTCCCTTTCATTTCTTTTCATTCAAGTTCCACTCACCCTAAACAGTGAGATGACTATTCTTCAGGAAGAACGTGTTATGGACACAAATTCTGGATGTTTTCCATCCATGAGGATGACAGCATTGGGCAATTTCTAGTGTTTAACCTGACAAAGAGACACATCCACATAATGAGACTTAACTCAAAAGAGTTCTTAATTATCCTACACTCCAGTTGAATTTTAGAAAAGTTCCGATCAGAGAATATGCATCTGAAAAATAAGTGTCAAATTACCTTTGTCTCCAGTCAACCGTGCTGTGCCATTTTCCAAGAGAATTTTAATTTGATTCACAGCAGCTTGGTTTCTCCTGAGCCACTTATAGCCAATTTTGTGCTGGTACAGCTACATATTTTGTCAGCATATTCTTTGTAAATTCAAGGTCACCAATAAAAATAACTTATCAAAACAAGTTGGTAGGAAGGGGTGAGTGGAACAATTGGGGTAGAAATGTGTAGATTCCCAAGTGAACATTTAAAATGACACAGATTACTTGGGGGACATTTTTATAAGAGGGGTAATGTGGCATCCTGGACAGAGTGCTGGCTTTGGAACTAGGAAGACCTGGGTTCAAATCCCACCTCTGACAAATAGGGGCTTGTTTCAACAATTTGACTAGCAGCTGCTGGGAGGGTGAAAAACCAACACAAGCCCAACAGCAAGAACTCTGCAAGCCCAGGTTCTTTTGATCTGCTTTAGTAAGGAAAGCAATGTTAAGGAGTTAACAATCTTACTTTAATGCAACATACAAATATCATCCACTCAGCTCAGGGGGAAAAGCCAGCACCCTGAGCTTCAAAGCATATACAAACAGAGCAAATAAACACAAATCAACAGACAGATTTCTGTCTGACAAAATCACAATATACAGTTACCAGAGAAGCATCAACATCAAAGCCGGGGAGCTAATAACAACGGCTGGCCTGGAGTCATACACCACTCCTGCTGCGGCTCAGAGCTCCAACAAGAGAGAGCCAACCTCAGGGTTTATATGTCTTATTCAGGGACAAAGGCCAATCACACATGCGACTCACCCACGTGACCTAAAATTTTCACAAAAATGCAACTTAAACCCACGTGGTCTAAAAGCCTCTGATGTCACAAACATGTCACTCAAACCCATGTAAACTAGGCTTTCCCTTGAGGCAAGGAGGTCATCGAGGACTCCTAATTTAATCAAGGAAACAAAGGCCAAACTCTTCAAGGGCACTTGGTTGAATAAGTGCTAAGAGCCCATCTTGATTCCCAATACAGGGCTGTGTGACCATCTGCAAATCTCAGGGCTTTGACAACTCTCTGAAACTGTATGATACAAAAAAGGGGCCAGCCTGCTTTGTAGAAAGACTGCTCATGCAGGGCCTCCATACACCAATGGAATCCCAAGGACGGACTCCGTCTCTACCACTTATAAGGCATTGAGTGCTAACATTTGCCAGTTCCACGCATGGACCGCTTGGGCAGGTGACTGCATGAAGCTGTGAAAGGTGACTCCCAGAAGATGTGGAGTCAGGACAACGTGATGGTTGTTTCATCTGAGATAAGTAGGGCACGTTTTCCTCAGCTGGTTACGGTCATTGTTCTTCCTTCGTTTTTGAAGAGGGTGATAGTTGGCCAGAAAAAGTGAAGTTGTTCTGCTGTTGTCGAGTCCGGTCAGAGCGCATCTGAAGTGCTGTTTTCAGTCCTAGGATCAACATTTGGGAAAGATCTTGACCAAGTGGAGAGCACCCAGAGAAGTAACCAAGATGGGGAGGGGACTGAAGAACCTCATCATGGGGGATGTCTTGACTCAAGCATAAATTGCATTTAAGTGAGGCAAAGCTGCACATAGCTCATTTTACAGAAGTGAGAACCAAGGTTTAGAGAGGGCAAGTGATCTGTCTAAGGTCACAAAGCTAGGAGAGTCAGAGGAAAGACGAAGGAATTGGGGAGAGTGAAGCAGCCAGTGGTGGGGAGAATTAAGTGAAGCCCACTTACTCCACTTGTGACTCAGTTCTGGAGCTAGCTCAGTTTCTTTCTATTCAATTATGGGTCTTGTGAGAAAATTTTACTCAATTGTGGGAAGTGGGAGAAAATCGGATTGTCTCGTTTGGACCTAGCCCCCTGTGGCTGGGAAGCTGGACCATCTTGTGTTGGTAAGCAAAATGGGCTCCTTAGCACTTAGTTCAACAAGTGCCCTTGAAGAGTTTGGCTTTTGTTTTTGCTGAGTAATTCAGTGTATTTCATTGATTCTTACTAAGTGCTAAGCCCCAGGCCCAAACCCCTATTAGGTGTAAAACCTATGTGGGTGTAGATTGGCAACTAAGGTGGGGCCCAAGGTGGGGCTAACTCCAGGAAGGGCCTAGTTTACATGTCTGGGACAGCTGAGGCTCTTAGACCACGTGGGTTTAAGTCCCCTTCTTTGTGACGATTTTAGGGCACGTGAGTCGCATGTGTGACTCACCCCTGACACTGGCAAAGATATAAAAGCCAGGGGTTGGCCTCTTCTTCCTTGGAGCTCTTTGCTGAAGCA
>CM053624.1:9805849-9820805 GCA_028646595.1 Phalanger gymnotis | reverse complement strand
GCGCGTGACTCTGGGCCAGCCCTTGTTCTGAGCTCCTGGGCTGAACCTAGATGTTGGTAACTATGAATTGTATTGGGTCTGTCTGTTTGTAATTTGTTTAAGGGCTTTTGAGATGGTGTTGATGAGGAGACTTCAGGCAGCTGTAGCTAAGGAGCCCTCCAGCTTGTAAACCCAGATGCTAAGACTTTGTTGAACTCTGATAACTATGCATTGGGATTTGAATCAGACAAGGTCTGTCTGTTGATATTTGTAATTTGTTTGTATTTTGCTCTGAAGTTCAGGGTGCTGGCTTTTTCCTCTGAACTAAGTGAATGATATTTGTGTGCTGAATTAAAGTAAGCTTGTCAACTCCTTCATCTTGCTTTCCTTATTAAGGCAGATCAAAAGAATCTGCACTGTCGGCAGCTTTCTGGGTGCTGGCTGTGGGTGGATCTTTCCCCCCCACAGAAGCTGCTAGCCAGATTGTGGAAACACATCTCTGTCTGCTGCTTAGAGATTCCCTAACCAAAGACATTTTGGCCCAATACAGGCTTAACCTACCAAAATACGTTGCAGGCCCTGGCATAACAGACATGCTTTGCCTTGCTCTCTTGAGCGAACCTAAAATCTCCCTTCCTGTGTCAGCAAAGATGAAGCTGATCATGAATATTCTTCTGTTTATGACTGTCCAGGGCAGAGTGCCTTGGACCAGACACTATCTGGGAATAATGAGACTTTTTCTTATCTTGGTATTTTATGGACATGTGTTATGCTATAATATATGTATACATATACATATAGTCATGGTAACGATAAAAAGAGACACACATCTGAACCTATAATTTCAATTGATACCTTGACATTCTCTTATGCAATTAAGAAATTCCTTTCTCATATTATGATCAACATATATGGAGACTATAATTTTGGCTGACACAGGGAGGTAGGTGCTTAATAAATACTAGTTGACTGACAAATAAGTGGGTGACATAAATACCAAAGATTATTTTTCTTGTTTCCTGGTATCAGTTTGGGAATGTATATTTCCAAGTGGGAGGGATTTCCACTGTGTTTATCTGAAGCCCAAGTAATGAAGGAAGAAAGGAAATAAACATGTATTAGGTTACTGAGAACCAGGCATTGTGTTAAGCTACATGGATACAAATACAAGCAAAAAGAGACAGTCTCTCCCCTCAAGGACCTTGCAGTCTAGTGGAGAAGGGAGCTGAAAGGGGATAGAGAGGGGAGGCTTTCCAAACAGAGCTGGGAGGGTAATGAAGCATGGCTGGCCTGGCCCTCTCCACAAAGTGGAGGCTCTAGGAGGAATTGACCAATGAAAGAAGGGGCCAGGATGAGTCTTACAGAAGGCTATCCCAGGATGAGCAGGGGACAGAGATGGTAGGAAGTTCCAGAGGGAGGAGGCCCAGTAGGCAATGAGGGAAGCTCCAGGATGAGAAAGCAGTCAAGGCACGACTGGAAGTCCAGAAAGTCGGGAACAAGGCTGAGAGGTCATGTGAAACATCGAGCTGTTGGCTGTGTCAAGTCCCATCCATCTCGCGGCTCACACAAAGACAAAGTCAATCCAGGGACTGAAAATAGTAATAAAATGTGACATTAATAACATATGCAGCAGGAGCATTACTAAGAGGCCCATTAGTAGGTATGTATTTCCCAGGTGACCTATGATCATAATAAATCTGCCACTAAACCTTTGCTGATGTTGTCAGAGCTAAGAGAAGTGGCATAAATAGAGAATACGACCAGGGAAGACACCTTTGAGTCAGCATGCTTTTCAGCTCTTAATACTTCATCCCCAAATCAATATTCCTTAGAGATCCTGGTGTATAGTTTTCTTTTTCTGTTCCAAGTCTCCCTTGTTTATGTATCAGAACCATATCTGTGTCATAGAAGGAATTTGCTAGGTAGAACCCCCTTTTTTATCCTATTTTTTCAAACAAATTACGAAGTATTGGAACTAATCGTTCTTTAAATAGGGCAGGTAGGTGGCACAGTGGCTAGCGCACCAGGCCTGGAGTCAGGAAAATCTGAGTTCAAATCTGGCCTCAGATATGTACTAGCTGTGTGACCCTGGGCAAGTCACTTCATCCTGTTTGCCTCAGTTTCCTCACCTGTAAAATGAGCTGGAGAAGGAAATGGCAAACCACTTTAGTATCTTTGCCAAGAAAACTCCAAATGGGGTCACGAAGAGTTGGACACAATTGAACAACAACGACAAATTCTTTAAGTGTTTGGTAGAATTCACTTGTAAATCCATCAGGTCCTGGATTTATTTTTTTTCCTTTGGGAATTCTTTTATGGCTTGTTCAATTTCTTTTTCTAAGATAGGGTTATTTATTTCTAAGATAGTGTTATTTCCTGTTCTGTTCAACTGGACTGTAAGAAATGGGGAGAGCAGTTTTGTTTCCACAGAGTTCAAAGTATCCCTCTCCTCCTCCCCTCCCCTTAGCAGAATGTAAGTCAGGTCACTGATTAGAACTAGTTCTAATCAGAGCTCTGATCTAGCAGAGACCAGGCCTCTGGTTGGGTGAAAGGTTAGAGGCTTGTATGCATGCTTAAACGAGCCATTTGAGGAGGGCCTGATGTAGGCAGTCAGGAGGTTGCATCTGGCCAATGAAGACCCTGGTGGGGGGTCAATAAAAGGACTGGCGTCCATCTGAGTCCTTGTACTCTCTTGTACTTTGTTCATAGGATGTACCCATTTTATTCAGACCAAATAAATGTAAAATATAATTAAAATGTTCCTGGCTTCCCAATGAGTATTGTTTATTCCTAGACAATGTAAGTATGTTTCTAACATGGACTATCCAGTACTATATAAGGTCACATTTCATAGATCGCATGTCTTACAGATGAAGAGAAGAGGACTAGCAAATAGAAGAAAGTGCCCGAAGACCTGCATTCCCTGGCTGCACCTGCTGGTGTCTCCTTCCTAGGACGCAGGCTTTCATTTCAACCTGTGGACCCCAGTCACTCGCTTTCCTAGGATTGCTTCCTTTCTTGGAAGGATTATAAACTCCTCCCAGTAGAATGAAAACTCCTTTGGGATTTTCAATCCCCCTACCTAGCCTACCTAGTTTAAGCGCTTTCCACAATTAATGTTTCTGAATTGAGGGTTAGGTTTTTTTTAAGGATTTATTGCTTTTTTTTGCTAAACTATGCTAAACATTGCTAAAATGCCAAACATTTTAAAGACTATGACAAATAGAAGTGGAGAGAGCAGACAGCTCCATTTTACATATGTTTCTTGAGGAAAAATTATCAGTCTGTCTCCATTGTATATAGTAGCTTGTAGTTACAGGTTTATACTTGTCAAAATCATAATAAAGGAAGAGCCTTCTATTGTTCTGTTTGAACGTTTTTAACAAATGAATGCTATATCTTCTGAGAGACTTTCCAGGTAGCTAATTACGTGTTAACAGCCAATGAGCCTAGCCCTACTAAGTAAGAGGCATCGGTATGCTCTGCTGGTATAATTCCTCATGTGGAAGAAGCTGGAGAGCTTCTGGGAGAATCGTGGTGATGAGCAATGAAGTGCCCTGCAGAGATTTTGGAGCGTGTGTAAAGATGCATAAAGTGGTTCTGGTCCACTAACCACGTGGTGAACAAGAGCCCTGTGGCTGCACAGACAGAAGTAGGAGTCCCTAGTTGACCTTATCTCTTCTCTTGGTTTAACTTCATCCAGTCTGGCAGCTCTGCTGCTGGTGAGCCAGAAGGTTGAGGTCAGAGGCTTTGGACCTTCTCATCTGAGGCCAATGTGGAGTGTACCTAGAACCCTGAAAAAGAGATATAATAGCATCTCCTGCTCTGGGTTCTAGGGGTATTTCCGCTCTAACTCTCTCACTCAGGTGTAGTCCCTCTACTTTTAACCAGCAGTGACTAGTTCCTGGTTCTGCTTAACCAGTTAACATCAATTGCCTTTTGTCAGAGATATTTGCTTCAAAGGCATAATGAGAACAGAAGTGCAAGCCTTTCCTCCAACCACTCAGGAGCCCACTCTCAGCTTAGACCACCTCAGTCTCTGGGGACAGTGGGTTTAGGTTTCCCATGGCTTTGTTTCACCAATGTCACGTTCAAATGGACCGTGGCTGCTGGCCAAATCCCTGTCTCAGCTATTACTGGCTCAGGTGGGTGCTGAAGGTCACTTTTTGATCGTTAGAGATTCTCCAAGTGTACTGGCTGGACACCACTCCTGGACTTAGAAACTCACCAAGTCCTAGCTTCCAATCTCTGCCTACTAAAACAAAAGAAGGAAGCCTAAGGCAGGCAAAGACCCAAGGCTTGTATTCAGAAGGCACGTCGGCCTTGGGTGGGGAGACCTTTACAGCATTGTCTGGAATGCCACCAGACCAGAAGAAGCCAAACTAAGAGAGGAGATGAGGTTAATTAGTATCTTCAGAGTACCTTCAGGTCTGGCTATGAGCCTCAGTCAATCCAAGAATCCCTCCTACTCACCATATGGTCTGTGATACAGACTACACTCAGTCTCTCTAGGGCATGCACTTACACATCAGGGTCCCCAGCCTCTTCCATGTGAGGAATGATATCAGGGGAGCCTGTGAATGCCTGCTTATAATGGCCAGGATCATTAGCCAGGCTATTATCTCTCTAATCCTACACTCTGTTTTCTTTCCTCTTGTGGATAGGATTTGACATATTGATCATTTTCCTGGCAATTCATACATGCATTCCAGTTTAAATTCTATTTGGCCATCATAGATTAAATTCTCTTTTTCCTTCAAATTTTATTTTTCATTTGGAGCTCAAACACTAAAAAGGAGTCTTTCTAAACATAGCAGAACACAAAAAGGATTCTGTATGAAACAGGTATCTTCACTTAGCCTTGCTTGCTTTGAAAATAAGGCATACGTAATAAATTCTGCATGTTAATTGTAAAACTGTCCTGCTTTTCTGTGACTATTGTAAAGCTGAACTTCTATCTCTTCTGTGCTTAAAAAAAATACTTCAGTGGTTTTCATTCTAGGAGTTTCACCATTTCTAACCTTCACTTCTATCGCCCAATTAACGTAGAAAAAGAAGGGGGGAAATGTGTAACCACTGAATATAATAAAGCAAAATGAATATGCAAGTAGCCATGCCCCCAAATGGATGCCTCTTTTTGAACCTTGTGGCCATCGCTTCTCCGTCAGGAAGCACATAACATGCTTTATTCGAGGTCCTCTGGAGCCATGGTTGGTCATTGCTAGGATCAGAGTTATCAAGTATTGCAGAGTTGTTTTTCTTTACCATGTTGTTGCCCCTGTATAAACTGTCCTCTTGGCTCTACTCAGTCCTTTCTGCGTCAGTCCATACTTCTTATCTTTCATCATTTTTTATGGTGCAAGAATATTCTGTAATATTTCTATACCATAGTTTGCTCAGCCACTTCCCAGTTGTCTAAGAGGCATTCTAAAATATTCCCTTAGAGTCCAGTTCTTTTCTTCCCCCACTCTTTTTAATCCTCCCTTCAGGATCCGGAAGTTGGTTTTGCTTGTCTTACTCCTGCCGCCCAATATTATTCATCTTCAATCACCATCCTCTTTATCTCTCCTTGTTTTCCTTTTGAGTTTCATGTATTTTTATACCAAACTGACATTTCAGACAAGAGTGAAGTTCATCTGATACCATTCTCTCATCCCTTCTTTTTGTAGATTCCTCACATTCATCCCATTCTAAGAAATACCAGATAAACTGCAGCCCACTCTCGTCTTCTTTTCTACACTAGTACACTCCTTTTTACCCTCCCTTCCCTCTTCAAACTGTCAAAACAGAACTAATCCACCCCTTAGGCTTCTGTTTTTAGTATTCCACTCCCTCGATGTCCTTTGAAAACATTAAAGTTCTCTCTGAAATGACACCTATTTCTTCTCCCTTCTCTAGAATGTTAGCACTGCATCATTATATAACTCCTTTCAGTTGCTCAAATAAATATAGCTTTCTAGGTTTCTCCAGACTCTTGTGTTTGCATTTCAAAGTTTCTATTCAGTTCAGGGAGTCTAAATTATCTCTCCTTGACCTTTTTTTTTTCCTGGTCGGTTTTTTTTGTATGAGTTAAATTTTCTCCTACTTAAAAAAATTAAGTTTTGTTCTAATATTTCTTGCTATCTTATGGAGTCATTGGTATCTGGTTTGATCCATTCTAGTTTTCAAGGATTTCATTTCTTGGGTAAGGGTAAACTTCTCTATTAAATTATTAATTTTCTTTCTATTTTATTTTTACTCCAAAGCTTTTATTTCATTTTTTATCTCTTGCTTCATCTGTTCCAGGTATTCAAATAGTCCTTTCAAAAATCCACTTTTTAATTTCAGTTCCTGCTCACAGTTGTTATAGTGTTAGATTTGCAATACGTTTTTATACTGGCTAGTAGTGTTCTACTTTGACTTACTCATCTCTCCAGCTTTAGTTCCTGAATTGTGGCTTTAACCCAGTGTCCTGCTCTACCTCCTGTTTTACCCTGGATCACTTGGGTTTTGGCGCTGACCTTCACCTCCTGTGGGGGTGGATTGCCCCCACTCCTAGATTTTTGAGGTTCAGAATGCTGAATGTTCAGAACCTTCTCTGGCATCTAAGAACAGAAAGTTAGGAAACCCAGAACCCCTGGCTCTGGCTGTCTTAGTCTGAGCACTGGGGCACTGAAGTACCTTACTGACTGTTGCTGCTCCAAGGTCCTCATACTGTGGCTTTCTCAAGAGAGCCCTCTCCTATTTCTGTCTCTGGCCACTGAGCCTTGCAATGCCAGTTGCACTGAGGTCCTGGCTCTGGCTTTTTGGAGGAGGAAGAGGGGATGCAATAGGGGGGCCCTTTCCTCTTGCCTGTAGGCATCTGGCTAACTTTTTATGCAGTTCTGGGATGGAATATGTAATTTGCTGTTTTTTTCAGTAGATGTGGCAACTAGATGGCACAGTAGATAGAGCCCTGGGCCTAGAGTTAGAAAGACCTGAGTTCAAATCCAGCTGCAGACACTTGCTAGCTCTGGGATCCTGGGCAAGTCTCTTAACATTTGTCTGCCTCTGTTTCTTCAACTGTAAAATGAGGATAATCATAGTACCTACCATCAAGGTCTCCCACTACATCCAGAGTCATCTGCAGTCGTCTTGATCCATGTCTTGCCATTGGACCCAGATCGCTCCAGAGGAGAAAGTGAGGCTCATAAGTTTGCACAGCCCTCCCTCACTTAAATCCAATTCACTTGAGTGTCATGACATCACCTTTCTGATGTCATAGGGCTCTTAGAACAATGTTGTGAGGAGCCTATGAGGTTGGCACTTGGCACAGATCATGTGATATAGTAGGCACTTAATAAATGCTAATTCTTTCTTTCCTTCCCCTTCTTATTAGATTTCTTCATCAATATTCAGTCTAGTATAAACCTAGGGTTTTGATGTAATTGGTGGAGAGGAGTGGGACCAAATGCTTCCCATGTAGGAAGTCCCATAAATAATTCTCTTATGGACTGTTGTGCTCTATTGTGACTGTTTTACTTAGAGTTATAGAGTTGAGGCTGGGAAGGACCTTATAGAGGCTATGTAGTCCAAGCCCTTGTAAACTGAGGCAGATGCTTCCCCCAAAGAAGGAAGATTCCCAGAGAACTCAAAGGCCAGCTCTCAAGATGCAAATCCCTCTTTTCCCTAAAGGGAAGCAAACCAGAGGAAGATGATGCCTGTGAAATTAAAGAAGATTCTTATTAAACAGGGAAATAAGACACGTGCATAGGAAGAAGCAGTTAGCCTAATTGTTGAGCAGCTTGACTAAGTAGTTCGGGAGGGTGGCTGACACACCTTTTGAGCAAAGGGAGGCAGGGAATGAGGGAAATAGGTGGGGAATTAGGCTGGCTCCAGGAAGGAATGGGGCAGAGAGCCCTATTTCCGAGGGAAGAAGGAGATCCAGGACACAGGCAGACTGAGGAATTCTACGTGGCCTTTTGATACACAAATCAGAAGACATTCTTGGTAATCAGCAATCCTGACAGTCCCAGGCTTGAGCATAACCAATGAGATAAGGTGATGTCTCCAAAAACCATAAAATGGGATGTGCCCAAGAGCCTCATAAACAGCAGTCAAAAAGTGAGTCTCTGAAGATAAGGATGTCTCTTGAAGGTCCATAAACCATCAAATGACTCAGGGTCTATTTTAAGGCTGGTATGAGCTTAATTAGCTTGAGCTGCTGATTTTCTGCATGTCCAGTTGGGTTTCTCAGTCACTGCAAAGGATTGTTGGTATGTCAAGACATTCTGTGTCTTACTTAATACAGCCAGTCCTCATATAGCTCCTCTCAGTTACCTGGATAATTGGGGAACTCAAACAAGTCAAGGCAATTAATATATTCATTTACAAATTCACCTGTATACCCTTTATTTTACATATAAGAAAACCGAGGCCCAGAGAGGACAAAAGACTGGCCCAAGGTCACATAGGCAGTAAGTGGCATACCCAGGATGCAAATCCAGGTCGTTGTGGCCTAAGCGTAAGTAATTTTTGTTGTTGTCATTGTTAAAGTACAGTAGGCACCAATGAAGCCTAAAAATCCGATTAAAACTACTTTAATATTTGAAGTTTAAAAACAAATAAGCCAAGAATGAAAAGGGTACGAAATGCAACTCTCCTTCCACAGTTAAGAACTGAAGTTGGCATCCTATAGGCAGTGTGAGCTCCAGGAAGACATTTCTGAAGACCTTCTTCTACACCAGGCCAACACTTTTATAATTCAGGGAGGCAGATAATAAGCATTTATTAAGCATTTACTGTGTGCCAGGTACTGTGCTAAACACTGGGGATACAAATGATAGCAAAGAGAAAGACAGTCCTTGCCCCCAAGGCACTGACATTCTAATGGGGGAAGATAACATAAAAGGAAGCTGGAAAGTGAAGGAAAGAAGCTATCCAGAAAGAAGGGCACGGTGGGGAAGTCCCACGGGGCAGAAGCACAGCTTGGAGAGGAATGAAGCATGACCAACCTGGGATCAGACCCAAAACAAAGGACCAGTGGGAGAAGAGGGACAGCATGGCAGAGGGACTGTCCAGGGTGAAAAGGTTCAAGGCACTGAGTGAAGCTCCAGAAATCACCAGGCTTGAAAGCACAAGATAGGACTGAGCCAAGGTTCAGGGAGGACCACTGGTTGTGGCTACAAACAGCTATAAAAACCCCCCTAGCCCATCCAAGGTTCTACTACATCCCATTCCTCAGTGACGAATCCCCAAATTTTTTCTGCAGAAACTTTCACCAATCTCAAAACAACCCTAAAAACTAGGAAAGGCCCTTAAAACAAATAAAACTATAAAATTACATAAATAATCAGTTTAAAATGATGAGGAAATATTATTCGAGGACTCCTTAAAATTGAGGGCAGGGGAATAAAATAATTGTGATCGCCAGAATCAGTACTGGGAATATCGGGTCCACCAAGCTGACAATCTGTCTGACGTCGTTACCAGTCACCATCACAGGTCTAGACCGTCTGAATTCTCTCTGTCTGATCTACCATTCCTTGTCTCTAGTGAGCTACCACGTGATCGAAGGCATCTGACACCACAGCCTCATCTGGTCCAGCCAGCATTACATCATTAATATGATGGCAGACATTAGGGCTCCCTGAAAATGAAGCCTCTTTCAGACCTCTGCTGGCTACAATGTGGCAACATGAAGGAATAAGGCTGAGGGACAATGGTAAACAAAGACTGCCCTCTTTCTCAGATAAAAGCAAACGGATCCTGACTGGTCTCAGCCAAAGGGATGGGAAAAGCAGCCCAGGTGAGAACAACAACCCTGTACTAGTCACCTGGGGCCTGAACTATATTTGGGCTTCCTTGCTTGCAAGATTACGGACAGCTGTAGCAATTTTCATCATTACTTTATCCAGCTTCCTGGTAATCAGCTTTTAATCACCTGGTACCATCTGCCTCCTTCCACGACTAGGAAGTACATTCCCCCTCCCCACCCCTCCCAATGTTATTATTTACTACACAGGATAGTTCTCCTGACTCCCATTTACCCCTACCCACAGTAATGAGCAGACAAGCTATGCTAAGTGCCCGGACAGCTCCTGACTCCTAAGACGTTATAACATCTGGCATCCATAATGCCCTTCTCCTCCCCATCAGCCACCACAACTGAGTTTCAGACAAGGGATATTCCCCCTCCCCGCCTTCACCCCCAAACCAATCTTTCCCTCAATAGTTTGCTGCCCCACCCCAACAGAAAAGGAAGGGACCTATTTAGCAACCAATGGATGCCAGAATCCAGGATCCCCTCCCCCATCCATTTTTCGCACCACAGTAACTCAGGCATATTAAAACAGTCAAAACTCTGGGGGAACCTTGGCTTTCATCGTGGGAGGAATTATTCTAATGGTCTCTCGATTCTTAACTTGGAGCAGGGGATTGCACAGGTTGGATAGAAGTTTTCAAGGATTCACCAAAATACTGGTGCTGCTGAAGAACTCATTGCCCGGGTCCCTGATATCCCATACAATTTCACTAATATATTTGTAGGTCATTTATCCTACTTGTCTGCTACTACCAATGTTTATTACGGGGAGGAGGGTATCATCACCTTCTACTCACCTAACCCATCAATAGGCATCATGTCTCCAGGGTGCCCGAATGTGTGAACAGCTCTGTTTATCTGAACCGTGGCTAAGGCTGCCCCAATTATCCACTTAAATTTCACCAACTGGCCTGCTGAGGCTTGTGTGGTGGTCTGGCAGAGAAGATACAGCTCGATGCTCTACCAGAAAGGCATGATCTCCCTGGACCTGAAGTGGACTCACAATAAGGGCTGTGGGGAGGGACTAATCTCTTTAAAAACTTTGAAACTGCCCCCCCCAACTCGATCACATAATTGGGTATGGAGGGAAATCGTCTTTATAAGGGTAATAACAATCCCCCACTTTATCCACCTGAGATTTGCAAGAGCAAATCATTTGTCAGTTCTCCTTATTAGAGATGGATGGATTTCCGCAGCTGAAAAACACCAATCTGACAAGCTGGCAGGTACCACATCACCTCCAATCAGTTGGTTCGGTCACTTCAGTCGTGGGTTTTTTTTGGCAGAGACACTGGAGTGGTTTGCCATTTCCTTCTCCAGCTCATTTTACAGGTGAGGAAACAGAGGCAAACAGGGTGAAGTGACTTGCCCAGGGTCACACAACTGGCAAGTGTCTGAAGCCAGATTTGAATTCAGGAAGATGAGTCTTCCTGACTCCAGGCCTGCCACACTATCCACTGCACCCTACCTCCAATTAGACTCTACCCAGATTAGTCATTATTCTATTGTATCATTAACTTGTTTAAACTTCACTTGCAATCTTACAATTTCTTTCATATCAAAGGCTTACCCACCTTCTCCCTCCCCTATTTCAAGTCTTCCCTGGGGTTAAGTAGATACTCTTAAGCCAGAGTGATGTGAGGCTCAGGGGAGATAATGAACGTAAGCCCCTTGCCAAACCTCAAATACGAATTCCAGTATTATTATTATTTCTTATTAGCCCTCCTCGTTCCTCCGGCCTCCAGTCGATTATGATTCATTCCCCGAATATTCTGCTTTCCTCCTGCTGAACTCCAGCAATGTTTCTAGAACAATACAGGGTGTGCCGAGAAATGTTTCCCATTTGGGGGCTGTCTGCACAGACTTTTAATCGTTAACACTTGAGTCTACACAATCAATAAAACAATCCCCCAGTCGGAAGGATCGCCAGTTTCTGAAGTGTAAACGCTCACACTGAAAATTCAACAAGCAGTTTGTGGCTGGCGCTGGCTCGGGTGCCTGGTTTACTGCGCCCAATTCCAAAGGGCCTGATCTGAAACAGAGAGCATCCTTTTCTTTCTCACTCTGCCTACAATCCAGAGGGACCTCTTAAGCTGGTCATCAACAAACCAATTAAGGTGTAGCCCATCTGGCTTCATTGCCCCACTTTGAAAATGAAGAGCTCATTTCTGTCTGCTTCTAATTGCTCGATCTTCGAAGACCAAGTAGGTGAGGTTTATGTAATTAGCACAAGGTGCTTTTCAAATATGACCTCATTTGATGTTCAAAGGCTCCAGGAGGAAGGTGCTATTATCCCGTTTTACCAAGGAGGAAACTGAGGCAGAAGTTATATCACTCGCCCAGCCACACCACTAAGGCAGGATTTGAATTTGAGTCTTTCTGACCCCAGCTACAGTACTATTCCCCATACCACCCTGATACCTTTCTTCTTGCTTTGGCAATAGCTTTTCTCTAGATGACAAAAGGAAGCAAACGGTGCTTCCAGCATCAATTTCTCCTGTTGGAAAAACCTCATTTATCAATGAGAACTCCTTATTCCATAATATTTTCTGATCTTTCTAAACGAGGTGTGGGGGGGGGGGGGCGGCGTTGGCCACTGGAAAAAGGAATCCGGTTCTAAGCACCGCGTGACGCAAGGAGTTTAAGACCACTTAAAAGAAGAACAAACAGCCCAATTACTTCAGGCTAAGCTGAAATCTGGCTTTGTTTCAAAGGTTCAAGGTTTTGTTGTTTAAAATAAGCACTCAAGAGCCCCCAGAATGCAATTCAAACTACTTTAATAATCGAAGTTTTCAAACACATTATAAGAATAAAAAGGAAAACACAAAAAACACAACCGCATTCTCCTTCCACAGTCAGGAAGCCGGGGAAGCGTCCTGCAGGGCAGTCGGATGTCACTGGTCTTTTTCAGGGGCAATGAGGAGTCTGGTCACACACAGAAATACGTAACACGGAAGAATTGGAGCACACGGGCAAAAAACCGGTTAACAGGCTTCAGGAACCACTAGTGTTACAACCAATGGGGAAGGTGATATCGAAAGCCACTTTGCCCGCCTGCCCTCGGGGGTTTCCATTTTGTCTCAGCCCTACACCGTCCAAGCACTCCTGGCACTCCTGTGCTGGTACCGTGGGCTCGGCCTCTGGGTGGTGGCCGGGCCTGCAGAAGCTTCCCCTGCTCAGGACCATGCAGCCTTGGGGGAAGTGCAGCCATGGTCCCGGCATGCCTCCGCCATCTTCAGAGCAATGGGAATCCCCAAGGCCTCTCTAGTCCTGGTTACATGCATCACGGGATACGTAGTCATCTAAAACTAGGAACATTCACCTAAGACCACAAAACCAAACAGACACACACAGACAGGGACAGCCATTCAAATGGCTGCATGGGGGCCAGGTAGGAGACGGGGTATGGCCCCGCCTCCCACCCAACACTGGGGACCAGCTGGAACCAGTCTATGTGATTCCCAGCTGGGGAGGTAGAAAGCCCTTGCTTTTGACATCTACTGTGCTCTCATGGCCCAGTAGGGGGGAATCTTTCTTCAATCAACAGGCATTCACCAAGTGCTCACTATGTGCCAGGTACTGTGCCAAGTGCTGGGGATACAAAAAAGGAAAAAAAACCATACCAGTTCATACAGACAAACAGGGTTGGGGAAGGGAATCCATTGATGGGGCAAGTCCTTCACTTGAGGGCTCCCCTTTGGCCAAATGTGGTCCCCAAAGTTCCCACATGGCTGAACTGAATCCCTGGGTGCTCCAAAAATATCAGGTTATTGATAACTACCAAGGGGAGAATCACTCGATCATGGAGCTGAAAGACACCAAGGCTGTCCAGTCAAAGCCATTTGATGAACAAGAATTCAAAAATACACCAGGCTGGAAAGTGGCGGCCTAGCCTTGGGTGGACTGAAGGGGAACAGCAGCTCCTGCCCGAGGGTGGGGTTCAGCACGGAAGGAATAAAGAAGGGCAGGCAGCTGTGATGAGAAAGTGGGGAGGTTTGGAGAGCCCCTCCCATGAGTGTCTATGTGTGGAGGGTTCTTAATGTCACCCATAAGCTGACAGTTAGTTAGACGGAAACAAAGTTATACATTCACTAACCTCTAACTGAAATCAAGTAACTTTTTCAATCTTCAATTTAAGAAACCCAATCTTAGGAGGGTTCCACCTCCCTGCCAAAGGCTGAGGGGCTGAGCTGCCACCTCCCTCTCTCTCAGCAAATCCCCGGCCATCCCAAGCGCTCTCGTTCTCCCGAAGCCTCCTAGACTTCTAGCAGGATATGTCCTGGGCAGTCATTGTGGTGAAGAACAATTAGTTATGGATTCCAATCTCACCTGTCAATCACTGTCAAACCTCTGTCACTTCGGGTAAATCACTTAACTGCTTTGGGTCTAGGTGGAAAGGGGGTTTTCTTTGTGAGACTGGATGTCTGCTCCAGCTCCAGATCGAGGATCTCTGCCTACATTTTTCTCCACACCATGGGGGAGGGGGAGGGGGAGGGAAGGGCACCAAAACAACCCCCAGCTCCAAAAGAGTGGGGAAGGAGTCCTATTTTTTGTGTCCCCAGCACCGGGCACATAACAGAAGCACTTAACGGATGCCTGTTGAATTGAATTGAATGGATAGGGGGGAGGAGATAACACACGTAGGGACCTCTAAATACTAAGGAAGGCTAGAGACAGGAGAGCCTCCTGGCAGCCCCCAGAGAAGGGGCAGGAGGGAAAGGAGAGAAACCTAAAGAGATCTACGCCATCGGCAGGGGCACTCCCTGGGGGGCACAGAGAGGGTGCTCCCTTCGTCCATTCTGAGAATCCCCGGTCTTGAGGTGGAGGACCCTGAGCACACTAAAGCTAAAGAGAAGAGGAAGAGAGAAGAGACCTGCCCCATCCCGAGGGCAGAGGAGAAAGGGGGCGGTGCAGTCCGTCAGTCCGGCACAGGGGCAGCTTCCACCAGGCAGGTGGACGGCCTGGGTCTGGAAATCCTGGAGCGTTCAGGGCCAGGGCGAGGCGTCGGAAGGCCCCTGGGTGGGCTCCCTGCTCCCAGAGCGGCAGCGGAGGATGGAGCTGCTACCGGCAAGGCGCTGGAGAGAGCAGGTGAGATCTTCGGGCCCATCCTGGGCAGACCCGCCTCGGCGGACCACGGTCACAAGCCACTGACCGGACTGAGGTTGCTGCGCGGCCAGCAAGGGGCCCCAGCGATGG
>CM053624.1:9786841-9805349 GCA_028646595.1 Phalanger gymnotis | reverse complement strand
GGGGAAGGCCGGCCGCCGCCCGGGCAGCGCCCCGGGCCGGAGCCCGGAGCTGAGGCGGCGGCCGACTCAGACAGCGATGGCGATTGTTCTGGCTCTGGGTGGAGGCTGCGGAGAAAAAGACTGCAGTGGGAGCGGGAGGGGCGTGTCATGTGACCTCTTAAAGGGACAGTCCTAGTCTGACGCCCTAATCCACTTTCTCTGGGCTGCTCAGAGATGACCCTCGGCAGCCGCCGTCCTGCAGGGGGCGGGCACGGTCGCCATGGAGACGGGACGAGTTGTCCTGAGCCTGGTCTTTGTCCAATCTAGAGATGACAAGCAGCCCAAAGCCCCGGTCCGGGAGCCTGATCGGTTACACTCCCCGCCCCCACGGGCTCTGCCTCTGTTGCCTAGGTTACTCGTTCTGCGAAGGCAGATGCGATGTCTCACGCCATTGCAGGTGACTGCCAGCGCAGAGGCCGGCCAGCACCCTGAATGACAGACAGTGGATCCAATGGCGTCCACAGGCCGCGGCTTTGGGTTGAATATAGCGAGATGAAATTTGTTGCAAAAATGTGAAAGGCCTTTCCCTGGGTTCAAGAAATGGAATCACAGTCAACAAGCATTTATTAAGGGTCCACCACGTGCCAGGCACTATATTATCTGAAAAGCCCCGGGGTTGTGGAGGACTGCAAGGCCAAGGTGAGCCAGCGGAATGACCCGCAGTGGACAAAGCGAACGTGAAGGTGTGATGCTTAGAGAGGGACGTAGCTCCCGGGAAGAAGGAGAAGACAACAGGCCTGCTCTTTTGGTCTCTGGCTAGATCCCATCTGAGGGTTAGGTTCAGGTCCGGGAGCCACAGTTTAGGAAGGACATTGATGAGCTGGACGGTGTTCAGAAAAGAGAAACCAGGATTGTGAAGGGCCTGGCGTCTGTGCCAGAAGGATCTATTGAAGGAACTGGAGAGGTCATTCTGAAGGAGAAGACAACACTGCTGTGGTCAAATCTTTGACAAGCTGGCCTGTGGAAGAAGGATTCTATCTGCTCCCTTTGGCCTCTGGGGGCTGAACTAGGGTTCATGGGTGCAAGCTGCGAGCAAATTCAGGCTTGCTGTCAGGAAAGATGCCCTAAGAATTAAAGCTCTCTGTGCGTGGAATGACAGCACTTTGCAAACAGTATAAATACTAGCCACTATTGTTGCTGGTGGTGTTGTTATAACTGGGGTGGAGGGAGGGGCGTGGCAGAG
Source organism: Phalanger gymnotis (assembly GCA_028646595.1). Classification (NCBI taxonomy): domain Eukaryota; kingdom Metazoa; phylum Chordata; class Mammalia; order Diprotodontia; family Phalangeridae; genus Phalanger; species Phalanger gymnotis. The sequence continues at coordinate 9,804,127 of CM053624.1, read as the reverse complement.
CTCTGCCTCTCACTGGAAATCTTCAAGAAAAATCTTCAAGACACTTGTCGGTTTGTAATGGTGGGGGGATTCTTCTTCCAGTATAACTAGAGCCCTGGGCCTGAAGTCAGGAAAACGTGAACTCAAATCCAGCCTCAGATACTCGCTGTGTGACCTTGGACAAGTTACTTAACCATAATTTGTCTCAGTTTCCCTAACTGTAAAATGGGGGTATTGATAGCACCTACCTCCCAGGGTAGCTGTATGAAGATCAAATAAGACCATATTTGTAAAGTGCTTAGCCTGTAGTAGATGCTATGTAAATGCTTATTTCTTTCTCTTTCCTCTGGGTTTCCTTGCAACTCTGAAATCCTGTGAGAGGCTCTCTCCTTTCACCCTTCCAGTATTTTTTTGGTAGTTATTGTGGCTGGAGGGGGCAAATTCAAAGCACTTTGAGAAGATTGTCATACGAGCTTAGCCCTGTGTCCTTAGGGAGGTATGCGAAAAAGGCAGTGAGGGAATTTGGGAAAAATGCCATGAAGGTTAGTGTTTTACTCCTCCCTGTCATTCTCCCTCATGTGAGGATTTCTTGGTCGGAGATATATAAACATAACACAATGTAGGATCAGTTTACTGGGATGAAAGGTGGAAGACGATCTCTCCATCCTTATGTCTGATCTGAACCATAGCAGGATTTGGTTCTTATCAGCTGTATGTATTCTGAAGCTAGGTGGTGAAGCCGATAGAGAGCAGGGCCTGTAGTCAGGAAGACTGATCTTGTGGAATTCAAATCCTGCTTGAGACACTTACTAGCTGTGTGACCCTGGGTAAGTCACTTATCCCGGTGTGCTTCAGTTTCCTCTTCTGTAAAATGAGTTAGAGAAGGAAATGGCACCCCAATATCTTTACCAAGAAAACCCCAAATGGGATCATGAAACGTCAGATGCAACTGAACAATAATGAAGGGCATAAATTGGTTCTCTAGTAAATACAGCAATTTTCCCTCATCAGAAAAGGTATGGTTTTTTTAATCTACATTACCCCACTGGTTCCACACCTCTCTCAAAAATGCAGGACTTGTCTCTCCATGTCACTTGTATAGCATTGCCTGGCTCATCCCACCCCCACCCCACCCCCATGATTCCCCTTAGCTAATATTTTCTGTTGAATACATTTACTATTTCAGCTGTGTCCTCCCTCATCTCCATTCCCATTCCTGTTCCACTCTCCATTCCCAGACTAACCAACCTAAAGTTCTCATTTTGCCTGGTTGATTGATCCTGACAGATCGGCTCTATAATTCTGAGCGCTGGGCTTCCTACCCACCTGGTTCTTATTCTGCCCAGGCCTTTTCCATTCAGTCATCACCAGAGTGCTGGCTGAGCATATTACAATGTATTTCCTTTCTCCATCCTTTCCTCAGTAGAAATAAGAGTAAAAATGACCGGCCCCTAGTGTTGGAGGTAAATAAGTCATGAAAGGGTGTATTGGGTGGGGACTGGGAGCATGTAGAATTGTAGGAACATCATCTCACTCACTGGGCCTTGGTGTTCAAAGTTGGGAGAGATAATGGAGAATCTGGATGTGTGTATATGGGGGAGACGTGTGTTTGACCACCATAGCTGTCTTCAAGTATGTGAAGGATGTCACATGGAAGAGAGATTGGACAAACCAACTTTTATTTAACTACTTGGCACATATTTTTGTATCCCATTTATATTCATGCTGTATATAGGTCTTGCTTTCTCCTCCATTAGAATGTAACCTCCTTGAGGGTAGGATTTGTTGCATTCTTTGTACTTGTATCCACCACACATAGTATGGTGCCTGGCACGTAGTAGGCACTTGCTGATTGATTGACAGGTTCTGCCTGGCCTTAGGGGGCTGAACTAGAGGTCAGGAATAGAAGTTGTAAAGAGGAAAATTTTTATTTAGAAACGGAATTAAGGTTAGGAAAAGCTTCCTGAGGAGAGCTGTCCAAAGTGGAAATGGCTGTCTCAGGAGGTAGTGAGCTCTCATTAGAGGTCTTCAGGGAAAGGCTAGACAGCAACCGATGTTGTGATGGGATTCTAGGTCCACTGAACCTACTTTAACAAAAGGCAACCCAGTACAATGGAAGGAGATTTGGATTTAGTGTCTGAGCTCGGGTTCAAAATCTGCTTATTACATTCCGTTGAGTCACTTGGCCTCTCTGAGGCTCAGTTTTCTTGTGAAGTGAGAAGGTTAAATGATGGATTCTAAGGGTCTTTCAGTTCTAAAATCTAGAATCCTACGGTAACAACCAAAGTTTGCTGATAGGCAGAAATGAGGTGATTTATATAAAGGCATTTTGCATTTAAAGAATCAAATACATAGGTGTTGTTACCATTTGGGGTCAGTTGTGCAGCCTCTAAGTTTCCTTCTGATTCTGGGATTCTGGGAGGGGACTGACCCTGACTATCCTCCTGAGATGGCTCTCCCCCCACCTCCCTTGCTGACAGTGACTTGCTGTGCTACTTTGTGCAAGACGGTGAATGTCTCTGAAACCCAATGTCTGCCTGTGTAAATTAGGCTAATGATATTTGCCCTCCATACTTCATAGAATGCTAGGAAGGAAAAGATGAGATAATTAATGGCAGAGAACTTTGGATGTAAAGATTGCTATGAAAATAAAACATCACCAAAAACTACTCACCAATTTTGATTGCTTCCTTCTAACACATTTTGAAATACTTAATATGGGCAAGGCATTGTGTTGAGTACTATAGGGCATACAAAGTTGTATAAAACTGCCTCCCTCCCTACCCTCCAGAAGTTCATAAGCTCCTGGATTTGTATAATTTAATTGCTGATGTCTCATCTCTTGGAAAACAGAATTAGAGGAGGCAGTGTAGGGTAAAGGCCAGGAGAGGAAGAAGGTATGGAAACATGGGGAAATGACCCTGAGGCATAATGCTGAGTTGAGGGATTAGATTGCGAACTGAGCTTCTTAATGAATAATAATGACTAAGGAGGCAGCCACCCTGTTTAGCAACAACAGAGGTTTCTGAACACACAGATCTCCAGTGCCTGTCCCGGGTTCAGTATATGGTATTACATAATAATAAAAGGTAAGCTCCTGGAAGGCAGGGACTATTTGATTTTTGTCTTGATACTCCCTGTGCCTGGCACTTGGGAGAAACTTGTTCAAGGCTCTCTGAATGACAGAGTCTTGAGTGGGGCCCTTCAGGACACTACAGAAGAGGGAAAGAATGGTTGTCCAAAAGAAGACTGGGAGTGGGCATGGCTATTCTGGAGGTGAAAAGGCTTCTGTTTTCAAATGTTGGAAGGGGTGTTATGTGGGGGAGGGATCGGCTGTGTTCTGTTTGAGCCCAGAGGGCAGAACCAGGAAAGCCGTGGGTAGCAGTTGTAAAGAGGAAAGCTCAGGCTTGATGGCAGTCACCATCTTCTAGTGAGAGCCGCCTGGAGTAGAATCCTCTGCCTTGAGAGGCCAGAGAAGTCTCCAAGTCTCCAAGGACAAGCTGGTTCTCTTCTTATCAGGTACGTTATGGTGGGGATTGATCTTTTGGTGGAGGGGGTTGGCCGAGCTGCTCAGGCCTCTTCCAACTCTTCCTCCTGGGATGAAGGACCAGGCCGGTGCCTGGAGGATAGTAGGTACTGAAGAAATCCTGCCCCATCCCATTGGCTGCTAAGCTAGTAAGTCTCCAAGGGGAGATCTGAAGCCAGAGTCCTCTCTAACCGATTCTCAGGGCTCTTCCTGCTGCATGCCACTTACCACACCGCTCTCCTGGCAAGACCTAGATACAGAATGCCCAGGAGCAGGACAGCTCAGAAGCACCACCCTGAGGACACACCCGAAGCACCATTTCCTGGCCTACCACAGATCTGTGCACCATTGGGATTCCACCAGGCACTCTGGCAAGAAGGGCTAACATGGAGGAGCTCCACAGACAGTGGAGAGCTTTTTCATACAAACAATATGGAAAGGGCTTCTAGGCAGGTAGGGATCTCATCCATGCCTAGACACAGGGCTCTCACCACCATGGCAGCATCTGGAGGATAAATCCACCCATCTCTAGACTTCAATTTCTTCACCTGTAACATAGGAAATTTGAGCTTGACATAGGTCCCTTCCAGATCTAATGAGCCAAGAGCTAACAACATCTTGGCTTATTGTCTAATGACCCAAATATATGCTTGAATGGATTTGCTTCCCAACTGGCAATACCAGGAGAGTAGTGGGGCAGACAGAGAGAGAGAGCCTCACTGCTCCTTGGCGTTGGCACAGCTGATTGACTCATGTGGCTGCAGTGAGATAATGAAGAAGGCTCTATGCCAAATTTCCCATGACACAGACCAATTCAGATGTTTTTCTAGCACCAGCTCATGTTTATAGTTTTGAAAGCAGGAACAGAAATGTATTCTGAGGAGGGGCACATGGCCTCATTCCCTGCTCCTCAAACTCTGAACCTATTTAAAAATGTACATGCAGAAAGAAATATGATCACATCTAAGGTCAATATCTCAAACTTGGCGTGAGAGAAATTGTGAAGGAGGCTTCTGGTTTGGGACATTAAGACAGCCTGAGTCTGAGAATCTGCATCACTGGGTAGTCATTCAATTACTGCCCATTTTCAACCTGAACAGGGAGGTGGAAGACTGAAAAGCCTGTGAGGTAGACACATAGCACCGACTCCCCTTCCCATTGCTTCCTGCCCTTTTGTCTCCTCATCTTCTCTTGTGAGCAATTTCCCCTAAACTCTTAATGATATAATTAGAAGCTGGAAATAAAAATACCAGCCAATAGGGAGGGAGGGCGCTGTGGACAAAGCAGGCACCCAAGGGAGATAGGCATTAATGGGGTCAAAGTCATGTGTCACATAATTAGCCTTAGTCAGGCCAAAATCCACCTCATCCTCTGCGTTCAGGACCAAAAGAGAGAGTGTTCTATTGGTCCATTCAGGGATCTGCTCTCTAGAATGCACTAGACTTTCCCTATTTTCTAGGGTAGCTCTTTCAGGACTAGATGCTGTGTGTAGAGTAGACTATGTTAAATGCTCCCAATAGTTTGCTGCTGGATCCTGGAAAGCATTAATTAGCTTAATCTGCATTGACATGCCACGGACTGAGGCTGCAGGGCGATGAGCGATGCCAATAAGTAGCTTAGGTTAGTACATAAGGAATGTATAATGTCACTACCACCCACAATCAGACACAATGATATAGGGCTGGACCACAATCCCCAATCCTTATCCTGGAAAGACAGGGCATGCACAACGAGGGAACAGCTCCTTGAGGGCAGGGATCATTTGGGTTGGTCTTTGTATGATTCATGTATGTGAATGTATGGATGTAGATGCCTGGGAAACATCTGCATAGAGACGATCCTTGAACCCATGGGGGCTGATGAGATCACCAAGTAAGACAATCTATAGAGAAAAGGGGGCTCTGTACAGGAAGCTCTACAATGTAATCTTGCCTATGAGACCTATCCCCTCCATCCCCAGTGGAGATGCCCTCTGAAATAAGAGTGGAGAACTCACCCCCGTAAACCTCTTCATATCCAACCTCCTCTGGGTACTCAGTTGCCTTTTCTGCAATCAGGAAGCAGAGTATGGTTGTATCTGAGGGGAGTCAGCCATTATGTGAGTATGTGGGGGCACTCAGCATCTCTTAGGGATTCCAAAGGACTGGAGCAGGAGGTTAGAAGTGGCCAGAAAATCATATCATGGATATTTGTCTGCAGAGTGTAAAGGTAAGGGATGGATGGCTAATGAGTAAGAATGAATTTGGAAAAGGCTCCATGGAAATTGCTCTGAATACACAAACAACAGCAGTCTTCATCATAAAGGACCCTGAAGGGCCTATTTGTTTGTAGCCCAATTTGAAATGATTCTCAACCAAGAAAGTGCTTGGAATTTGCACTAACCAAGTCAGCACTGGAATACTGCTTTAGTTTGGAAATGTCCCTGTCTAGGACAAAGTGGTAAGGCAGTTAATGAGGAAAGCAGGCAGTTAGCCTAGGTCCTACAGGAAAAGTTAAACAGATACTAGCTTAATGATGTAGTGGGATGCAGGTTTGGCACACTAGAATGTATCCCTTCAAACTCAGTCCCCATATTTGAATTTGAGTTAGCATATTAGTTCAAATCCTTGTTCCCGGTTAAAACCAAATCAAACCCTCCTTTGCTATATAAGCCATATTTAAATTGAGGAAACGTCGTTATTTGTTAGTTAGGTAGTTTCCTGCCCTTGGCCGCCGATGGCATGGAGTCGAGGGGCTGGTCTGTGAGATAAAGCTATTAGTTTTAGTTAGGAGCAGTCACGAAAAGCCACAGTGGCTCAGGAAAGAAGAGAAGTTTTATGCTCCAAAGACCTGGGTTCTGGCCTGTGTCATTCTTAGGTATGTAACTTTGGGCAGCTAGGTGGCTCAGTGGTTGGAGCTCTGGGACTGGAGTCAGGGAAACCTGACTTCAGATTTGGCCTCAGACACTTACTAGTGGTGTGACCCTCGTCAAGTCACTTAACCCTGTTGGCCTGTTTCCTCATTTGTAAAATAAGCTGGAGAAGGAAATGGCAAACCCCTCCATCATCTTTGCTAAGAAAACCCCCGATGGGGTCATAAAGAGCCAGACACGACCGAATGACGACCTTGGATAGTTCATTTCTCTTTGAGTCTCCATTTCCATATCCGTAGAATGACAGGGCTGCATGAAATAAAAGCCAGCATCTCTCTAGGATCTTCTCTATGACCAGACGCTCTTTGGGGTCCACTTTTGGCTACAAATCTTTTGCTCCTTTAATCTGTGATGAGATAAAAACTTACCCACAGCGTGCATGAGCAGACAATGTAAAGACTTGAGATTTTTAACATACTCCATGAAATAGTGACTTTTAAATTGCTTCCTATTAAAAGCCTGAGATTGTCCTCAGGGCCTGTGCTTTCCCTCAGCTTCCTTTGATACTTCCAGCCTAACCTCATGGAATAGGGAAAATTTTGGTGTCAGTAACCAGTGTCCCCCAGTGTTGTCGCTGGAGCTTCCTGTTTCTAGCAAGCCTCAACATAATGAGTGTCAGCTTGTTACAGGAAGACTGACAAGGGAAGAAAGGAGCAGGGCTCTCTCCATTGTACCTGCTGCTTCAAGGCCTATGTGCCAATGAAGGGGGTTCGCCCCCAATATCTGCCTGCCTGCTTGGTCCCCATGACACGCAGATCCATCTATTTCATCTGGCTTCATATACGGAAATATTCAGGCATTTGTTTGGTGCTAAAAGCCAGAAACCAGAACAAATTCTAGACCTCACTAGTGATAGCAGGGCAAGGTTGCTCTAGATCAATGGTGTGGTGTCAAACTCCAATACAAATGGGCCATTAAGGGATCCCTGAGGGTGCAAAATGACTTGGAAAACCACATATTAACAGCATCTATGTTTTGTTGTATTTTTATCTGTTTTATTGAATATTTTCCAAATACATTTTCATCTGGTTCCCCTTCTCATCTACAGCCTACTCTCTATCATGTGGCTTGGATTATGACAGGCAGAGTAGTGCCGGCCCAGAGGAGGATTTACTATTAGGAGACTTGGGTTCGAATTCTGCCACTTACTCCCAGATTACCCTGTACAGTCCAGAGGATCAGAGTTTTACAGCTGAAAGGGACCTTAGACATCATCGAATCCAACCTACGCATTTCATGGTTGAGGAAACTGAGGCCCAGAGAGAAAAGGTGAGTTGGCAGTGGACGCAGAGTCAGTATGCGGGGGTCTAGATCTGAACGAATGACTCCACAGCCCGGGTTCTGGACCCTGCAGGCTGCACTCTGACTGTCCAGACTGACGGTCTCTCCCACACCACAGAAACTTCTTGAGTGGGAAGGAGCACCTGGACCTTGTGGCCGCTTCCAAGTTCTCACTGGCCAGTTCCTAGCAGATGCTCCCTTTAAGGAAGACATCCACACCAGCCGGCTCTTCATTTCAGTCCAGCCTACGCGCCTGAGTGCCCAGACCCTGCGTGGGGGAACCCATTTCCGATGTGTGTGTGTGGGGGGGGGTCATCTTCCTCCATTAGAACGTAGGCTTCTTGAGAGCTAGGATTCCCTGTCTTTCTGCTTCAGTTCCCATTTCCAGGTCTTAGCGCTGTGTGCGGCACAAGCTAACTTGACTTGCTTTTCTCTCTGGGTCTCAGACTCATGGTCTCTGAAATGACTGGGGTGGGGGTTGGTGGTTTAGACTAAGCCATCTCTAAGCTCCCTAATCGAGATCCCTCAGGGATTTGGAGCTGTGAGGCTTGGGTTCAAATTCAGACAGTCTTTTAGTATTTATGGGGAGATCTTGCAGAAGGCATGGATTTTAGATCCTAAAAGGATTTCAGAGGGAATGCAATCCAACATCTTCCACAGCAGGGGACTGATGCCCAGGGATGGGAAGTGTCCTGTAGGCGGTCACATGAGTGGCTGAGCCAGGATGGGAAACCCAGGGTCCCTGACTGCCAATTCCAGAGGGCTTTATGTGGAAACACGATGGATGCATCATCATCACCATCACCATCACCACCATCACTACCATCATCACCAAGGCGCCACATCCCAGAATGAGAATCCAATGAGACAAAGCGACTCAAGTCCCCTGCACATCTTTTAAGAGATACAGAAGCACCAGCGCTTCTTTCGGGCTCCCTAGGACTTCCTCCAGGTCGTTCACCCGCAAACATTAAGCGCTTGCTGTGTGCCTGGGGCTGCAGCGAGCCCGGGAGCTACAAGGACCAGAGGCCGGCTTGGGTTCAGGAGCTTATTTTCTGCAGGTGCACGTACACACGGGTCTGCGGGCATCAGCCGGTGAGCCGAGGGGGCAGGGACACATTCAGGGCTTGTTGGCCGACTGAGGGACCAAGAAGTCCTGGGATTTGGAGCAGCAGGGGGTCCTAGAGAGCCCGGAAGAAGCGCTGGGGCTTCTGTATCTCTGGAAGGCGTGCAGGGGACTCGAGCTGCTTTGTCTCATTGGATTCCCTCCCCCGCCCGCTCCTTTCCGCCTCTGGGGCTCCCATCATTCTCTTCCGAGCCCAGCCCCGGGCCGAGGTTCCGGGTGCAAACGGCTCTGCAAACCGGAAAGAGCCCTCTAGGCCTGCAAGATTCGTGGACGAAGTCCAAGGGGCAGAAGGGAGCAAGAGCGAATTCTAGGCACTGAAAACAGCCGGGGCAAAGGCGCGGAGACGGGAGATGGAAGGCCGGCTGCCTCAGTTTCCCAATCTGTTAAACGGGGCAGCAGGGCTGGGGTGGTCTGAGGAGCCCATTCCCACCCGAACAGCCTCAAATAGGGGCCTGGAGCGGGAGCGCCGGGAAGGTCCGCAGCAGCCGACCTAGAGGTACCAATGTTCAACTGCCTGCGCCTGCGCAGGAGCGGCTGGAAGCCCCGCCGTCACTCCCCCCCCGCCCTTCCATCCAGAAGAGCCCACGCTAGGCGGAGGCGGGGGTGGAGCGCGGCGGCGCGAGGCGGGGGCGGGGCGAACAGGGCGGTGTGAGGAGGGAGAGGTGGAGCCGCCAGCGGCCGCCTCTGCGCATGCGTCCATGGCCGCGCCTGCTTAGTTCCGGGCGGGAGTCGGTTGGCCCCCGGCCCGGAAGGCCCGCCCCGCCCCCGCAAGGCCTGCCCCGCCCCCGCGGAAGCGTCGGTGCGGCGGAGCTAGGCAAGTCGCGATGCTCCCCCTGAGGCGGCGCCAGCGGCGGCGGCTGCGCTCGGGGCTCGGGGGCCCGGGCGCCGCGGTGTTGCTGGTCTGTGCGGCGGCCTGCGCCCTGGCGGAGCGGGCGCCCGCGGGCCGCGCGTCAGCGCTGAGCGCGTATTTCGGCACCAAGAGCCGCTACGAGGATGTGGCGCGGCCGCGGGCCGGACCCGGGCCGGGGCCCGCGGGCCCGTGCGCGCCGCTGCAGCTCGTGGCCCTGGTGCGCCACGGCACCCGCTACCCCACGGCCAAGCAGGTGGGCCGCCTGCGGGCGCTGCGCGGGCTGCTGCTGCGCTCGGGCTCGCCCGGGCCGGGCCTGGCGGGCGCGCTGGCGCGCTGGCCGCTGGCCTACGAGGACTGGATGGACGGGCAGCTGGTGGACAAGGGACGGCGCGACATGCGCCAGCTGGCCGCCCGCCTGGCTGCGCGCTTCCCGCCGCTGCTGGGTCGCGCCGGCCTGGCGCGCGTGCGCCTAGTGTCCAGCTCCAAGCCGCGCTGCGTGGACAGCGCCGTGGCCTTCGCGCGGGGCCTCTGGGCGCACGGCCACCCGGACCGACCGGAGCCCGAGCCGGCAGGTGGGTAGCGCGCCTGCCCGCCCCTTGTGCAGGCGGGCCCGAGAGCACCCCCCCCGCTGGCCTCCAGGGGTGGGAGTGGGGGGCACGCTGTGGGTCATCGGGCCAGGACCGCCTGGTCAGCGCCTACGGGCGGAGCGCCCCGGCTCACGTGCCGCGAGGGAGACCCCCCCCCCACCGGCCCCTCCGTCCACCCGGGCCTCGACATCCTGGCCTGGGTCTCTGGCCTGATGGCCCCCCCGCTTCTGGTGCTCCCCCCGGGCCGCTGGGTCTGCGTTGGAGCTGCGGCAGATGCTTTCTAGCCCTAGATCGCGGGGTGCGTGTGACAAAGGAGCACGGCTGTATTAAACAGTTACCAAAACCTGGGCTCCGGAGCCAGCCCCGGGTAGGGAGCGAGGCATCAGAGCGGAGAGCGTGGATGGGGACAGTCATCTCGTGGTCTTGGCTAGGTAACCTCCTCATCTGCAAGATTACGGCAACTCGCGTGATGCTTTCATGGCACGTTCTCTGATTCATAAAACACCGGCCGTAAGTGGTTAGTAATACGATCGCCCCGTTCTACAAACCAGGGAACCCGCCTCTTGGAAGGTTGGTAGTGTGGCCTGTAGTAGTAATTGTAGACTTTGGATCTGTGACCTCATTCACCTGGGTGCTGGTTATTGACGTGACCACCTCCATTCTACAGATGAGCAAGCTGAGGCTTAGGAAGATTATTAGTAGTGGTAATAATGAAGTTTGCCCCTATGATCCCATCCACCAGGGCCTCCATCACACAGACATAGCTTTGCCCCATCCTCAGGTTTCGTGGCGGCCCATGTATTCTCCATGGAGGATCTCCGACTTGGGATTAAGAGTCTTAGTAGGTGGATCGCCCCCTTGTTAGCATGGCACATTAACTCCGTGCCTTTTAATACCACTTATTACACAAAGATTGTGTCTGCTCGGATGTTACAGCTGTGACCACGGGGGTGACACGGCCCTTGAGGGTTCACCAAGTGCTTTCCCTTGGGAGGGACCTGACCAGAGGGATAAGAGTAGGTGTGAGAAAGGACTGGAGGGCTTTTACAGAAGGCTGAAGACTGGAGTGCTAGGGTTAACCTCTTTGTACTGATGTAGGAAGCGGGAAGTCACCCGCCTCAGGCCGCACCATTAGTAAGTGGAGGAGTAGGGATGGAAGCCAGGTCTCCTGATTCCCAGGTTCAATGCATTCATCATTTTACTTGAGCTCATCTCATTGGTGTGGTTAGTGCTTAGACCACCTTCTTTCCTGGATCTATATTAATTCCTCCTCCTGACTAGCATTCTTTTGGTGTTCTAACACTTCAGCAGCTTCCACAGTTCACCTCTTTACCTTATCTGCCCCATTCCACCTTTATGCTCTGCTAGTCTTATTGGCTGTAAGAAGTCTGAATGTAGGATGATGTGTCTTATCATGCTGTTCCAATGTTCAGACCTCCACCCTGTAGATTCAGAAGCTACTATTGCCTTGAAAAACTGCCTTGTTTGTAAGTTTTTCTAGAAGAAAGTGGTGGTGGTGGTTTTACTGGCTGGCTCAATAGGCTGGTGCACTTGTGAGGCCAGGGCTCAACTTTCTGCTGCTAAGTTTTGTCCTTTCTTTTCACCTCCTTTCTTTTATACATCCCTTCTCTCCACTCAGAGCTACTGCACTGATGGACACCCTTGTCCCCTCCCGCCTGGGCTCCTGCAGTGGCTTTCTGATTGGTCTCTGCCTCAGCGGTCTCCCCCCCCCCCATTATCCTCTTAGCTCTCCGGGTGATCTTCCTAAACCGGGGGTCTGACCTTGTTACCCCAATACTCAGTACATTTCAGTGCTCTCTATTTCTTCCAGGGTTAAATATAAAATCTTCTGGCTTTTAAAGCTTTCACAGCCTGACTCTTTCCTATGTGTTTTTCCTCCCACCTCTTCGCATTCTCCACCCCTACCCTACCTCCGCAGTCTGTGATTTAGTGACACTGGCCTCTTTGTTCCTCACACAAGACACTCATCCCTCAGCTCCAGGCATTTTCACCGGCTGTTGCCCCTCCCTTGGAACTCCCTTATCACCACCTTCTGGCTGCCTTTTAGACTCAGGCTGGGTCCCACCCTCTGAAGACTTACCCAATCTTAGTGCCCTCCTTCTGATGATTATCTCCAGTTTATACCGTATCAATCTTGTGTGTACACAGTTGTTTGCATATCTCCTGCATTAAACAGCTCTGAATGTTTGCTGCCTTTCTTTATTACCCTAGTGTTTGGCACAATGCTTTGGCAGTAACTTGGGGAGAGCAGTTTCAGTTGAATGATAAGGTTGGAAGTAAGACTGCTGAGAGCTAGGAAAGAGGAAAAGAAGGGTGGAGGCACTGAAGGCCTTCTCAAGGAATTCTGGAAGGGAGAGGAGAGGAGGTAGAAGGTAGCAGTGGTCAGATCCAGAGGGTTTTATATGGTTAGAGGAGACATGGTCGTGCTTGTAGGCTGCACGGAAGCAGCCAGCGGATAGGGAGACATTAATGTTTTGTGGAGAAATGGAATCAAGGATGTATGGAGGGGGGTTTCCCTTGGCATGGAGAAGGTGGTCATCCAGTGGTCTCAGGTTATTTTGGTGAAGTTAGAAGGCCCTCTGCTGAGGGGGCTGGGCAGGCATGGGAGACTTGAGGAGAGGTGACAAGGTTTGGTGGCGAGTGGGATAGTGCTGTCAGAGAATGGCCTTGCTGCTTAGAAGTCCTAGTTGAGATGGTTTTGTGATTTTTTTTTTCCTAGCATGTGAATAGGAGGAAAGGTGGATAATGTGGGGAGGCTGGGATTACTAAGGTGAAATCTGAAATAACTGAAGAAACAAAGTTTTGAGCTTCTGAGCATATCGGTTTATTAAGCAATGCATGCCAATTACCAAACAGATCAGGGCCAGGCCTCCTCAGCCTGGCACTGGACACCACATGCAGGGGAAGACAGAACAACTAACAGGATAGAAACCGGGCTACAAGATTAGGTAATCTGATTTTTAATTGGATGAAAGATTAGGGACTTTGCAAGTTGGGAGGGGGAGAGTCAACAGGTTCAATTTCCTGAAAAAAAGGTATCCCATTCCCTCCAAGTGTCTGTGAACAATCAAAGGACCATGGAAACAGTGACTGGTTGACCAGTATAGGGAGGTTTTCAGATAAGACATATGGGCAGCTTGAGATGTACAGTTGTTAGAAAATTCGTTTCATCTGTCTTTGGATCTGACCAGGTTTCTGGTCAACATAACCTAGCGGCAGGTAGAGGTGTTCCAACTGCCTGGCCATACAGGAGCAGGTTCAAACAGTGCAGCAAAGCCTCACAGTTCCCATAATTAAAGTTTTCTCATGAGACAGAAGTTGGACTAGACCTATGATTGAATAGAAAGGGAACTGAGCTGGACTCAGAACCGAGTCCCAAGATGAGTCAGTGTAGTTCACTTGATTCCCACAGGTCGGGGTTTGGTGAGGTGTGATGAGCAGCAGCAGGACAAGGGGGCAGGGACTCAAGTCACTAGACTTACTCTTTTCGCTTATTGTTATATTATTGGAGCTTAGCACAGTGCCTGGCACATAAAAAGCATTTATTAACTGAGAGGCTCTAGGGGTTACTTTGCTAATCTGTAAAGTGACAGCGTTGTACTTGATGGCTTCTAAAGGACCTTGTAGTGCCGAATCCATAATGCTTTGGCCCCCTGATCCACTCACTAGCCTTTCCTGGCCCCCACTCCCCTCCTGGGCTGGAAGCTGTTTCACAGTGGGGGCAGTCTTGCTTTTATATTTTTGTACCTGCACGTTGCAAGTGCTTAAAAGGTGCTTTTTCTTTCATCTGTTCATACTAGTAAAGTTTAATTTTCATCGGAAGTCATACCTCATGAACATAGAAAAAGAATGCTTTTTTCAGATTTCTTAAAAAAAATTTCCAATTACATGTAAAAACAATTTTTGACATTCATTTTTAAAGATTTTGAGTTCCAGATTCTCTCGCATCCTTCCCTCCTCCCTCATTCAGAAAGCAAGAAATTTGATAAAAGTTATACATCTACAGTCACGCAAAACATGTTTCCATATTATTCATGTTGAAAAAGAAAACACAGACCAAAAAAACCACAAGAAAAATAAAATTTAAAAAAACCTAATATGCTTCTATTTGTATTCAGATGCCGTCAGTTCTTTCTCTGGAGGTGGGTCGTATTTTTCATCACAGGCACTTCAGAGTTGTCTTGGATCTTTGTGTTGCTGAGAACAGCTAAGTCATTCACAATTGATCATGGCACAGTATTGCTATTGCTGTAGACAGTGTTCTGGCTTTGCTCAAATCTCTTTGCATCACTTTAGGTAACTCTTTGCAGGTTTCTTGAGCATCCTGGTCATTTCTTACAGCACAGTAGTGTTCCATCACAATCATATAACACAACTTGTTCAGCCATTCCTCAGTTGATGGGCATCCCTTCAATTTCCAATTCTTCACCACCACAAAAAGAACTGCTAAAAATGCCTTTGTACAAATAGGTCTGTCCCCTCCCCCCCCTTTTTAAAATCTCTTTGAGATACAGACCTAGTAGTAGTATTGCTGGATCAAAGGGTTTTATAGCCCTTTGGGCATAGTTCCAAGTTGCTCTCCAGAATGGTTGGATCAGTTCAAATTTTTTCCAGCAGTGCATTACTGTCCCAATTTTCCCATATCCCCACCAACATTTGTCATTTTCCATTTCTGTCATAGCAGTCAATCTGATAAGTGTGAAGTGGTACCTCAGAGTCATTTTTATTTGTACTTTTCTAATCGATAGTGATATAGAATAT
The DNA here is from genome assembly GCA_028646595.1 of Phalanger gymnotis. NCBI lineage: Eukaryota > Metazoa > Chordata > Mammalia > Diprotodontia > Phalangeridae > Phalanger > Phalanger gymnotis. The sequence continues at coordinate 9,789,085 of CM053624.1, read as the reverse complement.
TTTTTCATATGACTATAGGTAGTTTTGATTTCTTCATCTGAGAACTGCCTGCTTATATCCTTTGATCGTTTGTCAGTTGAGGAATGACTTGTATTCTTATAAATTTGACTTGGTTCTCTATATATTTGAGAAATGAGACCTTTATTGGAGAAGGTTGCTGTAAATTTCCCCCCCTAGTTTTCTGTTTTCCTTGTAATCTTGGTTGTATTGGTTTTGTTTGTACAAAGCCTTTGTAATTTAATGTAATCACAGTTATCCATCTTATACCCAGTAATGCTATCTCTTTTTTGGTTATAAATCCTTCCCTTATTTATAGATCTGACAGGTAAACTATTCTGTGCTCCCATAATTTGTTTATGGTATCACCCTTTATGTCTAAATCACGTACCCATTTTGACCTTATATTGGTGGATGATATGTGTGAGATATTGGTCTGTACCTAATTTCTGCCATAATATTTTCCAGTTTTCCTAGCAGTTTTTGTCAGAAATCAAGTTCTTATCCCCAAAGCTTTGATCTTTGGGTTAATCAAACACTATATTATTATCGCCACTACCTACTATATATTGGGTACCTAATCTTTTCCACTTGTCTTCCACTTTATTTCTTCGCCAGGACCAGATTGTTTTGGTGATTACCCACTTTATAATACGTTTTGAGATCTGGATGGCTAGGCCACCTTCACTTTTTTTCCCTCCTTAACCTCGATAGAAAAAGAAATCATCTTAAGGAAAACTTTATTTTTTATTGAAAGAAATCTGTTATTTCTTGGGAACTGCTTAGCATTCTTGTGTCAGTTAAAGGTTTGAGATCTCTCCTTGTTGCCAGAAATGAAGACGGTAATTGATCTTTGCTGGAATGAATTAATGTTTTTATATCCCCTTCTTTGAGGCTGTCAGCAATAGCCAGTCATTGCTTTAGAATCCCTGGCGACTGGGAAAGGAAAAGCTGGTCAGCCATCTCTGGTGACGTGCCTCATCTGGAGTTCCACAAAATCCCTGGGGCTGCCGCCCCCAGGAACTACCTGCTCTAGAACAATAGGCCTTGCCCTGCTCAGATAGCCTGTTATACCCTTCAGAACTTCATCTCTGTGCTGTGCTGACACAAGATAAGATTTATATGGGACTGTCTGTCTGTTGGAAGAGAGCACATATCTTATGGGATCTCAGTGCACTCCAGAAACACCACAAATCACAGAGATTACAAATAGAAGGATAGTTAAGTTTCCTATCCTTCTTGAGCTCCTCCGTTATCAGTGAATACTTAATTCAGGTATTTAAAATGACCAAGTTATTGGCTTTTACTGTCTACACTGAAACTAAATGTTATTTGACTGATGCTTTCCAAATTATTATGTGTCGGTACCTTACCATAAGACTTGCCTTTCTTATTTTCTCTTTCAGATATGGAGTTTGGGCCACCTGAGATAAACGATAAACTTATGAGGTTTTTTGATCATTGTGAAAAGTTCCTAACTGCGGTGGAAAAGAATGATTCAGCTCTTTATCATGTGGAAGCCTTCAAAAATGGACCAGAAATGCAGAAAATTATTAAAAAAGTTGCAGCTCTTTTGGAGGTGCCAACAAGTGATTTAAATGCAGGTAAGGTACCTTTTTGTATTTATTTGTATTTTAAATAGGAAAGACTGTTACTTCCCTGCACTGAACAAGGAAGTCTGCTGGGCTAATCCTATTTTTTTCATTCATTCATTCATTGTAGAAGATTGGATTTACTGATCTTTCCTAGGCTGGAAGTTCAGGAGCTACTCCCCAGAGACCTCAGTACTGATTCTCACAGAAGTTGATTCATTTTCACCCTGAGCAACTTAGCCTTCACCCAGCCTCTCATTATATTAATGTCAAACTGCTGAACTTTGTACCGGCTCCATTAGTGTGACCCACTCTGGCCCAGAACTCCCAAGGTCAAGAGATCCTTTAGTCTGAGCTTTTTTGGTATGTGGGGTTACATGTGGCATTCAGGATTGACCCTAGAAAGAATCTGAAAGTAAATATGTTTTGTGTCCTGAAGATTGAGTTATGTACCTCATATTTAGAATTTTAGATCTTAATTTTTGTAGACATTTATATTTATGGAAGATACTTTTTGACAGCAAATAGCCTTGGGAAAGAGCATTTTTCCATTCAGTTAACAAACATCTATTGAACCTTCCTTATACAGTACATTGTTGTGGGTACCCAGGGAGGTACAGAGATAATGAAGGCAGCCCTCCCCAAAGAGATCACA
>CM053624.1:9724108-9786341 GCA_028646595.1 Phalanger gymnotis | reverse complement strand
ATATTTATATGATCCTTTTTGAGATCATAAATTCGGCCTTCCTACTACAGATGCCTATCAATTGGGGAATGACTAAGCAAATTGTGGTGTATGAATGTAATGGAATACTATTGTGGTGTAAGAAATGAGGAGCAGATGGACTTCATTACGACCCGGAAAGATGTATATGAACTGATGCTGAGTGAGGACGGCAGAACCAGGAGATCATTATACATGATTACAGACACAGTATCTGTAAGGTCTAACTTTGATAGACTTGGCTCTTCTCATCACTGCAAGTTTCAAAGACAGCTCCAAAAGACTCATGATGGAAAAAACTATGCACATGCAGAGAAACAACTGTGGAATCTGAATGCAGATTGAGGCAAACTATTTGCTGTCTTTTTTTTCCTTCTTTTTCGGTTTTGTTTCTTCTTTCTCATGATTCATTCCATTGGTTATAATTCTTCTTTACAACTGGACTATTATATAATTAAGTTCAATGTAAAGGTATATGTAGAACCTACGTTGGATTACATGGCATCTTGGAGTGGGGAGAGAGAGGGAGAGAAAATTTAAAACTCAAACACTTGTGGAACTGAGTGTTGTAAACTAAAACTAAAAAATAAATTTATTTTAAAAATTAAAAAAAAAGACAGCCCTTGCCCTCAAGGAGGGTAGATTCTGTCTGGGAGATGTGGATACATCTAAATGTAGCACAGAGGGTGAGGATGTTACAAATGGGCAAGAGGAATATAAAATGGGATGAGTCAATAGGGAGGGAGTGGAGGGGGGAGGGGCGGAGTGCAGAATGTGCTGGTCATGTGAGGAAGAAACTGAGTAAGGCTGCGGAGACAGAGGTGGGATGGTTGAGGGGGTGGGTAGTGATCCAGCAAGAATGCGTAAGGGGCAGTAGTGGGAGAAAAGATTGGAAGTCTGTGAGGGCCACATTAAGTAGTTTGGTTTTTATAAGCAGTAAATAAAATCAGACCACTAGTCATATAGCGGTGTGTTGGGAAGAGACTAGAGGTAAAGACAGCTGTTAAGAGGCTTTTGGAATAGTCTAGGTGGGAGGTGCGGAGCTTCTGAACTATGGTGATGTTTATGGGTCCCCAAACCAGAGGTGAGGAGAGCAAGGTCTTCATGAGCAGTTTGGGAAATAGAATTGGGTGATTGATTGGGCAGGTGGATTATAGTGGAGGGAGAAGTCAGGGATGACAAGGCATGTATGAATAGCTAAATGGTACCATCATCATTGATGAAGAGGAAATGATAGACATAGCAAGTGCAGGGGCCTGTGCTATGAAACAAATGAGGAGGTAACTTTCAGCCAGGGGCATGTGGGAAGGCTGCCTGAAGGTGGTGGCACCTGAACCAGGCCTTGGAGGAAAGGAAAGATTGCACTGGTTCGAGATGGGGAGAGTGGTCCATGGCAGGTATAGCAGATGGCAGGAGCCTGTGAAAGGGGATAGCTGAAGGAAGGCTAGAAAAGTTGGCTGTTTAGAAGATGTTTGTACTTTTGTCAGCAGTAAGATGTCACCCCAGGCTGTGGAGTAGAGAAATCTTGTGATCAGTATGGTAGATTAAGACAGTGAGTTGAACAGGAGTGGGCAGTGTGGGTTGGAGACCAGTTGGGAAGTTCTAAAACAGACAGTGAGCAGTGAGGATGGTCTGCGCTGGGGCTGTGGCTGTAGAAACAGAGGGGGATGAGTGGGAGAGGTTTGGGAAGTAGAGTTGGTAGGACTTGGTAAGTGATGTGGATATGAACTAGAGGTTGGGGGAGGGGCAGGGATGGGTCAGGAGGCCAGATGAATTCACTTTTGAACCAGTTAGTTTGAGATGCCATTGGGACCTGCCAAGAGAGCTGTCTGGCTGGAGCTGTAGCAGGAGGTCATTGGTAGAGACGTAGATGTGTATGTAGGTGATAACTCAGTCCACAGGTGACATCTCCAAGAGAGAAAGCAAGGTAGATCTGGGGTAGTACAGAGCCTTGGAGGGTGGAGAAGGAGTGTGGAGTCAGCAAAGGCGTAGAAATGGGTCAAAGAGTGAGGACTCTAGGAAGGAAGAAAATAGAGAGGATCAAAGAAAGGGCAGCAGTCAGCACAGTCTGATGTTTCAGACTTTTGTAAAATAAAAGCCATGGAACTTGAACTTACTATAGGTCACCTGCTCAGAAGGTGGGGATGGGGCGGGGGTGCTTTGGAGAGAAATAGAGGAGAGCCAAGTTTGGACTGTTTGATGAAGTCTGCCTCTTCGGCCTTTCTATCATGACTGAAGTGCTGAAGAGTAACATGAAGAAACTGTTTTTTTCTCTGAGGTACAAACGAATTCCCAACTACAAGCAATTTCTTGGCAGTCAGTGTATTCGTTCTCCTCAGGTCAGACTCTCTAATTTGGAATTTACTACAGGGATGGAATTTTAGGTCTGTTAAGCAAAGGGTACAAAAAAACCTTAGATCTCCTTTAAAAATCATGGCAAAGGAGCATTAATTTTAACTGCGGCTTTGTAAATGGAGAGATCTTTATTACATAGAGCTCTGTGTTATTATTGGGCTCTTTAAATGGAATTCTACCTGGATATATAAGGAGCTCAATGTAAATATAAAAACAGGCATTTTTTTGAGAGAAAGGAACATTTTAAACTAAAAAAAGCACCTGTAAGAGCTGACACTTGTCTGTAAAGTGCTGTAAAGTTTAGTAAGTGCTTTGATGACATTCTACCCCTTGAGGTTGAATTTAATACAGTAGCAGCTGGATGAATAAAAACATTTAATGTATGAAGAAATACCTGAGATAATTCTATGTCTTCAGTAGAATTTTAGAGCTAGAATCATCCTTAGAAGTGATCCAGGGGAGTATGAGTGAAATGAAGCTCCACTTAGGATATATTAAGTTCTTATCTACTTTAGGTCTTCCCCGAATCCATTTAAAAATGAGGAGCCTGACCTCGAGTGCTGCAGCTTGCCCAGAGGATAGGCTCCAGATCAGTGGCATTCCACCAATCGTTCTTGATAATGTAGACTTGTATATATTTGGACTTAGATTTTACTTTTCCAGAATATAATCACCTACAGTAAAAACCTCATCTAACACCATCTGTTAACTTGAGTGTTCCTCTTTTTCCTCCTAAACCATGTGTTACACATGGACTATACTAAATAAATTCTCAGTAGATCAACACTTTAGAGACAAACCAAAGGTAAACCAGACCAGGGTGCAAATCTTCAATATTATAGCTTCCTTAAAAATAGAATATGAAGTAATTGAATTGTCTTTAATTCCTGACTGTTTTATCATTTTCTTAATCCCCTTTGCTCCTCACCATGGTAGTTGTATTGGATTCCTTCTTCTCTCTTCATCCTTCCCACTTCTAGACAACTGGCAGATCCATCTTTGAAATATCTATTTTTGCAGATACCATCTTGATTCAAGTTCTAGCATGAATTCGGACTGTTTGTAATAGCCTCTCAGCTGGTCTCCCCACCTCCCATCTTCTCTTCCTCTCTTTTCATACACACACACACACACACACACACACACACACACACACACACACACACAGTGTGTATAGCTATTATTAAAAACAAAAAACCTAAATATTAGCCAAATTAAGCTGTGGTATGTTTTTGTTTGTAGCCTTAAATTTGACCCTTAATATAACTTTTCATTTTTTATTGACTCATGGGAGAAAAAAAGCCTTGCTATAGTGCAGCTTACAGAATCATAGTTTCAGAGCTGGAAGGAGCCTTAGTGATCGAGTCCAGCCCTTTTATTTTACAAAAGATTATTGGTGTTCCACTATTTTTTTTTTTTGTTTTGCTTTTTGGCAGGGCAATTGGGGTTAAGTGACTTGCCCAAGGTCACACAGCTAGTACACATGTCAGGTGTCTGAGGTGTGAACTCAGGTCCTCCTGACTCCAGGGCTGGTGCTCTACTCACTGCGCCACCTAGCTGCCCCTCCACTATTTTTTTAACAGTAGAAAATCATAACTCAGAACACTTTGCTTTCTTTCACCAGATTTAATCCAAGTCGCTTTTTTTTCCTGCTCATTTGACCTGGCTATTAGAGACATTCAGTCCCCCTGGTGCGATGTCTTTGACACAGAGGATGCTAAGGTAGGTGTTAATTGTGCATTTGTGTTAACTGCTCAGCACTTGATCAGGCACAGCTTCTAAAGCGGGGAAAGTTGTGGGAAAGCGTGACTTAGTGCTGGTGATCTTGGGACACAGCGTTCGGTGAAGAGACTGGTGTATTTCTGCTGCTTTTCCATGAAGTATTGAATGGGTCTCCTAAAAAGAGAGTAGAATGAAGAGTAATGTAGGACTTACTCTTGACAAGTAGATAAATTAATTATTAAATAAAACTTCGAGTTAGTTTTTTAATTAATAGAAATCTATTTTCTTTTCCATCTCTCCACTGAAGAAAATCAAACCCCTTGTAACAAATCTGCGTGGTCAGGCAAAACAATCCCCCATTGGCCATGGCCTTATAGCGTGTCGCCTTGTGCAGTGAGCCCTTCACCTCGGTGGCAAGCAGCAGCCTTCACTGTCTCCTGGAATCACTCTGGTCGTTGTGTTGATCGGCATTCTGAAGTCTTTCTAAGTTTTTTTTTTTTTTATCTTTACAATGTTGTTATTGTATAAATTGTGCTCTTAGCTCTGCTCACTTTTTTCTGCATTAGTTCTTATAAGTCTTTCCAGGTTGCTCTGAAACTGCCCCTTTCATCATTTCTTGTGACACAAGTATTCCATCACATTCACGTGCCGCTGTTTGTTCAGCCATTCCCCAGTTGATGGACAAACACTTCCTCCCGCCCCCCTTACCACCATGAAAAGAGCTACTCTAAATGTTTTTATGCGTATGGATCCTTTTCCTTTGTTCATTTGTAAAATGGTTGTTTGAGACTCAAAACATAGTTTCCCACAGAAACAATGTGTAAGAAAAGAATGTTAGGTTTTTCAAGGCAGTCCATGAAGGCCTTTGTAACCTATAACATAACTTTGCTAGTTCACCACCAGGGGGCGGATTGGTTTTGGCCACAGCAGTTCATGAAGGTAGTGTGTCAGGGGCTTTGAGGGGTTTAAGTTTCTGTGAGTGGCAGGGAGCCTTGGAACATTAAAAGCAAATCTACCCGGATTATGCTAAGAGACTGTAGAAGTGAGGGGCAGTGTGGGGTGGTAGCCAGGGAACCCTGGGGTGAGAATGTAGAGAGTCTGCTGACCTGTGTCAGTGAGAGGAGAACTTTATACTGATGAAATCACAGGTTCCCTTCTCAAGTAAAAATAAGGTAACTGTTTTGCACTGAAATCTTGGCTGTAAATACAACAGTTCCTAATGGCAGTCACACCAGGCCAGGCCAGAAGCAGCAGCCGGGAAGACAGACTCACCCTCCAAAAGTTGCACCCATTCTTTAGTATGTGAGTAGTTTTTCAGCTGCAAAATAAACAGACATTTCTGGCATCCCTACTTTGCCATGCTAGTCCAGAAGTGTTTTTTTGTTGTGCTGCTTTCTGTCAGTCTGGCATTGCAAATAGGTGCTACCTCTGTGTATACACGAAGCTGCAGCAGAGAGGATTGTTCAGCAGTGAAGTGGCCCCCTGGGCAGCTGACCTCATTTGCTGGGGGGCTTCAGGATGGGCCATGCTACACTGGATTTTGATATTTTGGACCTCCAATTGGATAGTCGTAGCTCAGTGGTAGTTACTTTTCATATTCTTTTGACCCCAAGTCCAGTTCGATTCCAGAGCTGTAATTCATGTGCTCTGTCATTGTTCTCGAAGAGACTGGTTGGCAGTCAGGCCCAAGGGGAAGCGGATGAGAGCTGCCCCTTTCCAGGAGGGTCTTGAGCAGAGCCTTGTACCTCCTTGGGGAGGCAGCAGCCCGTGTCCTCAGCACACCTCCGTGGCTTAGCCACACCACGTGGATGTGCCAGTGGCCATGATGGGAGGGCAGTAGCTACCGTGACCTGTAAAGTAGAATGGAACTTTTAGACATGTGCACTTTCAGGTGCTGGAATACCTGAATGACCTGAAGCAGTATTGGAAAAGAGGGCACGGCTACGCGATCAATAGTCGGTCCAGCTGTGGCCTGTTCCAGGACATCTTTCATCATTTGGACAGAGCTGTTGAACAGAGACAGAGGTAAGTCCATTTGAGAGACAAGGAATGCCTCAGTCATTGTCAGTCTTGCTCTGGCCTCGTGATGAGATTATTTCGTTTCATGTTTGGGATTTTTTTTAGGTGCCCATCACAACGAGCCATAGCTGTGTACATTTATGACCTCTTATTTTAAATTTAAATACCTTGGAACTTTTTTAGGCGATCCTCTGGGATCAGTCAGTGTAAATGAAATGTATGCTCTGCCCCTAGGGGTTATTAGACGATCATGTACTGACAACACTGGGGGAGCAAGTTCAGACTACAAAGCAGAGACAGAGGCAGAGATGGAGACAGAGACAGATGGCGAGACTGTGGGGAGAAGTAGAGGAAGGGAGAGAGAGACATGAGAGACCCCAAATTCACAGGCCTAGAGCTGAGAGGGACTCTAAGAGGTCATCTGGTCCTAGAAAAATTAAATGATATGGCCCAAGAATTCAATTCTGGGGCCTCTGACTCATGTTTTTTTCTTTCTTTTAAATTTATTTTTTTAGAGAACCTTTGGCCCTGTAGAAACAGGGAAAAAAAACCACATTTTCCTCATCTCTCCTGTTACGTTTTTAGATAATGATCTTCTGCTAAGCAGACGAGATTTTACAAAGTGATGCGGCTTTCCCAAGCTTTGGTGGGTGGGGGTCCCTGCTCCTTTGTCCCCTTCTTAGGAGGGGCCTTGAAATGGATGGAAAAGTCTTTCCTCACCTTCTGCCCCCCGCCCCCCCGTGTTATATGTCCAGCTGTGTCTCGTGCCGGTGGACAAGATCCTTCACGTCTCTGCCTTCAATTTGGCCTCTTTGCCCTCCTGGTGCCAGTGCCCGTTCTCCAGGCCCAGCTCAAGCTTCGTCATTCTTTGTTGTTTGACGAGGGATTGACTAATTAAATCCAGAGACTGTCATCTGGGTTTGGCACAGAAGCCCTGTCTGTTGGTGACCTAGAAATGAAGCCCGGTGTCTTTGAGCAGTGAGTAAATGAATATGGCCTCATTGAATTACTCAAACAAGGAACAGTGTGATTTGTAAATAGTGTGTGAACATTTGATTTTTTTGTGTAGTTTGTTGAAATAAAGAGGAGGGTAACCTAAATTGAACTTTTATAGTGAAGTTAGGGGCACATTTGTAAGCTAAGTGTTTTACACAGATAACGGCTTTAAAAATCTAAGATGGCATGTTTTATCATTAATATTTAAAAATGTATAAAGTATGTACATCCATGAAAAATTAAAAGAAACTTAACTTTTTAGTTCAACAAAAATGCTCCTTGGAAAAATATTTTTAAATCGTTGGAAGTGCCATAGTGCCGTGGTTTAGCCTGCCTGGTCTCAGTTTCATCATCTGTAAAATATAAGGTCCTTCCAGGTCCAAGTCTATTGTCTCATGATTTAGGCATAAGTTTTAGGAGGTGTTCACTGGTAGTGCATAGTAGGGGCTTTAGAAATATTTATCGATTGACCAACAGCTTTCATTGGTCTAGGTAGCTCCTCTGTCAGTGCAGATCGGGACTACTGTACTCCACAATTTAGAGTTTTAAATGGGTTGCCTGGGGGTCCTAAGAGCTTATGGGACCTTCTCCAAGTCTTACAGCCAGTCTCTGTGTCAGGGAGAACTTGAGAAGACACTCCCATTAAGGAATATTGGGAAAGTAGTATTTCCTCTGAGACGTGAAGGAAGCCAGAGGCAGCTCCCAGTCCATGGAAGAAGTGCAGTCCTGGGGCAGCCTTGAAGCCCCTCCTTTAACAGATGGGGAAGCACAGTCCCAGGGAGGCCAGGTTACCTAAGGTTACACTGAGAGCCAGGATTGGAACCCAGCACTGTTGTACTGTGCCAAAGTGACCAGTGATTTTTTTTCCGTCTGCTCAGAGCTATAGCAGTAGAAAAGCCTGCCTCCATTGTCGCCTTTAATGTGTTTGATTTATAAAGACTATTGGCCCCGAAGATGCAAGAAAACAGGATTAGGATGAAAGAAAGGAGCAGACGTGATGAACAGTAAGGTTCAAACCGGCTGTTTTTTCATTATAGAATTTAATATTTAACAGGATGAGAGGTTCGATTCTGGTGAATAAGAGGTCACTTTGGAACACGGCGCTCCGAGAACAAAGCCCTCCAGGTTGGGTGCGATTGGTGTGGAGCAGGGGAGGGGCTGGTGCTTTCAGGGGACAGATGAAAGAACGGGGCCAGTGAGAAAGTGCACATGTTTGTTAGAGTTCCAGGAACTGGGAGAAGGCATCTGGACAGAGAGGGGAGGCCAGCAAAGGCACCTTTTGGCTGCTTAGAGATTTCAGCCTGAGCTTTCCTCTGCGCTGACAGTGAAAATGGGGAGCTGGGAAGAGGAATCAACTTGGTGACTTGTCCAAAGTGGGCTTGAAAACAGGCTGGATCCTTCTTGGGGGGAAGGGAGAGGGGAAAATCACCTTCTTACCTGTTGGTTTGCATGTAACCAACTTAGAAGCACTGGCATCACCTGATGTGGTGAGGCCTGGGAGGGTTATGGGAGCGTTGTTAGGCAGATTTTTAATAATCTAGTTGAGAGGTTCTGTACCACTCCCTTAAAATAAAGAGCGATGAAATAATCCTCTCCTGTGGAAGTTGTGTTAAGATTTTCAGGCTGAGATGTCACAGTTTATACCCCAAACCACATTCTAGGGCAGTTTTATTTAAGGAAATGGTATCTGCCACATTTAAGTAGCGTAGGCTGTGTGGTGACCACCCCATGAAGTCAACAGAACCAGAAGACCAATTTACATTGTGACCTTATTCTAAAAAGGAACAGTTTAGAGGACTTCCATACATGAATGAAGAACGAGCAGAACCAGGAGAATAGTTTATGCAGTAACAACAGTGTTACAGAAACAGAACCCTTAAACGCTGTAACAGAGGCAAACGGATCAACATGATGGCCGTGATTCCAGAGCACTGATGGTATCCGCGTCGTCTGTGGACAGCATGTGTCCTCCGTGCCAGAGAGGGTGATGGAGTGATGGTGCAGAAGGAGACAGACAGTTCTGTGGGCCTGGTACTGTGCTAAGTGCTTCACACAGTCCTGGGAGGTAGGTGCTGTCATTATCATCCCCCTTTTACAGATGAGGAAACTGAGACAGGCAGGTTACCAGGATCACACAGAGACTGCTTCAAGCTTGGATCTTCCTAACTCTGGGCCCTGTGCTCTGGGCATTGCGCTGCCCCTGGCTGCCAGATTCGTTTTACTTGGCTCTGCATATTTTTGGCAAGAAAATTGTTTTTCTTTTCTTTTTTGGTGGGTGAAGGGTGGAAGGGAGAGAAAATAGACTCTGTTAATCACCAAAGTAGAGAGGGGACGCCGCCAGCGTGGAGTGGGCTGCACTTCCAGCCGAGGTGATCGATAGTTTTACCTGACACTCTCGCTTTGTTATAAGAGACCTTAGAAAGTGGGAGTGATCTCTCCATGTTGGTATGGTGCAAACACATCAGTAAACTTGAAGAAAGAAAATGCCTTCCCGTGAGGGCACCGAGAGTCCAGGGGAAAGAAGCCTTCCGTGTCTGGAGTACATCTGTTGTAGGAGTAACTCCTGGCACCTGATTCCTGGAAGTCCTTCCCTTTGTGGGGGCCTCTGTCAAAAGAGTTAACATAGAAAGCACTTTACAAACCTTAAACTGTATGTAAATGCTGCTGTTACTATTATCCGGATCCTTGGGAAGGTCCCCTTAGGCTTGGTATAACATTCTGCTCCCCCATGGCAGGCCTTGAATCTTCTACCCTTTGGGAGGTCACATGGCTTCCTGGGGGAGGGGGAAGGGATACTGAGATAAGCTCTCAGAGAGCTTCCCCCTTGGGCCTCCTAGAGTCTGAATGCGAACGAGGTTGCTATTTTGTCTCAGCTCCACCAAAGCCATCATCCTGCCTGGGTATCATCCCGAAAATTTCTTGTGATCCATTGAAGGTTGGGGCTGTCTGGCTTGTAGGCTGGGTAGTGCCATTTAGCACCAGGGGTGGTCTTTAGCCTGGAGACTTGAAGAGCCTGATGTGGGACCTAAGTGTTTGTGGTGGTTGCAGCAGCCGTGTCCACTTCTGCTCCTGCTGGAATGCCGTGCTAGGTTTGCTTTTGTTTTGAGGGAAACAAATGAATTTCCCCTCAAAGTTCAAGGAAGATAATCTTCCCCCCAGAATTGTGCCCACCCATTTATTCTCGTCAGCTCCTGGCTTCAGCTCTTCCCTCAGTTCTGCTGGGTCTGTCTGGGCAGCCCTGGGCTCCTGCTGCACTCCCACATCAGCGATTGCCTGCCTGTGGACATCTTGACCTGGCTCAGTTACCATAGAGGTCACTCTAAAAGTGCTGTACAAATGCTGGCTGGCCTCAGTCGTTGTAGTCTTTGAAGCCCTGTGTTTGCTAGGAGCGCTGGCCTCGCTGTCCAGGCCGATTGATGCTGTTCCTGTTCTGGAGCTCCGCAGCTTGCAGACAACTGGACTCCGTTCTGCCCCGGGCCTCTCGTGAACCCTGATGTCCTCCGGGCTGCGGCTCCAGGGTAACCTTTCCCGACCCTCTCGGTCACTCACGTCATCCTCTGGAAGTTGCCTCATTTTTCTTTGTATCACGTAGTTGATGCGCACTGAGCTGTGTTCTTGTGGTTTCCCCCAGTGGAATAGAAGCTCTTTGAGGGCGTGGACTTCTTCAGCTTCAGCTTTATATCGCAAGCGCCCCTTGCAGGTTCTGGCACATTCTAGGCGCTGAATGAATGCTTTTTGAATCAACTTGGCATCACCAGGAACCCAGGGTCTGGACCTCACTTGGTTAGCTTCAGACACTTGGTACTGGATGAATTTTGAATTGGATCATGGGGTGCAGAGTCCAGTGTTCTCACTATGCAGATGAAGAAGCCGAGACCCAGAGAGGTGACCAGGCTTGTTTGGTAGTTGAATATCATAAAGAAGTGGGTTAGGGTTAGGATTAGGTGAGTGGGATTTGAACCCAGATCCTCTGACTCCAGATACAGTGATGTTTGTGTTTCTGAGACCAGGTAGTCCTAACTGGCCGTGAAGCTTCTCTTGCTTTTTCTTGAAGACCATCAGTGAAGGAAGATATTTGTTCCTCAGCATCGTCCCTTCTACTTTGGGATTCATCTGACAGCTAGATGGTCAGTCCTCGATCGACCTGTGGCTCTCATCCTACCTTCTGCGGCCGGGCAGAGTGAGTCACCCGGTGTCTACGCTTCGGTTGTAGCAGTGTGACGGTGAAGCGTGTGTGGGCAGAATAGTCAGGAGGCCGATCCCTGCGGGCTTTTACGCTGCTAGGCCCACCCAGCAAACTGACCAGCTCTACCCCTTGGAGATGGGGGTTTCCCTGGAGAAAGTACCTCCTCCTGGTCTTCTCAGCTCTAGAGTGTGGTTAATTTTGAGGTTTCTCAGTTTATTCTCCATCAGAGCTCTCAGTGGGGTTAACAGCACTTTAAAATGAGTATTATCTACAGAAGGACTTGCCTGGCCTTGTTGTTGGTTTTGTTCTTGCAACAGGAGTCGATTGGCTCATACAGTTTTTCCAATAATTTATGTCACCTTGGGCTCTGAAAGGCCCTTTAATCATGTGGGTCATGCTTTTAAGAAATACTTTACGTAACATCAGGTAAGTGTGAAACCTGAGCCCCCTTGTTCAGGAGCTTCTGGGCACAGGGTGGCTTCTAGGTTGAGGTGCTTATACTTGTTTTTGCTGAGTTTAAGGAATGAGGGTTGGAACCTTCATGTGGGTGGGCCATGGATTGGCGGGGAGGGCTTTTTTTCAACTTTTCTATAATTATGTAGTGCAGCATGAATGTATATTACAAGTTAGATTTCACTGTTGTCTGAGGAAAAAAGTGTATTTATCAGCCTGTCCTCTGTTTAGCTATGCACATATTCATATACTTCCTTATTTCTGTCTTTAAATTTACATTTTCTCATTTTTGAATCAAGGACTGGACATCTTCCAGCCAGCCCACTCGGTACTTTCTTATGACTTGTAGTTGAATGCATTTTTCATTATGAGGTCAATCGGGTGCCGTCATATTTTAGCAATATCTGAATGTTTGACATTCTGTCTAGTTACTTAGGGTTCTCTGAAGCACAAAGACTAGGAATAAATGAAGTAGATCTGGGTACCTGGTGAGACTTGAGAGTACCAGTCAATGATGCCCTTCAGGTGAATAAAAGGGCCCACTGTGTACCCAACACAGTGCTAAATGCTAGGAATTTGAAGGAAAAAGTAAGCCCATTTCTCCTCACAGTTTTTATTAGAGATTACTTCCATAGGAGAATTGGGCTGAAGGATGGACTGAAAAGGCCTGCTGAGTCCTGAGGAGGTTGCAGCAGTCAGATAGTCATGTGGGGGTCTGAAGGGCAGAGCGCCAGGCAGATGTGAGGCCTGTGGGACGATCATCCAAGCCGTGGGAGTGGCCCCGAGGCCGGAGGGAAGCAGGGCTCAGCGGGAGGGCTACAGAGAAGGAGCTCCATGGCCCTGTGAGAATCCAGTGCGTTCCTAGCGTGTGGGCTGTGGCACAGCCCAGTGGGAAGAGCGCAGCTCCTGCGTTCCGAAGGGCCAATGCTGCTGCGCTCACTGGACTTCTTGGCTATCAGCGACCTCCAGTCTCCCGTGAGTGTGTGGGAGGCCCCTTCCAGCTTGGGATCTGTACAGGTGCTCTCTGGATGACAGTTACTGGGGGGTGTGGTGGGGGGGGTTAGCAGAGGTAATGCGCTGCAGCAGATGTTGGGGCCAGCCTTGGAGTCAGGAAGGTGTGACTCAGCAGATGTGATCTGCTGTAGAAAAGCCGGACTCTGCATTTCCTTTCAAAGTCACGGCCAACCTTCAACGCGTGCCGAGACCGTTCTTAATTTTATAGAGGGGTCAGAATGCTTTGAATGCATGACCAAGGAACGTGGGCTTTATTCTGTAGGGAATAGAACAGGGATCTTTCTATTCATTGATATCTTGCTTTTATGTCACCTTAACTTCCAAATATATCCTTCTACCTTCACCACCCTGCAAGCTATTTTTATAGCAGAGCGTAAAAAGGAAAGGGAGTCAGCAGTCATTAGCTGTGTCTGACAGTGTTTGCAGGATACTGCGTCCCTGCGGCATATCTGCCTTCCTTGTTTCTCTGAATTCTTCATAGTCATTGCTTCTTATGCTGCAGTAATGTTCTGTTACACTCGTACCCTAATTGGTTTAGCCTTCTTCCAGGCGGTGGGTATCTACTTTGTTTCTAATCCTTGGCTGTCAGATGGAGCTGCCACGAGCCTTTTGGCGTGTTATGGGACTTTGCTTTGCATCTGATCTCCTTGAGGAGCATGCCTCACGGGGTGTTTCTGAGGCACGGGGATTCAAGGAGCTTTGGAAGGGTTTGGAACAGAAGTGGCGTTGGGGTATATGTGGTTCCGGTCGTATCTGTTATTTACTCAGTTCTCTTTTTATTCTGTTGTGAAGAATCTGAGTAGTCTGCAAGCTCATGGACTTTTCCCTCTCTTGGTTTCTAACCGTATTTCCCAACGCTTTCACAAACATTTTGCTTTTATTCCCATGTTTGTGTTGAAGTGACTGAGTATCAAGATACCTACTTATTGGGAGGATCATGTCAAGCACAGAATGAACCAAGGCTGGTGAAGAAAATGTTGTTATGGGGATATAGTTACGAAGAATGAAAACCTCTGCTTACATACTTAGATTCTAAGAGGGGATTCAACATAAAAATAAACTTAACATACACTTAAAATAGTTAAAATACAAGGTAGTTTGGAGGGGACGGCATTAGCAATTGGCCCATCTGGAAAGGCTTCAAGCTACTTTTGAAAGGAAGAGAGGGGACTCTGAGGATGGCCAGGGAGGAAGGAGGAAGGGCACTCTGGGTGTAGACAAGAGCCAGTGCAGATATGTGGAATTTGGACTAGAAAGGCTAGAACAAAAATGGCCAAGGAGGGGAGTTGTAACTAAAAATAAACAAGGAAATAGTAGAACATTTAGCAACATTCGAGTTTGTCACCAGGCCCTGATGAAGCACCTCCAAAGGTACTGGAAGAGCAGGCAGGTGTGATTGCTGAGCTCCACCGTACTCCCCAGCGCTTGTTGAAAGGCCTTGAAGGATAGGAGGAGCGTGGCGGGTTGGAGAAGAGTGGCTGTGCCTCTGATTTTTAGAAAAGGGCAGAGAACAGAGTCTGCATGCTGCACGTCAGTGGATAGGAACAATTTCTAACAAGATGATAGAATTCTAGAAAGGAGGCAACAATCACAGTTAAATGCTTTCATCAAGAACAAATCATGCCATAAGAAACATTACGATTTGCCATGATTACTAGACTGGTCGGACTGGGTTTAATTCAAGGCATTTTAGGAAAACTATTGATAAGCTAGAGAGTGAACCAAGGGAGGGAGCTCAGACTGTGGAGTCCAACGATTGTTTGAAGGAGCTGGGGATGTTTGATTCAGACTAGAAGACTTGGGGATATGGGATCCAAAGCTTTGGAGCTGGGAAGCACCTCTGTAGGGCATCAGCTCCCATATCTTCTTTTGATAGATGAGACATCTGAGGTGCACGGTCTCACAGCTAGGCTTTGTGTGGGGTGAGGGTCAAACCCAAGCTCACTGCCTCCCAGCCGGAGCTCTCCTCTTCTGTAGCTCCAGAGAACAGAACCTAGTGGTGATGGCTGGAAGTTAGAGAGAGAGCCATCTCTGAGGGGTCCTGGAGATCTTCCTGCCAGGGCTGGGCTGGACAGCCATTTGTTGGCATATCATCGGAGGGGTTCTTGTTCTCCTGTCCAGCTTGGATTCGGTCACTGCTACATTCCGCCTCAAGTGTTGGCAGTCAGAGAGCCTGAAGTAGGATTAAGAGTAAAGACACCAGGAGCCACTAATTCCTGTTCCTGGTCTTAAGGTTCTCGATCATTTCTCCTGTTTGTTTCTCCCAGGTCTCAGCCCGTCTCTTCTCCAGTCATCTTCCACTTTGGACACGCAGAGACACTGCTGCCGCTGCTTTCTCTCATGGGCTATTTTAAGGACAAGGAGCCCCTCACTGCTTACAATTACAAGGAGCAAACGAACCGTCAGTTCCGGAGCGGCCACATCGTCCCCTACGCGTCCAATCTCGTATTTGTGCTTTACCACTGTGAGCACGCCGAGATACCTGCCCGAGAGTA
The DNA here is from genome assembly GCA_028646595.1 of Phalanger gymnotis. Taxonomy (NCBI): domain Eukaryota; kingdom Metazoa; phylum Chordata; class Mammalia; order Diprotodontia; family Phalangeridae; genus Phalanger; species Phalanger gymnotis. The sequence continues at coordinate 9,771,083 of CM053624.1, read as the reverse complement.
CCAGGTGCAGCTGCTCCTGAACGAAGAGCCGCTGCCATTTGTTCACTCTCTGGAAACTGTCGCCGTGTATCAGGAGCTGAAGGACCACTACAAAGACATCCTGCAGAGCTGCCACTCGGACCAAGAGTGTGTCTTGCCAAATATCAACATCACGTCTGATGAGCTGTGAGTGACTAGCAGGCTCTAGAGGGAAGGATTACATGTTGGCATGACAGGGTCACCAGGCACTGCCCTGGTGACTTTAAAAAGCCCAAGTATTTCTGACTTCACAGAGGAATTTATGTGTGTGGAAAAAAATTTTGCACCAAGGTAGCTCAAGGAAAATTTTTTTTTTTAATCATAATTTGTGACCCAGGCGACATCTGATAATGAAAATGTTTACAGAAATGACTTCAAGTTTTATTAGTAATCACTACTAGCTTATAAATTTGATTTCAGGATAATACTTGAAAATGCCAGAATAATCAAATTGTCTGTAGAACTGGATGCCATTCATTCTAGGAACTCAAGTTCTCAGATTTTTGTGGACATCTTCTCACGCCTTAAGCAGGGAGACTCAGCCTGCTGTAAGTAGGCCTTTAATCAGAAAAAAACCAGTCAACTGGAACTATAACTTTCTGTGGAAGATAGCGAGCTGTTAAAATGTTAAACATTTATCTTGTGTCTGATTTAAGAGGACATTTTGAGTGGCATAAAAATAGAAATAAGCATTGTTTCTTATTAGTATCCCTAGGGTATATTGATGCTTTGGAAATGAAATGCTTTGTGGCCTTTAATTTACTTTATAATGATGGAGGAAGAGGATGGTCAGAATCAAGTCAGGATCAGTCTCCTCAATCCTTTGATGAGCTTTTTGGCTTCTATTCTCTATTTTGCACCTCTTGAAAAAGTATTAATCACTATTATCATCATTATTAACAGAAACATTTTTTTTGAATTGAAGGCTTTATTCTGCCTAGCCTAGTTTCTTTCATGCGGATTAGCACTGGAATTATAACCTGCTAAGTACTACCAAATATTTGTCTTTGTAGGAATAATAACGATGATGACTCTGATGATAATAATGCTAGTAACGACTCACACGTCAAGTGAAGAATTATCAAGTCCCCCAGATTCTATGGGACTTTCGGCTATCAGTATGCCAGTGTTCCTCTCCTTTGGCCTGTACGCTGAGGGGGTGGAAGGAGGAAGATAGTGGGGAAATGTGAAGTAAAAGAGATTCAGATGCCAGACCATATTAAAAAAAATTTAATCACATTAGGGATGAACTTTTTTCAATTGAGAAACAAGCTTTCTGTGAACATTTTGTTAACATTATTGGTTTGGATGCAGAAAACTGATTAATTTAAATCATCAGTTAAAATCCTTAGTTTTTAATGAGTGAGGGAACAAATCAAAAGAACTCCATCTCGAGGATATGTGAGTACGCACCCGTGCACACACATCTCTGCCTTCTCTCCCTGATGTCTGGGTCCTTCTAGGGGAGAAGTCGTGTCTGTGGGGTCTAGAGGTGTGGCCCTAGAGTCTCCAAGTCCTTACTCTGATACTTGGCTGTGGCAAGTCACTTGACCTCTTAGTGCTCTGGGCAGCCGTCAGTCAAGTCTCCACGAAGCCAGACCCTGCCAGGCTTAGAGATCCGGGAGAGAAGGAGACGCCCCTCCTTAGAATGAACTTACATTCTGGTGGGGGAGCATATTAAAAGAGAATTATCCACACTGAGTCTTCCCCCCGCTAATGAAATAAAAAATCCTGTGCTCCATCCAGACCATGTGTGCGCACATGTCACCCACTGAAGAGACACTTCAGGTCAATTTCACGTGTGTTTGATATCTACTCTGTGTAGTTTTCCTTTCCATGCATTAGCTCACTTTGCCTATGGGAAAGTATTAACAGACTTGCTGGTGGACCATGAGGTGGGATGTGGTGGGTGTGTGTGTAAAAATCTCCGTGCCCCATTCCTCATGCACATCCTGGGTCAGGACACTTCCCTCTCTGTCTCTTAGAGCTTCATGTTTATCAGTGTTCTGGGGTGATGGATACTCAGGCTTTGGGGCAGTAGGGCAGCCTCGGGCATCGAGAAGTCCTGTTATGTTGAGGTACATTTTACTCAGTGAAGCAGGAATGTTTTCAGTAGCAGAGGCCAAAGCAAAAATGTTTTCTGATATCCTCATACCATTCTGTTCCCAGAGAATTATGTTTCATGGGAGTTTTATTGGATATTGGCCTGGGGAACAAGCGAAGTTAAAAGTACTTTCTGCACCTGTTCCTGCATTGACTTATGTCCTTCTGGTTAGCAGCACCTCTTAAAGCATGTCCTGATAAGAGGTGGGTTTTTATTTACTTGGGTGCTAACTGCTTTTAAAAAAAATTAGAGTTTCAAAAGAAAATAATATATTTTCTAAGTTTCCAAAGTAAGCAAATTATGGAAATACTCAGTTAAGCCTCTCAGCACCTCAAGTCAGGATGCCCTAGGTCTGGGTGCTGGTTCTGACCCTTGCCTGTTTGATCCTGGGCAGGTCACAGCCCTTTTCTGAGCTTTGCTGTGCTCAGGTGTAGAAGGGCATATTACCACCTACCTCCTCGAATGGTCATTATAGGGAAAGCCCTGTGTAGCCTTTCAGGGTCTTTATAGGAAAGTGAATAGTGGTGGTTGGGATTACTAACTACCCTAACCCTGAGTGCTTCTAGGCTGCTAGGGCTTGGCACAGCTTGGAAATGGTAGATGAAATAGGTCATAAGGATGATGGTTTTCAGGCATGAGATTTTTCTGAAGGATGATTATCCAGAATCTTCATAAAAACAATCCACTCCATCTGATGTGCCTGCTTTGTAATTAGGAGGGATGATGAAAAATCTAGATGAATTTTGTATTTACCAGTAAGTCTAATCAAGTGGAGAAATGACGAAAGAGGATATAAATATTTTGTTTTAAAATACATGGCTTTGGATCCAATGGGATTTTATTTAACGGAACTTGTCCAGATTTGCCGGCTTTGCCTAAAATCTTTGGACCAAGTATGAAGTTGGGGTTTTACGCTGACCTTGACCAGATAGGAGTGTCGGATTGATTCGGTCCCTTTGAAGTGAACTTAGAAATAATTACTTTCGAGAATGGGTTAAAAAAAATGTAAAATTTTTGTACAAGTTGTTTGACCTGAGGGTCCTGTAGGACAGCATAGGCAGCATGCTTGCATTTGTTAGCACTTGATATTTGAGGGAGGACAGTGAGATGGCAATTGTTACTGACGCTGCTTGTGTTCTAGGAAGCTTGTGGGATTCTGGGCTGTGGTGCTATTTCTTTCTCCTGTTGGAAATGATCGAAACTAAAGAATTTTGTGATGAAAATTAACGGTGATAAGTAAGAGAGGCCTCTGGGGTGGTAAGAAGGCGCGACACTGCCTCGCTGCATCAGAGTGACGGAGTAGGACAGTGCGAGCTCACCATTGTGCTTTTGGAAACGCCATTGGTGCTCTCCATGCCTTGTGGTCATTTGTCCTCTTCTCTGTCCGATGCCAGATCTGGAAGTGAGCTGGAGTCAGGTACAGTGAATACAGTGTACTGTTTACCAAAAAAGCAAAGCTCGGGGTTTTTCCACATGTTTTATACTTTGAATTTGTTGTGTAGACAATAATTGTTTCTTGTGTTTAAGCTTTAAGTTTAGCCTTCAGACTAGAATGGAAGTATGTATTTTTAGAACAATTTAGCATTTGGGACTTCGCACAGGTCCAGATCACCTTACAGATCTGGAGGGCAGAGAGCACTTGCTGTTATTTATACGTGATTTGTAGTGGTTGGAATTTGCAGCCTTTTATATTGTGTAAGCTTGAAAATAAATGTTTCATGTTGGACTGTTGGTGTTTCCTTCCTCATTGGAATTGTTTCCCTTTGTGTCTTCAGAATTTCATCCTTGAGCGTCTCCCAGTTCTCCTGGACAGACTTTCCCTGTAGAATTTTGGTCCATGGGATCCTACCTCTCTTCCTGTGAATGCTTGGAAATCAGAGGAAAAGTGGAAAAATGGGGCTTTTGAGGAGTAGGGAAGAAGCAGCATGGCTTCTCTTTTTTTTCCCCAATGAATTAGGAAATCAGTTCCTGTGTTGAAAGGGAGGGGGCGCTCATGGGTAGGCTGAACCAATATAATATGAATGACAATGCTACCTAAATCTACTTACTCAGTGCCATACCAATCACACTACCAAAAATTATTTTATAGAGCTAGATAAAATAATAACAATTTATCTGGTCAAGAATAGCAAGGAAACGAATGAAGAAAAAAATGTGAAGGAAGGCGGCCTAGCCATACTAGCTCCCACCAAAACAGTCTGGTCCTGGCTGAGAAATAGAGTGGAGGATCAGTGGAATAGACTAGGTACGCTCCACACAGCGTAAGTAAAGGCCGCAGTGATGGGGTGTTTGGTAAACCCAAAGATCAAAGCTTTGGGAACAGGAACTCTATCTGACAAAAAGTGCTCAGAACACTGGAAAGCGCTTTGGCAGAAATTGGGTATAGCCCCACATCTCTCTCACACTGGCCACCAAGGAAAGGCCAGAACGGGTATAAGATTTGATTTAAAGGGTGACTTCATAAATTAGGGGAATATGGAATAGTTTACCTGTTACCTGCCTCTGAACTTCGTCCTTCGCCCTATACGTTCTCCTGCCTTTCAGATACCAGGACGAGCACTCCCAAGAATCTTCCTCTCAATATCTGCTTTTGAGAGTCTGTGAGTGTGTATCTGCATGCGTGCCTGTGGAGGGAGGGTCTGTTTCCAAGGGCCCCTGCTGCTCATTCCCTGAAGGTTGAAGAGGGGAAAAGATGGCTACCTCCCCGGACGCCTGTAGGAGAGGTGTAATTGCTACTGCCTTCTTTTGGGATGTTTTAAGTCCAGTTCTGTGCTGCTGTTGTGTTGTGAAACAGGGAATTTGGAGAACATGCATAGCAGTGAAATGCTTCACACGGGGCCAGAGGTTTTTTGTAAATGCAGCTTTTATGACATTTCTGGAATGGTGAAAGACGGGGAAGGGTGAGTGGTGAAAATCAGCAGATTTTCTCTGCTTTTAACTTGAGGTTATTAAGTGTAGCCTCAGCAAAACTGCTAGGTGACTAAAGAAGAATGTAACTCTTCAACTCGGAGGACGGGAGAGAAGATTTAGGAACAGATGTCACAGGTCAGGGGTGAAAATAGCTCGATTTGGATCTAGACCCAAGGCTGAAGGCTGCTGGCAGAGAGAGAGAGGAGCTCTTAGAGGAGATGTCAATGGTGACAGGAAGACTTACAAGTATACCTTTGCCTCTGCTGATACTTGAAAGGGATTATTTTTTTTGGTAGATCTTTTTTTTTTCTTCCTGGTTTCATTTTTTATAGTATTTTTTTCTAATTATACGTAAAGACAATGTCATTTTTACAAGATTCTGAGTTCCAAATTTTTGTCCCTCCCTCCTTCCCTCCTTCTCCTCTCCTTAAGATAATGACCAAGTCAGTTAAGTGGTACAGTAGATAGAGTACTAGGCCTGGAGCCAGGAAGACCCGAGTTCAGATTCCAGCTGCACGACCCTGTCCGAGTCACTTCTGCCTCAGTTTCTTCATCTGTAAAATGCGAGTAATGATAGCATCTCCCTCCCGGAATCGTGAGGATCAAATGAGACAGCTGTAAAGCACAGCGTCTGGCCTGTGGTAAGCGCACATCAGTGGCGTTACTGTTGCTCTTATTAAGTCCATAGGTAGCACGTGGCCCACGGCACTTCCAGGTGCAGAAATAGAATTGGGAAATTTAAAAAACAATAACAAAGTCAATAAAAATACGATGAAATGTAGCTAACACGTAGTTTCCTGACTTAATACGTGACCCGCAGGGATCCTTATGTGTGGCTCAGCGGCCCCTGTTTCTGCTTGATGACATTTCCTCATCTAGGCCCACCCTCCATTTTGTCCTGAAGAATAATGAGAGATAATATACTAAAAGCTTGGCTAAACCAAGGCAGCCTAGGGCTGCAACATCCTCATCTACTAGCGATCTGGTCTACAAGGGAATTCACGTTAATTTGGCATGACCCGTTCCTTGTGAAGCGATTTGCTCGCCATCTTTTGTTGCTGTTTTTTTTTTCAAGTTTTACTGATTTTTTTAACATATACATTTACACATCACTTCTACTTTCTGAGAGGTTTCTTGTAACAATCAGGTAAAACTAATAATGCAGTGATCGCATCTGAAAGTGCACACGTTTCACATCTGTAGCAAACACCCCCACCCTCCTCAAATCTCTGTTAAAAAAAAAAAAAGAAATCCACATGTTCTTCCCTTTCCATTCCCCCATCCCATTAGGACAAAAAAAGAAGAAAAAATTCTTATTAACAGGTAAGCCAAACAAATTCCCTTGATATATATAGATAGGTAGATATAGATATAGCTGTACACACATATGTAAGTATATGTGTGTATGACCATCTTTTTAATGATACATTCTAGAAATCTCCCAGGAATTGAGGTTAGGCTCACTGTCCTGTAGTTAGGAGAATTGTGACCTTTTTTCCCTTTTTTTGAAGACTGAAACATTTGCTCTTGTCTATGCGGCCTTGTGAGACCTCACCCATTTTCATGATGTCTCAGATATGAATGATGATGCCTCAGCCAGTGGTTCCTTCCATACCCAGAGATGTAAGTCATGTGGGTCAAGTGACTTGAAATGATGAAGGGGAGCTAGGTACCCTCTTAACTTTCTCTTTACTTGAGTATAAGCTGCATATTAGTAATTTTTTGTTCTGTTTTTTTCCCTAGTGTAAAGACCATTCTCCTTCATAAAAACACCAGAAACAGAATTAAAATGGAGCTCTCCCTTCGGTTTGTTAGCTTCCATCACTCCATCCATTCCAAGTCAATTTTCACTCAAAACAAAACAGAGGTTTTTGCTGTTATCCTCCTGCCCTCTTCAACTCAACTCTGAGCTTTAATACTGCTGACACTCTGTCACAGTTTCCTCATGCTCTGTCACCCTTGCTCCCATCTTCTGTACAATTATTTTTAAAATCTAGGCTGGTTAGTTCATTCCTTGTGTATCCATATTGGTCTCTTTAGAGAAAATTTTTTCCTCATTGGAATTGTTTCCCTTTGTGTCTTCAGAATTTCATCTTCGAGCATCTCCCAGTTCTCTTGGACAGACTTTCCCTGTAGAATTTTGGTCCATGGGATCCTACTTCTTTTCCTGTGAATGCTTTGAAATCAGAGGAAAAGTGGAAAAATGAGGATTTTTGAGGAGTAGGGAAGAAGCAGCATGGCCTCTTTTTTTTCAGTACATTAGGAAATCATTTCCTCTGTTGAAAGGGGGGGGAGTGCTCCTGGGTAGATCAGTAGGACATAGTAGGTATAGAAGACACAGCAGTAGATTACCATAGTCATCTTATGTTTGATAAACCCAAAGATCAAAGCTTTTGAGATAAGAATTCACCATTTGACAAAAAGTGCTGGGCAAACTGGAAAAGCGTGTGGCAGAAATCTGGCACAGACCAACATCTCACACACACTGTCCATGGAGATAAGGTCAAAATAGGTATGTGATTTAGACGTAAACAAATTAGGGGAGCATGGAATAGTTTACCTGTCAGATCTATGGAGAAAGAAAGAATGTAGGACCAAACGAGACAGCATTACAGAACATAAAATAGATAATTTTGATTACATTAAACATTTTTTGCATAACCAGACCCAGTACAGCCAAGATTAGAAGGAAAGCAGAAAACTGGAGAAATTTACAGCAGGTATCTCTTTTGAAGGCTTCATTTCTTAAATATATAGAGAACCGAGTCATTTATAAGACTACAGGTCATTCCCCCAATTAACAAGGGGTCAAAGGATACGAACAAACAGTTTTCAGAGAAATCAAAGCCACCTGTAATCATATGAAAAAATGTTCTAAATTGCTCTAGATTAGAGAAATAGAAATTAAAACAACTCAGAGGTACCACCTCACACCCACCAGATTAGCTCATATGACAGAAAAGGGAAATGATAAATATTGGAGGAGATGTGGGAAAATTGGGACACTAATGCACTGCTGATGGAGTTATGAACTGATCCAACCATTCTGGAGAGCAATATGGAACTATGCCCGAAGGGCTATAAACTGTGTATGCCCTTTGATCCAAGCAATACTTCTACTAGGCCTGTATCCCAAAGAGATAAGGGGGAAAAGGACCTATTTATCCAAGGGGATTTATAGTACATCTTTTTGTGGTGGCAAAGAATTGGAAACTGAGGGGATGCCGATCAATTGAGGGATGGCTGAACAAGTTGTATGTGATTGTAATGGAATACTATTATGCTATAAGCAATGAGCAGACATTTCAGAAAAACCTGGACTTACATGAACTGATGCTGAGTGAAGTGAGCAGAACCAGGAGAACATTATTTACATTAAAGACAACACTGTACAATAATGGGTCGTGAGTGACTTAGCTCTTCTCGGCAATACAAAGATCCAAGACTATCCCAAAGGACTCGTGATGAAAATTCTATTAAGATTCACAGAAAAGAACTGATGGAGTCTCTCAAAGGCCAAGCCTTAAACTCAATCCACGCTGGATTTCAAGGATTGGACAGCAACAGGTCTCTGCCCAAGCTCCACTTAATGGCTATATTTTCGGCCCTACTGGCTCAGAGTGAATGCAAATAGTAATTGTTTCTCTTTTGACCAGCAACCCTGGAGATCTTCCCCTCCCAGTTTGATTCATTTTATTTTTTTTTATTAAAGGTGCCATCCCTTGATTCACTTCTTAAAAGGCCTATTCACTGAATGGGCATTGCCTCATTCAAACTGAGAACCTGGAAAGACTTTAGCTTAAAAAGTCCAAAGTCTCCCACAGCATCCTGGGCCATCTCCAGTTGTCCTGGTTACTGAACCCAGATGGCTCTGGAGGAGAAAATGAGCCTGGTGACTCCCTGTTTCCACAATCTGGCTAGCAGCTTCTGTGGGGGGGAAAGATCCACCCACAGCCAGCACCCAGAAAGCTGCCAACAGTGCAGATTCTTTTGATCTGCCTTAATAAGGAAAGCAAGGTGAAGAGGTTGGCAAGCTTTAATTCAGTACACAAATATCATTCACTTAGTTCAGGGGAAAAAGCCAGCACCCTGAACTTCAGAGCAAAATACAAGCAAATTACAAACATCAACAGACAGACCTTGTCTGATTCAAATCCCAATACATAGTTACCAGAGTTCAACAAAGTCTCAGCATCCGGGTTTACAAGCTGGAGGGCTCCTTAGCTACAGCTGCCCAGAGTCTCCTCATCAACACCATCTCAAGAGCCCTTAAGTTACAAACAGACAGACCCAATACAATTCATAGTTACCAACATCTAGGTTCAGCCCAGGAGCTCAGAACAAGGGCTGGCCCAGAGTCACGCGCACCACCACTGCTTCAGCAAAGAGCTCCAAGGAAGAAGAGACCAACTCCTGGTTTTTATATCTTTGCCAGCGTCAGGGGTGAGTCACACATGCGACTCACTCACGTGCCCTAAAATCGTCACAAAGAAGGGGACTTAAACCCACGTGGTCTAAGAGTCTCTGCTGTCCCAGACATGTAAACTAGGCCCTCCCTGGAGTTAGCCCCACCTTGGGCCCCACCTTAGTTGCCAATCCACACCCACATAGGTTTTTCACCTAATAGGGGTTTGGGCCTGGGGTATTAGCACTTAGTAAGACTCAATGAAATACACTGAATTACTCAACAAAAACAAAAGCCAAACTCTTCAAGGGCACTTGTTGAACTAAGTGCTAAGGAGCCCATTTTGCTTACCAACACACTCCCTCACTCAAATCAGTCAATTGTAAGTCATATGATCATCTCCCTGATGTCATGGTCCTCTTTGACAACAAAAGACAAACCACAGTCATACAATCTTCTTTTCTTCCTCCCTCCCTCCCTCTCTCTCTCTCGCTCTCCTTCCTTCCTTCCTTCCTTCCCTCCCTCCCTCCCTCTCCATCTTCCTTTGTCTCTTTACTTCCACAAAGTGACTAATATGGAAATATGTTTTACATGGTTGCACATGTATAACCTGTCTCAGATTGCTTATCCTATCGGAGAAGGAAGAGAGAAGGGGAAGGAAAAACATTTTAAAAACTTAAATGCTGAAAAAGGGTGGGAGAGGGAGCAAGAGGTGGTATAGGAGGTTTGAGGATTGAGAAGTTTTAGAATTGCTGCTTTGGACAGTCAATTAAGGCAGAGTTCTGAAGTGAAGAGGGCTCATTGAGATTATATAATATTAATTTATAGAGAGCTCATTCAGTGCATCTGAACTACACCCTCTAGCAATATTCACTCAGAATTGAACAGGAATTTGTGGGGGTAACCCAGGCTAAGGGTTTGGCAAGATGTTGCTGGCATTGACATAAAGGGTAAGGTATTCAAAGGGAGCTGATAGGGTGTAACTGAACTACCTAGCCATAAGGTTAAGATTTCATGTACTGGCTTTTGTGGGAGAAGGATATAAGCCAAAGAAGAAAGAGTCATGTAGGTATTAGCTTGAAGAGGTTTGGACTAGCCAAGTAGGTGAAGGTTGAATTTAGAGAGAAGATATTTGACAAAATTTGGGACAAATTGAGAAAATTTGAAAAAGAGCTACGTACAGACCCCTGGTGCCGGAAGGAATCTGCTGCCATGTAGAAGGAGGAGCAGAGAAAAGGACAATTGGGAAGATTGGGTGGATTAGGGCAAAGAACCTAAGGAGACTCACCAAGGAGAGGATGCTTGGCCAGACGAGGCAAGGTAAATAAGAAAAGGTAAGTGGAACAAATATAGTTAATAAATCGAAAGAAGGGAAATTAAAGAGGGAGATTGGTGCTGAAAGGCAACATTTTGGGGAGCTTTTGACACAAAGCACAGGAATTTGAATTGTGTCACCAAATTAATAAGAGATGAAAATTTGCTTTAGAAGTTCCAAGGAGTGCTTATAGCTGAGGTGTTCGTGGCAGAAGAGGATGAGAGGCTAAAAATTGCTACCATTAAAGTGAGTATTGATCTGTGTGTATTGTGCAATGTTAGTGTTTCTACTCTAGCTGGATGACTCATCTGTTTTCCAAGTGCAGGCTGAGCTTCCTTCTGGTACAATAGATGAAGGGGCTTGAAAGGCCGCCCAATTGTTAGGGAGAAGGCAGTGTTCCCAAAGGAAACCTAGTGAGGCTGCAGTGGTCACCAAGGCAATCTAAGGGCGAGGAAGGAACAGCTGGCCCTCGTGAAGATGAGACAGAACAAGAATATGTTTCACTGAGGGGGAAGGGAAGGTGCAACTAGAGAGAGCTTGAAAATGGGCTGGATGGGCTTCCTGGAGAAGAAGGGGCTGCATGCTCTAAGGAGGAAGAAGCTCTTGTCCTCCCAAGAGTGACTTTGGAGAACTGCTGAAGTGTCATCCATCCAGAGTCGGAGGAAAAGAGAAAGGTCCTGGGGGTTGGTGATTCCTCACTTAGGATGTGCCAAGGAAGCCTTCTGCCTACCTGATAGCTGCGCTGAGGGATCTGGTACTTTCTGGGGCCTGTGTGTGTCCGAGATGTAACAACTTGCCCGGACATCCAGATGATGCCAGCTCAGGTCTGGCAATTCACACGGGCGCAAGTAGTTTCTAGAAGGAGCCCCTATTTATTAAAAAGATTTGCGCATAAGATGGTGGAGTAAGTAGAAAATTGCTGTTGCTCTGCCATATTCACCTTCAAACAACTGAACAACCATAAAATGGCACCCCAGAACAAATCCTAGAACAGCAGAGCCAGCAGAAAGATAGTCTTTCAGCCTAGGAAACTTGCAGGATTGGCAAGAAAGGGCTATCTCACTTGTGTAAAAGGGGACTGCAGACCAGGACAGGAAGTGTCTCAGCAAAGCAGTGGGAGATCCTGACCCCCAGTGCGGTGGGCAGGCACATGCCAACAGCAGGACCCCCACATGCCTAGTATAGCCAGGGGCACCAGCAGATTCCAGCACCGAGAACCACCATGTGCTTTGGCGCAGCCCATGGTGGGTGGGTGTCCTGCAGTGGCCAGACCTCCAAGTACTTCAGCATTGTCCTGGCTGGCATCCAATGGCATCTGGACCCCCATGAACTGAGAGTGGTTCTGGGTAAACAGGCATCCTCCAAGGGCCAGACCTCCCTGTGCTCCAGTGTGGCCCCAGGGAGGCGGAGGCTAAAACTTAATTTCAGACCGCAGTGGAGGGGGGTCACCAAAGTTCGACAGTACCATATTTCTGTTTAATGTGCTTCTTGCGTGGGGCCTATCCCAAGATGAGGAAAGTACAACAAAGCTTCTTTAAACACTGGAGAGTTATAATCTAACTGTGAAATGCAACAAAACAATTGCAAACAGGACGTTTTCAACATGTGCCTCGGACTCTCCACTGAGGCATCCACCGGAGCATTATCTTCTGCAGCTAAGCTTATTTGGTGTTTCAGCTATAAACTCGTTCAGTAGAAGAGTGAGAATTGGCAGAGGTGCATTTTCCCTCTTCCTCCAGCTGTTTATGGAAGTCAAAACTGAGTCATTCCAAAACATATTCAATGTAATTATGTAGTAATCCAAGTTATTACGATCTTAAAGTTTACAAAGGAATACAGATCATAAAAACATCAATGAGATTTTTGCCTGGTGGAGTAAAAGATAAGAAGGCCCTGTCCACATTATGATATGCTGCTGGGCAAACAGCACGGCAAGGCTGTCCATCTGTCTGGGTAAATGGGAGCTGGAGCCACAGGTATTTAGGAAGAACTTGGGCTGGGTCACATTTGAGAAGTCGTTCCTTGCTTTTAGTGATCCAGAGCTGACAGCAATGTGTCACCTCCCCCTCAAATGATTCCATGAAAGCCTATATCTTAAACACCCAGTAATGTTATATGACCATGAATCATGGAATCAAAATTGTGATTACCCCAGAGGGCAAAGGAAAGTGACTTAGTGGGAGTTGGTATGATGGCGAATATCATAGATGAAGAGCTGTGGATGAAAACTGGAATAAATGACAGGAGATACTGGGGAATGGATGTTGGTTGGTCATATCAGAAGAATTAGAGATAACAGATGGATCACCCAAATGACTGTGCCCAGCTGGCATTTAATAAATACTTACCAAATTCACAAACTGACCATTCCTAAGATATTAGAAAAAGAGAGTACCTTTTGCTACAGTGGGTGGATCCTCTGTGGAGAACTTACAAAAGGAATGAAGAATACTATTTTTAGAAAGCACCTAAAGCTTACTATGTGCTAGGCACCAAGTGACACAGTACTTGACCTCAAGGTGCTTACAATATAATAGTGGAAGACAACACAAGGGGGAAGTGGTGGCCAGGGAAGGAGTTCTGGTCTGGGAAGCCACTGGGGTGATGAGGCCATAATAGGGCAATTGACTGACACCGTTTCAGAAATGGTAGAATTGAATGGATTACTATTTTCAGGACTAGAAGTGATACTGATGTGTGTTTGTGTGTGTGTATAGGATGGCACATTGTGTCAGATATAGAGAATTCTCACCTATTGGGTGCCCAGGACCCAAGTTCCCAAACTGGAGTGCCAGGGAGGAAGCCCGGCATGAAGAGGCTGGAGGGTCATGGACTAGATTCACTCAGGATAAAAAGGAAGGGATGCATGTTCATGTGTGCCAGCGAATAACACCTACACCAGTGAAATTGTGCATCTACCATTGGTGCAAGATTTCTCCAGGTTCTAGGTTAAAATTTAGTATCTGTAGAAAAATAATTCTTCCTAAGCTATGTAACCATGTATTTGCTAAGAATCCTTAAAATCTCAAAGTGTTGTTTCTTCATTTCCACAGACTTCATGGTTGTAAAATCTTCTAACAGAATGCACATTACCTAGCTGTGGCCAAACAGGTTATGATAATGTGACTGAGACACCTGAGCTTTCCCCAGTTTCGTTGTTGGAAAGTCTCAAGTCCCATCGGAAGCTTTGGGTGCACAGAGTTGTGTTGGGTGAGAGGGAAGCAAGATATTCAAGATCCAGCTGAGTGGAGGAGGCAGGTGGGCGGAATGAGGGAATGGTAACAAACCAGGGGAGCAGTAGGGTTGATCGTGGATTTATGGAGGCAAAGCCCCGCATGAGCACTTACACTAAGCCCTAGTGATGCGAATACCAGAAGAAACAAATGACAATCCTGCCTTCAAGAAGTTTATGCTCTAATAGAAAACAACACACCAAAGAAAGCTAAAAATCCCTGGAAAGGAGGGGAGATGACCAGCTGGGATCCAGGTCCAGAAGGTCTGAAGCAGAGTGGACAGGAGGATGAAGGCTGACCTGCTTGGGCCTCTCTCCCAAATGGACACTTAGGAGGAGGGGGCCAGCATGGGGGAGATATGTCCCAGAAGGTCATAAGAACTGAGGCATGGGGGCAAAGTCCAGAAAGTCACAAACACTGTCAAATGTGGTTGCTCTGTAGTATTTGTTTGCTTGGCACAGGTGGTTGCTTAACTGTTTTTCTTGGCTACAAAGAGCAGGTTCAGTTCTGTGTGGTTTGATGAGAGGTGGAAGGGAGGGCTATATCCAGCAATGACAGATGAATTTTGATGTGATCCTCAGCAGATCACCGCCCTCAACTCCCAGGAGAAAGCCCCTGGTCACCTTCTCATTGTGTACCCATGCAGGAGAAATAGCAAGTGATGAATCTGTGACCTGTGCCTGCCAGCAATCCTGATGGTAGAAGTGATACAGTTGGGAGGGGGAGAGACCCAGGCTTAGAAAAAAAACTTGAACCATATTAATACTGAAAAAGGTAAGCAAGGGAATATTAATAACTCTCCTACTTAGAGGAAGTCATTATTAGAATCATTTCTTCATGAATTAAAGGCATCCTTAATGAGGATATTAGTAGTAATATGTGGGCTGTCACAAGTGTTACTCAATTTCACAATTAATTGAAAGATGAAGAGAATATAAGATTCCAATGTGGTTCTGTTTTGCTGATTATGAAAACTCATTTGATTCAGTAAAGTAAAATGCTGTCCTTCAGGCTTTTTTCAACAAGGTGTGTCTCCCATCCTCATATAACAAAAAATCATTCCAGATTCCTTAGACCATGTAACAACAGCAATGACCCTCGGATTATAAAAACCAGGTGAGGAATAAAGCAGGAAGAGGTATGATCACCAAAGGTATTTGCCGCCGTGATGGAGGAGATCCATGGAGCATGGTGAAGTCCTCCAGGTGCTCCTGTTTGCATAAGGTGTGCTGGTGGTATCAAGACCCAGAACATGGCAGAACCTCCTGCAAGAGATCTGTTATTTCCTGAGGGAGTTTGGCCTGCCTGTCCATATGAAGGAAAGACCAAATGGGTGAACAATGCCAGTCGCACATGCATTTGGATAGATTTCTCTGTAGAGTTTGTCCATCAATATGTGTATGTGGGTAGGGCAGTGTAGAATGAACCATGATTGGGACTGTAGTTGAACAGGAAGAGGAAAGATAGCTGCAATGCCTTCGGGAAATCGCAAAGCTCTTTATTGACAAGACCCAGTTTTCAGCACTAACATTCTACCACTATTGCCATTTGGCAGTGAGAGATGAAACCTCCAGAGAACTAAGTATGAGTGTGATGCAAAAGATGATGGAGAGGTACATGGTGAGTGTGAACAGGCTGCCACAGAGAACCGAGGAAGAGCTCAGAGGAAAAGGAAGAGGGAAGGATGGCATCAGGGAAATGTGTGATAGGAAGGGAAGATGAGCCCATCACACAGCTGGGGAAATGGAAGGAAGAAGACTAGGCAGCCATCATACCCCTAGCAAGGGTGGACGAGAGGGTGGACCCTTAGGATGACCTGCAGGTATGAGTTGGACGAGATTGATGCAGGACAGATAGGTGTGGAAGGGCTGCCGTCTTCATTGCTGGAGGGGACTTCAGAATGAATGATGTCACAGGACCACTTGGAGCATAGACTGTAGCTTCAATGAGGCTGTGAGAATGAACCCCGCCCCCCACGGGAGATTTCAAGTAAAGGTTGAGATGTTTGTCCTATCGTCTATACCCATGTGCAGTATTTCTGTGATTCCCGTGCTTTCTGGTTGAACGATTAGTAGCATGTATACGTTTACATACTCACAAATACGCACACATTGCATGTATAAACACGGACGTACGCACATATGCACACAAGTGTATACGATGATGCCATAGTGTATCACACACCTATGCACATATAGACACATATGAGGGGTTATATATGTATGTTTGACAGTGTAGCGTCATTGATAGAAAGCTGGCTTCAGAATCAGGGTTCAGGTCTCACCTTTGACACAGTCTCTGTGACTATGGGTAAGTCACTCAACTTCCCCGTGCTCCAGGCAGCTCTCCAAGATCCAAGATCTCAAGTCACCTGTCTCCATCACTAGAGGGAATTTCTGCTTTGAGGATTTAGCACACTGATGAAATCATGCTACTGGGCCAAAAATGTGTGTACTTATCTGTTTAACTATTTTTGGATTACCTGTCAATTCCTGAGCTTTGCGAGCAGCCTCCCTGCAGTAATAGTGAAGGCCTTCCTTTAGACTTTTTTTTTTTTACATTTTTGTATTTTGTGAATGCCCATGAGCTCATAAGCAGGCCCCATATGTCAGCCATGTATGATAAACTTGGAAGGCCAGCCATAGGCTAAGCCGACACTTCTCCGTAGTCCTACGTGATGCTCAAAAGGCCCTGAGGCATTGATTTAGAGAGGAGGCAAGTGTAGCACCTTTTGACCTCACCTGTTAAACAGTGGACAGCCCAAAGAATGGAGCTCGATGTGATGCATCTTAAATTGCACCTTCCCAAAGTAGGCTCCCTAAAGTGTAAAGGCACCAAGATGTGACCATTACATACTCTGTCTGCCAATGGATGCCAATGATTGCATCAGCATAAAATTGCACAAGACTGAGAAATTGTGTCTGCTTGGGAGAATCCAGAGCATGAATCATAAGGTGGGGAGAGGATTTGAAGACAGTCTGTCCTCATCCTAATCGAGGATTAGCCACAGTGGGCATAAAACCTTGAGGTGTTGCTGAATTAAAGTGAACTGAGGACATATTGGGGGGGCAAGAGAGATAGACACAGGCAGAGAGACAGAGACACCCACACAGAGAAAGATATAGACAGAGATATGTCTCATTATCATGCTGATACGGTGCTCAGCTGGTTTTTTTCCACTGAGGTACAGAATTTAGAAATAGGGTGCTCCTGGTCATCCTGGTCATCCCCACTACCTTGCGAAGGCCAAGTATAATGCCAGCTCCTTTCTATGTAGTGTATTAATATCCTTTTGCCAACCCAGCACAGAGGATAAGACCTATAAAACAGAGAGCAAAGCCTGCCACTTTAACCTTGGTCTCCATCTCTCAGATGAAGGGAAGAGAGCAGTTGCCTGAGAGGCAAGAAAACACATGATGTAACTTAGTTGTCTCTCCTCCCGAATGTATTTCTTAATTCCTTCAGTGGATCCAATACCTTACCTATGTGGATGTTCTCTCTCCTGTACAGGTCACAACCCATTTGTGGTTCTCATCCTTTGTAGCTTCAATGAGGCTGTGAGAGCGAACCCCTCACATGGGAGATTTCAAGTAAAAGTTCTTGTCCACGTTCCATCAATCTGATGCACCACAGAAGACTTACCAAGGTGCTAAAGGCCTTCCTGTAGACTTTTTGACATTGTATGGTTGCCTGTGGAGTCTTTGGGATGCCCATCTTAGCCCTCTTGCCTTGTGACAGGCTCTCTACATTTGCAGATCAGACATTTTCTCACTTCTTAGGTGCTGGTCATCACTGGGAATATGCCTGAGCCCACCACGTTTCTTGCCATGGTACCTTAGAGATTTTGATGTTCCAAGATCTTCAACCATCCACCATCCTTAGGAGGTATTTGTCTTAAAACAGTGAGTTTTTACATTGGTGATTATAAGAATAGGAATCATCTTGGCCTGCTTGGCCCCAGACAGCAGAACCAGGAGCAGTTGGGAGGAAGTTGCCAAAAGGAAGAGCCCCGTCCCCCTCCCCCAACTACAAGTGTTCAAGCGTGATGTCATTTATCAGGCGTGTTGTAGGATTTCTTGGTTGATTTTTGCAGACTGGGGTTCCCCCCATGATGCTGTGAAAATGTCTGTGAGTCCTTCAGATGTTGAAATACCCTGGGGCCATCTCTGGGCAGTTTCCTGGTCAGAATAATATTGGAGAATAATTCCAGAAACACAGTGACTTCCTTTCTGACATAAGCGTGTTTGTAATGACCAGAATTCCCTCTCAGCTATGAAATTCTGCCATTGTTTGATATTCACATTTTTGGTAAGGTTTCCATAGACACATGTGAGCCCAGTAGAGATTTTTGGTACAGTCCTATGGGATATTGGTTATGTGGGAAGCAAGTGGGACGGGTGTAACTAGGTATGAAACTGGGTGGTTCTGATAAGTATGTTGTGGTTAATGTGTAATGTAAAAAAAAGATAAGGACCAAATGGAATCTACCCATCATGCTCAGCCCTTCGAGGACTCACCAGATTAGATTGCTAATGCTTTTGGCCAAAGGCAGTCATACAAGTTTCTGGATAAAAGGCTCATGCAATTCAAATACAGGATAAAAGTAGAATTAGACTGAAGATTCTAAGCATGGAATTATCAGAATTATCAAACTAATGCATCAGGGCATCAACTTAACAATGTTTCCTTTTTATTTTAAAATACATTTATGGATAGGTTTTGTCTTATTTTGTTTTTAATAAGAGATGTTTTCTAAAGGATTTTAGAAGCAACTGGAGCAACAAGAGAGGCTGACAGTTACAGACAGGTTTGCATCAGGCAGGAAGTCACTACATTTCGGGAATTGTTTTCCAATATGATTCTGGCTAAGAAACCAGGCAGAGAAACTTCTGGCATGGCTTCGGAAGCACAGAACAAGATAAAAGGTAATGTGCAAGATTCTCTGGTCCAGCCACTAGCTCTACAGAAACCAAGATTCCTTGGGCTAGAGGAGCCCTGTGGCATCCTCCTCCACGCATGGCGGTGGGTAGAATCTGGAAGTGGTAAAGACCTGTCTAAGCATTCACTTTGTAAACTTGAAAGTATTACCTACATATGAGTGGTTGCTAATTATTATCATCATTAAATTCTTCTTCCATTTCATCATCAGCACATGGCAGTGACCTTATCTTCCTGAAGACTCTGTTAGTGGAAAGCAAGCTCTGGCAGATCCACCAGGCTGGAAGGGAGTCACGTTTGGGTCTGTGGATGAGGCAGCATCCGTCATGGGAAGAGTGGCCTAACCAGACCTGAGGAAGACCATCTCTTGGATGGCCGCTGTTTGGCAAGTTTTTTCAGTCACAGCAACTCCCAGATGCTACCTGCCAAGGCCAGGGAGTGGCATTCTGTACCGGTAACTCCCTCCGAGTCTCCTTCAGCTTTGTTTGTCCATTCATTTCTTTATGTTCTTCCTGTTATATATTCATAGTCAGTGTGTCCCCAAAGAAAGTGTTTGATTTCAGAATCTCTAAGTTGGAAGGGATGTCAGAGATCATCTAGTCTGTACCCAAGCAGAAACTCCTTGCAACACTATGGAGCAAGTGCCTTTGGTCATATGCTGTGTATAGTATCTTCTGTAATAGTCATTGTCATCTATGTTATATACTATAGTTAACTATGCATATGTCACAATAACGAGGGAATTTGGGGGTTCATTTTCAAAATATCTCAAAGAGGTTAAGATACTTTAAAAAAACAGAAAAAAAATGGAGGATGTTAATATTGAAAAAGATGACTGAGAAAAACATTCACAACTACTGGCCTGTGTTCTCATATCTCTATAAAATCTTTGAGATTGGCCTATGCATACATCAAGGGTACGAGGAAGGAACTGGCAGGCTTTTGCTAGAAATACTCTATATTAGGTCACATATTCGTAGTCACGCAATTGACCATGAGGTCAATACAAGATCTTTCTGTATTGATCTTTGACCACACCCACACACACCCTCACCCACACACACACACATTTATCTCAATGGAACTGAATACTGCCTTAAGGCTGTCTTCCAAGAGAGCATGTTCTATAATGTGTTAATATTATAAAAGATTCTTCAGTAGATACATTCCCCAGATAAACTTTTGTTCAAAAATCCTCCAGGCGCCAACACCGTGAAGCATGATACAGTGTTGCCAAAAGTGTTGGCCACCATCATGCAGGATGTCCTGCAAAATGACCAAGTGGAAGAGGGATTTTGTACAGATAGCATCATGTCAGTACCTTCTCAATGAAGAGCCTGGCATACTAATCCACATGAAGCAGACTAAGTGGATGAAGAATGTTCATTTTTCCACTTGTGGCACGTAGTTGGATGGGCAACTCATTGAGTTATAGTTCATCAGTGGGTGGTGAGCTGGTCCGAGAATTGACATGTCTCGGTGTTTCTTGGGAAATTGTGCGATGCTTTCAATGATTCCCAAACTCCCTGCTACCAAAGTCCATCTTTTAGCACCAGTACTCTTCCATGATACTATATAGTTGTGAATCATGGGATTGATGGAATGCCCTAATTTTTGTAGAATCACGTTTCAAATGCCATAAAGGATAACGGAAAGACACTTGGGGACAGGATCGTGTAATAGCCTGTAGCCTATTTTCAGCAATAACTTGCCTGTAAGAAGTGGTATATAAGACATCATTAGTCTGACCTGTAAAGGAAGTGGTTCAGTCATGTAGCAAGAATGAAGAATCAAAGGTTGACAATCCAAGTGTTTCTAGGATCTGAAAAATATTAAATGACTCAAAGGCAGTTGCCTCATCTTTAAAATGAAGGTGCAGGCTGCTGGTAGAGTGATGAACTGATCCAACCATTCTAGAGAGAAATTTGGAACTATGCCCAGAGGGCTGTAAAACTATTCCTCTGGCCAGAGCCAAGATAGTAGAGAAAAGGCAGTGACTTTCCTGAGCTTTCCCCCAAACCCCTCTGAATATTTTTAAATAATGCCATAAAACAATTCTTGGAGCAGCAGAACTCACAAAAGGATGGGGTAAAATAAATTTCCAGCCAGAAACAACTTAGAAGGTCTGTAGCACCTGGTTAAGCATGGAGCACAGACTGGGCCCCAGTAAAGCAGGAGCAGGCCTTGGGAGCCACTGAATCTGCAGCAGCAGAAACATGGTAAATGGTAAGGGGATCAAACAACTGGTCAGAAGGAGATTATAGGGTCTGTTTGCTAGCACTGAGGCAGGACTCTAGTGCTTCACCCATGCTTGGATCTGTGGTCACAGTTCTCGGTGGCAGTCTCAGGGCGAGGAGGAGCATTAACATACAAGAACTTGTGGCTGCAATGGAGTGGGGACCCTCCTCACAGTTCCAGGGCAGAAAAGAGTACCTGTGGTCACTTACAGACTAGAGCATAGGTCAGAAGAATAGTAAACACACTTCTCTTTAGATCATACCCCCTTGGAAGAACCGAAAACTTACAGGTCCCTAGAAATGTCTCTGAAAACAGCTGCAGAAAACCCCTGAAACTTGGGACAGAGCGTTTTCCACTCTGCAGGCAGAGTCCTGCTTTAATAAAAAGTTAAAAGTCAGGAAATAGGCCAGGAGAGTAAGCAAACAACAGGAAAAAATTCTGACCATAGAAAGTTACTATGGTGACAAGGAAACTCAAAACACACATTCAGAAGAAGATAACAAAATCAAAGCTCCTATACTCAAAGCCTCCAAGAAAAATATGAATTGGTCTTAGGCCACGGAAGAGCTCAAAACAGAATTTGAAGTCAAGTAAGAGAAGTAGAGGAAAAATTGGGAAGAGAAATGAGAGTAATGAAAGAAAATCTTGAAAAACAAGTAGACAGCTTGGTAAAGGAGACACAAAAAAAATACTGAAGAAAATGATACTTTAAAAAAACAGTCTATGCCAAATGGTAAAAGAGATCCAAAAGGCCAATGAGAAAAAGGCCTTAAAAAGCAGAATTGGCCGAATGGAAAAGGAGCTACAAAAGCTCTCTGAAGAAAATAATTCCTTAAAAATTAGAATTGAGCAAATGGAGGCTAATGACTTTGTGAGAAATCAAGAGACAGTAAAACCAAAACAATGAAAAAAATAGAAGATAATGTGAAATATCTCATTGGAGAAAACAACTGACCTGGAAAATAGATCCAGGGGAGATCATTTGGAAAGTTATGATCAAAGAAAGAGCCTGGACATCATCTTTCAAAAAATTATCAAGGAAAACTGCCCTGATATTCTAGAACCAGAGGGTAAAATAAAAATTGAAAGAATCCACATGGCGTCTAAATACAGATTGAAGCTTACTTTTGTTTACTTTATTTTTCTGGAGGGTTTTTTTTTGGTCTATGTTATCTTTCACAACATGATTAGTATGGAAATGTTTTACATGACTGCACATGTATAACCTATATCGAATTGCTTGCCTTTTCCAGGCAGGGGCCCAGGGAGGGGAGAAGGGAGAGAATTTGGAATTCAAAATTCTAAAAAGAGATATTTAAAATTGTTTTTACATGTAAGGGGGGAAAAATAAAATACTAAATAAATTAAAAAGAGAGAGAAGTAAAAGCAAGAATTTAAAACAAGACTAAAACATAAAAAAAACTTCTTACCCTTTGACCCAGCAAGACCACTACTAGGTCTGTATCTCAAAAAGGAGGGAAAAAAAGAGAGAAAAGGACCTATTTAAAAAAAAAAAACTCATCATAGGAAACAAGTTATTGTGCATCACAAATCATAATCCCATGTTTCCATCAATGTCACAAAGCTGAGTAAACTTAGATATATTTATATACATAGTCACAATTTCACGTATCCCCTAAGGAGACAAACTTGTTAAATAGGCCCTACATGTAAAACTAAGGCATGCTTGCAGATCAAGCCATTTAGAGGGCACACTAAGTGCTAATTTCTGAGGAGAGATGTATATATCAGCAAGGTTCCCAAGAGAACTCGGGAAACGTGAATGCCATGAAACAAACGACCAAAGTACTACAGAGTACTTATAGCAGCTTCTTTTGTGGAGGCAAATTGAAGGGATGCCCGTCAACGGGGGACAGCTGAACAAGTTGTGGTATGTGATTGTGAAGGAATGCTATCGTGCTATAAGAAATGATGAACAGGAGAACGTTGTATGTAACACAGCAGTGTGTACGAAGATGATCAACTGTGAACGGCTTAGCTGTTCTAAGCCATAGTGATCCAAGACAATTCCAAGGACTTGGGATAAAAAAATGCTGTCTACTTCCAGAGAAAACCGATGGAGTCTGAACGCAGATCAAAGCAGACTATTCTTACCTCGGTTTGTTTTTGTTTTTGTTTGTTTTGGTCTGTGTGTTTTCTTTTACAACATGACTAATGGGAATGTGTTTTGCAAGATTGCACATATATAACCTGTGTCAAATTGCTTACCGTCTCAGGGAGGGGGAAGCGAGAGAAGGAGAGAATTAGGAACCCAAAATACAAAAAATGTTAAAAATTGTTTTACATGCAATTGGGAAAGATAAAATATTATTAAAAAAAGAATCAGAGAAAGGATTCTGATTCTCAAGGTAGCTCTTCTGTGGATAAATGACCAAAGGGCATGGGCAAGAATCAGCTTCAATGAGGAAGCATGGCTGGGTTTTGATATATTCTAGAAAATGATGCATCTATATTTATAAAGTCATGGGTTCAGTCAGTGCACAACTAAGTATTTATTATGTGCCAGCTGTGGGCCAGGCATGATGCCAGGCACAGAGGATATAAAGCCCCCAACTCAAGGAGCTGACCTGTTGATTCAACAGAATATCAAAGGTCAGGCTCTGGTTCTGTCTGCCTTAGACGAATGTCAGGTCCTTAAGGACAGAAACCGTGTAGCCCTTTTCATCTTTGCATCGCTGAGGTGACCTGCACGTAGTTGGTGCTTAATGAGTTGAACTGAATGGTCATCCAGATGTACTTGGAGATTTGCATTGATGGGAGCTTATTCCTAATGCAGCTTATTTTACTTGGCAATAAATCTCAATATGAGGAGCCTTTTCCATATATTGAATTTCTTTGCATCTTCCTCATTACTCAAAGAGCTTAGCGTTTGCTTGAGGAATGACCTTGGAGTCAACGGGAGTGGAATAAAGCTTAGCAGTGTGTGTGCCTCTAAGGCCAGCCCTGGCAATTCCATGTAACCGGATGGTGACGCAGCCTTGCCAGTTCATTCTCCAAGGGCTTTTTTTTTAGTCTCTTAAACTGATTTTTTTTTAACAGGAACACAATTTCCATTTGTATGCAAAGCTCAGGCAGAGCAAAAGAAAAGCCAACTTCTGCCCAGTCAGAGAAAAGTTTTCAAAGAAACTTTATTTTTAAAGTTTTCCGTTTCAATCTGTGTGTCATTTGAGCTGCCAAATGGCGCACCTTAAAGAATTGGGACCCTTGCTTTGCAATGAAAGTACTTGAGAGTAGAGTCAACCTTTTGTAGCATGAATTTCAATATAACTCGTAATAACTCTGGTGGCTGAAAGCCTTTATTTTCCCAATTTCCTCCTTTCCCAATTAATTTTATTTAAATATAAGCACCCAGATATCGAGATTCTCAGTTCTAATGATTTGGTCAATTATTTATAATCAATCAAAATTTGCAGCCTTCCTCCCTCTCTCCCTTCTTTCCTTCTTTTCTCTGTCCCTTCCTCCTTTCCTCCTTTCCACCTTTCCTCCTCTTTCTTCTTCTTTCCCTCCCTCCCTTCCTCCCTCCCTCCCTCCCTTCCTTCCTTCCTTCCTCCCTTCCTTCCTTCTTCTCTTCCTCTTTTTCTCCCTTCCTTCCTTCTTTCCTTCCTTCCTACTTTCCCTCCTCGCCTGGGAAAGATAGGAAGACAAATAGGAAGGAAGGAATGATGGGAAGGAAAGAAGGAAGGAAAGGGAAGGGGACAGATGTGTTGATTGGCCTATCCATTCTGTTCGAAGACCTCCAGGGAGGTGAAAGCTTCTACCTGGCCTCCCCTTCCCACCCTCTCCCACCCCCTCCAAGGCAGCCGATTCCATTTACACCAGACAGAATTATCGGAAAGGTTTTCCTTAGAGCCAAAATCTTCATCTCAACAGCTATCACTCATTGTTCCTTGTTCTGCTCCCTTTTGACACACATGATCACTGAGGCTAGCAATGTGTTCCCTGCACTAGTAGACCCCCATCAATTTGGGGAATGGTTAGCCCCCTCCACATTCTCTTTGCCTTTACTTCTCTCTTTTAAACTCTTCAGCAGCTCATGTCTCCCCTCCCTGCCTTATCCTCTCTGGAGCATCCACACTCCCAGCCTCAGCATCGGGTCCAACCTGTTTTCCTCTTCAGGGATCCCTTTGGCCTTGCTGCGGACCTGCTGGGGTGAGTGTGTAGTGAGAGTTGAGTCCTCTTCCTCCAACTTAAGGATAGATGTGAGTGAGTGACTCGTGAGTGTTCCCTCAGCGGTTTCAGCATTTAATGTTCTTCTGCGTAGAGATCATTATGCTGGGCTCTGGGTGTCCAATGTTTAATCAAAACACAGCCCCTGGCCTTTGGACTTTATAATCTGAGGAGAGAATTTAAGACAAGCAAGGATACAAAGTATTGCAGTATATCTATATTCAAGAGCTAAATGCTGGACTGCATCTTCCAACTTACAAGTTCCATGGGACTAAATGAAAGAATGCAGAATTTGATTTATGTCACTGTCTCTCAGTATATGGGAAGGAGTTCTTAGGATTCCAGGACCACATGTCTAGACATTGTAGACTCAAGTGAGAAAAAAGCCCTTGGATTTGGAGGTCGAGGACCAGGCTCCTTCCTGTCTTCATCACTGACTAGGTGTGTGACCTTGTGCACATTAGCTCACTTCTCTCTTATCTCTGTTTCCCCATGTGTAAAATGGATAGGGGTTATACCAGATGGCCTCTTCCAGATTTGTAATCACGATCTTAGAGTTGGAAAAGACTTCAGAAGCCATTTAGTTCAACCCCTTTGTTTGACAGGTGAGAGCATTCAGGTATAGAGATGGAACGATTTGCATGAGAGGTAGGATCTGAGTCCAGCTCCTCAGACTTCAGGTCATCTCTACCCCTGTATCACTTTATCATGGAGAATGGGTTCTGCTAGTGCTGAGTTACACAGAGCTTAAGTGACTGGCTCATGGTCATGGAGCTAATAAATACCAGAAGCCGGATTTGAACCCAGGTCCCCGGGTTCCAAAACCAGCACTCTATCCACTATATCTTTTTGGCATTTAATGCTGGAGAAAAATGCACATGTGCCATCTTTTGGAAAATTTATCATCTCAGGAGCGAAACTAAAGCGACTGTGCTGGACTATCATGAGTACTGAAAGCCCTGAGCTGCAAAATGCTTTCTTTGCTAGAGAAGCTAGTTTCTGTGTGCCTGAGAAATTTTCTCAGCTAAATGTGCCGGCAGAATGGTTCTGTAGGTCCTGTTGGTTCTCCAGCTGGCACACGTCAGCCACGTTCCCTTCCCACTGTTGTTGGCAGGCATCCAGGAGAGCATAAATGGTGAGTATATGCTGAATTCATTCATTCATTCATTTAAAAGCGGGACTGTGCTATTTATAAGAAGGTTTTTGTAAACTAGTTTCAATCCATGTGGGTTTTTTTATTTTAAAAAAGATGTGGAAAACCAAACAGACCCAGTACTAAACTCCCTCCTTCTTGTCTGCATAATGACTGCTGCATTGAAATATGGCTTTTGCTAACAGATGCCCACTGTCATGAATTAGACTGAAATGTTTGGTTGGTCTGTTTGGAATGCTGCAAAGGTGAACATGTAATTGACCAGACTTGCGGGTTCTCGGAGGACTTGTGTCTGGAGCCCCCATGGGTGTGTTAGACTTTGTGGGACTCTCTGTACTAACACTGCCCAAAGGCAGCTATTTTGTATTGTTCTGATTTCACTGCTCTAATTCCCTCCCCATCCCCCAAAGCATTTGAGAACTTCAGGGACCCCAAAAGCTACCTGGTCCAATGGGATTCCCTCTGCAGAAACACTGACATTGTGCACCCAGCTTTCCTTGGCACCCTATGGTGAGGCCATAAGACTTGAAGATGGAAGGGACCTTCAAGATTGCCCTCCCATTTAATTGACAGGAGAGCTGAGGCCCAGAGAGAGGGTGCTGCTTTCCCTAGATCATGTAGATGCTAAGGATCAAGGGCTGAGATGCCGCGCTCTTCGTATAGGGCTCTTTGTACTGCTCAGTCTCTAGTCTGTCAGTTTGCTGTCTCAAAGATACCAGTGGCAGACTAAGGGTGATGACAAGACAGAATTCCATGGGAGGACATTTTTATTATTGCATCCTCTGAAAAAATGAGTAGGTGGAGAGTGAAAGTGCAGAAAATCAGAGAGAGAGAATGGCAAGTGTTAATAAACTCTAAATGGGCCTCTCCTACTTCTATAAAAAGCTAATAGACATAAGGAAAGTTGGCTCAGTTCTGGTCCCAAGAAGTGACGTCATTCACTTATTCATTCATGGCACGCATGCTTATTAAGCATGCACTGTGTGCCAGGGACCATGTAAGACCCCGGGATACAGGCAGATACAAAAAGTAGGCCCAGGGTACCCTGGAGGTCAAGCTGTTCAGAAAGCAAGAGGTGGCCCCTTAGAGAGCAGCTGCCCCCTGTGGGAGCAGGATGGGGTGTTGCCTCGGCAACCGCATGAGGAGTGGGCCTAAGATACTCCTCCAGACACCTACCGAACAGCCAAAGGGCCGATCTGTGCCACCCGCCATTTTGTACAATTGTGCATTGGCACTGGAAGGCCACATTGAATCTCAGCTCTGCCACTTGTTGCTGCTCTTACCTCAGCCAAGAGACCCTCCCTCTCTAGGACTCAGTTTCCTCACCTGTAAAATGAGAGGCTGAACCAGGTTGATATTGCTGTCTGCCAGGTTTGGAGCATCTGATTTTTGCCCTTCCCTCAATTTTCCCTAGCAGACACTCAGGAGCAGAGGTCCCTGGGCCACCAGGCCCAACACGTTCTTGCAGATTGTTCATTTTCCTCACATTTATAGCAAGCTGGGAGCTGAGTTTTTGCAGCATGGCTTGATGAGTCTTTGATTCTGCTTTGTTGTGGTTAAGGGAGTCTCCTGCCTGCCTGCCTGCTGTCTGGGCAAGAGGCTTCATTTATACAGTGTCCTGAGCTACGGAGGTCAAGCAAACATTTGGAGAAACAGCTCACCCAGCACAGTGACACTGCTGTCTTTTTCCAGGGCAAGTTGGGGAAGGAAACAGAGCCCTGGTTCTTGGCCCTGTCTACTCTGCCAACTGAATAGCTAAGTGGTCTGGTGTATCTGGGCAGCAGACAGAGATGGCATCACAGGGAACTGGCCACCCTCGGCATTCTCCAAACAGACACAGACAGCTTGCTGGGCACAGAGTACTAACCTGCAGCTGGAAGGTGCTGCATGCCAGACTGCCACCAGGGCACTGAGGGGCAGTGACAGCGATGTGTCCAAGTGCCCAAGCTGTGCAGAAATTTCCATCAGGCCTCTCAGGCTAGTTTTCCTTTCTGCCGAGAAGATCCACAGTCTTGCGTGCTTACTCTTCAAACGGAGATATGATCCCTTGGTTCATCTTGCCCACTTTCCAGGCTTACTACGTGACTGATGTCTACTCATTCTATAATGGCCTCTGTGCTGTCCCTCCTCCATAACATGCTGTTTCCAGACTCCGTGCGTTGGCTCAGGTGGTCTCCCGTGTCTGGAAAGCTTTCCCTTCTCACCTGTACCTCTCAGAACTCTTGCCTTCCTTTGAAGCTCAGCTCAAAGAACCATGAGAACAGCGTTAGAGAACTTTTAAAGCTCTCATCAGTGCCATGATAACCCGTGAGTCCAGAGGACTGAAGACAAAGCTCTTGCATGCTCACCATCCGCCATCTTGAGAGCTGAGGATGACCTGGCCAGTTTGGGGATTGGTTTGGCTAGATGGTGAATGCTTGTTGTGAGGCCTCTATTTTTCTTGACTTATATTTATTGTTGAAGGGAAAGATAATATAGCCTTATAAAAATAATTAATTAAAAAAACTCAGCTCAAGCTTTCTTCTACAAGAAAACTTTCCTGATTCCGTTTGTGTGCGTTTGCATATATTTGCACTTAATTATATGGTATGTGTTTATTCTTCTGATAGAACATAGGGTCCTTCAGGGCAGGGACTATTTTGTTTTCTTACTTGATGTCCCCAGTGCCTAGCCCAGGGCCTTCCTGTAGACCTTCCTGGTAGATGTTAATAAATGCTTGATGATTAATGGACTTATATATTTTTCAAGAGTGAGCCAACTCTACCCGGAAAAGGTAGCATTACTCACAGACTGTGACATCCTAGGAAGAACAACACCCCAACAAGGGGTCATCCAAACTCCAGGGAGCAGTCTGCTCCATCCTGGGAGAGTTCTCATTGTTACAAAGGTTTTTCAAACATCGATCCTAAATCTGCTTCCCAAGAGTTCCCCTCCATTGCTCCTGATTCTGCCCTCTGGGGGCAAACAGAAGGAGTCTGATCCTGCTTCAGATGCCACAAGACAGGTAGTGTGCACTCCAGAGCCTCTTCTCTAGTCTGTGCCCTTGACCAGTTCTCCTGTGGCATTATCTCAAGGTCCTTTGTCGATCTGGCTGCCTTCTTCTGGAGACTCTCCAACTTTTCACTTTCCCTCCTAAAATGTGCCTGGAACCAAGCACAGTACCCCGGATATGGTCAGTCAAGGCCGTATGCACATTATCTCAGTCCAAATCCCGAGTTCTCTTGACCACCCTACACTGCCTAGAATGTCAGACCAAGGCATCTGAACTTTCACTGGTAGCTAGCTGATAAGGAGCCATGGAAGGATTTTAAGCAGAGTAGTGACCAGATCAGATCTGGACTTAGAATCATCCGGGGAAAGCTGGGTTAGGTTTTAGATAAGCCTAGAAATGGAGACCAATTAGGAGACTGCTTGAAAAGTCCAGAAAAGAGGTAAAGAGATCCATAGTGCACATGGTGATGGGGGCATAGAAAGGAGGGGACAGATTCAAGAAGTTTCAGGCACAAGGATGACTTCTCGGTTTGGTAGAAGAAGAAGGAAATGGACTTTAGATGAAGACAGATGAGGAATTGCACAGCCATAGAAGAAGCTTTGGAGGACTTGGGAATCATGATGAAAGTCAGAGGTTGATTATGGTGAGGGGAAATTTGGGAGGACCTGAGGAATTGGAGGAGAAGGAGAAAAAGTATCTTCATGGAAGGGCTTGATGAGAAAGGGAAGGTCTTAAGATGAAGGAGAAAGGACAAAGATTAAACTCACAGGCTAAGAAAAGTTTTCAGGTTGGTAGGACAAGAGAAAGGAGGTTGAATGTGGTTGTCAAGGTGCTAAGGAGGGGAGAGAACTGTGGAGCTCCCACCTCGCCATAAGCATAGAACCTTTCCAGGGGGATCACAGAATCCAAATCCCAACTCACCACCAAGCTGGAAACAACTTTAGAGGCAGCTAATCCCAACTGCACCTGGACAAGAATCCCACAGCAAAGAGCCATCCAGTGTGGACTTGAAGATGCCCAATGAGGCCCGCCATGGCAGCCTGCTCCACTTTGGGTGGGCCCTGAATATGAAGAAGCTCTCCCTCATACCTAGCTTCTATCTGCATCTGGGGATCTCTGGAGTTGGGGCAGGGGTGGGGGGAGACAGAACAAGCCTCATACCTCTTCAGCATAACTCTCCTGCCCCTGCCTACTGACTCTGAGTCTTCTCTTCCTTCCCAAATCGCCAGTTCCTTCAGCCTATCCTCCTCTGGCATCATCTCAAGGTCTCTTGTCATCCTGGTTACTATCCTTACAATCCTCTCCAGTTTATCAGTCCAGCTCCAACTTTCCATAATGTGGTGCCCCAGATTGAACACAATATCCCGAACGTGGCCTGATAGGGACTGAATGTGGTGTGATCATCGCCTTTCTTGTCCTAGACACTGTGTCCCTCTTAAAGCACTCTAGGACTGTATTCATTTTTAAACTGCCAACTTGTACTATTCCATTCAATGCAATTCAACAAGCTTTTGGTAACCTCATACATAACCTCTGAGTGCTAGACACTAACCATATTGAATTGGTATACCACTAATGTCTCCAAATCTTTTTTCAGACAGGCTGCTGTCTAGCCACATCTTACCCACGTTGTCCTTGGGAAAGTTGATTATTTTAACACAAGTATTGGACTTTATATTTATTCTTGTTAAATTATATTTTATTAGATTAGTTCCAGTGGTCTCACTGGTCAGGAGCTTTTTAAAAGGTCTTAACTCTGCCATGCAAAAGTGCTACCTACCCCTGTTTTATGTCTTCTCCAAATTTCATAGGTACACCATCTATGCCTTTATTTAAGTCATTGATAAAAATGTAAAACAGTCCTGGGCAGGCCATGCCTGCTTCCCTGGGGCACACCACTGGAAACTTCCTTCCAAGCTGACATCAAACTGTTAATGATTCTTTGGGTCCAGCCAGTCCACCCATTCCGAATCTGCATCCTAACTGTACTGTGTACCACATATTTCCATTGTGTCTGTAAGACTAACAGAAAAGACTGTGTAAAATGCTTGACCAAAATCTGGGTAAGTGGTATCTGTAGCATTTGCCTGGTGTAACAGTTTAGTAACCCTTTCACAAAATGAAATGAGGT
The DNA here is from genome assembly GCA_028646595.1 of Phalanger gymnotis. Classification (NCBI taxonomy): domain Eukaryota; kingdom Metazoa; phylum Chordata; class Mammalia; order Diprotodontia; family Phalangeridae; genus Phalanger; species Phalanger gymnotis. The sequence continues at coordinate 9,739,458 of CM053624.1, read as the reverse complement.
TCCTCCGGTGTCACTTGTTTCTGGATAAAGCCCTGTGGGTTCTAGTGATCCCTGCTTCCTTCTCTAGATGTTTACCAGCCATCCTTTTGATACTATACACTATCATTTTGCTAGGTTTCAAGTCAAGTCCTTTAGTCTCTAGCAGGGGTTCTTCACCTAGCACCAACGTGGTTTATTTTTTTTTAATATTTTTTGACAACTGTCTTTTGGTTATCAAATATAATTGGTCTCCCTTATAATTCTATGTATTTTAGTTTATTCATTTAAAAACTTTATTATGAGGACCCATAGGCTTCAACAACAGACTGCCAGAAAAGTTAAAACTCGTGGCCCATAGCTTATACAATCCCACCTTTACAAAATTCTCTTCCTTTAAAAAAAAAAAGATCTGTCCTGAGCCTTTTCAGTCTTTCAGAAATCAGTTATAGCAACCCAAGGTTGTAGATGGCAAGAGGCTTATGGCAGGTTTACTTGCAAAACTGACATCCTACAAAATGCCAAGCAATGAGGGAGAGCTATTTGTTCTCGACATAGGAAAGAGTGGAAGTTTGGGAAGAGCAGAGTAATGAGCCAGATCCACATCTGAGAGCCTTCTCGAGGGCTAGACACCAGAGAACAGAGATTAAAAATAAGCTGCTTTCCATGGCCACATGTAGGGGGATCGCCAAAAGACTGTCAATTCATAGAGACCCAAAACATGGATGCTGAAGAAATTACTACCAGAAACCTGAGGGGCTGCAGGCTGGTGCTGGCTGAGAACATCGGGGTCATAGCTGTAGACCTGTAAGATCTTCGAGCTCATCAGGGCCAACCTCTTCATCATACAGATGAGGAAACTGAGAGATCCAGAGAACTGGAAAAATTTGTGCAAGTTAGAAATCAAACTTGAGCCTCTCAGTCTCCTTGTCTCTCTAATTAGTATTTTATTTTTTTTACCCAATTATATATCAAGACAAATGTTAGCATTCATTTTTACAAGATTTTGTGTTCCAAATTTTTCTCCCTCCCTCCCTCCCTCCCCTCCCCTCCCCTCTTCTGAAAATGGTAGGCAATTTGATATAGTTTATACATGTGCTATCATGTAAAACATTTTCATATTAGTCATAGTTGTAAAAGAAAAATAGATCAAAAGGAGAAAAAACACAGAAAAGAATAAAGTATATGAAAAAAATATGCTTCAGTCTTCATTGAGAGTCCATCAGTTCTTTATCTGGATGCGGATAGCATTTTCCTTCATGAACCCTTTCTACTTGTTTTGGATTATTGTGTTGCTGAGAAGAGCTGAGTCGTTCATAGTTGATCATCACACGGTGTTGCTGATACTGGGTACAATATTTTTGGTTCTACTCATTTCATTTTGCATTAGTTCGTATAAGTCTTTCTAGGTTTTTTCTGAAATCTGCCAGTTTATCATTTCTTATTGCACCATAGTATTCCATTACATTCACATACCACAGCTTGTTTACCCATTCCCCAATTGATGGGCATCCCCTCAATTTCCTATATTCTGCCACCACGAAAAGGGCTAATACAAATGTTTTTGCACATGTAGGTCCTTTTCCCTTTTATATCTTTGGGATATAGACCTAATAGTGGTATTGCTGGATTAAAGGGTATGCACAATTTGGTTGCCCTTTGGGCATAATTCCAAATTGTTCTTCAGAATGGTTGGGTTAGTTCACAACTCCACCAATTTTCCCATATCTTCTCCAACATTTACCATTTTCCATTTTTGTCAAATTAGCCAATCTGATAGGTGTGAGGTGGTACCTCAGCGTTGTTTTAATTTGCATTTTTCTAATCAATCGTGATTAAGAACACTTTCCATATGCCTATAGATAGCTTTGATTTCTTCATCTGAAAACTTCCTGTTCATGTTCTTTGACCATTTATCAATTGGAGAATTCCTTGTATTCTTATAAATTTGAGTCAGTTCTCTATATATTTGACAAATGAGACCTTTGTCAGAGACACTTGATGTAAAGATTGTTTCCCAGCTTTCTGCTTTCCTTCTGATCTTAGTTGCATTGGTTTTGTTTGTGCAAAAGCTTTTTAATTTAATGTAATCAAAATTATCTACTTTACACGTTGTAATGTTCTCTATCTCTTGTTTGGTCATGAGTTCTTCTCTTCTCCATAGATCTGACAAGTAGACTTCCTTGCTCTTCTAATTTACTTATGGTGTCATCCTTTATGTCTAATTCATGTACCCATCTTGACCTTATCTTGGTATATGGTCTTTTGGTTAATCAGACACTAGATTGCTATGGTCATTTAACACTCTGTCTTGTGCTGTTTCTTCCTGTAACTCACTTAACTTCTCCTCTAAGACTTTGGATGCTGTGCCATGTGGTGCATATATGTTTAGTATTGCTCTTACTTCATTATCTATGGTACCTTTTAGCAAGATGTAGTTTCCTTTCTTATCTCTTTTAATTAGGTCTGTTTTTTGCTTTTCCTTTGTCTGAGAGCTGGAGTGCTGACCCTGCTTTTTTTTTAGCTGAAGCATAATATATTCTGCTCCAGCCTTTTACCTTTACTCTGTGGTATCTCTCTGCTTCGTGAGTTTCTTGTAAACAACGTATTGTAGGATTCTGGTTTTTGATCCACTCTGCTGTCTGCTTCCATTTTATGGGAGAGTTCGTCCCATTCACATTCACAGTCATGATTACAAACTATGTATTTTCCTTGATCCTATTTTTCCTCCTGTTCGTCCTCTCTCCTTTCACCCTTTCTGTCCTCCACAATGTTTTGCTTCTCTCTACCACCTCCCCTGTCTGCCCTATCTTCTGTCAGTTTCTCTCCCACCCCCCACTCCACCTTTACTTAATCTCTTCCCCTCCTACTTTCCTGTCAGGTAAGATAGATTTCTATCTGATTGTGTATATTGTGTATGTTGTCAAGCAGTGAAGCTCAAGGACTTGGTAAACCCTCTGCTGTCAGCAGACTCAATTTCTGTCAGAAGTTATTAGAATCAGTGACAAGAACTGCTGTTTGACACTGAATCGATGATCAATTGATGAAATGATGAAATGGGGGCAGCATGCCTGGTTCTTTGGCATTTGCTGGGAGAGACCATGCTGATATGCTGTTGTTGTGACCCCTCCTCATTATTTTGTACGAATTTTGGGTTATTTGTATGTATGTTGCTAATATAATAATATTATAGGACCTGTTGACCCAAGACTGCCATGGTTCTCTTTAGAGGCTCTAGTTTGTGGTTTCTGTGACCCTTCTTAGGATGGGCCTAAGCACGTTTGCTGCCTAGAATTCTATAACTGCAAGTGCCTCTCTTCCTCTGGGGAAGAGGAAAGAGTTGCTATTACCTGCTAGGAAAGACAGGGCCTAAATATGAACCAAGTCTTTTGGGACACCACACACATACATGGGCCCCTCATTTATCCCCAGGTACATTAACTCCTGAGGCTTTTTCTCCCTTGCTAGGATCTCTGTACATTGGAGCTTCTTCCCTCCCTCAGTGCCCACCCACCAGAATCTCGGTTAGTTAGCAGCCGTGTGAAGGATCCCCAGGTAAAAAGTCATAGGGCCTTCCCCTGCCTCCAAAAGGCCTTGATCCTTCTTCTGGGAGAACAGGGGAGCCTACTCTGTGCCAGGCACTGGGCTAAATGCTGAGGACACAAATACAAGCAAAAAGGAAGCTGATCCCTGCGTTTCAGGAGCTTATGCATTCTAAGGCAGACAAGGACCCAGAAAAGGGGACTGAAAGGGAGGAGGGAGTGTGGCCTCGTGGTTTTGCATGCAGTGCTTGGTGTATAACAAACACTTTTACCAGCAGAACCAGGACAATTCACATGATCCTACAATCGTGTAAGTGAAAACAACACTGAAATGTGGTTGAAGAACTCTAAGTGATTATAATGATCAGCTTTGGCTCCAGAGAACGGGTAATAGCATAATAAAGCATACATCCCCACTCTCAGCAGAGAGGTGGGGAACTGTGGGTGCAGAATATTGCATACACCACCGGCCATTTGTGTTTTATTGGCTGGTTTGGCTTAACTGTTTATTACAAGGGAGGGTTCAGTGAGAAGGCATAATGGGAGAGGACTGTGATGGAAAAATAAAAGCTATCAGTAAAACAAGAGGAGACAGAGAGACAGAGACAGAGAGAGAGAGAGACAGAGAGAAAATAACACCAATAAGGGTAGTTATTAGAACAGTCTTGTAAAAAGGCTTCCCAAAGGGCTTTCTAGGAAGAACAGCAGGTTTCCTGAGCTCTAGGCCTGGCCCTTCTCGCTGCATACCCTGCCTGTCCTTAGAGTGTCTCACCGATTAAGGATTATCCGTGATTGAGTGTCTCTCCTAGACTTTTTGGTTCCTTTTCTTTTGTCAAAAACAGAAGCAGCCATATCCAGGCGTAGCCATCTTCTTCCCTGAGACTCAGGTGTTCTCTCCAAGTTGCACAAGATTCACAGGCTGCAGGCCCCACTAAGGGGCATCCTTCCTTTCAGGACGGGAAGGAGGAGATCACGGAGGCCAGAGACATCAGCTGGGGCTGCCCTCCCCTGCCCCTCCACTGTGCCGTCTGCATCTTGGGAGATGTCGTTGTCAAGAAACCACACAATTTCTTGAGAGATGGGCTCTGTTCTCCAGCAGTGAAGACTCTGAGATTGGAAAGCCTCTAGTTTCCTTGGCAACTAGAAAAACATTCCCAGCCAACCGGTAAATGAGTGGGGGAAGAGATGGATGTCGTTTTGCAACATAGAACCAGATTTACAGAAAATGGAAAAGGCAGAAGGCTATGAGTTTAATCGAGTTAAAGAGAGAGGCTAGAAAAAGGCGTTGAAAGCCCTGGAGCAGAAAATAGACCTTCCCAAGACGGTCTGGGAGCTCTGCGAGCCACAGAAGGAGAATCGGCCAGGTTGCTTTTGCAATCTCTGGGCATTCCTGATCCTTCTGGTTCTGAACATTCCCAGATGTCCCTAAGGGAGGGATGATACTGAGGAGGATGACCTTGAAGTGACCCACTTCTTGGGACCATATTCTGTCTCATCATTTAGGGAAACAGCAAAGGGGCTTTGAGCATGAGAGAATATTTGAGTGACTAATGAATCAGTAGCCCTTTGAAAAGGGACGAGATTTTGCTGACAGAGCCTTGGACATGGCAGTTTCAGTGAGCGCTCTCCCCTAGCAATAATAATAAAAACCCACCTGGATAGATAGTGCTCTGAGATTTTTTAAAGCACTTTCCCAGCATCAGCCTTGTGAGGCAGGTAGCACAGGTAGCCCCATGTCCATCACTTTTACAAATAGGACCGAAGAGTACTCTGGCCCCTCTGCTAAAAGTGTCAGAAGCAGGACTCAAATCTCAGGGCCTGGGGAGTCCCGGGCTGGGGCCAAAGGATTACAGTATGCCTCATGCTCCCGATTACTTAGATTTTATTCAAAGACACATGTTAACTTGGAAAGAATCATAACAAGTTGCTCTGTTTCCTTCTGCGTCCTTTTCTGATCTCTTTTTCTTCTGTGGTTTTTTTTCTGGGTTGTATTATTGTTGCTGCTATTATATCCTTGCCTCTCTGCTTCTGCTTTCTCCCATCAGTAGCACTTCAGGGGAGTCCTGGATGTCTTCGTATTCTTCATTCTTGTCATTCAAGAAGATGGGGTCACATTGAGTTGGGTCAGAGTGCCACCAGTGAACTTGGGAGTTCTTAACATCTTTTTTTTCTCTTACCAGTAAAGTTCTTGTGAACATTTTTGTACAGCTGGATCTTCCCCCAAATTTAATAATATCTTTGTTTATGCTATGGTCTTGAATTTTTTTCTCTAACAAATGCAAACCTTCACATTTTCTGTAAAAATAATCATATAGAAAAACATACCTTGAGCCCCGTTCCAATTCCTGCTTAACTTGATTGGTGAGTCACCCAACAATTGGATAAGATGATAGAGCATTGACCTTTCTCTGAAAGCTATCCTCTACAGAGGTAGGCATGGGTCCTCCTTCTGTGCTGTGAGGACGCAGATATAACAGGGGCTAGCATATGCACAGAGATCCTCTGATGACGTCTATTCTCATGGCTAAATGGAGCTGAGGTGCTATTTACTGGCCCCTAACAGTGTGGGGTGGGGAGGGGACTCAACTATTGGTGCATTGAGCAGCTGGCATTAGAGATGAGATGCCATCGAGTCCTGAAGGGCTGAGGCAGCCAGCTTGGCTCTGGGAGAGGGGACCAGAGCCCCCTCACTACACAGGGGACTCCTCCCATTGGTTTTGTGTGACTGGGGCCACCTCCTGATAATTGAGAGTCAGAGGATGGGGATGGACTCTTGTGGAAGAGCTCATTCCTTTCCCATGCTTCCTCTTTCTTGGCCTTCCAGACCAGACTTTGGCAATCAGGAGAAGGGAAGGAGTCCCTGTCTGCTCTGAGTGCAGGAGGAGCACATGGCAAGCAGCCAAAGCTTGGCCCCGAGAGTCTGAGAGGAGCCCCTACACCACTAGTCCCTGGCCACCATCTGAGCACAAGGGCACAGGCTGGGCATCGTGAGGATGACTTTTCACAGGGCTTACTTACCTTGAGGGAAGTCTTGGTTTTTAGAGTTCTCAAATTCTAAAGTTACCACGAAATTGAGAGTTCCCAAGTTCAAGGGCTGGACATCAGTCTGGATGAGGGAGAAGATTTCTTCAACAGTGTGTGATCTGGAAAAAGATGACTGCCCTGTAGCTGGAGGACTCAAACCATGAGGTGCTGGGTCATGATGTCCTCCATGATGCTTCTGGAAACAACTCAGATTCTGCAGGCAGGTGAAGGGGGCACACTTTAAGTGGCTCTGAGTGTCTCAAATTTCTGTGTGTTTGAGGGCGACCTAAGGAGTCTAGGAAGCTATTTGAGAGCTTTGGTTTTCTTTTTAATAATTTAATATTTTATTTTTCCCCAATTATATATAAAACAATTTTAACATTCATTTTTTAAAATTCTCTCTCTTCTTTCCTGCTCTTTCCTGCTCTTTCCTGCCCTTCCCTGCCCCCACTGAGACAGAAAGGAATTTAATATAGGTTATACGTGTTCAGTCACTCAAAAAGTATTTCCATGTTAGTCATGTTGTAAAAGAAAAGACAGCCCCCTCCTCCCCCCAAAAAAGCCCAAGAAAAGTAAAGAAAAAGTATGTCCAATCTGCATTCAGGCTCCATCAGCTTTTTCTCTGGAGGGGGATAGCATTTTTTATTGTGAGTCCTTCAGAATTGTCTTGGATCATTGAATTGCTGAGAATGGCTAAGTCATTCTTGGTTGATCGTCATACAATGTTGCTGTTACTGTGTACACTGTTCTTCTGGTTCTGCTCCTTTCACTTTGCATCAGTTCATGTAGTTCTTTCCAGGTTTTTCTGAGAGTATCCGAGAGAGCTTTGGTTTTCCATTTTCATTCATGGAAGAACCTTTTGCATTTGTTGCATTTTCTGCAATGGAGGGAATAAAGACTGTCTCATACCCTATATCTTATACTTTGTTTTTTTTTCAAACTTAATATTTTATTTTTAAACAGCAAATATCTATTTTCTCTCCCTCTAATTTCTACGCCCCCCGCTCATTGAAAAGAAAAATAAAAACACCCTTAGAACAGATAATATAGTTCAGCAAAACAAATTCTTTCTTTGGTTGTCCAAAATATCTTTGTCATTCTTCATCTTGAGTCCATCAGGAGGTGAGGAGCATAGTCCATCATGAGTCGTCTGGAATCTTGCTTGGTCAGGCATTGATAAGGCTTCTAAGGTCTTTCCTGGTTCTGCTCCCTTCATTCTGTATCAGTCATAGAAGTCTTCCTGGGTTTTTCTGAAACCTTCCCTTTCATCATTTCTTTTTTTTAAAATCTTTTTTTGGGGGGGCAGGGCAATTGGGGTTAAGTGACTTGCCCAAGGTCACACAGCTAGTACATGTGTCAAGTGTCTGAAGCCAGATTTGAACTCAGGTCCTCCTGACTCCAGGACCAACTCTCTACCTTTCATCATCTCTAAAGGCGCAGCAATGTTCCATTGCGTTCATCTCACATTCGGTCCCGTGGCTTCTCGCCCTGGAAGCCTCTTCCGGTCCTGTGTCCTCTTCATCTGAGTGATCAGCTCTGTTTTAGGGAAAGGTCCAGGCCAGCCATTTGCACTCCTTCCTGTCTAGACTCTGCCCCTAGCCCCCAGGACTTCTTTCTCCACCATCCTTTCTCCTTCTTATCCCCCTCCCCCACTGTTTCAGCTTTTCTTTGTTGGTTGTCTTCCCACGTTGGACTACAAGCTTCTGAAGGGCAGAGAATGGCTCTTCCTTCTGTTTGTTGTTCTCAGGGCTTAGCCCATGCATGTACCTCATGGAGCTGTTGTCAAGAGAAAATGAGATCCCATATATTGATATAAATAGGTATTTGCAAACCTTGAAGCACTTTAGAAATTCCTGTATTTATTTACTTGTATATGTGTTGTATATGTTGTTTCTCTCCATAAAATAAAAGACGTTTGAGGGCAGGAAATATTTTTGGTCTTTGGATTTCTGGTGCCCAGCACAGTGCCAAGACCATAGTAGATGCCCAGCGACGGGATCTCTAGGTCAGTGCCTTTTAGTCACTTTTTTAAAAGCATAATTCCAAATGGTTTGCAGAATAGCTGAGCCAATTCCCAGCTACACCAGCAGTGTCTTCTGGTAGCTCCTCCAACACCGACCGCTTTCATCTTTTGTCATTCTTGTCAGTTTGCTCGGTTGTTCTTTTTAACATTGGATTTCTCTTCTTAATAATATGGAGCTGTCTTTCTTATGACTGTTTGCAGTTCACAGTTTTTCTTTTGAGAACTATTTACTTGTTTATATTCTTTGGCAACTTATCCATTTGGGGGAATGGCTTCTGGTCTTACCCATTTGTGTTAATTACCTATATATTTCGAATATCAAATTTTAATCACAGATACTTAATAATTACTTTCCCTTTCATACTGCATGTTTTGTTCAAGCTACATTTGTTTTTTAAAGCAAACTTTAAATTATAGGCATTTAAAAGTGTCTTATTTTCTTCTCAATCTCTTGTTTCTTCTCTTGTGTGGTTAAGAACTCTCCCTCTAACTCTAGTTGTGAAAGGTACCTCTCCTTCTTTACTAGTTTTTTTAATGATACGACCTTTTATATTTAGGTCATTTATCCTTTTGGAGTTTATTGTTATTTGTGGTCTAAGATGCTGGACTAAACAAAATTTCTGCCAAACTACCTTCCAGTTTTCCGACGGTTCTTGTTGAATAGAAAGTCCTTCTCCTCAATAGCATGAAAGCACCCCATCCATCCCCCTCCATTCCCCTCCTTCTTTTAGAAATATTAGGAAATAAATAAATGTTTCCCCAGTTCTTTTAAGATTACCCTGAATAAAGATAACTTCCCCAGCATTTAATCGAATTTCTTGGGAAACAATTCTTCTCTACCTTTTTACAGAAGACTAATTACTTGATTTGAGGAAATGGGTTAAAAGTCAGAGGGCAAAGGTTTGGGGGAGGGATGACTGTTCTCCCAGAGGATAGAATTAGGTTAGCAGATGGGCAAGAGAATCCTGGGAATGGGGAGTGGTTGAAGAAGGCTTGAATGGTTTCAGGAAAATGATTCTCTTGACATTTTAAGTGACTTTTGTTCTGTCTGAAGAAGCAAAATGTTAACCTAACTCACTTGAGCTCTGTAACCGAGTGTTATCTTACTGGGGAAATCATGTGGTGTCCAATATAGATTCTCAAAGGCGGATGGATTTCTATCCCTTTGGATTTCTGTCTCTAAGTAAAAGGCTTAGAATTAGAATACTTTAACTAGAAAATTGTTTCTGGTTGGTCGTACCCAAAACACAGAGTGCAGAATCTTTCTTTGACAGTAGCTTGGATTCTCAACTTTCTGGAGCACTGGCTCACCCCTTGCAGCTGAGACAGCCTAAATCTGCCCTAAGAAAGGAATTGGTTCTCTCTATCTCAGATCATCAGCCTCAGGAAGCACGGTCACATCTAATCAGCTAGTCAACAAGCTTATGTGTGCTTCAGTGCTTATATGTGCCAGGGATTGGGCTGAGTGCTGGGAACAGAAATACAAGCAAAGAGAAAGGCCGCCCTGGCCCTCAAGGAGCTTCTATTCTACTGGGGACGACAACACAGAAAAGGGGGGCTGAGGAGGAGGTGGAGAGGAGGTGCCTGGGCAGGGGCATTGTGGTTATTTCCATACAATGATCTTGTTAAAGAAAGGCCCTGTTAGGCCTGTGATTTTTAGGGTTAGGGTTTTTGACATTAATGAGTATTTTGTTTTGTCCAAAACTTCTTCTGCATCTATGTATATAATCCTGTTGTTTTTGTAATTAATGCGTTAATTGTGTTCTTATTGTTGAGTCACCTTTGCGTCCCTAGTGTAAACTGAGATTGGTCATAGTGAATATGTCTTTGTTTATATTGATATATTCTCTTTGTTCAGATTTTGTTTGACTTTTCGTTTTTTTTGTTTTATTTAAATTTAATATTTTTCTCCCCCAATTACATGTAAAATAATTGTTAGCATTCACTTTTTTTAGTTCCAGATTTTCTCCCTCCCTCCTTCCCCACCCCCCCATTAAGAAGGCAAGTAGTTTGATATAGGTTATATGTGTGCAGTCATGCAAAACATCTTTCTGTGTTCAACTTTTTTAAACTAACATTCATTACTGAAATTTGCCTACAGTTCTTTTTCTGCTTTATCCTTCCATATTTGGGGTCTTAGAACCATATTTGGCTCACTGAAAGGGTCAGGTAGAATGTCTCCTCTCTTAATTATTGTGAATAATTTTTATAACATAGTTATTAATTTCTCCTTGAATGTTTGATACAGAATTTACTTATAAATCTGGTTGAACCAGAGCTGCTTCTCTCTCCTCTTTGATAATTCATTCATGACTTATTTGAATATCCTTCTAAGATTATATTTGAACAAACATTTATTAAGTGTATATATTTTGTGTAAAGTCCCGTGATAGCCATGGAGAATATAAGACTGAATGAAAAAAAGATAGTCTTTGCTCTCGAGGAATTTAAATTTGGGGATGGGATGGGGTGGGGTGGGGTGGGGGAATACAACATGTAAACAGGTGAACATATTGTTTTATTAATAGTAATAATCAGATAATCGTAATAGCTTGTATTTCTATGGTACCTTAAGATTTGCAAATAGCTCTCCAAATATGATCTAATTATAGCCTTGGGAGGCAGGCGCTATTATTATCCCCATTTTACAGATGGAGTAAGTGAGGCAGGCAGAGGTTAAGTGGCTTGTACAGGATCACACAGCTAAGATCTTCCTGACTCCAGGTCCAGCATTCTAACCACTGTACTTATCCACTAGCTGGTCTTTTATGCCTTGGTCATTTCCTGACCTATTCCACCACACCAAATACCCTCATTTGTATCCATGCTTGTAACAAAGGAAAACAAGCAAGACTAACCAACAAAGTCACTACATATGAATGTGTATACAGCATTCCAAACCTTCAGTCCCCCACCTCTCTAGGAAGAAGAAGGAAAGAGGCTTTATTTTCTCCTCTCCAGGACCGCAATTGGTCATTTAATTAACCTTAGCTCCCCTGCCTTAAAGCATTGCTTTTGTTTATACTTGTATGGTTATTATTTACATCATCCCCAGGATTCTTCTCTCTTTTTGGGATCATCACTCTCATAGACAACTGTTGTGGAAGAGAATTGAGCCCTGCTCAATGCTGGATTATGGGCCAAGCTGAGTGGTATTGATATTAGGCCTTTATGAGAATACATTGTATGTTGGAGAGTTCATTTACGTCACCTGGGTTCAGCCAGTGGCTAACTTGTTCCCAGTATAGGAGGGAAGAATTTGTTAAGCAAATCTGTATTGTGAACAAGGTGTACATATCTCAGCACTTCCAGTAACTAATTTGTATAGGCATTCGCCTAAGTCAATACTTATTTCAGCTTCTTCTTAGCTTGGGGCTTACGCAGAACACAAACTAGGCTTCTTGGTAAAGGAATGCTGTTAATCATAGGGGAAATTTGTCAGATGGTTGAAGTGAGCTCTACAAATTTAACAACCATTTTGACGATCCCTGCCCCAATCTCTCTGCTGAGGTCTGGTCTCATATCTCCAGCTGCCTTTCAGATATCTCGAACTGGCTGTCCATTGGGCACCTTAAACTCACCATGTACAAAACCAAACTCATCTTTTCCTTTAAATTTTCCCTTCTTACCTTCCCTATCATTGTTGAGCACAACATTGTCCTCCTAGCCCTCTAGGCTCGCAACCCAGATTCCTCACTATCTCTCATCTTGTATATCCAGTATGGTGCCAAGGTGTGTTGATGTTGCCTTTGCAGGATCTCTGGAATGTGTCCCTGTCTCTCCTCTGACCTTTCCCCCAACCTGGGGCAGGTGTCGCCTCACACCTGGACTGTTGCAATGGCTGTTGGGGCTGCTTGCCTCAAATATCTCCCCACTCCCATCCATCCAATCCAAATTTAGCCACTAAAGTGGTTTTCCTAAAGGTCTAATTATGTCACTCACACTCTCGCGTGCGTGCGCGCGCACACACACACACACATTCAACAAATTTTAGTGGCATCTAAGATCAAATATAAAATCCTCTGTCGTTCAAAGTCCTTCATAACCTAGCCACTTCCTATCTTTCTAGTCTTCTTAGACCTGACTCCCCTGCAACTCATATTCTTAGATCCAGTGACATTGGCCTCCTGGCTGTTCCACAATGAAAAAGATACTCCATCTCTGGGCTTCTGGCATTTTCTCAGGTTTTCCTCATGCCTGGAAGGCTCTTCCTCCTCCTCTCTGCCTCCTGGCTTCCCTGGCTTCTTTTCAATCTCAACTAAAATTGTACCTCCTAGTGCCTTCCCTGGTTAATTATTTCCTGTTTCTACTGTAGATTTGCTTGTATGTTGTCTCCCCCACCAGACTGTGAGCTCCTTGGGGTTAGAGATTGTCTTTTATCCTTTGTATCCTCAGGGTATAGCACAGTGCTAGCACACAGTAGGCTCTTAAGAAATAGTTACTGGTCAGTTGATTGATTAGCTTGGGAACACTTCCTAATGAGATAGCACCACTCAGTCAAAGAGCCTGGCAACTTTCCAGCCTTAGTAATATAATATTAATTAAGGTGGGATTTTTTTTTTACTGCTTTCTCTTGTAGAATGTCAAAGTAATCAAGTGCCTTTGATTAAGTCTTACTAGGTGCAAAGCCTTTTTCTGATTAGGTGTGAAGCCTTCGGGCCCTAAGAAGGGTATATATACTCAGAGGTTATCTTTTGTTTGGGGCTCTCACTCTCATTGGAAGAGTGTCCTGTGATCTGACTAGACTCTGGGCAGCCGTTGTTAAGCGCCCCCCAGGTTTGAAAAAACCCAGATGTTGGTGCTTGCCTGGTAACAATGTATTGCTTGGACAGACAGCTAGAAGCCTGTCTGCTGATGCGTGTTTATTTGCTCTGTTTATATGATGTACGTTTGTGATTTCTGTTTGTATCCTCTATGAAGTTCAGGGTGCTGGCTTTCCCCCTCACCAACTAAGTAAATGATATATGTATGTTTGATTAAAGTGAGATTGTTAACCCCTTAAAGTTGCTTTCCTTAGTAAAGCAGATCAAAGAATCTGGGCTGGGCTGGCAGCTCTTGGTGCTGGTCTTGTTGGGTCTGACACCTCAGCAGCAGCTGCGAGCAGCATTGTTGCTACAAGTGATTAGAGTCCAGCACGAGATGCAGAAAGGGGGAATGACTTGGCCAAGGTTAACAAAACCTGCAAAATACAAGTTCCTTGAAGGCAGAAACTGCTTCTTTTTGTCTTTGTAGTCCTTTCTAGTGCCTAGCACAGCAGCAGATAATGAATTTGTTTCAAATTCAAAATACCCAGCAGACACAGCCCTCATTTTCCTGAACACAGTGATATTTGAGAATGAAATGAGTAAAGGCATCTGGGGGGATTCAATCCAGTCCAATCCCTTGTGGTAGAGTCAGGAATAACTGGGCTCAAGTCCTCTCCCTCTCTCTCTCTCTCTCACACACACACACACATACACACACATACACACACACACACATACACACACTTCAGTAGCTATGCGACCCCTGCCAAGTCACTTAAGCTCTCAGTATCTACTTTGCAAGTCTTGGCATCACCTTCCAGTTGGGCAATGCAGTTCTTCCCTTCCCTTCCCTTCCCTTCCCAAAAAGCCAAAGTCTCCCACTGCGTCTGGGACCCTCTCTAGTCATTCTGATCTATATCTTGCCAGTAGGCCGATAGCTCTGGAGGAGAAAGTGAGGCCAGTGATTTTGCACAGCCCTCCCTCACTTAAATCCAATTCACTCATAAGTCATGGCATCACCTTCCTGATGATACGGTCCTCTTCAAGAATGAAGGACAAACAACAACTCTCTGCTAAGTCACTTTCTCTCTCTTGAGATCTCAGACACCTCATTAAAACTACTTCCCTCTCCCAGTGAAGTCTAAGGGACAGTCCTCCCATAATGAGAAAAGCAGGGTGGAGACCCTGTATGAAAAGCCCACAATGAAACAGGTCAGAAAGATAACTGACCCCTAGCCTTGTCTCCTATGTAGCTTTGTTATTTGAGCCTGTGAAGAAGCTTCATGTCCACCCATCTACAAAACTGAATATTCATCCTGCTGAAAAGACTCAAGTCCGTTTCCTCATGTAGAAGCAGGGCTGACTTTCTGCTCCTCGTCTCATGGAAATCTGGAAACACTTCAGGTTCATAAATTATAATGTATTTATCGTTAGTAGTAAATGGCTCAAAGTGAGGATTACTTTTTTCTCATTTTTTTCATAATGTAACAGCTTGCTATCCTACTAGTGAATAGAGTGATAGTGAATGAAATTGTAAATGAATTCCTTCTATGACTTGAATATGGTCTTGATACCAAAACCAGGGTGAGTCAAAACAGAGAAAGAAAACTATAGACCAATCTCCCTAATCAATATTGATGCAAAATTTTAAAGTCAAATGTTGAAGAGACTTCAGCAGTATGTCACAAAGATCATACACTACGAGCAGATTGATTTATACCAGGAATGCAGGGCTGCTTCAGTAACAGGAAAACTAGAAACATAATTGGCCGTATGTGGTGCCAACGCGCTCCTCACAGCACCTACCATACCACAGCACTCATAGCACAGTGGCTATGAATATACCAATTGTGAAATATAACAGACTCTACATGTGGAAGACGGAACCAAAACATTTATTCAAACACCAGAAAGCCAAATCCATCGCAGCAACAAAGACATCTGTACACATTAGCAACACAGAAGCATGGCCAACCCCAAGCCTTCCCACAATGCAAGCTCTCTCTCTCATGTGAACTGTTGCCTGTACCTCTCTCTCCC
>CM053624.1:9705449-9723608 GCA_028646595.1 Phalanger gymnotis | reverse complement strand
AGTCAAGGAAGGAGTTGGAGGAGCCGCTGGTAGGGGGCGTGGGGTGCCAGTCAAGGAAGGAGTTGGAGGAGCCGCTGGCAGGGGGCGTGGGGTGCCAGTCAAGGAAGGAGTTGCGGGAGCCGCTGGCAGGGGGCGTGGGGTTCCTGGCGAGGAAGACTTTGGGGGCAGCTGCTGGCAGGGGAGTGAGGTGTGGGTAGGGGCACGGAGAGTCCGGCTCGGACAGCCCCGCTCAGCTCGCCTCAAGCTGGGCCCGATCCTGGCCCAGGGCTGCCCAGGGGGCAGCCGTGCCAAGTCCTACCGTCTTTTGCTTCTTGATCCCGGACATGGTGCTGGTGGTCACCGGCGGCGGCGGCAGCGGAGGCGGCGGGACAGTCACAGAGCGGACTGGCAGGACTGGCGGCCGTACTCTCTCGGTCTCCGACGGAAGGAAGCCGGGCAGGCGGCGGGGAAGGAGCTTTAAAAAGGCTGGGAAGACACGTCGCACTTCCCTTGACCAACCCCCAAAGGCTTCTCTCCTCCGCCGCCGCTTCCTCCTCCCTCTCCTCCGCCTTCTTTCCTTCTCCTCCTCCCCCTCCCCTTTCTCCTCCTTCTTGCCTCTCCCGCGGCTCCCTCCTCTCCACCCTCCCGGGGCGCCGGCCACCTCTGGGCCATAGGGCGACCCGGGGCGTGGTCCCCGGGGCCAGGGGAAGGAGTGAGGCGGGACCCGAAGGGTGGGGCCAGTGGGGCGGCTCTCAACCAGGCTGCGGTCCCTCAGCTCCAGGGCCGACTGTCGGCTCCCTGCCCTTCGGCGCTGGCATCATAGGGGCCGCACTGGAGAGCCTTGAGGCCAGCCCTTTCCCTGTACAGCTGGAGAAATTGAGGCACCCAACACCACCATCAATTACGGGACCAACGAGCCACTTAGCCCAATACCGTCATTTTGTACAGTGGAAAACTGAGCCCCGTCCCCTCTTACGAAACCAGGGATGGAAAGACCACGGCTCCAACCCCCTCATTTGGCAGACTGGGAAAGTAGGACGTGCCAAGGCTAACGAACTTGGGAACCTTGGACTTTTGAGTTAGAGGGAACCTTAGAGAACATCTAGTCCAACCCCCTCTTTTCAAAGACGGAGGAAAAAGAGGCCCAGAGAGGCTGGTGATTTGCCAAAGGTCACACAGGCAGTAAGTCGGTGAACCAAAAACATGTATAGAACCAACTCTTCAGAAAGAGTTAAATTTGAAAGGATTGAAAGAGTTCTGAATTTGGAGTCAGAGGACCTGGGTTCAGAGTCATTATATGTGTGTGACCTTGAGCAAGTCACTTGGCCTCATCGGGCCTCAGTTTCCTCAAATGTAAAAATGAAAGGGCTGGATTAGATGACTTCCAAAGCCTCCCTGCATCTATGTTCTCTAATGTAGGGCTCCTTCTTCCCACTCCCCAGTGTTTCCTGTGGTGAGATTCTTCAAATCATTAAAGATGGAATACTTCCATTCACTAGCACTATTGCTGAGCCCCCACCTCCAAAGCCTGGGCACCTTTTCACTACCCTTCCTTCTGCCTCGCTGGGTGGGAGCCTCTGATTGGAAGAAAAACCAAGGCACAAACTTTGGTTCAGTTCAACAGTGATATTCTGCAGTGTCTTAGGCTCTGTGGCTGATCCAGAAAAAGGACAACAAGCTTAGTTTAGTGGGAAAGAGAATGCAAAAACCAGTATGAAACAAAATATAAGTAGGCGAAAATATCTGGTGGTGTGGCAGGTCGGGAAGGATCCCCATTTTCTGGCTCTCAGACCCCCGAGGGCAGAGACTCTCTCTTTACATCCCTGTCCCAGAGCAGAGCACTAGGCTGTCTCTCTGAAGAAAGAGTGGTCCGTGGTCCTCAGTGGGTAGATTGGTTGCCTTGGCAGGCAACAGAGTGGAAGCAGACTGGGAGAGACCAGTCAGTCCCTTCCTGAATCGGACAGCTTTATGAGACGGGAAATTGTTGAGCAGGTATGGAGCTGTATTGGTGGAGGGAGTTTCTGTAGATCAACGAAACCACAACTCCAGGCTCCCCTACCCCCAACTCCCCCCCCATGCAAATTATTTGTGAAGTGAATATTTTGTCTTTTTTCCCCCAGGAAGTAATTTGCTGGGATGCCTATGGCTCTGCCCCAGACAACTTGTCTTTAGGCTGGTGACACCTTTCCCTCATTGGTTTTTTGGTGCCTCAATGGTGCCAAGAGGCCCTGAGGGAAGGAAAACAAAGCCCTGGGAAACTTTAATGAGAGAATTCCCTTGTGCTCCTGCTGTCTTCCTGGCTACAGAATGGAAGGGGGAGAACTCTCTCTGGGCTTCCCTCTCCCTCTGCCCCCGGTGCCTATGTGATGGCTGCTCTCCTGTGGCATGCTTAGCTAGGAGAGTTTGAGTCCTGATATAAAGGCCATCTCTCCCACTTTGTTTCCCTGATGCTCCCAGCCACGATGCCAGTCTCATAATCTCAAGAGCTTGGGAGCTCCTGAGCAGGATCTGCCTACACTGAAGAAGGGGTTCCAGGCTGCTACTACAACACTTCTCAGCAGAGGAAGATGGCCTAAGCCTTGGCCTGGCTTACGGGAAGATAAGGGCAACCTGGTTGTTTGGACGGTGCAGAGCCAAGGTGGAGAAGTGATTGATTCTTCTATGGTCCCACTGAGCATCTCTTGTTTTAACCTTTTGAGTATCAGCTTTTTAGGAGAGTATAATGGGAGCTGTGGGTTAATGTTTCATGTTCGAAGTCAGTACACATTCACCAGTCTTTTGTATTTTAAGTATTTCTCGTAGGAAGGAAATACATGACGGCCCTTTATCTGATCTGTATTGTACAGTGACTCACCTTTTTACTCCCTTTTGGGGAGACCCAAGATAGAAGTCAAACCTGATCCTTAAGCGGTTTTAGCTGGGGTTCTGGGGTGGGGATGCACAGAGCCAGAGACAAGGAGACGGAGCCCTCTCTTTACAGGTCGGGGGCTTCTCAGTAGGAGACAATCATTGCCAAGCCCCTCTGGGCTGGACATTCTGTTGTTAATGGGGGAGGTTAGAGAATCAAACATGTATGTAGGAAAGTCTGATAGAGGAGAAATGATGGTGGGTGTGAGGGAAGGCTTAAAGGAGGAGAGGGCACCCGAGCCGAACTTTGAAGGAAGAAGGGATTTGGGAAGCAGGGATGGGGAAGGAGTGGATCCAAGGTGTGCAAATGAATGGAGGTGGGAAACAGGGTATCCAATGCAGGAACAGCAAGCAGACTGTCAGTTTGGCTGGAATGTAGACTGTAGAAAGTGGTGAGTGATAACCAGACTGGAAGGCTTAAAAACTGTGTGCATGTATGTGTAGTGTGTGTGGTGTATGTGTATGTGGTGTATGTGTGTGTGGTGTGTGTGTGTGTGTGTGGTGTGTGTATGTGTGTGGTATGTATAGATGTGTGGTGTTTGTATGTGGGTGTGGTATGTGTATGTAGTGTGTATATGTGGTGTGTGTGTGTATGTGTGTGGTGCATGGTAGGTATGGGTGTGGGGGGTGTGGGTGTGGTGGAGGGTTGTGTATGGAGGGTGTGTGGAGGTGGGGGGAGTGTCAGTGTATGTGCATATGCGATCTACTGCAAACATGTCAGACTTAGCCACACGCTATACACACCTAGAGTCCTACACCTTTGAACCTTCAAAGTAATCTTTAAAATGCAAACTAGCCAATCCATACCTCATAGGGGTGGGGAAGAGGGGGCGGGGCAGGGTTGGGCCCTCTCTTCTCTAAGCAGGCCTAGCGCTGGCCTCTCATGGACTGGGTTCTTTCTTAGAAGAATCTGGCCCCTAAAGAGAGGGTTGCCCTATTTTTCTGTCTCTGGCTCACTACACTCCAGCCCCAGCCATGAATCTCCAAGGCAGTCTCTTAGACAAAGCTTATGTTTGGGCCCCTGGGCTCAGGGGTGGTTCCCCAGATGGACTAACGTTAAGATTCTCAATATTCAAGGCGCAGGGACAGGGAAGCTATTTCTTTCCCTAGCAGCTGGATGCCCCTCTAGAAGGCTGGAGGGTGCTCTGGGTGACCTCGCCTCCCATGACAGCTCAGCCCCAGCCTGACTGCTAGCTCGGCCCCATCTGGTGGTCAGCCAGCAGGTTTCTGTTTGGAAACGAGGATGACACGCATTTTTGGATGCCTCTGCTACCTCTCCTGGCAGCTTGGTAGACTGACCCATGTGTAGAGTATGAGGAAAGGCAAATTAAGGCGGAAGGGAGAACTGAGAATTTGCATGATGCTTTGGGAAGCTTCCAGCTATCTCCTCAGTGAGGAGAAAGGGAAGGGCTTGATCTCCAAGACAAGGTCATCACCAGGGCTCTAGCTGGAACACACTGGGCCCCGGGCAAATACAAGTAACTCATCTCCCTTTGTGATCAGTCCCCAAGTAGCGCAGAGAACAAGCTGGACCAGACCAGAAAGACCCATGCTTGTCTGTCCGGAGGGGTGCACACTGGCTCGGCCAGGCTGGCAAGTCACCTGCCCTCTCTGGGAGCCTCAATTTCCTCATCTACCACATGGGGATAATGGCAGGAAAACCTGAAACATTCCCCAGAAAGTTGTTGGGAGGCCCAAGCAAGATAATACATGTAAAGGGCTTTACAGACCTGAAAAAGCTTTTGAAGGGTCCGTTATTAGGGGTGTTTCCGTGGGACAGATTGTTTTGTTGGGACCTCTGAAGGCTGGGTGGGTGATAGGACCCTCATGCTGGTGTCTGGCCTTCCCTGGCATAAGCCTTTTTGTTGTTGTTCAGTCATGTCCAGCTCTTTGTGACCCCATTTGGGGTTTTCTTGGCAAAGATACTGGAGCAGTTTGCCATTTCCTTCTCCAGCTCATTTTACAGATAAGGAAACTGAGGCAAGCAGGGTTAAGTGGCTTGTCCAGAGTTTCACAGCTAGTAAGTATTTGAGGCCTGGTGTTCTGTGCACTTTGCCAAATGGCCTTTAAGCATCCTAGTGTCTCCAGACTCTGCCAATCCCTTCGAGGAATCTGCAATGTGCCACATTAGGTAGAAAAAATATAGATGTTAGTAAGACATGCATGGTCCTTGCCCTTAACTAAGTAATCAGTCAAGCATTTATGAAGTATCTACTGTATATCCAGCACCGAACTGGGGATACAAAGAAGAGCCATCCAAATAATGTCCTGTTGCTAGAGTTGTGAATTGGTCCAACCATTCTGGAGAACAATTTAGAACTATGCCCAAAGGGCTATAAAACTGTTCATAACCTTTGACCCAGAAATACCATTACTAGTCTGCCACCCCAAGAGAAAAAAAATAAAAGGAAAAAGAGCTATCTGTACAAAACTATTGATAGCAGCTCTTTTTGTGGTAGTAGAATTGGAAATTGAGGGGATGCTCATCCACTGGGGAATGGCTGAGCAAGGTGTGGTATGTGACTATGATGGAACACTATTGTGATATTAGAAATGACAAGCAGGGCGCTCTCAGAAAGACCTTGGAAGACTTATATGAACTGATGAAAAGTGAAATGAGCGGAACCAGGAGAACAGTGTACACAGTAACAGCAACATTGGACAACAATCGGCTGTGAATGACTTGTCTATTCTAAGCAATACAATGATCCAAGACAATTCTGAAGGACTTATGATGAAAACGCTATTCATCCCCAGAGAAAGAACTGATGGAATCTGAAAGCAGATCAAAGCTTTGGGTTTTTTTAACTTTTTTATTTTTCTTGGTTTTTTGTCTGTGTTTTCTTTCACAACATGATTAATATGGAAATATCTTTTGCATGATTGTACATGTATAATATTTATCAAACTGCTTGCCTTCTCACAATAATGGGGCGGTGGAAGAGGATGGAAGAGAATTTGAACTCGAAATTTTAATAAATGGAGGTTACAAACTGTTTTTATATGTAATCAGGAAAAAAATATTATTAAATACTAAAATTTTTCGGAAAAGAAAAAGGACAGTCTATACCCTCAAGTTTACATTTTAATTGGGGAAGCAAAATATGAAAGGTTATTTGGGTCATTTTAATGACCTTAAAGGCCAGTTGGACGGATCAGGCATGTATGTAGAAAGATACAAATTACAAGATAGTAAGTGTGTTAAAGGAGCAGAAACATATGACGAGGGAAAGGAACAAACATTTACAAAGCAACCTACTAGGTGCTCGCCACTTTCCTAAGCACTTTACAAATATTATCTCGTTTGATCCCACATCAACCCGGGAAAGTCAGTGCTCTTATGATCCCTATTTTGCAGTTGAGGAAACTAAGGCAGGCAGAGGTTAAGTGACCTGCCACAGTCACACATGTCTGAGGCTGAATTTGAACTCAGCTCTTCCTGACTAACCACTGCACGCTAGCTCCCTCCATTTCTCTTAGGATGCTAGCCAAGTGGGAATCATTAGATCCAAGTATTTAGAAGGCATCCTGGAGGTTATCCAACCCAACCCCTCAATTACAGAGAAGTAGACTGAGGCACCGGGCTGTGTCTCAGGTCAGCAGACTCCAAACCCAACGCCCTTTCATCTCCAGCGCTCTGGCCTGTGCACATTTCAACTGGGCTTTGAAGAATGGAGAAGGATGTCAGCGAGAGAAGGTGGGGGAGGAGGGCATCGTCTTGCTTGGGAAGGACCTAGACACAGGACAAGGCATAAGGGGAGATGAAGCCACCCCTGCTGGCCAGACAAAGATAACCAAACTCTATGAGACAAGCGGTGCCATGTCCCCTTTTGTGGGTGCGTCCTACAGACGGTCGGCAGGCAGAGGACATGGTCCCAAACCTCACCTTTGATGCCATTTGTGCGGCTAAACTTCTCTGTGCCTCAGTTTCCTCATCTGTAAAGTGATGGATGCTCTCCAAACTTCCTTCCAGTTCTTAAATTTATGTCCAGACCTCTCAGGAAACTGCCAGATTCACGGGTGTTACCACCCTCAGTCCCTACCCCGAGCCTGAGCCCGCACTTTTGCTCACAACATCTCTTTCCAAGCAGGAATTCTCCAACCCTTCCCTCCCACACTCCCTTTGTTCTTGTACTATCAATTTAGTTGGGACTTTCTTACTGTTTTAAAATGATTAATTAAGTGTCTTTGAGTCTTACTAGGTGCTAAGCCCCAGGCCCAAACCCCAATTAGGTGCTAAACATATGTGGGTGTGACTTGGTAATCAAGGTGGGGCCCCAGGTGGGGCTAACTAAGGGACGGCCTAGTTTACACATGAGTTTGAGTGATAGGTTTGGGACATCAGAGGCTCTTAGACCACCTGGGTTTAAGTGGCCTCTTTGTGATGATATTAGGTCACATGGGTGAGTCACACCATGAAAAAGATATAAAACCAGGGGTTGGCTTTCTCTTCCTGGAGCTCTTTGCCACAGCAGTGGTTGCCCTAGTGACTCTGGGCCAGCCTTTGTTCTGAGCTCCCGGGCTGAACCTAGATGTTGGTAACTATGAATCTGTATTGGGTCTGTCTGTTGATATTTGTACTTTGTTTGTATTTTGCTCTGAAGTTCAGGGTGCTGGTTTTTTCCCCTGAACTAAGTGAATGATATTTGTATGCTGAATTAAAGTAAGCTTGTCAACCCCTTAACGTTGCTTTCTTTACTAAAGCAGATCAAAAGAACCTGTGCTTTTGCAGCGTGCTGGCAGCATGCTTGTTGTTGGGCTTGTGTTGGTCTTTCACTCCCACAACAGCTGCTAGCTGGATTGGTGAAACAGTTCTGTGGCTCACATCCCTCCTCCAAAAAAATATGCCCCACAAATATGCATTTTTACAACCCCAGCTGCGTGAGTCTATAATTCTGTCAGAGACAATGGAGTGTAATGGACAGAGTACTGGCCTCTGAACCCAGAAGACCTAGCCTCAGACACATGCTGATGGCGAGAGCCTGGGCAGGTCACCTACCCTTTGGCAATGTGCTAAGACTAGAAGGCGCCTCCTTGCCCTGGTAGAGCAAGTTTTCTCCCCGGAACTTCCTTGAATCAGTAAAATCCCAGATCTCATCCCAATACCCCATTGCCATGATTGCATCTCAGCAGAGATGAAGGGCTAAGCCCAATACAGGATGGGAAGGGAAGGCAGCAGGGTCTGGCTGTGGGCACAGTTGTTCGTTCTGCTTCCCCCTTAGGAGAGTGGCTGCTTCCTGTTTGCCTTCTGTACAATGGGAGAACGATACCTGTCGCGCCCACCTCAGATGGATGGGGCGACGGCCAGACAAGGTAATGCCAGTGAAATGCCTGCAACCTTTAAAACCCCATTCCAAATGTCTAGCATTATTATTATCACATTATTCATTTGAACTCCATCCAATGCCACAAATATGTATTAGGGGCCAGAGACCATGCTAGGATTGAGGATGTAGACAGAGATGCAAACATTTCTCACTGTGCTAAAAGAGCTTCTCATCTTTCTCTCTCATGTGACGCCAATTTGAGAAAAACGGGACTTGAATTTCATAGGGTCATGAGATTATATATTTAGACCATGAAAGGATCTCAGAGGTCATCACTTGACTCAGGAGGACTCAAGCCCAGGGAAGTGGCTTGCCCACTTTCATTAAGTGGCATGGGGGAATTCAAACTTGAAGATCCTCTGACTCCACAGCTGCTCTTTCTCCTCTGCATTGTGTGAATGTGTCCCTTACATTATTCCAATTTATGTCCCTCCATAATCTTTAAAATACCCATATAAGAAGGTAAAGCAGCAAATTATCTTCCCATCATCCCATTTCACTGATTTGACTAGTGAGGCCCAATGACAAAATGTCTATATTTATTCAAGGCAGAGATCACTGATCAACATCGTTCAGCCTCCCACTCCAGTACTGTTAGTCTGTCAGATATCTTCCAGCGTATAATTCTCAAATCAATTTGGCCATAGTCCATTTTAGGGCTTCAAAGATGTTGATGGAACCCACAGGCATTGGTTTGAAAGACTTGAAGGGAAGGACATGCATATCAAATAAAGAAGGATTTGGGGAAAGAAAACAAAATAAAGAAAATTAAACCTATTGCATGCCCCCAATGCTGTGTATAACATATAACTTTATACTGTGTAATTTCCCTACATAAGATATTAGAGAGGAAAGAATTGCTAGCGAATCACTTTTCTTAGGGAGCTCCCATTCCCAGTGCAGTACAAAGACCTCATGAAGCACAATTTGGAAAATGCCCCTCTTGAATCTTCTCTGGGCTGATGTCCCAATATTTCATCTCTCAAACTTATTTACTTAGTGTTAGTCGGAAGCATTCCAAGACAGATGACAAGAGAAGGAAACAGGAGTTCACTTACATAGGGCCGAGTTTCTTTTGTTGGGATTTTTTCTTTCCTACCAGGAACTAGCCAAACTTTGAAAGTCTCAATGAAAGGCAAGGGGCCAAGAGCTGGCCTCCCAAGTGTTATGAAAGATGGTGCTCAGTTCCTGCCACCCCATGCCAATGACTCCATTCCTTTAACCAATAGACAAACAACCATACACAAAAGTCGAAGTAATGACCTCACATGTGTTTAAGCACGTACATGGATGGGGATTTTGACAGCTTTTTTTCTAGACTAACAGTCTTTCAAGTGGATGGGCTTCCCTGCTCTCATGTGTATTCTTCCACATTGCCCCCAACTGTTGCCTTTCAGAAATACTCCATGGTTACTACTAGTGGTTGTAATAATGAAGAGACCTCTTGAAGTCTCAGCATGACCTGGAGTTGACCCTGGGTACTAAAAGGCTATGACCATGTTTCACAAGCTACAGAAGATGCTACCATTCCTTAAAGGCCTTGAGTGCAGACCCTATAGTAGTCTATCTAAGGATCACCTGAGCTAAGAGCAAAATGGGGCCTGGCAGCTAAAGGTTGGCCAGGTGAGGAATTATTTGGCCACTTCAATTCATGAATCTATCTACTCATGAGTGGAAAAATTGTCATCTCTTTTGATGAAAGAAGGCCTTTTTAAAGTAATGAATAAAGTGGATGAGTTGTTCATTCTTCATTTCAAAGAGGAGCAAATCACATCTTCACTTATGCATGAATTGGACTTAAGTGAGGTAGAGTTATGAAAAGTCACCAGCCTCACTCTCTCTTCCAGAGGCATCAAAGTCCAGTGGCAGGACCAAAGTCCAGACAGCCTGGGATACAGGGGATGACCTTGATGTCTTCAATGTCTAGCCAAGCTCTAAGTGCTCCACAGCACCTGCTTCAGACGCCTTCATGGCCCTTGGAATAGATTGTTCTCATCTGCCCATTCTGCCGGGAGACGTCTTCACGTGCTTGGGGTCAACATCCCCCTAATTCACCAATGGGTCTGAAGCCTGTTGGTTATCCTTCACCTGGTTTAGCCTTTCTGCCAAGACAGTTTTACCAGGATGTGGCTGCTGCATAGGCCACAGCTTCTTGGAACCCCAGGTAAGAGCTAGGTGACAGACATCCACAGCAAAGGTGGATGAGCAGCCCTGAAAAGAGCTTGGGAAGCCCTCACACTAGATGTGCTAGTCCTCCCTGAACACCCCATGCACCTCAAAGATTGATGGACCCAGAATAAGGAGTTGTTGTTCAGTTGTGACCCTTCATGGTCCTATCTGGGAAGTTCTTGGCGAAGACACTGAAGTGGTTAGCCCTTTCCTTCTCCACCTCCAAGATGATGGCGGATGAAGAATTGAGGCAAACAGGGTTAAGTGACTTGCTCAGGGTCACATGGCTAGTAAATGTCTGAGGCCAGCTTTGAACTGACTTTAGGCCCCATGCTCTATACACTATGGCACCACCTAGCTGCCCAGGAAAGGAGAGAACCCTGTTTTGTGCCTTTTCCAGGCTGTGCATAATTTTACAGACTATGCAGTTGCTTTTGTCCTTTTCCACTGACTCAGGCACAGTGGCTGGTCAGGGGACCGAATCAAGCTCACTGAGCTCTGAAGGAACTCCTGTCACTCAGTCTTTATTTATGATACTTTCTAATGCCCTAAACATAGTAGACACTGGGGAAAGAGGCCCAACAGATACCTACATGCTAACACATCATTGATGGTTCTGTGAATTGTTCTGGATACTCTGGAAAACAATTTGGACTAAGGGCAAATGCTTTACTATATTGTTCAGAAAACGTATTATTTATTATACTGTTTAAATCTAAGTAGAGATTGTTTGAACCCAGAATGTTGCCCTGACCTCAGTAACTCTCCGGGAATACTAGACATGTATACAAGGAATTTGCTGTTCCCCCAGGTCCTGGATCCACTGGAAACCACACTCAGGTCTTCTTGGGTCCACCCAAGCTTGTGTTTTGGGTTCATCCAAATTTTATTGAGTCTTTACGTTTGTTCATGTCCATCTCAACCTACCTTGCTTTCAAGTTGCCTTCTTGACATAATTACTTAACTGTGTACGTGTGATCTGTGTGCTGGTACCCTTGTTTAAATTCTATATAATGTACACTTTCCAGAGCCTGGATGAGAGACAGCCATACTTGCCTTTCAACTTGCTCTCCTTTACCAAACAACCTAATAAGTTTCCTTCTAAACCTGTTTCAGATTTTGGGGTTTGTTCTCATGAACAAGGACCCATGCTAGAATAGTGACTAACTTATACATGCCCTTTGCTTTAGCAATCCCACTGAGCATATGCCCCAGCAAAGTCAAAGTCAGAAAGAAAAGTCCCATGTAGACCAAAATACTTGTAGCAGCACTTTTTTAAGTTAGTTTTTTTAAATTTGACAAAAAATCTACTTTCTCTCCCTCCAACTTTCTCCTTCTCCATGAAGAAGGAAAAACAAAACCCTTATAACAAACATGCATACAAAGCAAATTCTTCCTTTGACCGTGTTTTAAAAAAGTCTCAGGGGGCAGCTAGGTGGCGCAGTGAATAGAGCACCGGCCCGGGAGGACCTGAATTCAAATCCAGCCTCAGACACTTGACACACTTACTAGCTGTGGGACCTTGGGCAAGTCACTTAACCCCAACTGCCCTGCCTTCCTCCTTCCAAAAAATAAAAATAAAAAAATTTTTAAAAGTCTCAATCTTGAGGAGGGCAGCATGCTTTCCTACAAATCCTCCAGAATCGTGATTGGTCGTTGTGTTGATCAGAGTTCCTAAGTCTCCTGACATTGTTTTAGCAGACCAAATGGATGTCTACGCCACACTGCTGTTATTGCATACATCCCTCTCCTGGTTCTGCTCACTTTCGCCTGCATCTGTTCATACAGGTCTTCCCAGGTTTCTCTAAAACCATTCCCTTCCTCATTTCTTACAGCCCTGGAGCATTCCACTGCATTCACAAACCAAAGCTTGTTCAGCCATTTGCCAGCTGATGGGTACTTCTCTTCAGTTTCCAGTTCTTTGCTGGAAAAAAGAACTGTGGGGCATCATTTTTGTAATAGCAAAGAACCAGAAACAAAGTGGGTGCCCAATGATTGGATAATGGCTAAAAAAACTGCAATATAGGAATGTAATTGAATATTACACTCTGAGAAATCACAAACAAGGAGATTTCAAAGAAACACAAAGAGGTTTGTATGAAGCGACAGAGTGAATTAACAAGATAAATAATAACCACAACAAAGTAAGAGGAAAACAACTAGAAACGATATCAAGATCCCGAGAAGTGATGAAGAAGCACACCTGTGCTCTCAGTGCAGAGGTGGAGGGCTCTGGGCACAGAATGGGGCATACAGCATCACATGTGGTCATTGTGTCAGCTCGGTTATGTTACTTGTATCTCTTCCTTACATGGGAGGGTGCTATTTGCGAAGACAGTGGTACTGAGAAGTTATAGCAATGTAAAAAGAAATCAACAGGTATGGAAAAAGGTAAAAGATTATTAAATTTAATTCGGGATTATTCAAAACTGTCAGAAGTTCAAATCACTAGGATTTTCTGAGTCCAGACCAAAGTTTTCCTTCTTTTTACTGATGTTAAAAGTCCTAGTGTTCATTCATCAGGATGCTCCCAGTGAATCTAGGGCTCTGGCTGGTCGGTACACGGAAATTCGGCAGAAACAGTTAGCTGTTCCTGTTGGATGCTATATAAACAGAACAAGGCATTGGCTATGTTTTTCCTACTTCAGTGGGTTCCTGGGGGATCCAACCCATGGGTTCTGAGCCCATCCTGAGTCCTAGTACCTGGCAAAACCTGGGTAGGATGAGAGGTCGATTCAAAAGTTTTCCTTATTAACCTCCTACATGCCATGCACAGGCTCTGAGAAATTGCGACTGGGGGAGCCAGGAAAAGAAAACTCCTACGGTCACTGGGAAGTCTTTAAAATGAGGACAAACAGAAGCCTAACTGAAAAGTCACAGCAACAGGAAATCTTCAGGCTCCTTTGGGTACATCTTGTCTCCTCTGTGGGCAGTGCCTATTTCCTTCTTGTCTTTGGGTCTCCAGAACCTTGCACGCCTCTGGCACATACTAAGGACTTAATAAATACTTGATCAGAACATTCGGATCAATCCAGTCCAAAAACATTCATTCCACACTTACTGTACTTTCTAGGAGACAAACAGCGCCTTCCCTCGAGGAGCTTACATTCTGCAGGGGAAGCAGGGAGCAACAGAAAGTGTTGGCTCATGGCATTCATCCCTCGCCATGTAGGCAAAGAGATGCCCTCCCCTAAGATTAGGCAGTGGGGTGTTGGAAAAAGCCACATGTGCTGTGACTAGAAGTTAATGAGCATGTCCTTCCAGACCATCAATTTTCAAAGAGTCAGAGGACAGCAAATTGCACTTGACGCTAGAATGCTATCTAATATAATTATTAATAAGCAGCCAGGTGGTACAGTGCGCCTGGGCCTGGAATCAGGAAGACCTGAGTTCAAATCTGCCCTGTACTAGCTGCGTGACCTTGGTCTAGTCACTCAACTTCTGCCTCATTCTCCTCAACTATAAAATGGGGTTAATAATAACACCTACCTCACAAGGTTGCTGTGAGGATCCAATATTTGTGAAGTGTTTAGCATAGTGCCTTGCACATAGTAGGTGCTTAATAATAATCTTTTCTACCACCACCCCACACCACTGAATCTCTTTGGTTTAGTGAATGTAAAGCTAGAGAGATGAGTTCCAAGTCTGACTCTTACACTAAGTACCTGCAGGACCCTGGGTGAGTGACTTCAGGGCTCCCAGCCTCAGTTTCCCTACCT
Source organism: Phalanger gymnotis (assembly GCA_028646595.1). Classification (NCBI taxonomy): domain Eukaryota; kingdom Metazoa; phylum Chordata; class Mammalia; order Diprotodontia; family Phalangeridae; genus Phalanger; species Phalanger gymnotis. The sequence continues at coordinate 9,709,507 of CM053624.1, read as the reverse complement.
GTCAAAAGGGGGTCCTAAACTGACCTTGCTCCCTTCCTTGTAGACAGAAGGCCAGGTTTGCAGAATCTGAAGGCCACCAAGGACCTCTGTGGCCATGAAGTCCCATTCACAGTAGAGTCCTATGTAAAAGCATTAATGAAAGCATATTTGAAGCTCTATGTAAATGGGAGCTGTTATAATTCAGAAATGGCCTCTGATTTCATGATAACGCATTTTTTAAGATAGCTTTTGGTGCCAAACCTGCTGAGGCCATTCTGAAAGTTTAAATAAATGAGCAAGGTAAGTCCCTGCTTCCTTCCTCTGTCTCCTTGACCGTGTGAGTTGAGGTGATCCCAGGGTGCCGAGTTCACCTTGATAAGGAAGTTCACACAGCAGAACTCCGCCCTGGTGACATGCCACTCAATTAATCCTGCAAACTGCTATTACGCCATATTGCAGAGCAGGAATTGTACTAGGCTGGGAGACCCAGTCAGTTTGACTCAGTTAACAGGCCTCAGATGAGTATTTGTTAGGGGCCAGGTACCGTGCAAGGCACTCACTGGGGAGACAAAGTCAGAAGGGAGACAATCCTTGCCTTCAAAGATTAAAAAAAATTCAATATTAAATATTTTTTCAAACAACAAAAACTTGCCTTCTCTTCTCACCTTCCTCCTGCCCCCATTGAGAAATAAAGAAAAAAATACACCCGCTACACACATGTATATGCAAGCAAAAAAAAAAAATCCCCCATTGGCCACGTCCAAAAAATCTGCCTCGGCCTATACCTCTTTATCAAGAGGTGGGCAGCACACTTGGACTCTCCTTGGAAAACCAAGTAGGTGACTGGGTCCCAGGCCTTTCAAAGACTTTTGTCTTCCCAGCATCGTTGCTACGGTATTGTTCTCCTGGTCCTGAGGCGATTACCTGCTGTGGGGGGTGGGGTTGGGGTTATGATAGACTCAGAAAAGGCAACGCAAAGGAATTTGGTCTGGAGGAGCCCGAACAACTGGAAGGATGAAGAAAAGCCTCCTTCTGGGCGGTGACCCTTGAGCCCAGCCTTGGTAATTTAGAGATTCTGCAGGGGAAAAAAGAAAAGGGAGGGAGGAAGGGAAAGAGGGAGGACATGCCCTGGGCCAAGGCCCACAGGAAAGTCACAGGATGGCAAATTCAGGGAGTAGGCTGATGTAGTGAGACTGTGTGTGAGGGGCAAGAAATCATAAATAAAAATGATAAACAGGAAAGGCTGGGATGGAGCCAGACTCGCCAGGGCTCTGAATACCAAGCTGAGAAGTTTGCATTTTATCTGAGCACTGGAGAACTCCTGAACATTCCTGAGTAAGGCGTCATGGGGTGGTGCTCGCTATACTCATTCAAAAGGGGACCCATTAGGGCATCTAAACGCTAGAGAGCCGGAAAGGGGCAATGCAGAGAGGAGAGGAGCTGTACACGACCTAAGGACCTGCCCAGGGTCGCTATACATGCTATAGACAGGATTCGATCCTTGGTTTTGCTGCCCTCAACTCCAAAGCTCGTTCTACTACTCCACCAAACTGCCTCTCTCAGGCTGTTCTTAGGGGAAAGAGGTGGGGTAGAGGACCCCTCGAGTCAAGGAAGCTTGATGTGAAGTTATTCCATCCCATTGGCCCATCAGATCCCCCACATCCTCTGCAGTCATTGCTATGTGACCAGGGACAATTCTGGCCTCAGTTCCCCCTTCCGTAAAGCAAGGAAGTAGTTCCAGAGCTCAGTGATCTTGCCGTCTCTTCCAACTCCAAATCTTCTGCTCCCCAACGAGTAGGGGTTTAGAAAGGCAATTTGGGGCTTGTTCTAGAAAATATTCTGGCATTATGTAAGAAAATCACAAAGCTGGTCAACCTTCACAGTCCCACTATGGTGTTAGACTCCACGGAAGTCATTGATAGGAAGTATGGTCCCCTATGGACTATTTGTCAAAGGTAGAAACAAATGATGTCACCACCACTGGGCATGGCTGAACAAGCCATTGATGAAAGAATGGAGGATCATTTCACCATGGAGCTTGAAGAGATCGGCAGCATGTGGCCCAGTGGACAGCGGACCTTGGAGTCGGGGAGCAGACTCTGGACCTTGGAGTCAGGGAGCTCCTGACCTCCTCTGGTCATGTGAACCTGAGCGAGTGTTTTGTGAAACATCTAAGTCACAGATGAGTTGTTCATCTGCATCTGTGGAGGGAGTTTCCATAGTGCACAAATGAAATCACAGGTGTAGACCAAAAGGAAAAAAAGGAATGCTGAATATGGAGGATTCAGAGAAACATGGGAGGCACATGTATGAATCAAAGTCAGGAGATGACAAACAAAGCAACTCAACTCAGGCGGGATACAAGAGAGGGATGTGAGCTCTGAGCATCCTTCCTTGCTGCTAACTAAAGGCAAACTACACAAAGAGACAGTGCTCATATCTTGTTAGTTTCTCAATGGGTAGGTGGTGCAATAGACAGAGAGCAGGGCCTAGAGTCAGGAAGACCTGAGTTCAATCCGGCCTCAGCCACTTAATTAGCTGTGTGACTCCACCTGTGAAATGAGGATGCTTCAGTAGCTGCCACTGAGGCCCCTTTCAGGGCCAGATCTGGGATCTTCGAGAGCCTCAGGATTTTTCCTTCTAGTCTCTGAAAGGTGTCCCTTCCCAGGAGATATGTGGCCCTCTTCCTCTTTTGCCAGCTGGCTAGCCAGGTGTAGGTTTAAAAAAAAAACCCACAAGTATCAGCCCCTATTCTTTTCTCTATGGTATGTATTTATTCTGGGCTTCTAAGGAAATGTTATTTCTTCTCCACCTCTAGGCTTCTGGTGGGCTGTTTGCTATTCCTTCCTGCTTAACTCTAACAGAGATATACCTATGTCTGATAGAGAGGTATTTCTGTTTTGTTATGTGCTAATATTAACAACAGATACCTCAACATCCTTCTTTTGAAATAAAGTATCTGCTTTTTATTGGTAACCTTTTATTCAGATGTGGCCTCTACCTCCAAATGTGCCCCTCTACCCCCTCCATCTAGTGAAACATTCCTCACAGCAAAGATTAAAGTGACACAAAACACCTCTGATACAAAGTTAGATCTAAATAACTAAAGTAGTATTTATTGCCCTTGGGTAGGTAAAGCTGATATAATAAAAAATGACAACTTTACCTAACTAATCTATTTATGTAATGCCATCCCAATTAAATCACTAAAAATTATTTTACTGAGAAAAAGATGATAGGGTTCATTTGGAAGAGCAGAAGGTCAGGAATCCTCAAAGAAACCAGGGGGAAAAGATGTGAAGGAACTAGATTCAGTAGTATCAGCCCTTAAGCCATATTATAAGGTGAGAGCAGTGTTGAATGTAAAATGGATAATTTTGATTTTTTTAAATTAAAATTTTCCTGGATAAATAAAACCTATGCATCCGATAATAGAAGGAATGCAGAAAATTGGGGGAAAAAACTCTCATAGATAATCTCCCAGGTAGAATGTGATTGGGTCAGAATATTTTTGTGGTGTAGGAAGTGATGAACTGGCAGATTCAGAAAAATATGGAAAGATTTGGACTTATGAAGGAAGATGCTATCCACCTTCAGAGAAACAGATGTCATGTGGAAATAAGCATAGTACAGTTTTTCATATATACATTCGAATGTATGTGTGTATATATGTGTAAGTTTATGGATATCTATGTATATGTATATATGTACATGTATGTATGTATATCTGCACTTAATTGTAACCTTCTTGGTGGGGTGGGGGGGGATAGGAAGGGGAAAAAATAAAGTAAAAAGTGCAAGCAGAGGACAAAAGAAAACCTACAAGGAAGCAAAGCTGGACAGCTTTGAAAACAATGTGTAGTATTCATTACATAGGCTTTCTTGAAATGGAAATTTGTTGCTTTATGTTGAATCCTCTCTTACATTCTGCTGGGTACATGGCAATTTTTTTCTTTTTCTTATTTTGTATTTCAGTTTAAAATAAATTTAAAAACTAAAGAAAGAGAGAGAGAAACGAGAAATTGTTCCAGCCTGTTCAAAAACAAATAAATCGATATGGTGGTATAAAAAAAAAAAAA
>CM053624.1:9694898-9704949 GCA_028646595.1 Phalanger gymnotis | reverse complement strand
GTAATAGAGGTATCAGGTGTCAATAATGCCTTGTGTAAACAGTAGTGGGCTTGGCTGATCTCACTGGCAGGTGTGAGTACCAAGTATCCCAGCCTGAGAACCCAACAGTGCAGCCTCCCCCACCAGACTACAATTATGGACTTTCTGTCTTGGCTTGCCGACTGGGACACGAGGGTAATGAGCTGATATGGGCAGGTCACATTCCCTTCCCTCGAGGGATCCTGGCCTACCTTGGAGCAGGCAGCCTGGGATTTGGGGTTCATAACCCAGCTTGGCTGCTCACTAGCTGTAAAATGAGTGTCAGACCAATTCAGAGGCATCGAACCCGTGGCCGTGCTGCCAGAACTATGTTACGATGTAATTGGGAAATAGTTAACGAAATATAGAGAAATACAATAGAACATAGATAATATTTGGCTTTCTAAGTCAATATACAGCCCAGAGGGCTCCTCAGGTACATTTTAGTGGCCCTTGTGTGACAGCACTGGACTAGCTTGTTTCTAAGTGTTTTTCTACTCCGGGAGCTCATGAATCCCATTGTCAAACAGGCAAGATGCCCAAATCATTTAGACGGTTAGTGAACTGGCATTTGGCAGTGTTAATTGGTTAATCAATATTGGATGAATGAGTTATACTAGGCTTTGACTTTGTGAGGGTAGATTTGGCTTGCTGCAAATCTGGATTCATACAATAAGGAGACTTCCAAAATTACCTCCTCCTTACTCTTGTATAAATCCATTTCTGTACCTGTCTCCTTATTAGACTATAAGCTCTTTGAAGGCAAGGACTAGCACATTTAGGTCTTTGTATATCCCTAGCACCTAACACAGTTAGTCAGCAAACATTTATGAAGCACCTGCTATGTGCCAGGCACTGTGCTCAGTGCTGGACATACAAAGGGAGGTCTGTATTCATACCAGTGGAGCCCAACGCAGCAAACATTTCATAAATTCTTTCCCGGCTGATCGTTTCTTCTGTCCCGGTGGGTTTCTGGAAACCGCTTTGCTAGCTAACTGTCACCACATTTTTTTAATCTGGTCTTTTTTTGCATGCTGTTCTTGGCCTTGTGTGTAGATAAAGATAAGCCTGTCGATAGTAATTTAAGAGATAGAGTGAGGTTTAACTGCTGATAGCAACTCCTGATCATTTGGAGAGATTTCTGTTGTGTGGCATGGTAGGAGGGTGCTCTCGGGTAAGCTGTGACATTTAACTGAAGTTCTGTGCCTGTGGAAGATGGGAGCAGTGGTAGGTAAAGGAGGGTGCAGAGCCCTGGAGAGTGATAAAGCTCAGAGTGAACTGAGGCTGGCAAAGAAGCCTCAGGAGAACAGAAAAGGGGGTGGGAGGTGACTGCTTGCGTTTGTCAGATATGAAAAGAGGAAGATCAAAGGATTGGGCTGGTTTTTAGGACGATGATGCATGTCCAGGAGGAGGAAGAGCTGGGAGGTCCTGTCTTGCTTCAGTGGGTTTTGTGCCCAAGAAGGACAGACAAAAACTAGCAGATAGAGAATGAATACCTAGGTAAAGTAGGGAGGTAGCGGGAGGGCACCTATCTACCCTTGATGAGGCTAGGTCACCGGGTCCAGATGAACTGTACCCTGGGCTACACCAAGGCCTGCCGGATGGGATTGGTGAGCCACTGCCGGGCGTATTTAAAATGGGAGAATGGGAGAGGTGTGTGCGCACCAGGACAGTGCTTTGCCTGTTTAAAAAAAAGAAAAGAAAGGAAAAGAATAGAATCTGCAACCCATAGGTCAGGAAGCTTGACTTGTAATCCTGGCAAAATTCTAGGTTTTTGTTAAAGGGATAGTTAGACACCAGCCAGAAAAGGAAGCAGCGATCATCACGGAGGGCCAGGAGGGCTTTGCCAACAACGGACTATGCCAGACTAGAGGCTTTTGTGGGGCAGAGAGGTGCCGTCGAGATAGTCTAGTTAGACTTCGGCAAAGCGTTTGACTCAGTCTCCCGTACTCTTCTTGTGGAACAGAGGGAGAGAAGGGCGCCAGAAGGCCACACGGTCAGGGAGATTCAAACTGCTCCTGTGGCTGTTTGATGTCGGTGCGGAAGGAGGTCTCCAGGTGTCTCCTAGGGACCTTTCCTTGGTCCTGCGCTGTTAAACATTTTGAACAATGACTTGCATAAAGGTGTAGGGAGGTAAAGGTGGGAGGGATGGGTAACGTATCTGATGACCAAAGATCTTGATAGTCTAGGATATAAGGGCAAATGCAATAAAATGAAATTTAATAGAAATTAATATATAGTCTTACATCTGGGTTAAAAAAAAAAATCTAACATCCGAAGTGCAAGATGACAGTGGTATATCTGAAAAAGACCTGGAGGTCTTAATGGGACACAGACTTAATTTAAGGCAGCCATGGTGTGTGGCACCCAAGGCAGCCCCTACAATTTTAGGCTACATTAAAAGAGTCTCATGTCTCTTGTCACTGGGTGCCTGAGGGACCCAGAATCACAGGATTTCGGAGTTGAAAAAGACCTCAGTGGCACTCATACTTGACCAAAAAACCCCTTCCCCAGCATCCCTATTAAATGGACACTCGGCCTCTGCCCGAAGACCTCCTAGACTCGGTCCGTTAGTGCATCTGTCCTGGACAGGCATGGTGGAGCAGAAAGGCAATGAGCTGGGCTTGGGACTGAGTGGGAAGTAGATTTCTTGGGGAAGCTCAGCTGGCTAGTCAGTGCGGTATAACAGCTGGTGCAGATCAGCACTAGCTGGCCTGGTGCATCAGCTGTCCCCTCAGCCAGCCAGTAACCCGGATGGAAAGAGGGACGATGACTGGTGCTCTGTGCCACGTCCTGGACCTCTTGGTAAGTATTTTTGGGACCGCTTCAGTGCTAAACTCCACCAGTGCTGGAAAAACAACCCGACACACAGTGGAAGACCGTAAAAGGACCTTAGAGATCGTCCAGTCCCACCTCCTCGTCTTACAGATGAGGAAACAGGCCCAAGAAAACACAAAGACTTACCCAAGGTCACCCAAGTGGTAGGTGACCGAGCCCAAGTGATTCCAAAGCTCCCAGTCTTTCTCCTAAGCCTCTGCCTCCTTCACCTTCTTCTATGAAAGATGGGGGGCATTGTGTAGTAATCCCTCAACCTCTCTGCCTCCCTCACCATCTCCTATGAAAGATGGGGGGCATTGTGTAGTAATCCCTCAACCTCTCTGCCTCCCTCACCTTCTTCTATGAAAGATGGGGGGCGTTGTGTAGTAACCCTTCAGCCTCTCTGTTGGAGGGATTAGCTCAACCACCGTTAGCCCTGGGGGTGCGGAGCCTGAGTTGATTCCCTCTCATTCTCTACTGACTCACTTTTGAAATCCATCGGAGTCTTATATAGGCAAGTGTGAACTGTGGGAGAGACCAGGCAGGCTTGCTGTTGGCGCCCAGATCTTGGAGAGCCCCAGACAAAGGCTCCATTCATCAGTCCCTGACAGTCGAGAGGGGTGAATGAGGAGCCGCTGGTGGGGAGGGATTGACGGCACTGCCTCCCAGCTCCTTCACCTGGGAATTGGAAATGCTCACCCTGGCCCTCCTGCCTCAGTCTGAAAGAGAGTTCTTCCTCCCCCTGGAGAGACAGTCTTGGCACAGCCCGGCCCTGACTGGAGAGTGCCCAGATGTTAGGGGACTGAGTAAAGGCTTGTGGCAGATGCAGCTCCCTGCATCAGGGGCAGGGAGACCACAAGACTGGAACTGCTTTTACCTGGAGAAGATATATGCAATGGAGGTGGGGCCCCAGGGCTGACAAGGATCAACGTTCATGGTCGTGGGTCTGAGTGGGAACTTGGGGTTCTGGAAGCTGTGTCAAGAACCAGGGAAGGCATAGAAGGGGGTGGGCTGGGTGGAGGCTTTTTATCCCAGATGCCCGAGGGAAGGCTGGCCAAGCAGTAGCTCCAGAGTGGCTAGGTGACATGACCGACTTCTGGCAGGAGGATGTGCCAAAGGGACCCTCCTTTGCTTCACTTAGAGCGTGTTTTAAAGAAACATGACAGGAAAAAGGATAGACCAAGGAGAGAGAGCACAGAGGGCATCAGGTAGTCAGAGGAAGCCAGCTCAGGAAGCCCTCAAAGTTCTTCCTGACTCCCTACCCCTTCCCCAACAACTCCATGGCCCTGCCTTTACCAATCTGAGCTTGCTGGGACTCCCTAGGAGTCAGGGACAGTTGCGTTTTGTTGTTGCATCTCCAGCTCTGTGCTCTGCACGTAGTGGGTGATTAATAGTGCTTGTTGAGTGGGACAGAAGTGGAGGCCACTGACATTGCCTGAAATAGGTTTTAAGCCTTGACGACATTCTGTTGCAGGGGTTGTCCAGAATAGCAGGTAGGATTTCACCCAAAGCAGAACACACAGTGGGAAGGGAAGGGAAACAGGTTGGATGGAGTGGGGTTCACACTGAAGGGGTTCCATGACACCCCAGAGGAGGGAGAAGATGGGGAAACCCTGGAGTGAAGGGGGGAAGGCTTGGAAGCTCATAGCTTTTAGAGGAGAGCCTAGGAGGTGGACCTGTGATTTCATCAGAGTTGGGGATTTTCAGTGTGAAAGCTTCCACCAAGGCAGATCTGCACTCCCCTTAAAGGTCCTCCTAGAGACTGTCCTGCACCTGGAGTTTCACCGACTTGCCAGGATCAAAGAGCCAGGATAGGTAGGAAGTCCCACATGACCACAGACACCTCTGACTCCAAGGGGGACCCTACCTACTGCACCACTAGGCTGTGTCTCTAAAAGTCAAAGGGGCTGAGCAAAGGGCCTAGACCCACGAATTCATCTACACCTCCCTCAGAGCTCATGTTTCTGGAGTGTTTCAGCATCTGCAGACCCCTTTCCTTCTAGAATTGGGCCCCGGATTGGGCAGGCCAGGCATTTTCTTCAGCCAATCAACAAACATTTATTAAGTGCCCATTAAGTGCCAGACACTGTGCTTACGGAGTTAAAGCCAATGCTGGATGGTGTCTCTCAGGGATAATGAAGAGATTCCTGTTTGGGACATTGGAGTAGAAAAATGAACCCTGACCCTAAAGTCAAGGGATCGTTGATTTAGAGCTGACAGGACCTTGAGCCTCCTGAGGAGGTAGAGGTATTGCCTAAGGTCACCTGGATAGTAAACATCACATGAGGGATGTGGACACAGGTGCTCTGGCCCCAAATCCTGTTCTGCCATCGGCTGTGTGGCCTTGGTTAGCTTATTCCCTTTCCTAGACCTTTGTTTTCTTGTCTCTAAAGTGAGGAAAGTCAGTCCAGATGCTCCCTGGGGTCTCTTCCAGCTTGAAATCTATCATCCTATCACTCTTTAAGAGTCTAGGAGCCCCCATTGCATTTTTCTCTTGAGGGTCCCACTAGATTTCTGTAAGCAGGTTTTTCCTTTGATTTCTGCTTTGATCAGGCACTCTTCTCTTTCCAGAAACTAGGAGAATCTAGTAGTTAGTTTTAAACAGAACTCACTAGCTGGACTATCAAGGTGTATTAGTAATGTGTCAGTGAGGGCTGGGTGTGCCCCTACTGCTCACCAGGCAGGGACTCCATTTGTTAAAGCAGGAAAAGGTATATCCACTATTCATAGCTGTCTTGTTTCTCCTCTGTGACTAAGAGTAACCATGAGTCTTCTAAGGTGACAAGTTGCAGATGACAAGATGCCAACTTGCACCACCAAGATTCCCCACCCTAAGGAAATCATAGGCCCTGGTATCCAAGAACCTCATGCCTCCCTGGGGCATGGAGCTCACCTTGGGCTCATTGAGGTTATGCCAGCAGGGCAGGAGGCCTGGCATGTGCTGCAGAGCTGAAAGAGGCCTCAAGGCTGGGCACTCGTGGAGTGGGTCTTCCTCTGTCTTCCACTGCCTAGCTCAGTTCTTCAAAGCTCCTCACTTAAGATTAGCCACCCAGGGATGAATTGATCAGCCCTGGCAACTCAAGGCTATCTGCTATGTAATCTGTTTCACTGCAGATCATCCCCAGGCTTGAGAAATCACGTGGCCTTCGAAGATGGGTATTATACACAGATATTCTTGAAATGTCTCTATCTACCAGCTGCTTTCCAGTGCCCTCTCCCCAGAGTCGATATTCTCATAGGGCATTTCCTGCCCCCTGTCCAAAAGCCCAGAATCCCAGGACTTAAGCATAGACAGAATTTTAGCAATTGTTGATTTTATTTTTAATTTTAAAACATTTTATTGGTTACCATTTGTTTTTTTTATGTCCCCTTCATTTTCTGAATGAAGATCCCCTCCACTTCCCCTTACCAAGAAAGCCTTTGTAACAAAGAAGAAAAGAAGAGTAATTTGTCAAAGCCTGTGAACATGTCAACCGTATCCGATACAGTACGTAGTATTCTACGCCCACAGCCCCATCCTGGCAAAGATGGGGAAGGAGATTTTCTCAACTTTTCTCCACGACAAAGATTGGTCATTATAACTATATGGCATTCAGTTACTGTTCTCTGTTCTTTTTATTTACGTTGTTCAAGTCAATGTGTTTTCTGGAGGCTGCTCACTTCCTTCTACATCGGTTCATACAAGTCTTGGTCGTGATCCTTTCTCATGGCTCAGTAATATTCCTCTACGTCTGTGTAGGCTTCTTACATAGAGTACAAGTCCACATGTGGTACCTTCCAAGCACCTCTCCCTGACACAGTGGCCTTTGTCTCTTTCTTGGACACCAGAGCGGATCACTTATGCTTCCTCACTCTTGTGAGGGACTGGCCTGCCTCATCTTCTGGTCATATCTGTCCTTGCCAATGTCTTCGTAATACTTTTTGCCTGCCAACCCCCCACCACCACCTCAGCCAAATGGCACAGCCTCCTTACACCCTTGCCCTCAGGTGGTTTCCTGCTGCCCCTTCAGTCACCTGTGTGTTGTTCTTGAGTCAATAGGAATCTCAGTGGCTTTGGGCTTTCCCCGTGATAAGACCCAACTTTCTCAGGGCATCTGAAAGCAAACGTTGCTGCCATTCTGTTTCTCTGAGGTCAAAAGACAGATCACCACTCTCCTGCACCATGAAAAGGGTGGGTTTCTCATAGGTACATCCATGCATTCAGGTTTACATTTGCTCAGGAATCAAGAGGAATGCTCTGTATCTTTTTCAAATTCCCCTTTGGGAGGAAAAAAAACCAATACCTAAGAAGCAACCCATGACAGTGAGGGCAGTGATTAACTGTCAGGAATTCCAGAATGAATTCCTATGGCCTGAGCTTGGTGGCTAAACCCACCCAGCATCTAGGTTTGCTGAGAGAAGGCTCTCCCATGGGAGTGTTAATGAAAATGCTCTGGGCTTGTTGGCAAAACTAAGCGAGTGACATCTGTGTAAGAAAGCACATGTGGAATCTGGGTGGGGGACCCAAGAACCAGGAAGGCGCCCTACTTTGACACATTCGAACATCTTTTTCCAAAAAAAATGTACTCAAGGGAGAAGGGGGAGAGAGAAGATGAAGGTATGGGTGTTATTTTCCTCAGGCAGCAGCCATCTGAGCCAGTAATGTTCTGATTCCCAGACCTGAGTCCCAGATGACAAAGTGATTTAAATCAGAAGGCCTCTTTGGGAAGGCCTCAGAATTCTTGTGTTAGAGGAGACACATGGGAAAGATCCAGAAAAACCAAATGTGACCAAATAATGGAGACCCACCTGCACCAATCAGCCAGTCAGCAGGCATGTAGAAAAGACCTACTATGTGCCAGCCACTATGCTAAAGAAGTATTATGGGTAAAGGACAAAAATGAGACAGCCTTGGTCCCTTATCAATCAATAAACCAGCAATTATAAAAAGCCTACTATGTGTCATACACTGAACAAGGCGCTGAGGGTTCAAAGAAAGGCAAAAACATGGTCCCTGCCTTTAAGGTGCTCCTAATCTGATGGGAGAGACAATGGGTTAATAACTGTGTACATGGGGCTCTATACAGTGTAGATAGTTCATAATCTCAGAGGGAAGGCACTGGCAAACATCTCCCAGTGTAGAAAGTGGATAAGGGGCAGTGGGTCCAGTTCTTTCTTTCACCCCTCTCTACATATCAAGACAGCCAGAAGTGATTAGGGTGCTGCGGGAAGGGAGCAAGCAAAAGATCCAGGGGCCTTTTCGTGGAAAGCCACAATGACTAAGGTACCCGTTTCCTCTTCTGTCTCTAAGTCATGAGATTTAGAGCTGACAAGGACTTTAGAAGTCATCTCTCCCAAACCTCTCATTTTACAGATCAGGCCAAGAGGGGTGACCGGAACTGACCAAGCTCGTGTACACTGGGAGTAAGTATCAGTGCTAGGTTTTGAACCCAGATTTTGTGACTCCCAATCCAGTCCATGGAACAGCTTGGTTCTTTGTGCATGAGATGCTCTCTAGTTTCCCTCACCCTGTGTTGTGATAATGTGAGTCTGTTCTCTGAAGCATGCTATGTGCTACGGGCATTGCCCAGAGCCAGCCCTTAGTTCCATAAGAGTTTATTGAGCACATACTGTTTCCTCAGCCCTGTGTGGGGTATTTGGATATTTGAACGAGTACCCAGGACTCGACCTACCTTCTAGGATGGCTATGTGACCAGGAAGTGGCATCCCCCCCCCCATATGGAAGCGCCTCTTTGAGGATTTACACAATCTCGCTCTGGAGCAGCCCCTATTTGTAAGCCATAGATACAGAAAACATTAGCAATGCTTCAGTAAGAAGATAAGGCACAGGAATAAGGAGGTGTCAGCTCCACTGTCCTCTGCCTGGCCATACTCTTCTGGAGGATGGAAGTCAGGTCTGGGCACCATCTTAGAAAGGATATTGATGAACCCGAGATCACCCAGAAAAAGGCAGGCAGATGAGGAAAGGCCTTGGGTTGAAGGAAGGTGGCATGTATAGTCTGCAGAAAAGAACTCTTGGGAGTGGGAGGGAGCTCTGACTTCAAGTGTTTGAAGGACTGTCAGATAGGGGAGGCCCCACTGTTTGGCCCCAGAGGACCAGGAGGAATGGGGAGGGGGAATTAAAAAGAGGTAAATTGAGGCTCCATGTCATAAAAAACTTTCCAACAGTGAGAGCTAGTTCTAAAATGGAATGGGAAGTTTGAAGATGCTGCCGCTCCCCTTACTGGAGGACTTCCAGAAGGGGCTGGACGAGCCACTTGCCAGGCATGTTCTAGAAAGAATTCTTTTGTAATTGTAGGTTGGACTCAATGGCACCATGGTCCTTTCCTACCTTGAAATGTTCCCAATTTGGTGGAAAGGCTCTTAGAGACCCCCACAGCCTGGCTCCCTCATTTTATAGATGGGAAAACTGAAGCTTACTTTTTAGATTTTCAGGTAAAAAATGATGCCCCAGCTAACTATCATTGATATGTAAAGCAATAGACAGCTTCTCTAGCTGTAAAGTGAAAGTCATGGATGATGAGAATATCTCCTTCCAATAGAAGGTCCTTCCAAGTGTAAACCCTGTGTGGTGTCATTGGTTAGAGAATGTGAAGTAGCCACTCCCTTTCCCGGGATTCGGCTTGCTCCTCTGTTAAAGGACCAGGTTGGACCAGATGAACTGGCTGGTCCCGTGCAGCTCTAAATGAAGCATCCCATTCAACAACTCTGTTACCCCATTGCCCTAGAGCCCAGGTCCAGAGATTTAGAGCTACAAGGAGATGGCCCAATCTAATGCCTTTTCTGGAAGGCAATAAAACAGGCCCAGAAAAGTTCATTTCCTTGCTGCCCGAGGTCACACATCTGGTAAATATCTAAGGTAGGATTTGAACCTAGGTCTGCCTCCAAATCCTTTGCCCTATATCCAGAATGGTCTGTTGGAAGAAAAGCCATATTTCGCCAAGGCACTTCGTGGACTTGTGTTGCTGGTACCAGGTCAGGTAGAACAAATGGATGGGACCATGTCTGTTTAGCCAAGTCTGAGCCAGCTTGTGCCAGTAAGGCAAAATGGGCTTAGTTTAACGGGTGCCCTTGAGGAGTTTGGCTTTTGTTTATTTTGTGAAAGGCACTTCAGGAATTTTGGCTTTTGTTTACCTTGAAAGTACTTTCACCTGTTAAGTGCTAAGCCCCAGGCCCAAAGCCCTATCAGATGTAAAACCTGTGTGGGCGTAGATTA
>CM053624.1:9682614-9694798 GCA_028646595.1 Phalanger gymnotis | reverse complement strand
CTTGAGAACACCAGAGGCTTGGCTGCGAGGAGAGGCAACAAACTACAGCTGAAGCCAAAGCAGAGCTGACCCGTGTGTGGACCCAGGAGTTCGAGTGAGGACTTGAGGCCAGTGAATATGATTTATGCCATCTTATTTTTCTGTGGCCTCGTGGCTACTCTTGTGAGGTGGGCCTACTGGCCTGGAGGCTTGTGATCATGATGTCAGAATGGGGAGTCTGGTTCGCTAATTTGTTGCTCTGGGGCCTGAATAAATGTCTTGATGTCTTCTTAGAGAATTCTATATACCTTGTGATTTCGAACCATTCAAATATATATATATGATCCTTTTTGAGATCATAAATTCGGCCTTCCTACTACACAGCTCCAGGTGATGCTGTGAATAGAGTACTGGGCTTGAAGCCAGGAAGGCCCCCATTCCAAATCTCCCTTTTCTATATACTCTCTGTGTGACCCTGGGCAAATCACTTAATGTCTCTGAACCTCAATTTCCATAACCAAAAATAAGGATAACCCTAATTCCTTCCCAGGGTGATTGTGAGATGCAAATGAGAGAACAGATGTGTTCTTTGCCAACTGAAAGGTACTATTTGAAACATCAGTTACTGTTTTTTAATGAGATGGTGTTCCAGTTCCAGATGGAAATCTCTCTTAAATATCTGGTACAATGTTGTCTGAGTAGATCTTATCGGCTCCACTGGAGTGGAGTCAAGGTTTATCAATGACCAAGCATTTGTTGAGTGCCTTCTCTGTGCCAGGCACTGTGCCAGGTTTTGGAGATGCAAAATGAAACAGTCCCTGACCTCAAGATTCCATTCTATCAGGCATGTCTACTCAAGCTGTGCGCAAGAAGACACAGGGCCCTATTGCTCTTGCAGAAGACATTTGAAAACCTGCATATTTTTCTTTCATTTTGGCCTGGCCTGGGCCCAGTCTTCTCTGATTACACACACATTGTTGGTAGAAGGAGAAATGTCAGCTGAATTGCAGGCTTTTGAGGTAGTTTTGGGCAAAGTGTTTGATTTTTTCCTCCTGCTGCTAAGACTCTCTGCTGCCCTCCTGGAGAGGTAGCACATGCAAAGAATAGGAAGAGGGAAAGGCCAGCCCTGCACCCACAGGGCAGAGCCCGGAGGAGGTTGCTGATAGAGTAATGAATGGCTTGAAGTCAGAAACCCCTGGGTTGGACTCCTGCCCCAGAGACTTTGGCCTTTGAGGTTATGGAATAAGTGCTGACCTTGAAGATCCAATCCGATGGGCTTGTAGGAAGGAAGAACTGAGCTAAGATCTGACAACTTACCGACTGCGTAATGCTGGGGAAGTCATTTAAGCTTTCTGGGCCTCAGTTTCCTCATCTTTGAAATGAGGGGGCTCAACTCGATGGCCATTAAGGCCCCTGCTATCTCCTGAGATCAGTGATCTTGTGATCTATGGTCCTGGACACTGAACTGGGAGACACTGGCTCTGAGTTTGAACCCTAGCTCTGCCACTTACTAACTATCTGTATATTTTTAAAAATAAAATGTGTGTGTGTGTGTGTGTGTGTGTGTGTATTCTAAAGAGTCTGACATTTGACTTCAAAACAAACAAAGCAGCTAGCAAGTACTCCTAGGTAGATTTCCAAAGTTTCCCCCTAGATGTTACTTTTCCCTCACGTCAGCTGGTCCTGTCTACAGAATCTGACATTTTTCTTCCAGACATTCCTTTCTGCCAGGCTCAGGGGAAGATGAGTGTCCATCTTCCAGAATGAGACTGCCGTGCTTTATTCATTGCTTGAGATGATGGCATAGCTGCTTCAGAGAAAGTCTGAATTCTGTCTTTGTTGTTTTTGGAATTGTAGTTCTCTCTCTGTGCCTCTCTCCCTCCCCTCCCCTCTCCTCCCCTCTCTTCCCTTCTCTGCCCCCTCTCTCTGTCTCTATCTCTCTCTGTCTTTCTGTGTCTCTGTCTTTGTCTCTGTCTCTGTCTCTCTGTCACTCACACTCTCTCAGCTCTACATTTCCTTAGGCCTTCCTGTTGCAATCATACGGATCAGTCTGCCAGTGGAGTCAGTAGGTGGGGATTTTCTTGTGATGGATAAAGGCAGACAACTGGCTGGCCTCTGTTTTTCTAAAGAATGTCTTAAATTTTCAGGAAGATAACCCCCCCTCCAACATTTCTAGAAGAGTTTGTGTTATGCGGTATGTTTCCTAAGAGTCACAAAGGGCTCCAAATACTTGGATGTTGGATCATAGACCTATTGGAGCTGAAACTGACCTTAGAGTGACCTTGCCTGATCACCTCATTTGCCAGATGAAGAAACTGAGGCCTAGAGAAGGGCAGGAATTTAGCTAGGGTCTGGTTAATGCCTGAGCTGGGACTAGAATTCCAGTCTTCTGAATTGTTGGCTTTGCCTTTGGAGGGAAAAACTGTGTTATTGTCTGAAAGAGAAGAGTTTGTAAGTTAACGCAGCAACTTTCAACTGCTAACAATTTTGAAGCGAGCATTGGGTGAGCAGAACAGAGCAGCATTTCACTAAACCTTCGTCCTTTGAGAAGGGAAGCCCAGCAAACTCTCCCCTCCGCAAGGCTCGGATTGTTTACTCAGGCGTGACCCAAAGCCAAGATTAAGACGTATTTGCTGATGAACATACCCCTTGGTATTCAGCCTTTCCCAAGTTCAATGTTATTGCGACACATTTTCAGTTAGTCTGTGCTTTGTGAGCAGGCACCGAGGGAAAAACACAGTACTAGGCACTGGGGTGTTTATTCTCATCGAGTTGCGCTTGTCACAGCTGGCCTAGAATTACAGCTCTTTCCCTGTGGGTCTTGTCTACTACAGCTGAGCTCCTTGAGAGCTTTGCTGCAACCCCAGAGAACCCAGGGCAGTCCCTTGCAAAGGAGGCTTTAGTGAAATCCTCATGGAGCTGAATTACATTGACTTGAAGGTGTGGGCCCTGCCTTCAATGACTTTATAAGATGTTCAGGAATAGGGGAAGGATCTGGGATCATGGGGAGTCATCGGAATCCTAGAATTAGAGCTGGGGGAGGCCAACGAGGCCCCCCCTCCCCATTTTACAAACAAGCCCAAGGCCAAAAAAGGCTCAGGGATTTGGCCGCAGTGGTAGAACTTCTTTCTCTAAATACTGCCTTCTTTCTGCTACAGGACTCACGGTATGGGAAAGTACCCCACCCCCCAAGCCCAATTGCAACCAATCTGTGACCTAGTAAATAAGTCATCGGATCAGAATGTAGACATGGAGAGTCCACCGGCATAACTTTTGGCTTCCACATGGACTGCGGTTGTTGAGTTCCCATTTGTAGGATTTTGTGTCCTTTGTGGCATTTAGAGGGTGTATTTCCCTTTAAGAGGCAGCATTGTAGGTGTCCCAGCAGTATTGTAGGACCCCTTTTCTGGGCTTAACTCACTTCTTTTTAAGGGCTTTTCTGTACTAGGGTTAGGGATCAATTTGCATTTATATTCTTAATCGCAGTCTGCTTGTGGAAACTTGTGCTTTCTCTGAGGTACTATTTCAATGTGCCTCTCTTGGATTTGTGATTTCTGAATGGGTCTGTTTGTCCTTCCCTGGTGGGGGAGGGGAGGAACGGATTTCCCTCTGCTGAGATCTAAGCCTTTTCCTAAATCTCTGCCTATGCCTGCATCGATCACAAAAACAAGGTCTACGACTGCCAGATTTTCTTTTATGTAAAAGTGAATATAAACTAATTTAATAGCAGTGGAAGAAGAGTAAACAATGGGAGAGCACAGTTCATTGGGCTAGGAAGAAGTCGGTGACTGAACAAGTCTGGCTGCAGAAGCTTTTCCTCCTGGCTTCTGCCCCATCCCAGATCAGGGGGAATCATTCTCCAGCTTAATGGGGAGATGAGCCTTGAGCTAATCTCTCTTTAATAGGCAAAGGAAAGGACATTCACAGCTTCCTCTGGTCCCTCTCCAGTCTCAACAATGCTCACTCATCAGTTCTCAGATTGGATAAGAGCAGCTTTTGCTTCTAAGTGTCTGACACCGTTGTTTACCCGTGGAGTCCCAGGGGGATGAGGAGGGGAGCTGCACCAAGATTTTTAGCACCCTTCTTGACCTTCTTCCTTTCCTCTCTGTGTGATGGGAAATAGGAAGAATGACTGCTTGATTGCTTCTAGTTTCTCTCTCCCAGAAACCCTTCAAAAAACATAGTCTAAGAAATCCATGTTCAAACACATCACCAACTAGGGAAGTTGGTGGTGGGAGTTCCCTGTCTTCACAGAGTCACTCACAACATGAGGGCTAGTTTCCAGTTCCCAGGTTCAGAAATTTTGCAAAAGTCAACCAGGATATACTGGAAATTTATAATGATACAGCACGAATATCAAAGTACACAATAGGAAGGAAGGAAGGAAGGAAAGAAGGAAGGAAAGAAGGAAGGAAGGAAGGAAGGAAGGAAGGAAGGAAGGAAGGAAGGAAGGAAGGAAGGAAGGAAGGAAGGAAGGAAGGAAGGAAGGAAGGAAGGAAGGAAAGAAGGAAGGAAGGAAGAATGTTCTGGTATCCCAGGATACCATGTTACTTTGGAAAACAAAGCACTTTTACCAATGGCAGCTGCCATTGACATGCACTATCAGAGCGTCGCTTGACAGGGTGTTTCAGTGACTCAGTATCCAAATGCTGCGAAGGGCCACGGGCGCACCTAACCAAGAGGTCACGCATCACCATGAGACATGATCCTCAAAGGCCAAACCCAAAACTAGTTGGCTGGTGGCAGCAATACCAATAGTCTTATAATCACAGGCATATCCACAATGAGCAAAATCATTTGTAGCCAACAAATAGCTACAAAGAGACCACAAATGTGCAAGGAATGAAATGTAACAGCAAAATTGTAACCCAGGAACTACAAGAGGGTTAGAGCTAGATCTGAGAAGCTTGGCCAAAGTCCAAGCCCTCCCTTTTAATAGATGAAGAACAGGCCTGAAGATCACACAGGTTGTAGGAACGGAGTCAGCATTTGATCCCAGGTTCCTTTGATTCCAACCAGAGCACTCTTTGCACTGTACTGTAGGCACCTGCAGCAGGACCCCCGAGGAAGAGAGGGAAGTGAGCTGTTCAGGGCCACATAGCTATTAAGTGTCATAGTTAGGGCCTCCTGACCCCCAAATCTATCCGTTTTGTCACATTACCACAACATGGGACACAAACAAATGAGAAGATTTTAACTCTTCTTCTTTTGGTCCTTAACTGGCTGGAATTACTTTAGGACATTAAGGGATCCGTGACCTCACCAATGTAGGCATTCCTCCCCCAAGTTCAGATTACAACCCATCTGTGCCTCGTCCTGTGTCCCAAGGGACTTTTCTCCTTAATTTGTCCAAACTGGCAGAAGGGCTTCCTTAGGATTTTCCTGTTCAGCATTCCCAAATATCAAAAATGGCCTAGAAATAGGAAGGGGCATCAAAGAATCTTCTCTGCTTTTCAGCCAGCTGATGCCCCCAAGCCTTCTTTCTTCTTTCCCATGGTCATTACTGTCATTGGCATACCAGGAAAGGGTACATCAGTTGTCTTCTCAATGGTGCCGCTCACCCATCATCCCCCTCCTAGGATACAAGTGCCTCAAAGGCAGGGATTGGCTGTTTTCTGTTTGTATCCAAGTTCTTACCACAATCCATGGCACATAAGGATTTAACAAATGCTTTTTCATTCATCTTCTAGTCCAGTGTGCTTATTTTAAAGATGAAGAAACAGAGGCTCAATGAACAGAAGACTTCTCCACGGTCACACAAGTACTTGTTATTAGTTTTTTTTAAAGGTTTTAATCAAATGAGTGGTATTTCCAATTAGTTCCAGAAGTGACCGAAAGAAAGAGATATCCTGCTAGCAGCAAGAAGCAGCCTGGGATGAGGGAACAAGCTGGGTTTGGCTCCTGCCTCTGATACTGCCTGGTCACTGATTCTCACTGAAGCACTGACACAAGCCCTCCTCCTTATCCACAAGCATTGGTTAAGCACCTATTGTGTTTCAGACACTGTGCCAAGCACTGGGATACAAAGAAAGGCAAAAAAAACCCCTGTCTCAGCCCTCAAAGAGCTCACAACATATAAACAACTACATACAAACAAGACACATATGTGTGAATGGAAGGGAATCTGAGAAGGGAGGCATGAACACTGCGGGGCAGGGGGGGGGAGCCTGTCTCAGAAGAGCCTTCTTGCAGAAGGTGTGATTTTAGCTGAGACTTGAACAAAGCCAGAGAGGCCAGGAGGCAATCAAAAGGAGGAAGAGTATTGTAGACATGGGACAGCTAGTGAAGAGCCCCAGAGGCAGAGGAGTGTCTTCAGTAAGGAACAACAAGGAGGCCAGTGACACTTAAGGTACATGGGAGGGAGTGAGGCTAGAAAACCTGAAAGAAGGCAAGGGGCTAGGTGATGAAAGGCTTCTAAAGCCAACAGGGGTTTTCTATCTGATCCTGAAGCTAATGAGGAGCCACTGGAGCATACTGAGTAGAGATATGGCATGGTGATCAGGTCACTTTGGCAGCTCAGTGGAGGAAGGACTGGAATGAGGAGAGACTTGAGCCAGGGAGATGACCTGGAATCCTGCTAGAAGAGTCCAGGCCTAGGGTGATGGAGGCCTGTGCCGTAATGGGCGCAATATCAGAGGAGAGAAGGTTGGCAGGAGTGAGAGATGCTGGAAAGGTAGAAATGACAAGACTTGATACCAGATTGCACAATGGAGTTAGATTGTGAGGAGCTGAGGAGGAGCTCAGGTTTGTGGGCCTGAGGAACTGAGACAAGGGCAGTGCCCTGGACAGCACTAGGGAAGTACAAGAGGGGAGGGCTTGGGGAGTGACCAAGTTATGGACTTGGGAGCTTTGCCTCATTGTTTAGCTCCCCAGAGTCCCAGAAAAGGATGGCAAACATTGACAATTGTCTTCTTTCTACTCGAGGAAACCTCAGAATGCGTAGTGACATCAAACCCTTTCCAAGATATAAGACTCCTTGTGTCAGGGAACCCTTAGTTTTTCAGCTAGTTTGGTTTCCTTGAGACTGTCTATGCTCTCTTCATGGAAGCAGAGAATTGTGTAAAGCCATCAGTTCCACGTTTAAAGCTGGGAAAAAACACACAGGGCAAGATCAATCCAAGAAGCAGACACAGGATAAGACAGGATCCAATGAGATCACACAGGATCACATAGATCACACAGGGTCACATGGGATCACTGATTTAGAGCTAGAAGGGATTTGAGAGGTCATCTAGCTCAATCCTGTCATTTACAATTAAGGAAAATGAGACTCAGAAAAGTGAAGGTCATGGGATCAGAGATCTAGGGCTGGGAAGGACTTTTGAGGTTATCTATTCCAACTCTCTCATTATATAGAGGAGTTGGAAACCCACATAGGTGAAGAGCCTCATACCCAGTAAGTGGTAAAGCTGGGCTTAGAACCCAGATTCTCTGACTCCAAATCCAGCCCTATCTTCATTTTCTGGACTTCCAAACTATTGGGTGGGCTCTTGCCTTTGTAGTTCCCTTTTGTTTATTGTCTTCCTCCGTTAGAGCGGAACCTCCTTAAGGCCAGATTGTTTTCCTTTTGGGCACAGTGTCTGGCACATAGTAAGTGCTTAACAAATACTTGTGCCTTCCTTCTGTCCTTTCCCACTGCACCATGCTGCCCTGCACATCGTCTTGAGAACAGCAGACTTCAACAATAGACTTGAAGTTCATTGTTTAACTTGGGTCTTGGTGAGAGAGGTCATCTTTGATGAAGGAAGTGAAGCATGAGCTGGCAGCTTGTGACTTGCTATCTTGGCCAATTGTCAAAGGGAGCCTTGGTGCTGGGAGGCTTGCCAGTCAAAGCTGAACCCTTTCCTCTGCCTTGATGTGATTTTAAGAGATTATTTCACCAAAATGGGGGCTGGCAGTTGACCGGCTTCTTTTCTAAATGTTCACATGGCTCTTTAATGATGTGACCCTTCCACCAAGGCACAAGCGTTGGACTGCTTTGTGCTATCACTCTTCAAAGTTGCCACAGCTGAGACATCGATCAGGCTGAGATGGTATATGCCAGTCATAGAGAAAGTGGTGTGGTTTGAAATAAAACTTTCTGGCATGGTGAGGCTGTGGATCACAAGCCTCAAAAATTCTAAATGACTACAAAGGGAGAGGAAGACCTTGTGTGGTATCAGGAAGCAGGCTATGGCATCTTGTCAGTGATGGTTTGTATTCAAGGAGAGTCATGGAAGGCATCATTCAGAAAGAGGCTTTCTCCCAATCTCCACTCAGGGGACACTTCAAACTCGAGGTCTTTCCTGATTCTTTCAACACCTCCCCCCCACCCCCGCACTCATAGTTATCACTCTCCTTTGAAGTCATTTTGTGTGGTCTTTGCATTGATTTCTCTGGAGGCACCTCCACCACCCACCCCATCTGCAAAGGCAGAAGACTATTTTCTGTTTTGTGTGTCTTTTAATACCCAGCTCCTGACATTGTGCCTGCTACATCTCGATCCATCAAGTATGTGTCAAGCTCCTACCATGTGCCTGGCGCTGGAGATACAAGTACAAAGAATCAACCAAGCCCTACTTTCAGGGAGCTTCCATTTTAATGGAGGAAAAACAAATATATATACAAATGTGTGTGTGTGTGTGTGTGTGTGTAATACAGCACAGATAAAAAAACTGATGAATACAAATCTAAACAAAATAGTCAAATAGAAGGCAGTTTGGGAGGGAGGGTGCTGGCAGCTGGAGGGAAGGCTTCATGTAGGCAGTGTGTGAGTAATGTCTAAGGGAAGACAAGAGCTCTGTGTTTTTCATCCTTCATTTTTGAAACGGACCAATGACATCTTGGGTGATATCTTAACTGGCACATGAATTGAATTTAAGCGAGGCAGAGTCTCACGAAGTCACTCTCACTCTCTTCCTGAGTCATTGAAATTCAGGGGCAGGACAAAAGTCAGGATGACTGGGAGTGGCCCAGGAGTGAAGTAGATGTAAGGTAACAATGCATTCCGGGTATGTGGGACTGCCAGGGCAAAGGTGCAGAGGCTGGAGACAGAGCAGTATGTGTGAGGATCAGAGGGAATGTCAGCTGATAGTGATCTGGAAGTCATCTGCAATGAGATGAGGATTAAATCCAGAGAGCTGGTGAAGTTACTGAGAGAATATGTAGAGGGAGAGGAGGCTCAAGACACCACCTTGGGGAAGACCCAGTGTCAAGGGGCCTGATAGGATGTACACTTTTACTAAATTCTTGTTAAATGGAATTGGTCTGTTGGAATCAGAAGGAAAATGAATTCAGGAAATGTGGAACCAGAAAAGGATGGAAGCCGGTCATGTAGTGAGACTGATGGATAAATAGGTGGGTAACATCAGGGCTTCCCTTAAAATGTTACAAGAAGGGGTATGGGGGAGGGGAGAGGATCCTGGGAGGATTAGGAAGAGGCACAGGCAAGCATTGCCCACAGGGTCAGGGGTCTTGGGAGAGCTCAGTGATTGAGATCACACAACCAAGCATGCTAGAGACAAAGTATTTATGGAAGTTCTCCCCCAGTGGGACAGTGTGCTGGCTGGTTTGGCACAAGGGAAGATCTGAAGCCAAACAGACCCACTCCTGCCAAGAAAGAGCTGATGGTGTCTTTGGGAGACAGACAGATGACTTCCCAGATGTGGCCCTTGGGATGATTTTTTTTTTTTTGCTTGACTAGATATAAGGAAGATTTGTCTTTGGCAGGGTGAGGTGTGAAGCAGCAGGTAGTAGTCAATATGTGAAAAAGAGCGCCAACAAAACATTTCTAGAAGGAAGTGAAAAGCACAGAAAATGATGCAAACAACATCTATTTCTTAAAAACCAAACCAATGTGGCAACTGTGCACAGTTCCGTATATAATCATCTTTGTTGGAACCTGTCTCTGTAGGTGGATAACTTCACAATAAAAAAGAAGCTGTTAGATAAAATAAGAAACGTAAAATAACAACATAATTACAGAAATGACAAAATATAAGCAATGTGATCTCTACCCACTAAGTCCAATAGGAGATATCACTGTGGGCTGTGATGGTCAGGCAATGCTTCATGGAGATGAAGGCTGGGCTGGTGTGTTGGTAAGCAAAATGGGCTACTTAGCACTTAGTTCAACAAGTGCCCTGGAAGAGTTTGGCTTTTGTTTGCTTTGAGTAATTCAGTGTATTTCATTGAGTCTTACTAGGTGCTAAGCCCCAGGCCCAAACCTCTGTTAGGTGTAAAACCAATGTGGGTGTGGATTGGCAGCTAAGGTGGGGCCCAAGGCGGGGCTAACTCCAGGGAGGGCCTAGTTTACGTGTCTGGGACAGCAGAGGCTCTTAGACCACGTGTGTTTAAGTAGCCTCTTTGTGACGATTTTAGGTCATGTGGGTGAGTCGAATGTGTGACTCACCGCTGACCCTGAAAAAGATATAAAACCAGGGGTTGGCCTCCTCTTCCTTGGGGCTCATTCCCGAAGCAGTAGCGGTGCGAGTGACTGTGGGCCAGCCCTTGTTCTGAGCTCCCAGGCTGAACCTAGATGTTGGTAACTATGAATTGTATTGGGTCTGTCTGTCGATGTTTGTAATTTGTTTGTAACTTGCTCTGAAGTTCAGGGTGCTGGTCTCTTCCCCTGAACTAAGTGAATGATATTTGTATGCTGAATTAAAGTAAGCTTGTCAACCCCTTCACCTTGCTTCCTTTAGTTAAGCAGATCAAAAGAACCTGTGCTGTTGGCAGCTTTCTGGGTGCTGGCTGTGAGTGGATCTTACACCCCCACAGAAGCTGCTAGCTGGTTTGTTGAAACAGCCGGGCATCAGTAGATTTGGAGAGGGGAGAAAGAGTGAGGGAAATTTTGACAAGAAGTACAACATGAGCAAAGACTTGGAAGCTAGAAGGAGACAGTGCTTTTTAAAAAACAATGAGTTGTGGGGGCAGAGCCAAGATGGCAGCTGGAAAGCAGGGATTTGCCTAAAGCTCTCCCCCAGGTTCCTCCAAATACCTATGAAAAATGGCTCTGAACAAATTCTAGAACTGCAGAATCCACAAAATAGCAGAGAAAAGCAGAGCTCCCAGCCCAGGACAGCCTGGATGGTCGCTGGGTAAGGTCTAACGCACAGAGCTGGGAGGGGAGTGGAGCAGAGCCCAGCATGGGCTGCGCCTGGACCAACCAGACCAGGAGCCAGGCGTAATGGGCCCTAGTGCCCTGAATTTGTGAGCTGTGGCAGTTACCAGACTTCCAATCCACAAATGCCAGAGGCAACAGAGCAGGTTAGTGGGGGAAAAAACTTCTGGGACAGAGTGAAAGGAGTTTGCGGTCAGCCACCGCCCGGGGGGTGGTGGAGGTGGTGCAGCTCTGAGGCTGCTTCCAGAGCTACAGTTTCAGCTGCTTCTGGCCCCAGGCCCACCTGGTGGGAAGAATTAAGTGGTGGATCAGAGTGGGAGTGCAAGAGCCTGCTTGGATCTGAGTCAGATAGGGGTTGGTGGTTCTTGGGGGAAGAGGACTGATGGTGTGGCAGAGCTTGCTGTTTAGAAATAGCTCTGAAAACAGCAGCGCGGCCCCTCAAGCTTGGGACAAAGTACTTTCTACAAGCAGTCATACCCTAACAAAAAGTTCAAGGGTCAAGCAGTTGGCTGGGAACATGAACAGGCAGCAAAAATGGTCTCAGATTCAGACTCAGACTTTGGAATCTTTCTTTGGTGACAAAGAAGACCAAAACATACAGCCAGAATAAGTCAACAAAGTCAAAGAGCCTACATCAAAAGCCTCCAAGGAAAACATGAACTGATCTCAGGCCATGGAAGAGCTCAAAAAGGATTTGGAGAAGCAAGTTAGAGAAGTAGAGGAAAAATTGAGAAGAGAAATGAGAAGGATGCAAGAAAACCATGAAAAACAAGTCAATGACTTGCTAAAAGAGACCCAAAAAATATCTTAAAAAATAGACTAACTCAAATGGCAAAAGAACTCCAAAAAGCCAAGGAGGAGAAGAATGCCTTGAAAGGCAGAATTAGACAAATGGAAAACGAGGTCCAAAAGACTACTGAAGAAAATACTACCTTAAAAATGAGATTGGAGCAAGTGGAAGCTAGTGATTTTATGAGAAATCAAGATATTATAAAACAGAACCAAAGGAATGAAAAAATGGAAGAAAATGTGAAATATCTCATTGGAAAAACCACTGACCTGGAAAATAGATCCAGGAGAGATAATTTAAAAATTATTGGACTA
>CM053624.1:9630727-9682114 GCA_028646595.1 Phalanger gymnotis | reverse complement strand
GCTGGAGTCCTGCTTCCCTCTGCCACTTTGTGGGTTCTGCAGCTCTAGAATTGGTTCAGAGCCATTGTTTTATAGGTTTTTGGAGGGACTTGGTGGGGAGCTCACGCTTGTCACTGCTTCCCAGCCGCCATCTTGGCTCCGCCCCCTACCCCTGTTAAGTTAGTCCAGCTGGGTGACCTTGGACAAGTCCTTCATCTTCCTGAGGGGCCATAGGTCAAAGGTCAGAAGAAACCTGAAATAACATCTTAGCCAACCCCTCTTTTCAATAGAGCCGGAGCAGGGACATCACTTGCCTCGGCTCTCACAGCTGGTAAATTGCAAGCTAAGTCCCCTGACTCCGCTCCCAAGGTTCTTTCCTTTAGGTGACACCCTCAGGATCACACGGCTAGTGAGGACTCGTGGATTGTAAGCTGGAAGGGAATTTAGAGGCCTTCTAGTCTCACCCCTCTCAGGGCTAGCCAGGTGAAGTGACTTGTCCAAGGTGACACAGTAAGTGGCCAGGTCAGGATTCGAATCCCACACCTCTTCTTTCCTAACTTTGGGACCACTGTCAGGACTTACCAGGCTATGGCTTCCACTGCCTCCAAGAAGTCCTCCAGGGGTCCTGTGCTGGGGTGTGCCAGGAGCAATCTTCCCCTCACCCTGCCCTGCTAGCACACAGATGTCCCCAAGGAAAGCCCTGGGCAGGGGGGAAACAAGGCAAAGAGCAACTTTGGAGAGAGGCTCCCCTTAAGACTGGAACCGCCCTGTGCTACCTCCCTGCCCCAAAGGTGCAACAAGGGGCTAGGATTCAGAGGAGGAAGCAGGAGGAGCCAGAAATGCTCGTGTCATCACAAAGCACATGGGATCTTGGCTGCCTTTCATCTGGGATTCTGCATGCTTTGCCAAGCCACCCATTACCTCTCCTGGCACCCTTATAAGGTGATGAAGTATGATTTTCCCATTTTAAAAGACCAGGCAGCACCAGGTGGCACCTGGTGACCCCAGGAGGAGTCAGGGGCAGGGTGGGGACCAAGAGGGACCGTTTCCCTGGACTCTAGCTGTGGCACCTCTAAGGGGACCAGGATCCTTTTGCAGACCCCTTGGAAGACATGATGCCTCCTGTGTGAACTCAGTCGAGGCCAGCAGAGACTAGGAGAGTAACCTAAGCAGAGTCTAGGCTCAGCGATGGGAGACCTGCCTCAGGGGTATGGGACTCTGTTGTGCCATCAGTGAAATGGGATAATAATACCTACTTCCCAAGGTCATTGCCAGAAAAGCACCCTAGAAATGTGAGGTTTTTGTCCCCTTTCAACCTCCCTGCCCCATTTCTTTACCACTGAGGCCAGATGGAACTGAAAACAGTAACTTTAGAAAGGAGATGTCAAGGAAAGTGGGGGCTTCTCTGGCAGTCCTCTGTTTTGTTTGGACATAATGGAGGTCCAGGCTGCCTGGATGTGATCTGGGCTCCCACCTCCACCTCATTTAGAAGAAATTGTATTCAGGGAGTTTTTCTGAATGTACCATAGCAGCTTAGTGACAAAAAGTAGACAAGAAAGTCACCTCAAACAGTTCAGAGAATTTTAACAGAGATAGGAAGGGGGCTGATCCAGGTTAGGCTCGTGGGATAGCTGGGGGGAGAGGGTCCAAGGCGAGCTGTCCATGAGATCTCACCAGGTGTGTACAGTGGATGGGGAGGCTGAGGGCCCAGCCCCTCTCCTGGGGACCCCATATCCTGGCCTCAGTTTCCTCCTCTGCAAAAAGAGAAGGTTGGACTCCATGGCCCTTTGAGGGTGTGTAAACATTAGGTTAAAACAAACAGAAATCCACCCATGATCCCAGGACAGAATTCCTGCCCAGCCCAAATGTTTGCTGTCCAGGAAGCCTGCTGGCACATCACATCTCAGACCTCTCATCCCAGCCGCTCTGCACATCTCTGACACACTTTCCATTGAATGGCATGTGGTGGGCACAGCACACGCTAGAGGCCCTGGGCTCAAGCCCAGCTCCACCCCACTCCCCACCCTCCAACACATATACTTCTCAGGTATGGAGCCAAGGACAAGGGGCCTCAGCTTCCTCATCTACAAAATGGCAAGAATGCCGCCAGTCTCCCAGGTGTCCCACACAGAAAGAGAATTCTGTTCCCAGCTCTTGTTAGCAGCGTCAGTGTCTACAGGGCCTGGTTCCCTCCCCCTCCTCATCCCCTCTCCCTGGATTCCCTGGGCTCCAGAAGGCTCCTCTTCTGCAGGAAGCCCCTCTGGAAGCCCCAGAGGCTGGTGCCTGCCCTCTGTGTTTTGCTCTCCTGCATACATCTCTTATGTTTCTGGGGAGTTGTGCATTGTCTCTGCCTTAGACTCAGCTCCCTGAGGGCAGGCAGTGTAGGTGCTTAACAAATATTCGAGGTCTGGCTTGTACTGCATTGAAATGCCTGATTTCCTTTGAAGATGGTGATGGGGAGTGGAGACTGGCTGGTTGGTGGAGACCTCCAGGTACTGGAGAGGGTCCAGTGGAATGACGGTCTGGACCAGTACCGCCTCACGCCCCTGGAGCTCAAGCAGCGATTTAAAGAAATGAACGCAGGTCTGTAGTGTCCCTCTGCTGTGGCCAGCCTACAGCCACCACCCTGGTTACTGCTACCTCACCCCTCCTTGGTCCCCAGGAGGGCAGCCCTCAGGGCTGTGGGGTTGGGGGTTTCCAGAGGCGGCCCCTGTCTGGGCTCTCGGCTTCCCTCTGCTCTTGGGAGGAATGTGGGGCCCTTGGTCCAGGCTGTGCGGCTCACTGGGCGGTGCGGCTCAGCGGGTGCTGCTGATTCTGCCTCTGCCTGAGCATGGCTTTGTAAGCCCAGGGTTCATTTTGGTCTTGCGGCTGGCTCTGTCCTCCGGCCCTCTGCCCCCCTTCTATATACAGCTATCTAAAGCTGGCAGGGATGTCTGGGTCCTCAGGGCTCCAGGACTTCAGCGGTCCTCACTGGCCAGCTGGAAACAAGCATCCCCGACCTTGAGATCGGCACACAGTGAGTGACCTTTCCGGCTGCTCTGACTTTGGCTTGCGCACGGTCCTTTTGCAGATGCGGTATTTGCATTCCAGCTGCGCAATCCTGTCCACAATGGCCATGCGCTGCTGATGCAGGACACGCGCCGCCGCCTCCTGGAGAGAGGCTACAAGCACCCCGTCCTCTTGCTGCATCCCCTGGGCGGCTGGACCAAGGACGACGATGTTCCCTTGCAATGGCGCATGAAGCAACACGCAGCCGTGCTCGAGGAGGGGGTCCTGGACCCCAAGTCCACCCTTGTGGCTATCTTCCCTTCACCAATGCTTTATGCTGGCCCCACAGAGGTGAGGTCGCTTCGCCCACTCTGACTACCCTGAGGCAGAAATACAGAATTTTTGATGGGGAATGGGCTTAAGAGAGCAAAGGGAAGCCTGGGTTAAGATCAGAAAACATAGGTTCTTACCCTGGCTGGCCTCTCAGCCTCCAGTTCCTTCATCTGTAAAATGGGCAGACTGGACTGGATGGCCTCTCCTTTCTCAACTCCCCTAAGACCCTGTAACTCAGGGACACTTCACTTTTTTGTTGTGGAAGGGATCCCTTTAGCTGGCCCAGACCCCGCCTCACTGATATCTTGTAATGCCCATAATAAGACAGGAAACCAACTAATGCGGTGCTTACATAAGACTCTGGGCCTCAGTTTCCTGGTCAGTAATATGAGACAGTAGAGTTAGATGGTGCCAAAGGCCCTTCCAGTTTTCAACGCTATGATGACCTGAAGGTGACTGACTCCCCTAAGGTTCCTGGCCCCCTGTCTGCTCCCAGGTCTGCCTCTTTCAGGTCTGTCTGCCATCAGCCCTGATTCCTTCCAGACCTCCCACAAGGAGGATGCTTTTCTGTCCATGGGGGATAAATAACCACCCTTTCTTATCTGGACTGTCTCTCTAGGTCCAGTGGCACTGCCGGTCGCGAATGATAGCCGGGGCCAATTTCTACATCGTAGGCAGGGACCCTGCAGGAATGCCCCATCCTGAATCCAAGAAAGACCTGTATGAGCCCACTCATGGGGGAAAGGTCCTGAGCATGGCTCCTGGCCTCACCTCTGTGGAAATCATCCCTTTCCGTGTGGCTGCCTACAACAAGGCCCAGAAAGCCATGACCTTCTATGACCCGGCAAGGTGAGCCCCCCAGCTCCTGAACTAGTGGCCAAGGGAGGGTGGAGCCTCAGTGCTGCCCTGCTGCAGAGGCCTGAGTCCTCCACCAGACAGACAGGAGACGTCTCTTCGAGGGGCAGGCTGGCCTGGGAGGTGGTCTTCCGGAGCCAGGGAGACCTGGCTGCTAGGCCCTCCTCCAGTAGCTGTGGGGCCCTAGACCTCATCCCTCAAATGGTCTTCTGCCTTCCCTTGTCTCCTAGGTGCCTAGTGAGGTGCTGGGTATTTGTTGACTAGCCAGCACGCATTTCATAGGGAGCCATGAGGCCCAGACGAGAACATGGAGATAAGTGCTGGAGAAATATGTTAGTGCCTTAGCATTCTCCTCCTTCTTCCCTGCAGACCCCTGCTTCCCCTCAATCCCCCTCTTGATTTTAAGAGCTCTAGAGGAACAGCTGTCTGACCAAGACGTTCTCAGTCTAAATTGCCTTCCTCCAAAGCCTGTTGTTTCTGTTTGCACATCCAGAAGAAGTCCTGCTCTTTCCCACTGCTCAGAAATCCTCAATGGGTCCCTATTACCTCCCAAGCAAAGTTCTGACTCCTCTGCTGGGCTCTGAGGGCCCTCCAGAATCAGACAGCCCTCTGTCTTTATTTTGTGGCTCTTCCATCAGGACACAGTGGAAAGAGGCCAGGATTTGGAGTCAGAGGCCTGGTTTCAAATCCTAGTATGTCACTCACTGCCTGGATGACATTGGACAAATCACTTCCCAGTAAATGTGGGGTCCACCTAGGGTCTCCTCCCCTTGCTCTGATCCTCCAGTCCCCCTTTGTGCTAGGGTAGCCAGTCAGCCTTCCTCACTCCCCACTCCTAAACACGTATTCTCTTTCCTCGGTTGATGGAACACCTGTTCTCACCCTGAATTCCACACTTGTTCTGTATGGAATTCTCCACTCTGACCCCTTTTCCGTCCCAGGCCTTTTTCTCAGCCCTCACAAAGCATTTCCCTGGCTGACTATAAGCCCCCTGAGGGCAGGGGCTGCCGAGTTCAGCTGTGCCTCCTTCCTGGGGCAGGGCAGGCCCAAACAACTTCTCTCTCTCCATTCTGTTTCAGGCACAATGAGTTTGATTTCATCTCGGGAACACGGATGAGGAAGCTTGCCCGGGAAGGAGAAAATCCTCCTGATGGCTTCATGGCTCCCAAAGCCTGGAAAGTGCTCACAGACTATTACAGATCCCTGGAGAAGAATTAGAGCCCCTGGGGGCTCCCTCCTCTCTGCACCCAGTGCTCTACTCTTCATCTTTCTGCTTTGGTGATTAGAGGCTTAGGAATCATGTAACTTCCTGATTTTAGGGGAACACTTCCTCACTAGGTCCACAGTGGGCCTGAAACCCAGAACGGTGCCGCGAGGGCAGCCAGGCAGGCAGGAAGGCCGTCATCCAGCTCAGATGACTGTTGTCTGTGTCCCTCCTCTTTTGTGGCATTGAAGACCAGAGACAGAGAAGGCTGAGCCCCTCTCCCCAGGATGCTCAGACACTGTCCTGGGGGCTGATCAGGGTTCACAGCCAAGAATCAGCCCAGAGACACAGACCCCGGGAAGAGCCCTGGCCCAGCTGGCATGGAGACCAAAGGGCACAGTGTGTGTATGTGTGTGTGTGTGTGTGTGTGTGTGTGTGTGTGTGTGTGTGTGTGTAAAGAAAACCCCAACCCCCAGCCCCAACCCAAATATGCATCTTGGTCTCAGACATTTCTAGGACTCAGGTTACAAGGACCCTTAGAGGTTAACAGACCCTGAAAAGGGCTATGACCTTGGCCTGAAGTCCTTCAGCTGCCTAAAGGTCACCTGACCCCAATCCCTCATTTTACAGATGAGGAAATTGAGGCCTATAGAAGGGAGCCCCCAAGGTCAGAGCAGAGGTGTCTAGACTCCTTCTTGGAGGGTGGCTTCCTGGGCTATGCTGTGCAAGGGGTCAAACTCAAATAGAAATTGATCCCTGCGGCCCCACGTTGGCTTAGAAAACCACAAATTAACATTGTCTAGATTGTGTTGTCTTTGTATTTATTTTGTTAAATATTTCCCAACCATATTTTATTCTGGACAGGCGAGCCACATGGAAGTTGCAGGTGTGGCAAGTCTATTGTGGTCCTTCTCCGCCCCATTATTTTTACAAGGAAACAGGCTCAAGAGAAAGGGATTTGCTTATAGGTCACAGCACAGAGATCCTAGTGACAGAGCTGGGATTTGAACCCAGGTCCTCTGCATCTATGTCCCAGGCTTTGCCCTGCCGTACCTCAGAAGAGAAAGGTTTCAACAGCCAAGTGAAAACTTGGCCCAGTGATTCGTCCTGGTCCTGCAGTCTTTTGGGAAAAGTCTCTGTGTCCAGAAGGAAGGCCCATAGAGATGCTGGCTCCGGGCCATCTAAAGTCTGTGGACACTATCAGTTCTGGGGGGCCTTGGGCTAAGCACTCACCTTCCTGGGCTGAAGTTTCTTTCTCTGTAAAAGGAGAGCTGGACTAGGTCTCTCCCGTTCCATCAGGCTCTTGGACTCAGTGTGTCCATCAGATCCTAGAATATTATAGCTGGAAAGGAACCCAAGGCCACTGCGCTTCACCCCTCAGTGTGTGACTGAAGAATGGAGGAGTGGAGGGACTTGTCCGAGGTTACACAGCTGATTAGTGGGAAAGCTCTGGCTAGAAAATCTTCTGGACTCCCAATCCTACAATTTCCACACACCATACAAGGTTACAACTCTATGATAAAAGAAGCCTGACCAAAGTGAACCCCTGCTACCCAGAATACAGCCTTCATCAGTAGGAGAACTTCCCTACCCTCCTCCCTGGCCCTTGGGCCAATGGTGGGGACAGCCCCAAGCAGGACCCTGGAGGGCAGGAGATTCAAGGTCACAGGGGCAGCAGGCCTCTGGAGGGGCAGGAGATCTACTTTCTTCAGAGGGATCCATTTGCATGGACCCTGCATGTCCAGCTCATCTCATGACATCCATTCCAGAAGTCCATCTTTTGTGGAAACCAAAGCATCCTTCTAGCTCAGAGAGCAACAATTCATTCCCTTGCCACTACTACGGAAAGCAGGCCTTCTTTACATGGACTCTGTCTCATTAGCAGCGATGGGGGCAAGAAAGGAATATTGGGACTTCTCTCATTTTTGGTTTCTTTTCAAAATTTTAGCCTTTTGCCTATGAAAGTTCTCACCATAATGTGCCTCATGCAAACATAGCAAAGCCTGGCTGGCCTGGTCTTTCTTCAACACTGTGTGATCTGTCTCTCTAGAGGAAGCTGCTTGCTTGCTTTTTTTTTGTAGCATATTTATTAAAAACCTGAGAACGGGTTGAGTGCCTTAGCTAAAGTATCTCATGGCTTAGAAGACGTTCTGAAATAGACATTAAGCTGCTCTTGCAACACTCAATGCAAAAATGAATATTTCTATGTGCAAATGATTGCTTTTTCATATTTTAATAAACATCTTATAATGGAACCTTACTGATTATCCGTGGCTAGTCCAGAACAGAGCAGAAAAGGAAAGGAAAGCAGCAGTTTTTATAAGCGCGATAGAGTCTGTCTTTTTAAAATTTGTGCTTCTCTGTGGAAATGCTGAGCTCCTCAGGAAGAGACATTAGGCTCCTGCTGCTGCCTTGGTGGAGAGCTACCAAGATGGCACACGTCCTAGACTTCCCTTTAGCACTAGTGCACACTGCATAACGAAGATGAAGGAAGTTAACATGTTTTTTGCTCTATCGACAAAAAACGTCACTTTGATTTCTAGTTCTCTCCCCCTAGGTACTGAAGAAGGTGCCACCATCCTTCTCTGTTCCCAACCTCCACATGAGCCTTAAATTACCAAGTGTAAATCGGCTGCCACACCCTATTGTTTTCTATCTCCACAATACCTTTCACACATGCGCCCTTTCACTTCATTCAAAGAGCTACTGGTCAGAGGCAAGATTAGAACCTCTTGCCTTGGCTAATCCATTGGTCCCTAAGAAGGAGGACCTTGGTTTCTGCCATCCTGACACCCAAACAGGCATCCAGCATTCATTCCTCCGCTGCTTGTGGTGCCCTCCCTCCCTCCTAAAGGGCTACATGCAGCCCTCTCCCACCGGCCCTGGGTCCCCTCACCCTTGGCCCAGGTAGCTGGAAGCTCACTTTCTCCCCACACTTGGCCTTGCTGGACTCACCTTCTGTTCTGCAAAGCACCAGGTCTGCAAGCACAAAGCAAAAGGCAGAGGCTGGGATGGGGAGAACATTGGCTTTGTCAGCATGTTTGTGTAGTCACCAGTGGCAACACAGGGGACCTGGGGTGGACACCTAGGAGCGGGTGGCAGCTCATCGAACGCCACAGAAGCACCCATTGAGAGGTGGGAGGCATGTCAGCAACCATCTAGCCCAACCCCCTCATTGCACAGATGGGGAAACTGAGACCCAGAGTGGGGCGCATCTCCCACACCGCCTGTGAAGAGCTGGGCTGTGCATTCCAACCTGTCCAGTGGGTGCACAGGTGGACAGGCTTTGCTTTCATCCCTCCAAGGACACAGGATAGGTTCCTTTTTCAATTCCTTTTGGGAATTCTCAATTCTCAAACAGTTCCCATTCTCAAACACTGATTTCAACTCCTTCCAACAAGGCAGACCGATGCCATCCTGCATCTTTCCATAAATCTTGGCTGGGGGTCCACCCAATGTGCCGAGGGCCTTCCTCCAGTTCTCCTGACACTTCCAGTGAGAAGCAGTGTGGCAGTCAGGAACTGGACATGGCATCTGCAAGTCCCTGGTTCAAATCTTGCCACAGACATTTATGAGCTATGTGACTAAGCCAGTCGCTTGACTTGTCTGGGCTTCCGAAGGAGGCATGGCTAGCTCAGCCTCCAGACTGATGACAGCCAGGATACCAGCCCAGCACGAGGGGAGGGCATCCCGTGGTTTTCCCTATCCTTCATTTCTGTTACACCTCTTCCCCTACCCTCACTCTCCCATGTAATTCAGGATATATGGAGATTATATGGGGCGGGTGAAGCATTTATTGTCATATTTGTCATAATAGGGTTTAACTTGACTCATGGGAAGGGCCAGAAGGCGGGATTAATAAAAAACCTTGGTTACTTAAAATCTCCCAGGCTCCCAAGGTGGTGGGGACCTAGTAGGGGTGTGGTCTTGTGGCTGGGACCAAAGACCCCTCAATGTAATTAACAGTGTAGTACCCTTTGCATACAAACAACTCTGTTAAACCCTTAGGGCTCTTTTCAGTAGATTAACCCCCCAGCCCCAAATCTAGCTTTCCACTCCATTAATTTAGCCAGCTCCTCTCAGAGATAACAGAATGGTAAAATTCTGCTGAGCTCAGCTTAAATTAATCACCTTAATAGCCTATATTAGATTAATAATTCACTTCATATGCAGAAATACTGCTGAGACACTCTAGAAAGAAAGTATGACCTTGGCAAGTTGTTTTGTGCCACAAGGACCCTGCTTTGGAGGGAAGGTGTAAATTCTTGTAATAGCCTGAATACCTTGTGGCTTAGGCTGAACATCAGGGACCCAGATAAGCTCAGGGACAGGCCCAGAAGGCCCACTTTGTGTGTGTGCAGGGTACACTTGCTGACCCGCTCCTGGTCAGAAGAGGGGACTGGGAAGACGCCTGACTTCCCCGCTCACTGGACTTTCCCTAGTTGGGGTTCACACCATTTGGGACTAAAAGAGAAAAACTTGATCCAAAGGCTTGTGGCAGGCCAGTTAGCTCAACTGAAAGCCTGGTGAATTCTCCCTTATGCCCTCCAAGCTCTATCCCCAGGAGCCGGAAGAGCCAGGAAGGCTGCAGCAGGGTGGATGGGTGGCAGAGAGAACCGGCTGGTACAGCAGGAAGGGGCCCCCAGGCAATGACTGGGCTCATGGATTTAGGACAGAAAGGATCCCGGGAGGTCATGGAGACCGAGATCACCTTCCAGGTACAGGCCCTGAGGCCCAGAGGGAAGGAAGGAGTCTGCCTGAGGTCACCCAGGCAATAACTAGGACAGGATGCAAACCAAGATCCTCTGATCTGAAAAACAGGCTTAGAGTTTTATTGAGGGAGAAGCAACATCCCCACAAAATCCATCTACAAAGCACTTTTCAACATAGGGAGGAAACAAGCTGCTGGGATGTGTATGGGCCTCACGTACCTGATGGTTACGAGGCAGACATTTCAAAGAAGCTAAGGATTCCAAGGGGGTGACAGAAGTGGGGAAGGGCTGTGGAGAGGGCATATGTTCCAGGCCAGGGTTCAGCCTAGGCAAAGGCCTGGAGGGGAGAGATGCACATATTGATCTCCTTAACAATAAGTCTAGAACATAGGGTGAAGGACAGTCTTGGGCAACAAGGCTTGAATGAGAGGCTGGAGCCAAACCAGAAAAGGCTTTTAAGGTCAAAGAAAAGAATCTATATTTTAACCAAGAACAGGGGTTCTTAATCTGGGGTCTGGGAACACTACAAAAATAATTATTTTGTTAACTATTTTTCACTATAACTGGTTGCCTGTGTAATCCCACACATATACATATATGTGTCTATACATACATATGTACAACACAAACATATACACACACATTTAATTTTGAAACAGGGTCCAGGCTGCCAGAAGGATCCAGGACACAAAACAGGTTCAGTTCCTCCCAACTAGAGGCAACTGGGAGCCATTAGATCTTCTTGAGCCGGAGGGGGGGGGGGCGTGGGCAGACCTGAGCTCTAGGAATATTGCTTTGGCAGGGATGGCAAGGATGGATGAGTAAGAAGAGAGACTTGAGGAGGGGTGAAGAGCACCAGAATGAAAGTGGTGCAAGAAGCAAGAAAGACAGATGAGAGACTGGCAGTTAGAGTCTGTAAGACACGGTGCCTGATTGGATCGGGAGGAGGGAGGGAAGAGCGGGGAGGACTCCTGGTCATGAATCCCGGTCACTAGATGGAGGGTCATGGCCTCAAGAGAACCGGGGAGGCTGCTGAGAGGGGAGGGCATGGGGGCCGGGCCTGGGGCACAGCAAGCTTACAAAGAAATGGCCCGCTATCAGAAACTCTGAGTATTTCTAGCTGGCATCAGTACTAATTCCACACTTTAGACCCACGGCCACAAAGCTGAAGCCTAGGCTGAGGGCGGAGGAGCCCACTTTGGATAGTTCCCAGGGGCGGCCAAGATTTCAACACTTCTGCCGGTGGCCTGACCTCCCTGGGCCAGGGAGCCTAACTGAGCACCACATATGGCAGAACACGTATGTGGGGAGGCGTGTTCACACATCAAAGCCACGTGAGTCACTGTCAGTAGACTCTAGCTTTAATTATGGGAGAAAACACTGAGTGGCTTCAGGGAAGGCGGGTCAACCCTTTGGGAAATCCAGGTGGTTTCTCTGCCTGAGATCAATGAACCACAGGCCTGAGAGGGGGAAGGGACCCCAGGGGCTGGCTAGTCCATCCCCACCAAGATGGCAGCAGATGATTTTCTTCCATTTAAAGAGCCCCTTTCTTGACCTGGCTTGCATGTTTCCAGCACCAAACAGCAAATGCAACAGGTAAGCAGGATGCACTAACTGGATAAAGAAGACACAGTTGCAGGGAGTTTAATCTCAAGCCTACTTTGGACAGGACTCGCAAGAACCTGAGGTTGCTAAGCTGCATATGCTGATTGGCCAGAAACTTTGGCACAAGAATTTGACCCCGAGGCCCAAGGAAAGAGATTTGATCAGTGAGCCTCAAGAACTGGAAGGGCCTGCACAGAGCAAGAGTCCCCCTTCACCCCACCCTGCAAAGGGTGGCCATGCCACCTCTGGCTGGGTGCTCCGTGGTACCTTTCAAGGCCTGGCTAAAATCCCCCCTTCTACAAGAAGCCTGCGCTCGGGTGTCATCTCCAGTTTATGCCGTGTACACCTTGTTTGTACATGGTTGTTGGTGGGTTCTTTCCCCCATTAGGCCTCAAGAGCCAAGACTGTCTTTTGCCTTTCTTTGTGTCTCCAGGGCCTACTTACAGTGGCTGCTTAAGATAGCTGAGACTGGCACCAGGTTCACAGCAGGGTAAAGAATGTTTTTTCTTTAAGATCATGAACAAAACCTTGGAAACACGTCTTTTTTTGGTATTCCCAGCGCTCAGCACGGGGCATAGCACGCAGCAGGTTCTTAATAAATGGTCATTGAGAATTTGACTTGACTGAGGGGTTCTGGCACATGCTGATGGAACACTTGGAAAGATGCTACAGATCCCTGAGGTTCAGAAAGAAGGTCCCCTCGGCCCATCTGCTGGACCCCTTTGGCCGCCTCTGGTGGAGCCTGTGGACCCCTTTGGAAGGCGTAAGATAAAATACACGGGGAACAAAAGAACCCAATTATATGGAAGGATGGTTCACAAAACATTTTTCAAAACACTTTCCCAGGCGGCAGGTTAAGAACCGCTGCTTTAAAGCCCTGAAACCTAGGACAGCCTCAAGGGCTCAAGCGTCAAGAACCGGAGCTGTGATCAGAGAGGCAGGATGGCAGCTGCATTAAGAACAGGCCAGGCCCAATTCACCTCCTTTCTTTTTGTAGAAGTTGGCAAACAGGTAGAGGAGGGGAATGCTGCAGATAACAGCTTGCTACACAGATTTCAGCCAAGTATTTGACAAGCACGGGGACGTAGAAAAAGTAGAACAAATGGGTAGATGGGGTCCTGATTACAAGGTAGGACCTTAGGAGGCATCTTCAAGAGCTTGATGGCACCTTTCATGAGCAGTATAGAGTGGAGTGCCCTAGGGATCTGCCCTTGACCCGCTGCAGCACTTTTATCAAGAAATTGGACCAAAGCAGATAGAATAAATGTAATCCTACATTTGGGTTTAAACCAACATCTTCCTAACAAGATGGAAGCATCACGGCTAGGAAGCAATTGGGCTGGAAAAATTCTAGGAGTGAGCGGACAGCAAGATCACTGAGTCCAGAGAGAAGGATGGCTGCTACAACTAATGATGAGCGGGAATGTCAGACACCGTTGCCCTCCATGCAGATCAGACAATACGCAGAATATTCCCTTCCATTGTTAGTGCCTGCTAGAGGGGAGGAGAGGAAGGACAGCCAGGAAGAAGGCGGCCCCGGACATCCTGCTATGTATAGATCAGCTTCAACAATTGGCTTGTTCGGTTCAGATGCAGGAGGACTGGGTCTGGGCTCTGGGAAGGCACAGCCAGGAGCCGCAGAGGGTAGAAGTTTCAGAGGACGCACCTAGGCTCAAGCTAAGGAAAAATGCTCTAAGAATCAGAGCTGTTCAAAGTGAAATGGATTTCGCCACGAAGCAACTGGTGGCACACTGGATAGAGGGCTAGCCTTGGAAGCAGGGAGATCTGAGTTCAAATCCAGCCTGACACACTCACTAGCTGTGTGACCGTGGGCAAGTCACTTTACTTTTGCCTGCCTCAGTCTTCTCAACTGTAAAATGGGGATGACAATAATAGCACCTACCTCCCACGGTTGTAAGAATCAAATGTAGCACAGCTCCTGGTGTTTAATAATCGCTCATCCTCTTCCCCCTTCCCTTCCCACCGTGGGTCTTCAAGTGACCACCTGTTCGTCAGTCTCAACTGAGATTTACAATATTTCAGGCATTCACTGAGCGACTGCCGTGGAGAGGTCTCCTGAGATCGTCCGGCACAAAACCCTTCCTTGAGTGGAGCTGAGGCCGCGGCCTCACCCTGTCCCAGCAGCACTGATACCCAGGTCTGGAATGCTGAGAAGACCCCCACTCTGAGGCTTCGGCAGGAGCACAGGCCACTCCCACAGTACTGTGCCCTCGGGGATGCTATTCAAACACTTTGCAATAGGTATCAAACACCTGACTGAGGAGGCTTCTATTTGCCTCACTGGCATTCATAAACATTTCAGGGAATAGTCTGGTTGTCCAGGAAGATTGAAGTGAAGACTTCCTCCCAACAAACTTCCTCATTGTGAGTAAAATACTCTACTGGCTTCACCCTTAGCAGGAATGTGCTCCGAGAGCCCACGAGGAGGGGGCATCATGGGGCCACAGAAATGGGAACCAGAGTCACCCCAGAGGCTGCCCAGACACCCCACCTAGCTCTCCAGAGCTCAGTGGTCCCGGCTATTAAGGAAGAACAGCCGAACCTGGAGCTGGGTCCTTGGCCAAATCCAAAACATTACCTCTATGAAGGAAGCAGTTTAATTTCAAAGTGAGAAGTGAGAGGCCCTGGTCCTAAAGCATTAAACTTTGACCCAACGGAGCAAACCAGTAGCCAGGAGCCGTGGGCACGAGGTAGAAGCAGGGGCCGGGCTGGCTCACCCACTTGTCCATGACCTGGCTGTCCCTGGTTGCTTCCAGTGTGGGCTGGCCCTGGGTCTGCTCCAAGTGCCCCCTCCTTGACACATCCCTGCATGGCGGCAACACAGACTGAGCCTCCTCTGGACCACTGGGCAAAGGTCCTGGAGAGAGCACGGTGCCCATCACCGTGCTTATAAATGCCTGCCCAGTACAGTGTGCTGAGATGTACTGAGCAGGCAGTGAATAGACTGGGGCCAATCACAGATAGCCATCCCTGCCCTCGATGGGGGTCCATCAGCTCTGCAGTCCAGTCCCCCGTGATGCCCCAGGTCTGCCAAGCTTGACCTCAGGCCCCTCTCTGAGATACACACACCTCCATCTGATGCCTCCTCTGGACGCTTCTGTCCACCACATATATTAACTTCTCCCCAGCTCTCCCAGGCCCTGGCTGCAATGCCCCTCCTGGAGCCCCAAGGTCAGGGCCAGGGCCCTCCTGGCACCCCATGCCCTCACATCCACGCAGCGCCTGGCCCACTGGGCTCTCCTACTTCGATTGCCAAGCCCAGAACAGATGGCCATGCCAGAAGCACCACCACTGACCAAGGTGGGGGTTAAAAGTTAAAAATCCACCCAATTGTTGACCTCAGGCTTTCTGGGGTGTTCTCTGCCCTGACCCCCAGGACACTGGACAAGGTCTGGATGGTCCTGTTTCTGGTCCTGTTTCTCAGCCAGCCTGCAAATTGGGCCACCCTTTTGTGTAATTAACTCTCCACGACACCATAGCCCTGCAGTGGGCCTTCGCTGTGTGTGTAGGAGGGCTGCAGGAACCCTTATGCATCACCGAGTCCAATCCCTTCCCTTTACAGCTGAGGAAACAGGCGGCCTCTGCTGATGCCAAATGGGCCACTCTTTTCGTTACAATGTTTCCTTCACTGGAAAAATGATTGGACCCAATAATCTAGACCAGGGGCGAGGAGCTTTCGGCTTAAAGTCCACATGAGGCCCTCTAGGCCCTCAAGTGTGGCCCTTCGGCTGAATCCAAACTTCACAGAACAAATCCCATTAAGAGAAGGATTTCTTCTGTAAAACTCGGACTTAGCCAAAAGGCCGCACCCAAGGACCTAGAAGGCCACAAGTTCCCCACCCCCGGTCTAGACTCCCCAACCCTTTATTCTTTAGTTCTGAGTGCAAAGCTTCATCAGCAGTGGGTCTGCCAGGCATGGACCAAAAGATAAGCAGCACGTGGACATCCTACTTGGGTCTAGACTGGAATGCCAACTATAGAGTCTTCTGCAAT
The DNA here is from genome assembly GCA_028646595.1 of Phalanger gymnotis. Taxonomy (NCBI): domain Eukaryota; kingdom Metazoa; phylum Chordata; class Mammalia; order Diprotodontia; family Phalangeridae; genus Phalanger; species Phalanger gymnotis. The sequence goes on along the minus strand of CM053624.1, from coordinate 9,666,424 downwards.
GGAAGCTTCGACTACTGAAGTAGATGGGCAACTCAGCTGTCCTTAAAGGCCTCAGGGAGTGGCCTGGGATACTGAGGACCCTTCAGCAACTGAAGTCACTGGCCCGTGGTCACTTGGCTGTGGTCTATCAAAGGCAGAGCTAGGACTCACATCCTCCCCACTTCAAGACGATCATCTCTTCATTCTTGTCAGTTTAGTTTATCTGAGAAAGCGAGGCCCCGTGGTCAGCCCCCAGAGTAGCTAGCCCACAGAGGGCTCAGCCCCCAGAGCAGGGAGCCTCCACAGTAGCCAGCCTACAGGGGGCTCAGCCCCCAGGGCAGGAAGCCTCCACAGTAGCCAGCCTACAAGGGGCTCAGCCCCCAGAGCAGGGAGCCTCCACAGTAGCCACCCTACAGGGGGCTCAGCCCCTAGAGCAGGGAGCCTCCACAGTAGCCAGCCTACAGGGGGCTCAGCCCCCAGAGCAGGGAGCCTCCACAGTAGCCAGCCCACAGAGGGCTCAGCCCCCAGAGCAGGCAGCCTCCACAGTAGCCAGGCTACAGGGGGCTCATCATCCCCAGCAGCTGGCCCCTGGAGTTGCCAGCCCCTAGAGGGCTCAGCCCTGGGAGCAGCTAGTTTCCCCAGAAGCCAGGCCCTGTGCTCAGCCCCCAGAATGCTGTGCTAGGAAAGTCCTGCCACACCCTTCACTGACGCACACCCCAAACTTGGCTTCTTCTTCTAGGGCTGGCCCTCGGGGGCACACAGACTGGTTAGTGACCATCAAGTCTTGAGGTGCCCCCTCAGCACTCCCTGGTGTTACTGTCAGTTCTTGGGCTCTGGGGGCCATGTAGGGCTGGGGTATTCAAGTTTCAGAGTCATGTGAAAAGGTTCTAGGTGGCTCTGGACCTGACCTCTCAGGCTCCAGATAACCAATAAGCCTGTCACTGACCTTGCAACTACAAAAATGGACAGGAGCCTTCTGAGCTGTCTCTCTAGGGCTGCCAGAGGCAGGCTGGGTCCTGGGAATGAGCCAGAGCAATGACTGTGTGTGCAACGGTCCAGGCGCCCCCAAACCAGGCGTGTGGCTGTCTGCCAGGCCCTCCCACCCCATCTTTTCAAAGGGAATCGAGACGACCACTTGGCTCAGTCCCAGAGGCTGCTCTCACTTGGGACAAGTGGCTTATTCCAATCCTGCATTCAAGGAGACAGTTCTGAGGCTGTATCCTCCAGGCTACAGGTCTGAACCCTGGACCCTGGGCTCAAAGTGACTGCCATTGCCAGTTTTCAAAGAACGGATACAAGAGAGCATGCGGTGGTGGAGAAAGTCAGTGATCAGGGACCCTTTTATTACACATTTACAGGATCATAGTAGCACAGTGCTCATCCACTTGAGATGAAATTCCTTATTTTTGGTGTTTTGTGTCATGTGGCAGATTATCTGCCACATGTTTATAGCTAATTCTTCACAACCGGCTTCATGATCCATCATTTTCTTCACACAAACCTCTCGACCCCACACTTTGAAACCTGACACCCAGCGAATTCTCTTATCCAGCATGAGGTATTCTAATTAATCGAATATTCCAGTTAACAGAAAAAGACCAGGCAACTCATGAACATAGGGCATCAATTTGCAGAAAACAGTGGACATAACGTGCTCTGGGACGTTTGGGCCTGGGCCATGACTGCAGCAATTGTCAATGCAATGGCCGTAAGAGAACTCCGGATAGCAGAGAATTTGCCGTACAAATAATCCACTCGGAAGCAAAGCGGACCCCAGAGATATTGGGAAGTCTTCCTGAGCGCGTCCGCGCTTGCCCAAGTGCACCATTTATAACAGCGCGCTAAGGAAATGGAAAAAATTAAAGTTACAAAAGGCAATCTTTTTGTTTAACAGCCTGTACTTTTACATTTCTCCCTATTTTAGCCTGATGCAAAGCCATGGAAATTCTATTCGATAAATTGTATTTGCCCATAATCAAGGAAAACATAACCTGAAACCATTAAAAAAATCATTGTCTCGCCACAGAAAAACGTCTGTTGCACGAATGAAAAAACGTCCGAGGAATCACACGTGAACGGCACCGAAGATTTTGAACAAGCTCACGTGGGAAAACCTAGCTAATCCCCCTTTGTTTAAGCAAAGCCAGGATTCAAAGCAGCATCCCTGTGACCACACCAAAGCCACGGGGGCCCAGCTGGCCACATCTGCCATTTTGTCCACGGATCACAGAGCAGCCGGTTACATCTGGCCATCCTAACAATGCATAACAGGGTCACATCTGGTCGTTCAGGTTGCTGAATTCTTTCACCCGATAGTTGACTATGCTCAGCTCAACCAACGACAGCTAACCATAGAGAAATTCAACTGGAAAACAATGGATATGGTGTGCCCTGAAGACAGGACTTGAAACTTAATTCCTCTCTACAGAATTTGGTGCCATTTGATTCAGTGGCTGAATTTAAAAAAAAAAAAGAAGAAAGGTTCTGTATTTCAAATCTCTCCAAAGAAAGTCAATATAAAATGTGTGACACCACACACACACACACACACTCTCTCTCTCTCTCTCTCTTTCTCTCTCTCTCACACACACATACCTATATACAGGCACAAGCACTTAATCTGTGCCCTCCTTTTCTGGTGACTCAAGAGGCTGCCCCTGGGAGCCAGAAGGGCGCAAGACAAGCACCCCTTCCCTCACAACTCCTCGTGATCTTGGGAAGAGGTCACATCATTCATACAACTATTTCCGTTCAATAAGCCCAATGCCACAGGCCGATCATTACCTGTCACTGCCCCAAGCCCACTCCCTCCTCCCCTCCTCCCTGCGCTCAGTGACAAGAGGACACGGCCAAACCAGAGCACAGTGAACCATCCAAACAAATGGCCTTTACTCTTAATCTAAGCAAACGTGGGTTAGAACATTCTGAAAAGCGGCATCTTTTGATTTTTTCATCTTCTCAATCGCCCGATGCAGGTCCTGCTGCTGTACTGGCCGAATTTCATCTTCATCGTGGCTAAAATCCAAACAAAAATCCACAACATTCAGGTTGTGATGTGAGGGTGACATAAAGAGCCACACTGCCCCATTTCCCGTGGCCAAGGAGACCCAACGGAGGCCACCCACTTTACTCCCACAGGACAAGTCTTCCCAACCACAAGGTTAGAAAGTTAATTCAATCAAATGGAAATAAAATTCCAACTAACAAGTCAAAAACATTGTTCCCGTGAAGATCTATCTGAATTTGAAAACATGTTGATTAAATTGAAAAGAATGCAGAATTCTGGGTATGGATTTCATTACACATTGTTTGTGGTGGTTTCCTTTTTCCTTTTGTAGTTTAACCAAGGACAATTCTTAACGAGAAATTAAAGCTATTGCTTACAGTACAAGGCTGTTCTCTTGTTCATGATTTAGTACTGAGAAAAGTGCAACCTTGTACAATATTAAGGCTCCCCCAGGATACCAGTTATAGAGACACCAAGTCTACACCACAGCTGCTGAAGATTCAGCTACTTGGCACAATTCCTTGATTAATCCAGCAAGAAATAGACGGCACCAATGCCTCCACTCTTGGGTTCCTCAGCAGTCGGGTCAATGGTGCCCAAGCGGGCATGTACAAAACTACTGTCTGGAACAGTGGGCAGCTTTCATGACCAGTGTTAGTTTTGAGAGATCACAAAACACAGCTGAAGTAGCTGCATATGGTCAGCAAGTTGGGATCACTTGAAATGAGCCCAGAAATTCTCCTTGGAAGGGTTCGCACATGGGGCCAGCACTCCACCAGCAGGCCAGGATGGGGCAGCTAGGCAGGGTGGAGCTCAGGGGATCCCTGGGGCATCCTAACTATGAGCTAGCTGCCCTAAGAAGCTTTGCACAAAACCACCTTGTCAGGTTCATACACTGAGCCTGCTACTGGGATGAACGGGGATACCCATGGCAGTGGATCCTTCTCACCCTTGACCCTCAGCATAACCCCCACTGCAAGGCCTAAAACCTCACAGAGACAGCTGGGAGGACACTGATGAATGGTGATGGGGCCTAGCTGTGATATGCTTGTCTTCCTATGGGCTACCAGCAGAAGAGGGTCAGCTTTGATCATTTTCACTATTCTGAGCAGTTCAATCATTTTGTTAAAACAAACAAAAAACCCCAACTGCCTTTAGGTCAATCACAATAGAAGATTCAGTGAGAGGCAATTGAAGCCTGCTCCCCGCTCCTTCACCCCCTCACAATGGGGGCTGCTAGTGAAAGTGGCCTCAGCCTCAGGCCTCACAAAGCTCGGAGAATCTGTGCTGGTCAGCGCCCTGGCCATCAGACAGCACAGTCAGCTCCCTGGCACTGAAGGTCCAGGGGCTTCATTTCCCTGCGGCACTGGCTTACACCATCTATCCTTAGGGCCTGCCTCTCGGCGGGTCACTCCTTGATTCTGCAATTACCTGGCTCATGCCACCAAAAGTTCAGCCCAGCGTCACCCCCTCAATCTCTTAAGTTGCCCTGATGGGCACCTGGGCAGCCACACGCGCCAGCTCCCCGGGGTGAGGGATGATGTCTCAGAGGAAGGGTCTGTTCTTGCTGCACGTCTTTTGCTCCACAGAAGAGCCCCGTTATGTACATGGTGAGCACGCTGCTGTTCCCCGATAGCAGGCTGCTAGGGCCATGAGAGACTTGCAAACACATACCTTTCTTCTGAAGCAGAATTCACATATTCCCGGACGCACAGGAGGGCAGCATCCCGACACATTTCTTTCAAATCGCTTCCTGAGAACCCATCGGTTTCTTTGGCGACTTCTAGCAGATCCACGTGCCTGTCCACCTGAACCAAAGTAAAAATGCCAGTAAGTAAATGGTGCTTTACGGGCTACTGTCAAACCTCTTTAACCATTGGGGAGCCATGTTTTACAGGGCTTTGCTGTCTGCAGGAATGACTTAGTTCATCGATCAAGAAAACCTTCCCAAGCCTCAGTGGGATGTGACAAGCACTCAGGTATCCCTGGGGTTTGTCTCTCTTTACCCTGCATGGCTTTGGACTAGCATCGAGACTCCAGCCTGCTTCTAACGACAAGGCCAGTGCAGGCTTCTCCTCCCCCTAGGCCAATTCCAGCTGATCTGATCAGGGAGTCAGAGCCTCTTCTCTGTATTCAGTTTTACAGCTGGATTTGGGATGAATTGGTACTGGCTCTGACATCACCCAGAGGTCACTGGTGTGGGCACAGCCTTCTGCCAACACAGGCTGCCAACCCCCTGGGGTTTGCTAGATGACCTTCAAGAGTAACTTAGCCAAAGAAGTCCTCCCTTTGCAGCCCCACTGGGATCAGAACTGACGCCAATGTAAACTGTGTTAATGGAGGAAGCTGGAAATCTAGGAGATAGGGCCATTTCCTAGCGGCCAGAAGAGAGGCACGGCAGAGGGTAAAGGTTACTTAAATATCTGAAAGCTTCATTATTCTCCTGGCCTTGGTAATAATCACCAAAACTGCAGCTAACGTTTATATAGAACTCTGAGATTTGCAAAGCACTTTACAAACAGTATTTTGTGAGATCTCACAACAATCCTGGAGGCCGGTGCTACTAGTATTCCCATATTATAAATGAGGAAGCTGAGGAAGGATTTGAACTTGGGTCCTTCTGACTCCAGGTCTAGCCATGTGCCTATATACCACCCCACGCACCCCCTCCTTTGGCACAGCTTTTACAAGCTGGCGATAAGCCTTTGGACGTGTGGAGTCAAGTACAAGAGGAAAGGCAGCCCCATAGCCCAGGTTACCCCATCCCCATCCTGCTCTGGGGAAATCAGAGGGCAGGGCAAGGAGGCACAAAGTCCCTGTCTCCCCCATATTCCACCAATCAAAGCTTTGTTTAGGTTAATGAACACCTAGTTTAAAACACCTGTCCCCCAGGACCCTTTCATAGCCTACTACAAGTTATATCGCTCCCAGAACCAGAGCCTATATCCCATAACCGAGGCTGGAGAGTTCTGATGAGGGTTAAGTAGAGGGGAGAAGTCACTCCGCCATGTGGAGAGTTATATAGAGGAAGGAGGACTGGCTGGGGCAGCTGCCAAGCCACACCAAAGGCTGAAACCCCAGGGATGCAGCAGGAGAGTGGGGACGATTTCATAATTCAGGTAGACACCCGAGAACATTAGAAGGAGCCCAGTGCGCGCTGAGGGGCAGCTGGCCATCCTGGAAAGGGCCCCGGGACACGGGGAGGCACAAGGCCCAGACCCAAGCCCATCTCGGCCTCTTCATCCACCAAATAAGGTGTCGGACCAGACGACCAAGGGAGCCTTCTCTGGCTGAGAGCAGGGCTGTGGCTGTCTCTGCCACTGGGTCAGAGCTCAGGGAATGCAAGCTCCCATTTGGATCCGTGACTTAGAAACCTTAACCCCAGGGCCAGCTTTGGCTCACCAATATATCCCGGTAGCCTGGGAGCTCAGCCATAAATCTTAAGTAGGTGCTTTCTTGCTGTGTGAAAGACCTGACCATAGCTGCCTTCCTTCTGGGACTCCACTTTTCAAAGGCAAACTCTTCCTTTCTGGTCTCTGGGAGAAAGCAGGGGGATGCTCACAGCTAACAGGTCAGAGACCAAGAGAGCACATTCAACAGCCCCTGATCACAAATACCAAGGGAGGTGTCCAGCAGTGACATCTGCTGGTCCGAGGCGCTCACCACAGAACAGTGGTGATCCAGGCCAGAGGCCAGGTCCAAGACCGATTCCTCCCAATGGTCCTAGCTGTAGATAACAGTGTGTCGGCTGCATCGAACCTCAGAGCAGTGCAGAATTTCCTGTGAGAGGCTAGAAGCACCCAAGAATCCGGCCTAACCATCCGCTTGGGAGACACTCAGTAGACAAAGCCTGTCTACTGCCCATGGGAGAAGCTTGTCTCTCTATCTGGGACAGTTTAGGTGGACAATGGGCGCAAACTGGATGGAGGACAGGGTGGACCAGGAAATTCCAAAGCTCTTTTAATAACCTCAAGCCTCCCAAGGAAACAGCAAGCCATGGAACGCAACAATCTCTGTGGAATTCACAATGAACTGCACACAAGAGGCTGACGGAGAGGCACATGGGCGGTGAGGTGGGGCAGGCTGCCATGGGTGGCCGAGAAGAACGAGAGTCAAAGATGTCATCAGCGAGATGCAGGACAGGACAATTGGGTGTGCTGGTCACACAATGATGGTGTGGGATGACTGGGCAGCCCACTGGTATCTTCGCCACATCAGCAAAGAGAAAAGGAAGTCAAGAGATGGCTAGAATGAACTCAGAGGCAGCTGGCAAGAGTCATATTGGGAGACAGGCATGGAGGAGCTGCAATCAGCATCTCGGGAGGGAACTCTCCACAACATGTGAATGAGAGCTGGGATGTGCCTGGTGCCATTTTGTTCCCTCACCCCTCTCCACTTGGCCTTGGCAGGCTCTCTCCTAGGGCCTCCCAGAGCCCCCGACCCTGGCCCCACCAAGTCCTGGGTATGATGGAGTAACTAAGCACACACGAGGTGGGGTAAACCCTGGCCCGAGAAGCCTGGCAGCCAGGAGGGGCAAGAGTCAAGCCCAGAACAAATCAAGGAGCTTGTTAATAATCCAGCATCATGTAACAGGAAAGATTCAATCTCATTATCAATCGTTTGTAAGCTGGCTTTGACGGCACCTCTGGACTTCCAGAAACGGTCCGAGCACCGGCCACGGCAGTGTTTCCGGAATGAGGATGGAGCCTCCAAGGGCTCCTAAGGAAAAGCACGTGTTCGGATGGAGCTGATCTGATGCATCAGTTTAAATAAAATGATGTCCTAACTTCACAATCACAGTGCACAGTGAGCCAGGCAGAAACTTCAGTTTGTAGCTTTGGTTTGAAACTCCAAGGAGGAAAAAGATCTCAGGGTTGTGTTTTAAGTTTGTTCTTAAAAGTGTGTTTGAAAACGACAATAATTAAATACTTATTAAATGACCCTACCAATGAAATAGCAGCAGGCTGAGAGGCTGCTTTATCTCCCCACCAAATACCTAGCGGTGAACAAACAGCAACAGGAACCGTCATCACAGAAAGCAGATTCTTCTCTTGGACGAGAAGTATGCGCAGAATGTGGGCGTCAGCTGACATTCCCCAAAGCATCATGGAACTATGGGACATTTCACTCATCCCTTCTCTGCCGGGGTGGGCAGCTGGCCTTCAGTCTCAGGGAACAATTAGGCCCAACACTTTGGGGGTATGATGTGCTTTGGGCACATTGGTCAACAGTGAGAAGAAGAGGCCCCCATGGTAAGCTATTAAGCAGAGGGCATGACTATCTTGTATCGTGAAGTTGTGATCGTAGGAGCTTATTATTTGTACTCCTATAGAGAAGGCTGGGATTCTCAGTCCCTCTACAAACGGAGTCATGCTGGGAATTTCCAGAGAGCATCTCACATTAGAAAAGGCAGACAGTGAAGCAAAGTGGGCAGAGCTTCCAGTGGACCTTGTCAAAGCCCGCCAGAAGGAGAAGCGCATGGGCGCCGTCAGCCAGGTGGAGTCAGCAATGTCTATCCCCCATTTTGCCAGCGGTGGCCAGAGAGGGCAACACAACTCTCCATGTACTTTAAAATACAAAGGTCAGCCAATTCGGGCACCAGTCTGCTTTCTATCCCTGTGAACACCCTGGGCTTCCTCTCAGTGAAGTCTCCTTATTGAAGGAGATGGATATAACCCATCAACATGATGCTATCAGGAAGAAATGCTCAGATTTACAGAACGTGAACCACTCTTTCCAATCCTTCCCTAATGGCTCATCAATTCCTCTTCCTGCCAAAGCCTCCATGAGTCCTCTAAGAGCCCAAAGCACATTCCCCACCACCGCTAACGCTGGTATTATGATCCCTACTTTAGAGGGGAATGAGGACTTGCCCAGGATCACCCATGGTTAAGAGCTGGATTTGAACCCGAGTCCCGGACTCTACATTCCCAGCTCGCTCCACTGGCACCATCACTTCTCTTTTAGTCTTGAAGCAGCTTCATTTAATGCTCCAGTTACGCTGGAGGTGGCATCCAAACCATGATGTCACTGGGGTAGGATGGCCACTCCTCTGTAGCTGGACTATTACAAGAGCTGCCGGGGTGTCAGAGACAAGACTTGAGCCCCCTGCCCGGTGGTTCTGGACACTTCCGCTGGAACACATCCCTGGAACACATGAGCGCTGCTCACTCTTTCTGACTCATAGCCTCGAGACAGAGAACAAAGGTCCTTGGCTGGCCTTCCATCCAGGCCCTTCCTAGCACTGGCCTCTTGAGGCTTTCGAGGACCTTGAGGGGTTCAAAATAAAGATCACTGGAGCTTCATCCCAAGCCCTTTTAGATTTTGGGTGGCAAGCTATGCAACCACCAAAACCAGCTCCGTCAAAGAGGAGGAGGTGGGTATCTACACTTACAGCCCCCAACGAACTGTCAACAAGGCCTTTGCCCTCTACAAAGAAAATCCTACCATGGCCCATAAAAAAAGGGAACAACTTTCTACTTACATTTTCATTCTTCAAAATCAGCTTCAGGATGGCCTCTCTCTGTTTTAAAGCCTGGTGACAAAAATGGGATGATTCAGTTACCGTATTTTATAAAGCGCTGTTCTAACATTCTCTTCTTTGCTCCACCTTGCCTGTGATTTAGACGCTGCTAATTTGCCCCTCAAAAAGGTGCATCCCAGGAAAAAGATGCAATGCGAATCTGTTTTAGTACTTGTCAGCAGCTCCGTGTGAGCTGGAACCAACCACCAGTGGAACGAAGCTCTGGTAACGTCCAAACCCAAAACTCCCTTCCCCTTGCAAACTAGTTCCCAGCCTACGAGCTGAGGACTTGAGGGGAGGCCCAGAGCTACCGCAAGTCCGAACATGCACCAAACTCGGCCAATTTGACTTTTATCTAAAACCAACAACGTATGCCAGAGTATGTCACCTCAGGATAACAGGATGGAATCACTGTTTTACACCCAACCCAGGATAGTCTGATTTATCAAACACAAAGTCGTGGCAGCTTTTTGTTAGCAAGTCTTCCACGTGTATGTGTAGCCATATTGGGGACTTACTAACTGTATAACATGAGGGAGTGTTTGAAGTATGTTGATGTTAAAATGGGGCCCCATTCCAAAAAGGAAGGGAATCACTGCCCAGGAACTTCCAGAAGTAAGCCTTTCACTGAGGAAGCTTCCGTCACTCACCTCCTCCAATAAATCCTTAACCATCAAAAGAGCAGCAAAAATCCCTTGACCTCTCCTATGTGAACCCACAGCTCCCGGGCCTCCCCAAGTCCTGACCTGAATCTTCACAGCACTACAACAGTTTTATGTACAGGTCGATGGAGGATTTTGTATCTCAACAATGTCAATCATTAGTATGAAATCATCTATTAACTCCACCTGTACAGCATCTGGCAGAACCAGGGACCACAAACGGCTTGTTCTTAGTAATAATTTATCTCTTACCCTGATTGTGACTGAGGACAGAATTAGTTGCAATGAATATGAAATCAAATGACCTGCAAAGGCACACACTGTACCTGTACTCTGGGCCTGTTCAGGAAGGCAGCTAAGAACTCCGACTGGAGTTTAAGGAAAAAAAAGAAACCTTTGGCTCCAGGAGGGGTTTTTAAGTACATTTACTCACCCTCTCTTATGCCCTAGTTATGCACTAAGAACACACTTAATAGCTTGTTTAATTAGGAAATGGACACAAGAATCCACTGGGAAAATGGTGGAACATCCATTAAAACACTCTAAGGGTCACCTATGAAAAGAGCTGTCGGTCAACGTCCCAAACTGGCTTTTGGACCTCGCCCTCAAGTCTTAAAACACAACTTGCAACTCTGCCCCACATTTCCTTCTCTGCTCATGTGGAGCCAGGGGCTTTCCACATCACTGCCATCAAAGGGCTTTGTTTGCTTCTGGAACCAAGAGCCCATTCAAATAGAAGAGGGGAAAGTCTCATGCTTTTTGTAGCACTGAAATCAGGAGCGAATGCTTAGGAACATCAGGCAGCCAGAGAAGATCTAAATGAATCCCTGAGCTTTAAAAATGGTCCACTTAATGGATCAAATCGAGCTCCCACCTGCTTTCCTCACCCTGAAGAAACTTGTTCAGGAGCTGGCAAAGGCGAGAGGGTCGAGGACAGCTTCATCAACACACCAATTTTCTCTCCCACCTCCACACAAAAATTAAGAGATGCAAAGTCAAAGAAACCTCTATTTCCAGTTTCTTCAAAGTTTAGAAAACGTTAGTCTGTGTGAATCTGCTGACTTCGGCTACTCCGAAGGGAAAGTAGTGTGTCACCCCATCTCTTTGTTTCCCCACCTTCAGAGCTCCACCACGACGGCTCTTAGCAGCGGGTTAGCCTCATTCTGTCACTCTCTCCTAGGTCTCTTCACATCTGTCTGACTGCCCCTACCCCTCAATGGATCCTGGGCTCTCCCCTGGGCCCCTTCTGGATCCCTAGAGCTGCTCTAGAGGTAGGCGAACCTGGCACATCCTGGACTATCAGTTACTTGTCCTCGTTCTTGTTTATGGAGGAGACGGACCCCTGCAGAAGCTTCTTTCTGCATGAGGACAGCGGCCAGAACTTGAGGCAGCATCTCAAAGAGGAGTCTGACCAGGGGCTGGGGAGTCCCTCCTCAGTGAGCTGCCATACTCAGCTGCCGCTAAAGAGGAAGACGGAATGAGGAACACGGCGCGTTCATAACGAGTATCTCAAGCAGGGCTGCCTACACTATGGCAAGCATCATCTCTGCATCTGCCCAGCTGCTGGCAGTGAGATCTAAGAGGGGCAACTTAAGCTGCAAAATCATGGCATCTTCTTGTGATGGCTAAACGTTTTGTAGCAGAAACGAAAATAAAGAAATGCCCATCAGCTGAAGGCTGGAGGAACAAGCCATGGGGCCTAAAGGACATGGAGCCTCCTTGATGCACCACCAGCCCAATGATGCTTTAGACAAGAGGAGCTGAGGTGAAGTGAAACAGGAGATGAGAAGTAGGAGGAGAAGACTAGTGGGGGGATTGTTGTCTCGCCCTCTCGCTGCCTGGACGTTCCCGAGTGTCCCTGCTCGGGGGTGCACTCAGAACTCAGTGGGCTGGGGAGCCAACCCCAGCAAAGAACAAGTGGTGCCAGGCTACAAGCCAGCTCCTGGCCCTCCACGTCACTCCAACAACTTACTGGTTGGTTGATGTGAAATCTCGTCGGCATTCTTCTCATAATAGCTGAATCAAGATCCTGAGGACGGTTGGTTGCTCCCATCACTATGACCTAAATATGTAAAATGGAAAAAGTATTAAATATGCTTATAACATCTCTCCTATGGCATCATTACCAGATTCAAAATATATGGCAACAGTAAACAGAGGGTTTACTAAATCTCCTGGTATTTAAATCTCTGATATTCCTTTTAAAGAAGCATTAAGGCTGAGAACTAAGACAAAGATGGGTGTTTGGCCTCTGGAGTATTCCTGTTCTAAGTATGCAGTGACTCAGGGACGTCGTAGGAGGGTGCAAGCTACTTAAATTAAAGGAAGGGGCTGGACAGACTCTCTTGGGCTCTATACTCTGTAGGTGGCCGACTGGGCAACCTGGGGTGGCCGAAGCAGCCCGACTGCAGTGGTAAGACAGGGGAAGAACATTCTCCACTACCCTTGAGAATGAGGGGAGCCTGGACATTCTGACTCAAGCTCTCCCTCCATCACCATTGTAGCTGTGGCCAGATGCTCATTATCCAAAGGCTGATCTTTGAGCCTGTGCCACAGCCTGCTGGGGGCTCACACAGGAGTTGGTCCCTGGACCCCCGCGCCCTTATTTTAAAAGTAGGAGCAGGAAAAGTAAAGAAAAACTAAAGTAACGCTGTGCAAGCTGCTGAGTACCCCAGATCTGGCCATCCTCACCGCTCCCAAAGCATAGCAGGGCCTCGTTTTAGAACTAACTCTATGAGAATGCCACAAAAACCTCTCTCTGTCATTTCAAGAGATGGCCTCTGGGACTGCTGGTCCATGCCAGGGCATGCCTGTCCAGTCTGCGCCCCCTGGGCCACTGAGCTTGGCATGCAGCAAGGCTGCCACCTAGAGAGAAAAGAGGAGCTCAGCATCTGCATTGAGCCGGGTCCCTCTACAAGGGCACTTCCTTTTCCATGCTCATAGCATCGGAATGACAACAGTCACTCTTTTACTGCTTTATTTTAAAAGAAAATAAAACCAATGAAGAGCGGGGATTCATTAACACTGCGGCTTCAACCAGTCAACTGTCCCATTATCGAAGGCAAGGTGTCAAGGGAACCTCATTGGCAGGACCCTGCTCTTTAGGGGCTTCACAAAAATGTTCAGTCTCTGCTACCATCTGACCTACACCATAAATGCCAAGTTATGTTGAAAGGACAAAACTACCTCTTTACTAAGGAGATGGAAGTCTACTTAGAAAACCTGCAGGAATCAACAAATTAATCAAGAAATAAAAGCTTTAGTAAAGCAGCAAGAATGCAAAATAACCTAAATTATCAGTATGTCTTTACGATACTAGGAAAAAAAACCCCAAATCAAGAGACAGAAAGACAAAATCTATTTAAAATAACAACAAAATCCATTAAATTTCTGGGAACTAAGGTACCAAGAAAATAAGAACTTCCATAAATATTGCCAGAAAAAAATTTTCACAGAAATAAAGGAAATAACTAGAGAGATCTTCACTATTCATGGCTGGGCTGTGCCAATACAATAAAAATGAGACTTTCCAAATTAATCTTCAAGGGTTGAGAATATCAAGGGAAATAGTGAAAAAAAGAGCGGCGTTGAAGCAGGCTTGGTGTCCCGGCACTACTGCCCTAAATGAAAGAAGAGGGGACACAGGGAGTACGACCAAGAAGACAACGAGCACACAGAAATCCATGCAGCCTACTGACATGAGCTCAAGAATTCAAGCTACTAGGGAAGATTTCCTATTCACCAATGAGAGCGGGGAAAGTGAGAAAGCGGAGGAACAGAAAACATTCAGACTGGCACATCGCAGCAAGCGCAGACCACGACCCCAAACACAAGGGTCATGCACAACATGGAGTCTCCCCACAAACATTAGAGGGAAATGGACCATTCAACAAGCAGGCATCAGGCAGAAAAAACTGGATCCTATCAGTCTCAACATTCTCGAGTAAATGAAAGAAGAAACCCTGGCTAACCAGAAGGCTCACACACAGGTCCTCTTTGAAGAGGCAAAGGTGAGAAGAAGAACCAGGGTCAGAGTTGAACATGTTAACGGGGCACTCAGGTCAACTGGCATAGCAGTGTCCATGAGAAGCGCTGGCAGAGAGACCACCAGGTCAAGAAGTATTTATGTCACGCCTGCCGGGTGCCAGGTGCTGTGCCACGCATGAGGAGCTCCTGGAGCCTGCAGTCTGATGGGGAGACAACATGCAAACTCTGGATAAGCAAGATGTGGGCACGATGACCTGGAGGTGACCAACAGAGGGAAGACCCTGACAATAAAGGGGCTCGGGTAAGGCTCATTGTAGAAGAGCAGTTTATGCCCCAACAAGTCTCTAAGATGTTCAAATCAAATTAATGTATATGGAGTGATGTCAGGCCAAGGTGGGCATGGAGAGGACATGGAAAACATTTCAGCAGTTGGAAATGGAGGGCAAAGGCTCGGGGACCACAGGGAGACCCAAAGGACAAAGGATCAAGCAATTCTCAGTGATGACTGACCAACCTGCAAGGGGCCCAAAGACCTCACCAAGGAGGTCTTGGCAAGGAGGGAGGCAGCTCATGGGGTCGAGAGGGCAGCTCCACAGCACCAGGGCTCCATAGACCCTGCAAGGGGTAAGAAGAACTACAGCCTCTAGGGCCAGGCTGATCCTCTAGGAAAGAGCCAAAGGAGGAGAGGGGCAAAGACTAGAGAAGAGAGATTGTGGGTGGGCCCACACTGAGATTAGAAACCCCTCAAAAGAGCAAAAGATTGGTTCAGTTCGGAAGACCTTTCAGAATCAATAACTGGTAATTTCAGATGCCTTTAATGAAACTATCTTCTGGATGCACTGTATTTCTCATCCAAACAACTGAATTATATTTAAGGATTCTCTTCCCCCTGCATTTGTCCATCTATACTGCTTATAGAATGTAATGGAAGAGAACAGGAGGATTTGTTTTCCTAGAAACAACAAAACAAAACCCCCAAACAAACAAAAAAACCCCAAAACCGGTTCCCTTTTACATTTTCAGGAGGTGGGGAGGGGAGAAAAGGAAAGAAGAAATACTGGGGAAAGGTAAGAAAGGAGATGGTGAGTCTGAAGTACAGAGAAATTTTGGAAGGAAACAGGGCAGATGGAAAAAATCTGTTAGATGAAAAAGAAACAGTAGAAGGAGGTGAAAGAAGAAAAAAAGACCAGGTAAGAAGGCCAGTTCTCAGAGGGCCTGGTGCAACTGGTCATTTCATTCCTTTATAAACTATGGTTTTGAAAATCCCTGGAAGACAGTTCTACCTGCTGCTAAATACCTGAAACAAATGCAATCCATTCACATTTTGTGAAACAGTGTCACTCTGAAGAATCAAACCCACCTGCCTTGAAACATGTTCTAAGAAACACTGAGCACAGCTGCTTCTTGAAGCCTCAGCCCCCCCCCCCCAGCCAGCCCACTCCTCACCCACCTGACAGCTGTAGTCCGTGTCCAGCCCATCCCAGAGGCTCATGAACTGAGCCTTCATCATGGCGGTAGCTTCATGATCTGAACTTGACCGGCTTCGGAGGAAAGAGTCTACAAGGAATAGAAGAAGGCATTCATCTGAGAAACACAGAACTCATTATGAACTCATTATGAAATCTGACTCAAAGCTGGAGTGGCATGGGAAAGCTCAGGGGAAGAAGCAGACAGGAGCTCCCACTCTGCCCTGGACATTCGGTGTGTGTCTCCACAGGCCAATCATTCCACCTCAAGAGCCTCAGTTATCTTCATCTGTAAAATGCAATGAAGCAACCAATAGAGCTATTGCAAGGAAGGCCCTTTGTAAACTGCTAGATGCTGTAAAAAATGCATTTTAAAAATCATTCAATAAATAGTCTTTTAGAGTATTAAAGGGAAAATATCCTCCAATTATGCTTTCTCAGGTTACTTTAGTATTCTGTAATGATTTGTTAAACACAGGGAAAGTTACGCCTAAAAATGGCCAGGGAGTCATTTACAGCCATTCCACCTCCTTCCCACCTACTGACAAGGGCTAAGACCCCTCAGAAAAGTTTCTCCAGTCTGGTCTAGACGAAGGGCTTTTAGCCTTTTGTGGGCCCCAGACCTCTCTGGCAGTCTGGTGAAGCCTATGGACACCTCAGAATCAAATTTTTAAATACATAAAACAGAGGATTACAAAGTAAACCAATAATATTGAAATAGTTCATGAAAATATGAACAGATCCCAAAGGGCTGGGGGGTTAGAGGAAGGCTCCAGGGGAGCCTCGGCCCTGTTTTCCCAAGGATTTTTCCTTGACTGTCTCCCATTCAACATCAGGACCTTTCTGTCTCACTTTTTCTACCCGCATTTTGCTAACAAATAGAAATCTGCTTCATGTTGTACTCCTAGACCGTGAAATCTAATGCATCAAACTTCACCTTGGGAATCTGAGGTGCCAAGAAGGTAGACAGAGGGTGACAGCCAAGACACAACTAAATGCTCATAATACAACGGTGAGCAGCAGAATGAGCCGCCGCACCCCTGGTCCTCTTGATGACTGCGAAAGATTTTCATTATTGAAAATACAGTGACATGGGAAATGACAACTGCTGGAGGGGACGTGGATAAACAGGTACATTGATGCCCTGTTGCTGGAGTTGTGAACTGGTCCAACCATTCTGCAGAATTGGGAACTAGACCCAAAAGGCAACCAAACTGTGGATATCCTTTGACCCGGCAATACCACTACTAGGTTAGTATCTCGAAGAGATTAAAGAAAAAGACCCACAGGTACAAAAATATTTATAGCAGCTGTTTTTGGGGTGGCAAAGATTGGAAATCGAGGGGATGCCCATCGACTGGGGAATGGCTGAATGTGATTGTGACGGAAATGCTACTACTGTGCCTAAAGAAACGATATGCAGGATGGTTTCAGAAAAATTTGGAAGATTTATATGAACTGATGCAAAGTGAAGTGAGCAGAACCAGATCATCATATACAGTAATAGCAATATTGTAAGGACGATCCATGTGAAAGACTTAAGTGACCCTGATCAATACAGTGATCCCAGACAATTCCAAAGGATCCATGATGAAAAATGCTCTCCACCTCCGGGGAGACAACTGATCAACTCTGAGTGCAGACTGAAGCATACCTAATTAACTTTATTTTTCTTGATTTTGTTTTGGGGGGGGGCGGGGCATGCAGCATGGCTAATAATAGAAATGTTTTGCATGATTTCACGTGTGTAACTTATATCACATTATTTGCCTTCTCAATAGGTGGGAAAGGCTTAGAGAAAGAGAATTTAGAACTCAAAATTTTTTTAAATGTTAAAAATAAATTAATAAATTTATTTAAATGATGAAGATGATTATTTCAGAGAAAACTGGGAAGATTTGTGTGAAATGATGCTGAGGGCAGTGAACAGAACCAGCAAATCAAATCATATAACAATATTATAAAGACAAACAACTCTGAAAGATGTTAACAACTCTAATCTATGCAATGACCAAACACAATTCCAGAGGATTCATGATGAAACATGCCACTCACCTCCTAACAGAGAGGTAATGGACTCGGTGTATACTGAGAGATACTTACTGTGGAACAGATGATGCCAAATTTGTTTGACTTGACTATACATATTTATTACAACAGTTTACATTTTTCTCTATTTTTCAGTGGGGAGGGGGAGATGGGAAGGAGAGAAGATGGGTCGGTGTTCTTTGAAAGCAAAGTTAAATTTACAAAAAGTTAGCTCCTTGAGGGGGAATAAAAGGAAAAGGAGACCCTTCCCATGAGCTTCTAAAGTATACATGCAATTAATACCTAAGTGTAACAAAGTAAAACAAATTTTGAATTTCCATGAAAGTAGTTTCAAGAAATTCTAAGGTAGAAATATGATAGTCTGAGTGAAATGTTAACAACTCCCCTCCCCCTCACACAATGGGAGGGTGCCCCAGCTTGTGTGGCAGCCACCGTCCTGGAAGCCCCTCCCACGGGTGCCAGTTTCCAGCTGCCCAGGCCCCAGAGGTGAAGGCACTGACTTACTCCCATGATCAAGTCCAGAGAATGCAGAAATACAACTTGACCTTGCATCTTCTGGTCTTTAAGGCCACACTGGTTTCCACTACACTACTCTGACATCCTATTGCTCCTTAATTAATTTGGAAGTGATTATGACCACCTGCCTAAAATCTCTTTGCTTTTCTAAGCCTTACTGTTCTAACTAGTCATGTCCTTTCCTACCCTCCCTGCTAAGTGTTACGGAGTTTAGTTCCACTCTTTGAGGGGCAGTGATGATTGATCAGGTGGCAATTCCATGTTAGAATCAGTACGGATGCCAGCGTCAGAACAGACTGGCTTTTAAATCAGAAATATAATTTTATCAACACAGTGATTTGGCTGCCCCATAGGTAACAATGGACAGCAGGCTAGAAACAGCCCAGAGAGCGTAAGAAACTCCACTGCCCCAAATGACAACCGTAGGCATCAAGGGAGATCCAGAACAGACAAAAGTAACCACTCTCAGAACGTGTGGTGCCACAGAGGGCGCGGCGGGGTAGTCCTAGAGGCCTCAGTCATTGCTGCATTGGGCATCAAACCACCCCTCAGAGCCACAACCCAGACAAAGGTCCATTCCATCCGACCTACTCTGCTCAAGGTAAGGAATGCAACAATTAAAAATAAAGCTTAAAGGCGGCCCTTTTCACAGTCACCATGGTGATGGTGTTTAAAGAGGAAGCTTCAGTTACTTGGTAAATTCTCTGACCCACAACACTTACTCCTGATGAGAAGGAAGTGAGGTGCTGGGATTTGTTTTTTAAGAACGGAAGACAGAAATCAGGCAATCGTACTTTAAAAACCTCTGTCCTCATGTTAACACAGATTTCTAAAAAGAATTTCCAAGCTATACCTACAAAATTTTTCTGGATGCTAAAAATATTAACATTAAAAGGATAGAAAATACATTTTAAAATCCTACTGAACTTGAAAATAGGCAGACGTTTCAGTCTCAGACACCTATTTTATTCCGGAGTCCCTCTGCATTCTCTGGCAAATACAAATGTCCAATCTGTTTGCGGCTGTTTTTTTGGTAACCCAGAGAAGGTAGTATACCTATTTCATCGATAAAGATGATAGAAGGCTGGAGCTTGATAGCAAGGGAGAACACGGCAGCAGCCAACTTCTGAGACTCTCCATACCACTTATCCGTCAGGGTGGAAGGCTGAAGGTTAATAAATCGACACCCTGCCTCCTTGGCAGTAGCCTTGGCAATCAACGTCTTACCACAGCCTGGAGGCCCATAGAGAAGAACTCCTGAAAAAGGAACACACAGAGAATTAAGGTCTGCTTGTCCTGGAAAGCGTCTAACACGGGGGCTTCCTCTATGTGACGTCCAACAGTTCCTGCCAGTCACTCAACGTCTAGATGACAAACAACAGTCCAAGTCTGCTTTTACTCACTTGCACCATGGCACGTGATATGTTACTATGTATTTCCACTGCTAGAAATTAAGACAAAACACTGATGTAAAGTTTTCAAGTAGATTTAAGTGGTGTGTTTGTCTATGTTTAAGTAAACACACATAATATCTGTATGTGTGTGCCCATTCGTGAAACTCCTACCAAGGAGATGTAGTAGTTGTCCTGAACTCTGGATTAAGTGGGCCATTCTGTGCAGCTGACACTGGTACCCAATTGGCGGGCTGGATGACAACTAACATTATCCCACGTCAATGCTCATTGACACATTGGTCACTCCTGCTGATACACTGAAACCAAGACCACTCTAAAAGAGTAAGGAGAGAAATAAGGACAGTGACCAACAGAGTCTCTGTCCATGCTCCAAGAGGCTTCTCTGAGCGCTGCAGAGAGCAGGGTCTTTTCTAACACAGACTATGACCTCTTCTCTACAAAAGCAATCCTTACTTGGCAATTTCAAGGGCATACCTTATCCTGTCCCATTGGGAGCTGGCAAGAGTGATTTCTGAATACAATGTCAGTTATTTTGGGTCGTAAGTCCCTTTGTGGATTTCCTTATTCCAATTAGTATAAAATATTCCAATGCACCAAAGGAGCAGTGACCTTCCTCTACGGGACGAACCCTCCAATAAGGCAGATTTCAACCCGTCCTTGTCTACTTATCCTGAAGACCCTTCTCTATGTCACCCCATGGGCTCACTAGAGATGCCAACATGCCAACGGCCTTTCTCAATTCCTCTTGACTTCCTAAGAACACTGTGAAAGCATGCAGGCTGTCCAGGAGAGGTTACTCCATCTGTGTTCTCTGATGACACCCTTCGTGATGTTTCCTTACGTAAAAGGACATTTGCAAAGTGTTACAGCTCATTCGTGCCCACCATACACTTCCCCACCACTCCTTTGGGGGGTATATCATCACTGCAAGAATACTGGTGTTAAAAAGATGGCCTCTTTCCTTCGGGAAAGGCTGGGGGTCAACAAAAAAACAGTCCTCTTTCCCCCTCACTGTCCAAGGGATATACACGGATGTGTGAGCACCATAGGCCATTCAGTGCCCCTAGTCTGTCCAATAAGTCCTCTTCATCCACCTGTTTCTTCTTGTGTGCACAAACCCAATTACCTTAAGTGATTATCTCACTGGGGAGGCTCTGTTCCCTAAGTAAAGAGGCTGAATGAAATCAGCATCGTATCATCTGAAGAAGCGTGTGGAAGACCTGCCATCTAAAGAGTCTCTCTCTTGTACTTGGCGGTCTCTGGGCAGAACGGCTTCCACGATGGTTGGGAACAGTTATGGGAGTACAGGTCTCATCAGTTACAGACTTGAGCTGGAAGGTGGGTCAAAGGCTGGTTAGTCCCAGCCCCTCATTTTCAGAGGATTCAGTGACAGAGACAGGTCTTGGGCAAGGCCCCAGTTCCTGCCGTTCTCTACCTGGTATCATATTAATACTTGTCCTCATCCTCCATGGTCCTTTTCAAGGAATACTGTCGATTCTGACACTGGCATGGGAGATACTGTGCTTAGTTAAGGAGGGGCTTTGAGATGAAATTACATTCCAACAAACCAAATGCCTCTGTGAAGTCCGCCAACAAAGCGCATCCCAGGATCCTTGCTTTCTCAACTGTTCATCACTTATGTGGTAAAGAGGACGTTGTCTGAGACACAGACTGTGAAAGACTGGTGGTTCTCTCCTAATGCCCTCCTCAAGGCCACTCACAACGCAAGTGCGCACAACTCTTAAAAACTGTATATGAAGATGAAGGAGGTGTAGGAGCACGCAGCTACCACTGGTCTCTTGGTCTTTTCCCCATTGTACATTTCTTTGATGATGTCCTTTATCGCGCTTGTGCTAAATTCCTCATTTGTAATGGGTCACAGCCTGCTCATGCCCACCATGTCCGGTGCCCCACTACCCTCTGGAGCACCCCAGCCTTTAGCATTTTCCCCTCCTTCAGCCTAGCACTCCTCTTTTAGACTTTTTCTTCCTCTTTAGACCTCTTTTTACACATTGTACCTCCCTCTACCCCGCCACATACTCTGATCCAGTGACACCAGCCTCTGGGATGTCCCTCCCCCTCTGGACTCTGGGCATATTCTCCAGTTGTCCCCCAGGCCTGAAATGCTCTTCTCCCTCTACGCTGACTACTGACCTCCCTGGCTTCCTTCAAGTCCCAACTAAAATCCTACCTTTTACAGGAAGCCTTTCCCGAGTCCCCTTAATGCTAATGCCTTCCCCTGTAGATTATCTCCAATTTACCTTGTGTTCTTTGCACACTGTTCTGCCCCCTTCCCTTAGACTGGAAGCTCTTCAAGGGCAGGGACGACCTTTTACCTTTCTTAGTACAGGGACTGGCGCACAGCAGGCACTTAATAAATGTTTCTTGACTCAGAAGCTGCTTTCCCATCATTGTTTTTTTTCGAGGCCATTCATTTCCACTTCTTCAAAGAAATGCACCAAGGCCTGATCTTAGTGTCCGTCGGTGGCAGTGACTTCACTGTCCTTGATGGTGAAAAGTTTGTTACAGTAATTTTTGCAAACTTTTCATGTCCGATGCCAAAAAGCTCATTGTAAAGTGTATTAGAAATGAAGTTCGCATCTGTGAACTGTTAGCTACAATATTCTGTTTGCTAGATCTGACAAGATCTCAATGCATCTAACTGATTTTAACTAGTAAGATCCTATTTTAAGATTCAATCTGACCTTCAAAAATGGAATTCTGGCTACACAGGAGAATGAGTGAGGAGTGCTGGATCAGGGGTCCCCAGATCGAGGTGTGAATCCTGTCTCAGACACATCTGAGAAACCAGAATCATCTGTCCTGCCGGCTCGGGGAGCATGCCAATGCCTTCGTGGTGCAGACACCTTCAAGCATGATATCGATGTTGTGCTTAAGTGCCACTGCTCTTATCATGGCTGCCAGATTAACACTGTATAACTGTACCTGATTGCTTTGCTCAATTAATGGTTTAATAAGTTTTTGCAGTGCCTTTTCTTATCCAAGGGGTTTGAACTGATTCTGAGGTACTGAGATCATTCATTCATAAAGCAGCTTTCTAGAACAGACCCAAGACAGCAACGGCACATTTCCAGAAAGCGGGGGTTGTTTGTCCTTTGTTTTCAAAGAGGACCAACAACATCACAATGTCTTGACTCGTGTGTGAACTGGATTTAGGTGAGGCAGAGATGCACAAAGCAGGATGCAGCGGATGACCTTGGCGTTTCTGATGTTTGACCAAGTGCCTGCTTCAGCCGCCTTCGTGGCTGTTGGAACAAACTGTTCTCAGCTGCCCGTTTCTCTGGGAAAGTCTTCACGTGCTTGGGGCAGACATCTCCTCGACTCACGCATGGGTTTGAGGCCCATTGGCTACCCTCAATCTGGTTTAGCCCATCTGCCAAAATGGTTTTACTGAGGTGTGGCTGCTTCTCAAGCTACAGCTTCTTGGAGCCCCAGGTGAGAGTGGGGCACAAGAAAGCAGAGGTGCTGGGGCACAAAATGACTGAGTGCCTGATGCGACAATAACAAAGCAAGTCTGTTTTCCAGACTAAGTCTTCCTGGCAAGTGAAGGGAACCGAACCCAACATTTCTCCACCCACGGCGCCAATATGGTCCCTGGGGAAGATCTCTTCCCGGGGCCTGGCCTGCAATCCTAAAGCCAAGGTCAGCCTGACTGCACCTGGCTAAGGACGGCTGCTCTGGGTCACTTTTCATTTTCTGCTCTTTGTGAGAGAACCTTGACAAGCTCAAGAAAGACTAAACACAGTAAGTATGAGTCAGAATACAGAGTCGTCCACAGGTTCACTGAAAGAAGGCCAACGATGCGTTTCAAAGATGGAGGCGCTGCCCTTGCTGCGTGGGAGACTGAGCCAAGCAGGACAACCAATGCATTAGATGGACTTTTAAAAATAAGCACACAGATGGCTAGTTTCATGGGCAATTGTCTTTTTTTCTGTTCTACTTTATGTATGGAAATGCTCTTTTTTTAAAGTGCAAAATTTAAAAAATTAAAACTGCACTGTCTACCTTGAAGAATAAATCAACAAACTGTCTCAACTCCTGAGTTATGAGGCTTAAAGCAATTTCCCCATGAAAAGAGGGACTGGTTTCCCTCCAAGGTTAATGATGTGCTTAGAATCAAGCTCATGTCTACGAATTTAATGCAAACTAAGAGAGATGCGACTCTGGGTCGAGCAGACTGCTTTCTATTGGCGTATTAACTAACTCAGTCCCAGATCAGATTCCTTAGTCTCACAATTAGCCTACCTTCACTCTCTAGGTTCTAGGTCACTTGCAGCTTCCCACTGCCTGCGGAAAGAATGGTTATAATCTAAAAAGTAGGTCAAAACCCATATAATTAAGAATCTGGAATGAGAAAAGTCATTGTAAACCATTGGCTATCCCAAATATTAGGTATTTTGAAATAATTTGGCTTAGATCTCTGCAATTTCTACCACCACTGTCTTTCAAATTTTAATTTACTTGAAATAGGCAAACTGCCTCATTAACTATCCAGGGGGAAACAGTATTCATTTAAATACGTGGGGTACTAAATACAATAAAACATAATTTTCATTTAAAAGATGACCTGGCAGCTGCATAAAAAGATGCGATGACCTTCTGGAACGCCAAGTTCCTGTTGCCCCCACCCTACCTTTTGGAGGCTGGAGAAGCCTGGAATTTTCAAACAAATGCTTCTTCTTGATAGGCAATATGACGGTGTCTTTGAGGTCTGTGATGACATCATCCAGACCTGCTATGTCGCTCCAAGTAACCTGAGGCAAGAAGCAACAGAGAGACAGGGTCAGGACAAGGGAGAGAGGAAAAGCTAGAAGGACAAGCACTAACTCCATCAGGTAATAAAAGGTGAGTTACAAGTTTGGGAGAGGAGGAAGATTTTCCTAAGCATAATATGTTAACACAGAATTAGGCAAAGAAAATAGAATCTTTAGGAATTTCAACTCCGGAGCATTGACTTAGAGCTGGAAGAGACTTATGGGTCATCAATACAATCCCCTTCAGTTTACAGATGTGGAAATGGAGGCCCCGGGTTGCACGAGGGCCTACGTAGAGCAAAACAGTCAGGATGTGAACCCACAGGCTTCTGAGCCGATCCAGTTTTCTAGCCACTCATTTAACCATTAGTCTGACAATTAAATGAGGTGATGAGCAGAGCCAAGAGATGGCTTGACACCACTTAGGATAAAGATACTGTGCCGGGGGAAAGGGAATCCCAAGTAAGCCAGGCCAGTCAAAGTAGCAAAACAGTTCACAGGAAGATGCGGGCAATGGAACCCATGTTCACAAGGATTTCTTGTAATCAGAGGCTATGCCAATCCAACCAGAGCTCTGCTCATTGAAAGGGGCATGGTATCAAAAACTCTTGTTCTAAGGGTCTGGATCAGGAAGTGAGAGCCTCAAGTCCACCTGTCGGGAGTTTCCTTTCTACACTAAACATATTGATATGGACACAAGAACTGTCCAATATCCACACAATGTCCACCCCGATGAACTCCATCCTTGGATACAGAAAAAGCTGGAGGAGGGATTGCTGAGCACCATCTGGAAGATCTGTGGGACAAGACCACAGCAAAATCCTAGAGTGTGTTATTTGAAAAGGGTTAGTGCGTCTAGGAGAGGAAGCCCCGTTCAGCACATGGCTGTCCCAACTAACGTCACCTCATTCCTCTGACAGATGAGGGCAAATCAGGGGAGATCTAAAAATAGTGTGCCTGGACTTTCACCAAGCAAATCTTGTGGAAAAGACAGAAACACAGGGGCTGGAAGGATTCAGAGCCGGGTGAAGGGCCAACCCCAATTATTCAGGTGGGAAGGAGGTCTCTGCTGTAATGCTCCATGTTCTTGGACCTGTGCTGCTGGAGACTTTAATGACACTTGATCGAATCTGAAGGTGATATAAAGCTGTGCGGGCGCACAGGGTCAGGAATCAAAACTCTTGGCAGATGGGAACACTGGACCAAATGTCATAAAATGAAATTTTAATAAGGAAACATCCAGTCGTAAGAGTGTGAGATCAATGATCCAGGGCTGGGTGGGACCTTAGAGGCTAACCTGGACCTCTCACTTGACAGGAACCTGAGGTGGAGTCATTTTCCCAAAGTCACAAAGACTCTAGGTATCTGTGGCAGGATTTGAATCCAGTTCCTTCACTAGATCACAGTCTTTCACTATATCTTACATTTCTATCAAAAAATTAAATAAACAGGTAAGAAAGCGTACACCTTCTGCCTCCTGCACCCTGCACATGAGAGAAGAGGAAGAGAAAGGTAATGGGGGTGGGGGCTTCCATATGACCATATTCTTCTATCTCATGCTGTGAGGGTCTCCTGCCTCCTCTGAGAAAAGGAGTGGTACTTTCCCATCACTGATTAACGTGCTCCCACCAGATCATATCCTATACTCACCTCAGTGATTCTGAACTTCATCCGGTTACATTCACGTCCCATTTCCCCTTCCCCAGATTCCTTATTCCCCCTCCCACTCCAGAGTCCCAAACGAATGCTGCCCATGCCTACCGTGTGCTCTCTGGAATGCCTGTTTCGTAGACAACAAGCTTCTCTGCATACTCTGTCTCTTCCTCTCCCACTCCTTTTGTCCTCTGGTATATAAAGTCCAGCCTGCCTCTCGCCTCTCCAGTCTTCTTACTCCCCTCTCCCAGATACTGCCCGATGTAGTGACCCCGGCCTCATGTCTGCTCCATGAACAAGACCCTTCCTCTCTCAGCTCCCCATGTTCTCTGGCTATCCCTGCCATGCCCAGTGTTCTCCCTCCTCAATCCATCTCTTGGCTCCCCTTGGCTCTTCCTGGCTTCAGGAAACCTATCCTAACCCTTCAAGGCCAGCGCTTTTCTTCTGCCATTTCTCTCCTATGTTGTTTCCGTGCTCCCGGAGGGCAGGGACCATCTTGGGCCTCTTTTTGTATGCTCAGCACCTAGCACAGGGCCTGGCCCACAGTAGGTGCTTAATGAATGTTTATTGACTGACAAGTACAGATAGTGAAGTCATCAGAGAGCAGGTGGCCTGAGGAGGACTCCTGGAGAGGACATGGAGTGGGTGGTATAGTCCCCCGTGCTCTGCCCTCATCTGGTGACCTCTGAACCACCAGGCGCAGATGCTCACTACAGTCTGGGGGGGCGGGGCGCACCAACAATCTGGAAGGCAACTCGGAGAGGAAACGCCTCCAGCTCATGCTGCAGGAGAATCTAGGGAAAGGATTGGGGACAATTTAGCCTTAAAAAGGAGACACTCAAGGAGCAACATGGTAGTACACAGGAAGTGCTCCAAGGGCTGTGCCACAGGAGGGAAAACGCCTGGTCTATTTGGGCCCCAAGGAAGAAGGAGCAGGAAAGCCACAAAGCTGCTAACTCAGTCAGGGCCCAAGGGGTAAAGGCTGGATGACCACTGGTCAGGTGTGCCCTCAAGGGGACTCTGCTTGTGGGGGTGCACCGGCCTTGAGCCCTTGTTACAGAAATGAAGAGCTTAAGATTTGAGGTGGCCAGAAGGATGCCCAGGGATGCACCAAGGCTCCCAGAGAATCCTGACCACGGGGGCACGGCCAGGGTTTGTGATCTTGCTGGTCCCAACCATCGTCCACTTCACAATTACTCTCCAAGCCTTGGAGAGCTGCCTGAGGCTCAGACCCCCGGTCACAAAGCCAGGAAGGGACAGAGGCAGCAGAATCTGAAGCCAGTCCTGCACAGCTCCCAGTCTAGCCCTTTGGACAGTCTTCAACGGAACCACACACAATACATCTCTGTGATTTCAGGATCCTGGGTGCTCCTGCTGGGGTGGAGATCTCTGATGATGTGAAGGCCAGAGCCTGACGATCCCACATACTGCCTGATGGGTCACACATCCTTGACACTGCCTCTCCCACACAAGTCTCGGCCACTAACATGCTGCTGCCTCTGCCCTCCCACAGTCCGACTGTCTTTTGGGAACTCTTGACCTTAATTCTTTGGGGATGGTGATTTCTCATGACTTGTAGCAATCCATGCAGCATCACCAGAATAACGGTGCTTAAAGATGGGCTTTCATCTTAGGGAGACGCTTGGGATCATTAAAAGCAATGCATAGTTTTCTAAAGGCAAGGCAAGCCATTCTTTTCCTCCTGTTCAATCCTGTTCAGTTCTGGGCCCAGCTCATTGTTCATCTGGTGCTGGTACGAGACGGATGTACTAATGGATCAGCAATATGAAGGGTCCATCCAAATGTATGGCACAGGTGAGACAAAGGCATCATCCACTTGGTTTGCCCTGTGTGGATAGTCAGACCAAACTCTTCTGATTACGAATTTTATTTTGTAAATAATTTAATGTATGTAAACTCTAAAATTTGTAAAGTGCTTTACATATATGAGCTTATTTTGATCTCCCAATCACCCTCTGTTATAGGTAGTACAGATTTCATTATCTCTACTTTACAAATGAGTAAATTTAGTTCCTGAGAAGTGAAACCAGTAAGTATCTGAGGCAGACATTAAACTCTGGACTTGGTGTCTCCAAGCCCAACCCCCTCCACTGGACCAAGTGCCACTCATCTAGCTCCGGACTATTGCAGGGCCTGATGCCATCAACATTATATCACCCACACAGGAGCTTCTGGGGGACCTCACCATTGAAAGGGAACTGCTCCGCCATTTGGACTCTGCACGGCACATCCTTCACGATGCTGACGTTAGTGATCCAAAATCTTTTGGCAAAACTCCACTGTCTCTGTTAGAGCTTTCCAGGCCTCTTCTAAGACGCTGATAGATTCACAGGAGACACACTGTTGCTGGAGAGCCTTGAAGGTGGGATTGTACTCCAGTGAGTTGAAGGCTTAGCTCTTCTCCCAACAGCAACCACGGTCCTCACCGCAGTGTGACGGTGTCCATGCTCGCCAGTCTGTTCCCCTCCTTCTTGAGCTTTCAAGGATGTCCGTGATGTGGACACAGTATTTGCAGTTAGGTTTTCTTGAATGATGGTTCTGAGGTTATTGAGATATGTATTTTTAACAAATTTCCTTGACGTGCTCCCTTCTTTCAGAGATCGTGAGCTCTCAATGCCCACAGAATTGTGTCACTTCTGACTCGGGCCACCTGTGGGCCCCGGGCTGGTCACCTGTCCATTCTAAGCCTCAGTTTCCTCATCTGTAAAATGGGGTTAATAACAGTACTTGGTTGTTGCAGGGATCGCACACTTTTCACAAACCTTAAGGCGCTGTGTAAATGCTTTCTATTATGATCACTGGTCTAGTCCAGCTGTCCTCACCTTTGCTGTCTTTGGCGCTCTCCTAATTGCTCTGGTACAGCACAGGGTGATACCAAACATGACGACTGCAGCCACTGACAGAGAAAGGGGCTTTTTGCAGAGATCTTTCCAGATCTTCTCTATTGACGCGTCTCTGCCTTGTCTTGCTCCCAGGCTCATCCTTAAAGGCTCTGCGACTCCCTACTGCTCCTCTTCTTCCGCCATGCCCCTTCCCCCAGTTTTACAAACAGTTTAGAGTCTGTCCAAGTACTTCCCTTTGCTGCCTTCTCTCTCTGGAAAAGAGAACATTTGCTGGCTAAAGTGGTTTCTGGGCTCTTTGGGCCTCCTCATAAAGGGCACTGATTGACAGCAGTTACAATGTCCGAAGAAAAGGTGACAGCCTGTGTTGGCACTGCTGCAGCTTGAACTGTGATCTTACCACCCTCTCATTTCAGTCTTTCCTTTATTTTGGCACTGAGCCTTTGATCTCAGCAGTTGGACTCCATACAGTCAGCAGGCTCAGTAATGGATGAAACCACATCAGTGACAGGTCATCCCCAATCAGTGAAAAGAGAATCTACTGCTTTTTTCTGCTCTTCAGGGCTCACCATGCCTAGAGCCTCCCAACTTGCTTCATGAAGGAAGCATGAAAGATGTCTAAGGCATCCTCCCGAATCATGCGTCTGCCTCCTCCCCCACACCCACCTTGGCACTGAAGTGACCAAATCTGGCTCCTCGTCTTCTGTGACAGCAGCTAGCTCCTAAGTTACTATTCTCAGGGCAGGGGCCTGCAAGTGCACATCGCAGACCCTTCCAATGACCAGGAATGTTCCTGATTCCTAATTTTGTTTACAGTGAGTTTAGAGTGGTGAGATCCACGGGGCTCTGTGGTTGGTTCAGTTCCTCCAGGATGAGACCCTCTTGTTGATCTCCAGACAAGGCTCTCACATCTGGGTAATGACAGTGTCGTCCAGGTCTAGAGACAGTCGAAAAGCTTTGTGATCCCCAGCATCCTCTGCCCCATTGCCATCAATAACTGCCACAGTCCCTGCAGGGGCAGAAGGGGACAACCCAGAACTGCTTTTTCTTTCTTTCACTGGTGACAAGCTGATCCTTACTCAGTGAAGTTCATTCTTGGAAGGCAGGTGCCATCTGTGGCTGGGAGCACACGGGCCAACACGGCAGGAGCTTCCAGAGTTGGTGTGGCCACAAAGAGGTCCTGGAGGTCTCTGGATCAGCCTGCCTTCACTGACAGCCATTAAGAAGTGTGGGTCCTGGGCCTCACCTGATGTTCTATTCTAACACTTCTTCCTGGCTCACAGAGAACCCTTGGGTCTCCAAAGAGCTCTGAGTGGAGAAGAAACTCTGGCAGAACCTGCGTGAAGCTATAAAGCCTTGGGATACAGCCCACATCTGTGTATGGGGGGCTGCAAAGCTTGGCCCCAGGCACGCTGCAGCAGCTCGTGATACCATCAAGTAAGGTGCAGAGGCTGCGCCCTTGCATCGATGGATGAAGACCCCGACCATTAAACAAGAGATTCTTTACTTAACTGAACACCCTAAAAAAAGCAAAGCTAAGCATTTTAGAAAGCACCACTTCTTACAAGAAAAACCTCCTGGACCTACATTGAACTTGGTCCCAATGAATAAACTTGAGGTATTTCAGAAATTTTTTTGGGGGGTGGCGGGGAGTGGGATATTGCTAAACATAGCTATACAGTATGGAGAGTAGGGGAGGTTTGTAGCAGTATCTAAAGGATGCTTTGATGGCAGAATTCACAAACTGATACACCCTACATTTAGAGCCAAATCTGTCTAAGGTTTTTATCCAACTCCTCGCAACTTCAAGGAATTTTAACACTCCTATCATGTGGCTAAAATTCTACCCAAGAAGGCAAGAGGAAAGCTCGTGGACACAGAGACAGTAAAACGAAGGAGGAAGCACCGAGACTGACCCCCACTGCCTGACTCTCGTTTTATTTCAGGGCATAGGCTCTGTCAGAGGCCCACTCTCTTCTCTCTGGATCAGAGACCCAGGCCAATCAAAGGGGAACTCAACGAGGAGCTTGTGTGATCTTAACTAACTAAATTCCAATGCAGGCTAGGGTGGCTGCAAACTTTGCAGGCATTGGTTCTTTTGGATAGGTAGAGGCGATAGTCTTACGTTTATTAAGCTACCATTTATAAGTTACCACTAGAACATACGAAGGTGTTTGTTATACCTCAGACACCTCATTCGAATGGCTTTTGAAATTCCTTA
This sequence comes from Phalanger gymnotis, assembly GCA_028646595.1. Lineage (NCBI taxonomy): Eukaryota > Metazoa > Chordata > Mammalia > Diprotodontia > Phalangeridae > Phalanger > Phalanger gymnotis. The sequence goes on along the minus strand of CM053624.1, from coordinate 9,635,310 downwards.
CTACCTACCCCAAACTCAATGGAGGTTCTCGAGTGAAATGAAAGCTCTTACGTGCATGTTAAGAGGGTCCACCAGGTGCGCGGCAATGCTCATCTCATACTCAGAAAGCTTTACATTTTTCACACCGATCTGCTTCATTAGTTTTTCGGCCTGAAAAAAAAAAAGGAAGCATAGACAAAGGCATTAAGTGGTTTCCTTCCATCTTTTCTTTTAAATAAATCTGAAATGTGGGCTGTGGGTGGGACACGTAGAAAGGCATAAAGAGCTGACCTGCTTCCCCAGGCCCTTTCCCTTACTCTCTCCTGATGAGCCCCCCGGACAAGAGAAAGGTTAACACAGAAGGAAGCTGTTTCAATCTGACCTTCCTTAGCCTTTCGCCACTCCCAGACCCAGGAAATTTAAAGCAGACTCAAGTATCTGAGGATGAAAAGGGTAAAAAGAAGGAGTGCCAGGTAGAACTGAGGTAAGCAGCAGCAAATCTACGAGCACACATCTTTGTTTTAAGAACAAATGGATCGATTCCTACTCTGGGCCGCCCCATAGGGCTAGACCGGTCCCTCATTCAACAAGTATTTATTAAGCATTTTCCTAGGTGGCAAGCACCGTGCTGACAAAAATACAAGAGTGAGTCTCAGGAAGCTTACGCTCTAGAGGGGAAAACAATCTCTAGAGGATTAAAAGTACTGCCCTATAGACAAAAGCACCGAGGCGCAAGTGCTAAGGCCACGTGCTTCCCTTCCTTTCCCACATTATCTGTGTCTGAGGATGGGCTGACACAGCTGACAATGTTTCTACATCTCTTGCTTTCTTCCACCTGACTCCCCTCCCCAGGCTTGTGGAAAGCACCAGAGTAATCCTGCCTCTCACTTGGATCTGTTCTCCACTCAGCTGCCCAAGTGCTTTCCCCAAAGCCTAGGCCTGGCCCTACCATCCCTGCCCAGGGAGTTCCAACTGCTCCGGATCTCTTCTGCCCCCATGTCCTTGTCTGTCCCTCCCTTCTATGCATTCTGCAGTGTAGCCACACGGGCCTGCTCTGTTTCCTACCTTTTGACTATGCACTGGCTGAATAGCTTTATACTTAAATTAAGGGCCTATCAACATTTAAAACGCCACTTTAGGGGCATTCTGGCTGCCCATTCTTTAGTCTTTAAGACAGCATGGCCTTATTTCTTTTTCCAATTAGAAAAACAGCTACACTTGAGTCAAGCCACAATTCATGGCAGAGAGGCCTAAAACCCACAGATGCCAGCGTCCACACCCTCGAATGGCCAGGGGAAAACTTACTGCTTGGGATAAATCTATTTGGACTCAAAACAAGAGTTCTTCACCTTTTTCATGAAGAACAGACCCATTTATGGCCATCAATTGGGGAATGGCTGAATAAGCCATGTAATATTATCGTGCTATAAGAAATGATGCTCTTAGAAAAACCTGGAAAGATTTACATGAACCGATACAAAGTGAAGAGAGCAGAACCAGGAGAACATTATACACGTACCATCAACACTGTATGATGATCTGCTGTGAATAACTTGGCTATTCTTAGCAATACACTGACTCAAGACAATTCTGAAGGACTTACTACGAAAGGTGCTGTCCATCTCCAGACACAGAACTGGTGGAGCCTGAACACAGGTGAAAGACACTTCTTCTTTACTTTATTTATTTTTCTTGGGGTTTTTTCGTACCCGTATTTTTTTCACAGCTTGACTTACATGGAAATAGGTTTTACCTGACTACACATACATAACCTAAGTCAAACTGCTTGCCTTCTCAATAAGGGGGAGGCAGAGAGTCTGGAACTCAAAATTTGAAAAAAGAATGTTAAAGTTGTTTTTACAGGTTTATTGGTTATAATCAAAAATCACCCAGAGAACTGCAAACTACAAAGGTTTATTTCCAGAAGCTTTTCAAAGCAGTCTTTCAAATTCAATGACATCCAATATAACAGCAATTTCAATATAAGTGATATTGAACTGGCTGTACAATCTCTTGCTTTATACTTCCTCCCAATTTTAGTCTTCTCCTCTTTTTTCCTCTCTCTTCCTTGAGAGTTTACCAAGCTCCCCTGGCTTTTCAGTGAAAGATGAAATCGAATATAAATATCAATCATAAAGCAATGTGACAAAGATAAAAACCATCATTTCCATTACACGACATGGAAAAGCATTTTGCATGAATAAAACCCATTCAAATACTCCCAGAAGAAACCCTATCAACTGGGAAGCTTCCCAGAAGATCTCTTCGGTAAAGGTTCCCAGGATTCTGCATAATCACTGTTTCCTTATAGGGAATTAACACAGATACTTCAGACCAAGAGCCTTGCCACAATAGGTAAATGGTCAAAAAATAGTAATAGTTCTCAAAGGAGGACTTGCAAACTCCTAACGATCATGTGAAAGATTGCCTCAATTCACTAAGAAGAGAAATGCACATCTAAAGTACTCTTAAGGTTTCACCTCACACCCAAAGTCTGAGCAAAAAGAAGGGAGGGAGGGAGGGAGGGAGGGAAGGGCAGCAGAAAACCAGGCGCTGTAACATACTGTGGGAGGAACTGTGAATGACTGATGGAGGAATGGCCAATAACCATTCTAGAATCAATGTGGAATTATGCTTTTTAGAAACAGAATAAACGTCCATACTGTTTAACCCAAAGACCCCACTGTGAGGCACAAATGATACCAAGACAAAAAGAAAGGTTCCCACAGACACTGAAACAGTCCTACCATCTTGTGGTGGCAATGAAGTGGAAACAAAGCAGGTGTCCATCAATTGGGGAATAAACAAATTGTGGTCCACGCATGTAATAGAATATTGCTACAAGGTAAGAAGTGATTCCTCTGCAGAATTCAGAGAATCAGGAGATCTGTATAACCTGGTGCAGCATAAGTAAGTAAAACCAGAACAACGGACCCAATGACATCAGCGGGAGGAAGAAATACAAGTGAGTGCAGGGCAGGAGGAAGGGTCCTGGACTCCAGGGGTGCAGAGGTAGAGGCCTGCACATGTCCAGCCTGTTTTATGTGCTGGTGAAATCTGATGCCCAGAAGAATGGGGGTGGGTAAATGAAGAGATGTAAAAACACAAGACAGAAATAAAAACTTCTAAAAAGAAACGAACGAGACTTTATCCAATGGGGCCCACTGGGTTCGAGTCACGCCTAGCTTATAGCGGTGCAGAATTTGTTTTAGACACAAGAAGGTCTTTCCGATACTCCACAAGCCTTACCTGTTTCTGAGCTTCGACTTTTTGCTTCCTGGTCGGATCAATTGCATCCACCATCCACTTTATGGTAAAATACGTCACAGCACCAAAAATCGTCAAACGGAAAATTAAACCAACAACTTCATTCCGACTCAAGGGACGAGAAAAGGCTTCAGCATGTACCATCTTGATTATTCACCTGGAAAGGAATGGAGAAAATGTCACAAAGTAACAACATGACCGACAAGTCTGATTTCTGCCAGTGGTGAAATGAAGCATACGTTTACTTTCTGCCGCAAATTCACTTTTCCTTAAATTTGTAAAATGACGGTGTTAAAGTAACACATTTTCCCATAGAGAGTACTCCAATTTAAAGAACTCCTGGGAAGCAAAAGCTCTTCCCCAGTATAGAAGCAGTCACAGGACAGAAATAAACAATTCTTAACAGAACTGGAAACTAGTAACCACATCAAACCTAAATCACTCACATTAAGAGCGATGCCAATCAAAACAACCCTGAGGTTTGCCTCACACCTACCTAATTAATAGCTAACATTTACATAGTGTTTTTATAGCTTGCTAAGCGCTTTATAGGGCAGCTGTGGCACAGCGGATGGAGTTCTGGGCCTGGAGCCAGGAAGATCTGAGTTCAAAATCTGACCCCTGGCACTTAGCAGCTGTGTGGGCATTTGCCTCAATTCCTCATCCTCCATCATCTTCAAGCTAGAGAAGTAAATGGCAGTCCATTATCTTTGCCAAGAAAACCCCAAATGGGGTCACGAAGAGTCAGACACGACTGAACGAAGCACTTTATAGTTGATCTGGTCCTCACAACAATCCTGTGGGGTAGGTTCTATTATCCCCATATAAGACTTGGAGAGACCGAGGCAGACAAAGGTTGAGTGACTTGCTCAGGGTCACACATCCACATTTGAACTCAGGTCTTGCTGACTCCAGGTGCATCATGCTAAGACAAAAGACGTCAATATTGGAGGAATTGCAGAAAGACAGGCACACGATGACTGCATTCCTGATGAAGAATGGAATCACGCAAAGAGTGTGAGGAAAAAGCTTCACACCCTTTGACCACTGCTAGGCATCCCCCTCAAGGAGGTCAATGAGAAAAAGACTCCAGACGCCCCAAAATATCTACAGCAGCACTTTTTTGTGGGAGCACAGACCCGGAAACAGAGCTGGTGCCCAACCATGGAAAGCACCTAAACAAATCCTGGTCCACGAACACAACGGATGAGCACGATAGTCGGTCACCAGCCATTTATTTATTAAGTACTCGCTACACGCCAAACTACGCACCGCGCTAAGCTCTGCGAATACCAAGACAGGCAAACACGCAGCCCCCGCCCTCCAGGAGCTCACAT
>CM053624.1:9441201-9630227 GCA_028646595.1 Phalanger gymnotis | reverse complement strand
TTTTGCTCTGAATTAATTATGTCTATAGGCTGACTACTAAAGGTAAGCTTACTAGTCGGGGCTCATGTACTCATGTGTTTTAGATACATTGCTTCCTTCCTCCCTGCTTCTGGTGTGTTGTCATTTTCATCTTTCCATGACTCTTCCCTTTACACCTCCTCCCTACCTTCTTGATTGTGAACCTTGGGTTTTCTCTCACCTTTCTTCTAATAACCTTCCGAGGAAAATGTCTGGTGAGACTTCGAGGGCTCCAATCCTTCCCCTCTGCTAAGATCAAGGCCTGGAGCCTCCATCAGCATATCAGTGAATCCGCAAGCATTTATTGAGCTCCTTCTCTGTTCCATGAATCATACTAGGATGTCAAAACAAAACAGAAAAGACTCCCTGCCCTCAAGGAAGAATAAAAACAATAACACAGATTTGGTTTTAGCGAGCTGCCCAGGGCCTTGGGATGTGAAATAATTTCCCCAAGATCACATATAGCTAGTATGTCAAAGAGGTAGGTCCTCTTGGCTGGCTGATCTGCTATACCTGGGTGCTTATATAGACATATGTGCATATGGACTATATGGGCTATAGACAAGTCAGGTGTTTGTCTGACTTTTTAAAACTACCTCATCCTTAAACGGGCAGCTAGGTGGCACCATAGCGCATAGAGGACCAGGCCTGAATTCGCGAAGACTCATCTTCCTGAGTTCAAATCTGACCTCAGATACTTACTAGCTGTGGGACCCTGGGCAAGTCACTTAACATTGTTTGCCTTAGTTCCTCATCTGTAAAATGGATTGGAGAAGGAAATGGCAAATCACTCCAGTATCTTTGCTAAGAAAACCCCAAATGGGGTCACAAAAAGTTGGACATGACTGAAACCACTCAACAACATCCCTAAATATTTAGATATAAAGTACGACATTTTTATATAACACAAGGTTATTATAAAATAAAATCCTGTGTTTCTCTTTTTGTCAATTTCTGCTACTGAAAAAAAATAGGTACATTAACATTGGCTTTAGATTAATCATGATAAGTCAATTTTTTTTTTTTGGAGAAGACTCAGATTGGTAAATGAAGGGGAGTCATCCTGGGGAATTTCTCAGTCCCGAGCAGTAATAAGAGCTAGCATTTCCACAGGGGTTTTTTTTAAGGCTTGCAGGCTGCCTCTAAGTGTGCATGGCCCGAACAAAACTGTAAGCTTCAGGGAGGAGGACCCTGGGCTGAGGGCTCGGCAAAGTGACTTTTGTGCATTGTGTTTGGATGTAAGAGTGAACACAGATCTAGTATTTGTCACCTAAATGGAAGAGGAGCAAGCTTGAGCTGTTCATTCTCAATTCTCATAAAAGCAGGGAGGATCAACGGGGCCCAAACAGGGACTGGATGCTTTGGTTCCTAAGATGCTCAGAGGTCCTTTCCTCTGTATCCTGGAGCAATTTTCTCTGTGAGCTGGCCAGTCCTATGCGCTGATGTACCTGACCCTGGGGAAAAAATGTCCTGGGGAGTCTTGGCAAAAAGCATGTGTCAGAACTTAACTTGGTATTTAGAAAATTGTACTTTCAGTGGACAGAGGCCCAAGAGAGATGATCTGGAATCAGAGGACCCGGGCTCCGTTCCTGAGTCTGTATTTGCATGAATTCGGACAAATTTGGCCAAATCTCTCCATCTGTCTGGGCCTCCTTGGGAAAATGAAGAGACTGAGCTATATAATCTCTAAGGCCCCTCTGACTTCCTACCTCCCATACACAGAGAGACAGAGAGCATGAAATTACTTTTTAAACATGAGTTTTTATTGAAATCTTGTTTGTACATTACTATATATTCCTCTTCTCAGAGAGCCATTCTATATAACAAATACTATTATTTAAAGACAAAAAAAGGAGCCCACAAAAATGAGCATAACTGCTCAATTCACTAAAAAAAGCCTGAAAATATGTGCAATGTACCATATTCTGCATTGGTTCTTATAGATCTCTCCTTACTTCTCTGTAGTTATCCTATTCATCATTTCTTACAGCCCACTAATATTCTATCATGTTCATGTGCCAGTTTGTTTAGCCATTCCTCAATCAAAGGGGATCTAATTTGTTTCTAATTCTTTGCTACCACAAAAAGGGCTGCTATTTTGGTGTAAGAGGGACCTTCTTGTCAGCACCTTTCTTGAGATATAAGATCTCTGGGTCAAAGAGTATGGACGTTATAGTCACTTTATTTGCACAATTCCAAATCGGTTTCCAAAATGGTTCTACTGATTCACAGGTCCATCAACAATGCACTAGAGTACCTTAGATTGAGCATTAATAAATGCTTACAGTGTGTCAGCTACTACATTATGGTCCTGTGACCTTAAGATGGTACCAAATCTGTTTATTTATTAACCAAGGTCCTATAATTGATAATTCCAAGAAAAACAAAAACCAACATGAGAAAGAGCCTTTCTGGTTAGGAACACGTGTGAAAGCAGAGATTCTTAATGTGTTTTTGTGTCATGAACCTCTTGGGTAATGCTAGCTTTTTAAAAAATTTTTGATGTTCAGTCGTTTCGGTGGTGTCTGACTCTAGATGACCCCGTTTGGGGTTTTCTTGACAATGATACTGGAGTGGTTCGCCATTTCCTTCTTTAGCCCATTTTACAGATGAAGAAACTGAGGGAAACAGGGTGAAGTGACTTGCTCAGGGTCATCTAGCTAGGAAGTGTATGAGGCTGGATTTGAACTCAGGAAGAGGGGTCTTCCTGAATCTAGGCTTGGCACTCTCCACTATATCATCTAACTTCCCTCTCCTGTCTTTTTTTTAATAGCTAGCATTTCTATAGTGCTTTAAGATTTTCAAAGCACTTTACAAATATTCGATCCTCATCACAACCCAGAGATGCAGGTGTTCCCACGAGCAAAGCCTGTGGCCAGACCAGACCCACCCTCTCCCAGCCAGGCAGCCTAAGCCATCACTAAATGTTCATTCATGTCAGCTTCACCAAAGTCTCTGCTACCTGGCCCTGGCTTTGGCTCTCTTACTCAAGTGCTCAAGGAATGCCTGGGAAAAACGCCTGAGCCAAACAGTTTCACTTGAAAGCCATCACTTGATTGCAAAGGAATTAGGGCAGCTTTGCCAATTAGCCAAGGCTTTAAAAAAATCCCGGGACTGTGGCATGGCATCATAAAAATAGAAAGTAGAAGCCCTGGTTCAAGCCATGACACACTGAGCCAGGTGCGGCCTTACAGGAAGCATCAATGCAGATTTTGTGAGTGGGTGTCAAAATGTTCCTGGTGTATTAAAAAACCATCCTGTAGCAAGGCAGAAATGGCCAACCAACTTCCTTGTGGGTGTTCAACATCCTGGCTTATGGCTGCACCCCCTCGCTGCTCCTCTGTCTCATGGCTCTCCCCATTCAGCTGACTGTACTCAGCTGAAAAGGTGGCATTTCCAAAGCCCAGGGTCAATCTTGGCATTCCTCTGCCCAAGAAAAGTCAGCTGCTCTCTATTGCCTCTAGGTTCAAATGCAAAATCCTCTGTTTGGCATTTACAACCCTTCCAAGTCTGCCTCCAAGCCGCCTTTCAAGGCTCCCTTCACCTTATTTCTCTGTATTGGCCTGTATGGGTCAGAGTGGGACTTGACCTCAGGCCTTCCTAGCTCCTAGGAAGCTATGTCAAGTATAAAATCAATGGAAAACAATGTGGACAAAAGAGAGGGGAAACAATTAGAGGAATTAGGGTAGGCCTCCAGTGAGGTGGCACTTCAGGTGAGTCTGGAATAAAGACAAGGATTCTGAGAGGCAGAGGGAATGAGGCATGAAAGAGAAAGTGTGGAGGTGGGAGATAGGATGGTATATTACAACAACAAGGCCAGTTTGGCTGAACCAAATACAGAGAAATAAGGGGAGGGGAGCCTCGAAGGGTGGCTTGGAGCCAGATTTTGACCTATCAGGGTAGGCTCTAGGACTCTGAGCAAATCCCTTGATCTCTCAATGCCCAACAACTTTCGGAGACTAAGATGCAGAGAAGGCACTGACCTGCTTTGTGAGAGGGAGATTCTTCATCCGGGAGTTCCTTACACCAGTTAAATCACAGGCCCAGTCCCCTCACCCCTCCCTCCACTATCTTCATACTTTTAGTAAATGTTTGTCGAATGAATTACAGTTTCCATAGACTGTTTGTGAGAGCAGGAAAAACTTATACCTCTTTAGATTTACTGTATTCTTGCAGAACATGTTTAGCCATTAATATCCTTAATACAAATGCTATACCAGGAGTTCACCTGGATTTCATCCCAGGTTTTAAAAACTCATAACGGAAGGAATAAAATGTTATTGAAGCAACATGGGACTGAGCAAACCCATGGACAAAGCCTCGGTGACCTTGTGGTGAAGTGGAGAGAGATTTCGAGTCAGAAGCGCTGGGTTCACATTCCAGCGGTGCCAGACTCAATTCATTGCCTTCAGTTTCCTCATCCATAAAATAGGTTAGATCGGACCTCCTTTCTAGCCCTCAGTCACAGAGTCTCATCGTTAGAAGGGGCCTCTGGGTCCCAGAGACCAACTTGGCGCTGAACAAAATCCGGTGTGTGGTGTAGCTGACAGGTGTTCATTTTGCCTCTGCTTAAAGACTGAGAGTGACAGGAAGTCTAATTTGGCTTCTTTGCAACTCCCCCAGTTCAGCCCCCTGGGGTCAAGCAGAAGCAGCTTATCTCTCTTCCACGGGACAGCCCTTTGAAGACACCTGTATGCCACCCAAACCCTTCTTTTTTGAGCTGAAACTCTGCCAGTTTGTAAATTTTGGAATCAGTGGGTTGGGGTAAGGTGGAACAGGCTTCCCCAGAAGAGCCAGAGCTAGCCAGGGCCAGGCGGATAGATAACACTCCAGTGAAAACAGCGTAGAAACGGCACCTGGCACTGGAGGCACCCAGCAGCTGAGTGTGAGAAGTGCTTCGTTCGTCCTCACCAGGAGATGATGTCTGCTGCATATGGTCTCTGTGCACAGCACGGCTGTGCTTTTATATCTGGGGTGGTGTTTATGGAACCTCCCACAGGAGTAGTGATAGGTATTTGATATTCGCCTTCAGATTGTGGTTGTACACTGGATAGGATTTGCAGGGACAGACAATTTTCTTCCGGCAGGGTGGGGGCAGCAGAAGCAGCCAGAATACAGTTCACAAAGGTCACCGGTGTTGTCCTTCCCAACCCTAGCCCCCAAACTATTGCTAAGTGCCTTCCTGAGGCTCATTAAAGTTCCAGATTGCTTTTAGAGATGTGATTGGAATAGAAAGTAATGTCTTCGCTTCAACCCTCTAGAGGCATGCCAGAGTCAGCTGTTACATCTCCCAAGAACTGATTTGTTAAATTTTCAGTGTGAATGTTTACAACTCAGAAATCAGCAAAGGCAACAAACGAGGGTTTGATCTATTGTTTCCTTAGTTGTCTGGACTTAGGAAAGCGATGGAGAAAGTATTAATAGTGCATATTATACTTAAAAGTATATTGCGTACATTTTTTTGAGAGCTGGTTGTTAAATGTTTACCAGCACACCCATGCCCCAACCTTGAGGAAGCCTGGGAAAATGTCTACTGATGATAGGCGAATGGGCAATGACTTTTGGAAGAAAACAAAGAGTCCTTGGTCTGAAGAGCTCAGCCTGGGCATGACTTGGTGTGGGGAGGGGCTGACCGAGAACAGGAGGTGAAATTTAACCCTGTTCATGTTTTGACCTGGCAACCTTTTAATAGATCGATGCCAACACCACCCCAGTAGATGGCAGCAGGCTAGCTTCTAAGAAATCTTCCCTGATACCTTTTCAACCAGAAGTAATGTTCTTCCTCCTCTGACTGAAGAGTACTTTGTACTAAGGCATTTATTATATTGGCCTCAATCTACGGGCAGGTCTTATCTCTCCTACTGGATGGCTCTGTCCACAAGACCAGGGACCTCAGAATCAACATGTCCCAAACCAAACTCCTCACCTGCTATCCCTGCTCCTCCTGCCCCACCCTGCTCATCTGTGGCGTTGCCATTCGCCTGGTCTCCCATGGCATCCGTCTTTGAGGGTGCCATTGTCGATACTTCCTTTTACCTCACATCTGCTCCACTGCTTAGTGCGGCCACGTCCAGCTCTGTAGTCCCTCAGACACATTCTCTTCTCTCTCACCAACCCAATGCAAGCTCTAACTTCCACCTGCCTGAATTATTGCAAGAGCTTCCTCATAAGGCTGCTTTACTTTCCCAGAATCTAATTTATTATTATTATCTTTCCTCCCCAGCATCTTGCACAATACATCACTTATGTGTATGCATGCGTATGTTTGTCTGTATAGCCAGTTATAGGAGAATATCGTTGTATACATGTACATGCATGCATGCACACTGGTATACATGTTTGCTTAGATATATAGCCTGTTTTAGGTGACCATCAGTGTTTTACACATATATACGCACATGTCTGTATACATATGTATGTGTGTGTATACACAGACATATAGCCAACTCTACAAGAACATCCATGTAGGGAGCTCCCAGAGAGAGAACACCTTGCATCGGTATGTATCACAGCCTGCTCTCCAGTTTGTAGTTTGGGATGCTTCTACTGACAAGTGAAATGACTCGCCTTGAATCAGAATCAAGCGACACGCATCTATTAAGATGGACTGACCCATGCAGGGTGGAAGGGAAGGCCAAGAAGCCTACAGAAGTTCTCTCTGACTGGTTTCAGTTCAAACAACCACATGGAAACTAGGGGTGACCTGTACCTGGCCACGCCTGCCTGAGGGGCTGATACCACATGATAATAAAAACCATTCTGATTGGCTGGGAAGTTGGAAGAACTGAGCCAGAACTTAATGGGTTTGCAAAAGGGTAATCTGTATCTCTTTCTCTCTTTCCCCTTATGGCTACAGGGCACAGGACTGTCAAGAAGTGGCCCGGAGAGTTGGGTAGGAGAGGGGCAATAGCTGTATCTCCTACCTGGTCACAGTGTCTGTGATCCACCTCTGTCTCTTTGTTTTATGATTTCCTGATTTCAGTATTTCAAAATGGAAGTATCCAGTTGACCTTGTAAGTTTGGGAGGTCCAGAGATCTTATCTGAGGTCCCATCGATGATCAGAGCTGAAAGGCAACAGTAGCAGTGGCCATTCGAATAGTAGAGGCAGGTGGCAGTAACAGCGGCTGCAGATGAATGTTGAAAGATAAATAAATCATCTAATGACGGTGACTGCTCTAGGGAGAGTGAAACCTCCCCCCCCTGCCCCCACCGCCATGATAGAGATATGTACTAACTGTGGACGCGAGAAAATTACTACAGATCCTTGGAGCCCTACAGAAAGTGAAGCCCAGGAGGAACTTCATGAAGGCACCATGAAGGGAGAAAATGATCCAGGGCGAGAAATGGCAAGTACCTCCTTGTTACATGTGTCCTCAACAATTGTGCCTCGTTACACTCCAAGTTTGAACCCACTTTCCTGAGGGATCTTGTGTGTACTCGGCGACATCTGGGGAGGATGTTTTATATCGATCATTCATATTGTACTTGCTGAGTAAATGCTTTTGTTAAAGTTATGGTATAATTTTTAATGGGGGACCATTAACGGGGGCTCATTAACAACAAGCTCTGCCCCCTAGAGCCCTAAGAGAAGTAGCAGCTTCCCAAAGCAAATTGGCTTTGGGAATCCAATTTATGAGTTCAAGTGCAGGCTGGCAGAGTTGCCCCTCCAGTAATGAGATTGCTACATAAAGCACATTATATACATTGTATCCTTGGAATCTTACAATTCTGGTAGTTTGAGGCAGTGTGATCGGTACTAAATTTGGAGTCACTGTGTCTAAGTTCAAATCCTGGTTCTGCACTTATCACCTGTGTTACTTTAGGCATGTCATTTAACTTCTCTGGGAGCCATTTCCTTACCTGTCTAATGAGAGGGACGGACGATACGACCTCTGAGGTCCCTTCGCACTGTGTAGAACTGCAAGCATATTAACAACCCTATGCCACTAATAACTTTTGAAAGTAATTTTTCTGGAAACAATGTTAATGTTATTAAATCTTAATTATCATCTAAGAATACAAACATAGCAGAAGCATATAGAGGACCAGTTTTGGAATCCAGAAAACTTGAGTTCAAGTTCTGACATATAATAGCTGTGTGACCATGGACAAGTGAGTTAGCCTTTCAGTACCCCCAGACAACTGTCAGAGATTTCAAATGAGTCGCCAATATACATCCATGTAAGAAGTTTCTACACTGGGAGTTCCCCCATATGCCAGGCACTGGTCTGGACCAAAAACCAGTTATCTAGGAAAGAAAAGAGGCTTTCATTGGAATGGAACTAGAAGAGAATTGAGTGATTGTCGGATAGGACTCTAGAATGATAGTAGGTAGCCAATGGTTGCCCAGTAATTTCTCCGGGCCCTTGACTACTCTCCAAAAGATGGACCCCTTTCTTTCCCCCTTTCCCACTCTTCCTTTCCATTTGCTTTGTCTCCTTTGTGATTTCTCAGGACATAGTGCCATTGACCCGTGCACTTTGGTCAGCCTGGGATCCAGGACTAAAGAGGTTGGTGACCCTCTTCCTCTCATCCCTTTCTTTGTCCTCCCTGCTTTCTCTCCTAGTCCATCCTCCTCAGTCCTCTCTCTTTTCTTTTTCTCTCCTCAAATCCATTCAATAAATATTAAGTACCTACCGTGCACTCTGCTGGGCACTGGGAATACAAAGAAAGATGAACCAGGCTCTACCCTCAAGGAGATTACTCTTCATGGGCTATGTCTTAGGCTGACTGTAGGCACTCGTGGCCCCTTCCTTGATCCACTGTCGGTAGTCACAAATGAAAGAGTTGCCCAGCCCCAGTCTCCTCCATTAAAGTAATACAGGGCCTCTAGATGACACTAATTAATGATGAAATCTGTTCCCAGTTGGAATTTAGGCACTTTTATTTTAGAAGAACTTCAAGAGGAACACGTTGCTGACCAGCTGTATTATTAGATTAGTCAAATGATAGATCTCAGCTTCCCTTCAAAGGACTGATGGGGAAACGTAAGCTCCCCTTCCCGCCTTGATCCAGGGGAAGCAGGAGGAGGCACACCTTCTTAGACGTGTCCAGGGTATTCATTTGTTTACCTGAACTGGTTTTTTTGTTATGAGGGAGGCTTCTTGGCAGGAGAGGAGAAGATGATCTGTTCAGAAATGACAGATACCCCAAAATTCATAAAATATTTATTTTGAAAATTGTGTTATCAGTTGCACTAGATTTATAAGACTGCGAGACCTACTATCCTATTAGATTATAAACTCCATGAGGCTGGGGACTACATTTTATCTAAAGTTTGCATTCCCTCTCTGAATCCCCCACTACCTTGCTTTCCCTCACTCAATGCTGTGCACATAGTAATAAATGTTGGTTGAAATGAATGAAAACAATTTAACTTGGAAGAGATATTTTTTCTTTTAAAAATATAACCCAAGGGCCCCATGCTGTCTTCTTTTCACGGGGATGGGGCAGTGGCATTTTTGGATTTTGAAACTTTGAAAAAAGCCTCACTGTGGCTAAGACAAAATACCTCATGAACCCTATGATGTGGGGAAGCCTTCGAGGAAAGGCCCCCTTCTCTGCTGGACAGCTATTTGCTTTGCAGTCAACAAGGACAAGGGACCTTTAAAGACACGTTTTGTTCCAGGGCCTAGAATGTAAACATTGTGACTTCCCAGTTGATATAAACCAAGGGGGCCCTTTGGAAAGAGAAGCATAAAGTAGGGTATTAAGAAGAAATGTTTCCAGATGTCTCCTCATGGGGAAGTCTAGGAAGGATCCAAGCTTGGTGTGTCCTTTCTGGGATTCAGCAGAGCTTACATCGTACTCTTGGACTTGGATCATCTTTGGCCTCACTGTAGGAGCTTACATGGGGGAGGAGAGCACTGTAGGGAGCCCTTTAAGCGTGTGAAGAGTGGGGAAGAGACCGTCCTTATTTGGGGGAGGTCATATTGGGACAGTCACCTTGAACATGAGAGTCTGATTAGAACAGATTTTGAGCTGGAAGGACCACTGAGTCCAACTCCCTCATCTTTTAGTGGGGCAAACTAGGCCCATAGTCACACAGCAGTATAGCCAGAATTTGAACTCAAGTCCTCTGACTCCAAATTCCACATTCTTCTCTGTACTACCTGGGACCTTATGAATGGGAAGAGAGAGCAGGTGGGGAGGGGGTATCAAGGCCAAGGCCAGACCAACAGGTTAAGCTTCGATTTAAGGATCACAGTACCTTTGGACAGCCTTGAGGGGGATGGTTCTTGGGCAGCCTTCTATTGGTTTGCTCTCTGATGACTTCTGCCCACACCATCATCTTTCCAATTTAGGGGCGACATGCCAGGGAACTAACTTGTCCAAGGGGAATGACATTACCTAAGCTTGGTTCACCCTGCTGCAGAGAACTTTGAAGAGGGAGGCAAGGAGGGGGTGTGATCCAAGGCCCATGTCACAATATCAGGCATTGACTCAAGAGAAGCCAGGGGCCAGGCTGACATCACTGGGCACTCTCCCCAGCCTCCCTGGAGGGGACCATGGGAACACGTCTGGACCGGAGGGTGGCATGCTCTAATGAAGGAACTCCATTCATAAGAGAGAACAGCACTGAGCCATGAGTCTAGCCTCTGGGAGGGTCTTCTTGAGGAAGAATGCGTGCCCTGGGCATCTCCCAACTGAGAGAGGTTTGAATGTCTCTACCCTGCCTACCCTCTCATCCTTCCCCGCCACCCCATAGCCAATCAGTAACCAGGTTTGATCTCTGATCTCCTTCCCCAGCAGCTCGGGCGATGTCCGTTCTCTGAGCTCACACATGCCGCCATCCAGGATCTTGGCCTCTCATGGATCCTTGTCACTGAATCCTCCTGAAGCACAAGTCTGTCCTTCAGCCCTCCAGAAGCTGCGGTGGCTCCCCATTTCTCCTGGGAGGTGACACAGCCTGTCCAGCTGCACAGCCTTTTCAATCTGTTTCCAGCCTGATGTCTGGGCTCATTTGGCATCGATCTATGTCCCAGACAGACTGAACTCCCCACTGTTTCCCGAACTTAGAATTCTACCCCCCCCCCAACTCCATTTCTGTGCACAAACTGCCTCCCAGGCCTGGAAGCCTCTCCTTCCTCTCCTCTGCCTCTTAGCTGGTGCTAGCTTTATCAGAGGCTCAGGCTCTGAGCCACGTCCTCTGGGAAGCCTTTTCTAATGGCCCCTAGCCTCAAACCTTTATGGATGCCCTCACCTTTTTACAGGTGGGGCCTCCCCGTAGAGCTTGAGCTCCATGAGGGTAGACAGTCCTTTGGTTTCGTCTTGGTAGCTCTGGCACTAGGGTGGTGCCTTCAGAGTGCCTGGCACTTATGCAAATGACTGGTTGTTGGCTTGGGTGACTTTGGGTCTTCCTAAACACATTGAAGGCCTGTTTTCTTAACCCAGTAAAATAAGGGGTTGGAGGAGAGGGCCCCTGAGGTCCCTTGTAGCCCCCGAGTCTTAGATCTTATGAGCCTAATTAGGAGCTACAAGAGCCTCCTGAAAGGAGGGGCCAATCACCAGTCCTGGTGGCCTCTTCTCCATCATGAAGGGCCCACCCCATGGATCGGAGACCTGCTTCAAGTTCTCTACCTTACGTAGCAACTAATGAAACACCCAGTTAGTTTGTACACAACTGGGTAAGTCTGACAGGTACACATTAAGAGCCCCCACTTGCAGGGAACTGAGTCAAATTTATTGGAATACAAGTCATTCCTCAATGGAGAAATGGTCAAAGGATATGAATAGGCAGTTTTCAGAGGAAAAAATTAAAGATATTTATAATCATATGAAAAAATGCTCTAAATCACTACTGATTAGAGAAATGCAAATCAAAACAACTCTTAGGTACCATAACTCTCCTGTCAGATTGGCTAAAATGACAAAACAGGAAAATCATAAATGATGGAGAGGATGTGGGAAAATTGGAGCACTGTTACATTGTTGGTGGAGTTGTGAACTGATCCAACCATCTAGAGAGCAATTTTTGGAACTATGCCCACAGGGTTATAAAAATGAGCATACCCTTTGACCCAGCAATACCACTTCTAGGGCTATATCCCAAAGAGATCATACAAGTGGGAAATGGACCTGTATAGTACAAAAATATTTATAGCAGCATTTTTTTTTGTGGTGGCAAAGAATTGGAAATCAAATGGATGCCCATCAATTGGGGCATGGCTGAACAAACTGTGGTATTTGAATGTAATGGAATACTATTGTGCTGTAAGAAATGAGGAACAGACAGACTTCATTATAACCTGGAAAGACTTATATGAACTGATGCTGAATAAGGAGAGCAGAACCAGGAGAACATTATACATGATTACAGACAGACGGTATCTGTGATGATTAACTTTAATAGACTTGGCTCTTCTCAGCAATAAAAGGCTCAAAGACATCTCCAAAGGCTCATGATGGAAAAAGCTATGCGCGTCCAGAGAAAGAATTAGAGTCTGAATGAAGATTGAGGTAAACTATTTGCTCTCTTTTTTCCCTCCTTTTTTGGTTTTGTTTCTTCTTTCTCATGATTCATTCCATTGGTCATAATTCTTCTTTACAACTTGACTATTGTGTAAATAAGTTTAATTCGAAAGTGTATGTTGAACCTATATTAGATTACTTGCCATCTTGTAGGGGAGGGGGGAAGAGAGGGAGGGGGAGAAAATTTGGAACTCAAAAACTTATGGAACCGTGTTGTAAACTCAAAATAAAAAATAAATTTATTTTAAAAATAAATGTCACAAGGTCCTCTGTCTCATAAAAAAAGAGCCCCCATTTGGCTTCTGCAGCAAGGAATAGATGTCCTGGTGCACTAGTGTGCACACATGCACTCTCTCTTCCTTCTTTCCCCCCTCCTCTCCTCCTTTCTCTCCTTCCTTCCCCCCTCCTCACCCCCTTTCTCTCTCTCCTCCTCCTCTCTCTTTCTCCCTGTCTCTCTGTCTTTCTCTGTTTCTCTCTCTGTCTCTTTTTTGTCTCTGGGTCTCTGTGACTATCTCTGTCTCTCTTTATTTCTGTATTTCTGTCACCATCTCTGTCTCTGTTTATATTTCTCTGTGTGTCTCTCATTTCTCCATCTTTCTCTTCCTCTGTCTTTCATATCTGTGACTCTCTGTTTTTCTGTCTTACTCTGTCTTTCTGCCTCACCACCTCTGTCTCTGTTTCTGTCTCTGTTTCTGTTGGTTTCTCTGTATCTCTCTATCTAGCTGTTTCTCTCTGCCTCTCTTGTCTCTTTCTCTGTCTCTTTGCTTCTATCTCTGTTTCTCTCCTCCCCCATCCACTGTTATAGAAATATAACATTCAGCACAAGAAGACAGCCAGACTGCTCTGATTGGGCCTCTGACAGTGTCATCCCTCAAGTGGAGTTGTTGCCAAGAGTGCAAAGGTCTAGCCTTCAACTCTGCAGATTCAGGAACTCGACTATCTGCATCTCTCCAGAGGTGATAAGGCTAGAGTGCTGACTCATGCACTCACTAGATAGATGGAAAAGTCAGGATGCCATCTTACTGCTGTATCATAAAAACTACTCCAGCTGGGGGTGCTGTGGGGCCCCATCCAGCTGTCAGCTCTGTTGGAAAAGTGTGCTTGGGATGAAAAGGTAAACAGGAAAGAGAAATCATAAAGGACTTATTAAAGTTGAACTGTTTACATTCCTACATGGAAAGATGATATTTGTAACTCATGAGACCTTTCTCAGTATTAGAGTAGTTGAAAGAGTGAGTTGAATATGAAGGGATGATATCCAAAAAAATAAAATTAAGGGGTGAGAGAGGAATGTATTGGGAGAAGAGAAAGGGAGAGGTAGAATGGGGTAAACTATCTCATATAAAAGAGGCAAGAAAAAGCTTTTACATTGGAGGGAAAGGAAGGGGGAGGTGAGAGGGAATGAGTGAACCTTACTGTGATTGGATTTGACTTAAGGAGGGAATAACATACACACTCAATTGGGTATCTTACTCTACAGGAAAGTATGGGGGAGGGGATAGGAAAGGGGGGATGATAGAAGGGAGGGCATATTGGGGGAGGTGGTAATCAGAAGCAAACACTTTGTTTTATAAATTTATTTTTTATTTTGTTTACAACATTCAGTTCCACAGGTTTTAGGGTTCCAAGTTTTTTCTCTCTCCTTCTCCTCCCCCTTCCCCGTCAAGATGGCATGTAATCTGATATAGGTTCTACATATATCTTCACATTGAACTTATTTAAATAATAGTCCAGTTGTAAAGAAGAATTATAACCACTGGAATGAATCATGAGAAAGGAGAAACAAGGCCAAAAATGAGGGGAAAAAAGAGCAAATAGTTTGCCTCAATCTACATTCAGACCCCATGATTCTTTCTCTGGATGTGCATAGCTTTTTTCCATCATGAATCTTTTGGAGCTGTCTTTGAACCCTGTATTGATGGGAGGTGTCAAGTCTATCAAAGTTGGTCCTTACAGATACTGTGTGTCTGTAATCGTGTGTAATGATCTCCCGGTTCTGCTCCCCTCACTCAGCATCAGTTCATATAAGTCATTCCAGGTTATAACGAAATCCATCTGCTCCCCATTTCTTATAGCACAATAGTATTGGATTACATTCATATACCACAATTTGTTTAGCCATTCCCCAATTGATGGGTATCCCTTTGATTTCCAATTCTTTGCCACCACAAAAAGAGCTGCTATAAAAATTTTTGTACATATTGGTCCATTTCCCACTTGTATGATCTCTTTGGGATACAGCCCTACAAATGGTATTGCTGGGTCAAAGGTTATGTACATTTTTATAGCCCTTTGGGCATAGTTCCAAATTGCTCTCTGGAATGGCTGGATCAGTTCACAACTCCACTAACAACATAATAATGTTCCAATTTTCCCACATCCTCTCCATTTATGATTTTCCTGTTTTGTCATTTTAGCCAATCTGACAGGAGAGATGTGGTACCTAACAGCTGTTTTGATTTGCATTTCTCTAATAAGTAGTGATTTAGAGCATTTTTTTCATATGCATATAGATATCTTTAATTTCTTCCTCTGAAAACTGTCTATTCATATCCTTTGACCATTTTTCCATTGGGGAATGACTTGTATTCCCATAAATTTGGTTCAGTTCCCCGTATATTTTAGATATGAGGCCTTTATCAGAGACACTGGTTGTAAAGATTTTTTCCCAATTTTCACAAGCAAACGCTTTCGAGGAGGGAGAGGGTCAAAGGAGAGAATAGAATAAATGGGGGGTAGGGTAGGATGGAGAGAAATATAGTTTCACAACACGACTGTTATGGAAGTGTTTTGCATGACTACACATGTATAACCTATATCGAATTGCTTACCTTCTCAATGAGGGTGGGTGGGGAGGGAGGAAGGGAGAGAATGTGGAACTCAAAGTCTTAAAAACAAATGTTAAAAATTGTTTTACATGCAACTGGGAAATAAGATATACAGGCAGTGGGGTATAGAAATCTATCTTGCCCTACTGGAAAATAGATGGGATGGAGAAAAGAGAAGGGGGAGGGGTGATAGAAGCGAGGGCAGATTGGGGGAAGGGGTCATCAGAATGCACACTGGGGTGGGGGGAGGGGAGAAATGGGGAGAAAATTTGGAACTCAAAATCTTGTGGAAGCGAATGTTGAAAACTAAAAATAAATTGATAGGAATAATAATAAAAAGAAAGAAAAGTGTGCTTGGGAAGAGAGATTAACCATAGATGGTGTATGGGCAAGAGATGAGGTAGAATCAAAAGGGAAAGGGAGAGTCAGCACCTGAGATTTCACTGAGATGGGGAATCCCTAGATGATGAAACTCCCTCCGCTGATGCAGGCTGGCTCCTCTGGTGCAACCCAGAGTCATAGAGAATTGTCCAGACAGCAGAAAAGTCCAGTGAGTCACCCCGGTCACGCAGTTGATGTGTATCAGAGGTGGGGCTGGAAGGCCGGCTCTTTGTCTCTCTGCAGGGAGAGAGACACCTGACTTAGCTGGCGCTGTCATCCAACCTCGGCGGCCCATTGCCCCCACCCCCACGATGGAGCTTTCCTCGTCTTAATGACCTTGCTGAGAATGTGCGCCGAGCACTCTGCAGGTCAGAGAAGGGCTGTAGAAAGGCCGGGAAGCTTAATTGCTGTCTTATTTTTCCTGAAGGATCCTGGCAGATGCTCATGTCGGCCAGGTGGGGAATCTTCTCCTTGGGACAGCACCCATGAACAACTGCTTTGTCTGGGAGCGGGGAATAAGTCTCATTTTTCAATGGCTTTGTAAACACGAGCTCGTTGGAACCTCTCAAGGTCCCGTAAGATAGGCTCAAGGCTTCTTATTATTCCCGTCTGTGGACGAAGAAGAGACAGGTCAAGTGCCTCGCCCATGAACACACAGCCAGTCCACGTCAGAGGAGAAGTGTGAATGCAAGTCTTCTAGATTCCAAATTCTAGCACATGACCCTTTATACCGTGAGCAGGCAAGAGGTGAATGCATCGGCTCTCCCCGTCATTGTTCCTTCATTCCCTGGGAACGCTTTTTACAAAGCAGGGAATTTGAGTAAATTATTTAATCCATCAGCAAGCATTTATTAATCCCCTGATGTGTGCCCGGCACTGGGCTAGGCTCTGGGGCTACGAAGATAATCTCTACCCTGGGGGAGCTTTCAATTTAGCTGAGGAAGGTAGCATGTATAGGAACACACAAAAATAGATGATAGTTTGGGAAAAGGGCCTTAGACTCTCAGGAAGAAAGGAAAGGGAAGGTGATATTAAGAATCAGAGGAAGGGAGAGAGAGCCATTCTAGGCATGGGGGGACAGCCGGGGGAAGGGCACAGAGATGGTGGAGAACTTCAGCTGAGGAGCAAATGGAAGGCTAGTTTGACTGGACTTTGGTGTACAGGAGGGCAGTGATAAGGCTGGACAGGCTTGATGGAAGCAAGCTACAAAAGGCTCTAAATGCCAAACATAGGAACTAATGGTTGATCCTACAGATAATAGGGAGCCATTGGAGTTTATTGAGGAGGGCAGTGACGTGGTAAAACTGTGCTTTAGGAAAATGGTGGCATTGTGGAAGATCCATTTCAGTGGGGAGAGAGAGGCTCAAGTTGGGGGACTCCAGTTAGGCCCCCTGTTGCAATAATCCAGGGGAGAAGTGAGGGTGGCTGCTGAGTGAAAGAAGGGGGCAGATATGAGAGGTACTGTGAAGGTAGAATGACAGTAGGGGGTGCCACGGCACACAGAGCACTGGACTTGGAGTCAGGAAGACCTGAGTTCAAATCCTTTACTAGTCGTGGACTCTTGGGCAAGTGACTTCACTTCTGTCTACCTCAGTTTCCCCATCTGTAGGTTTGGTGGCTTGTCCAGGGCTCTGTGCATTATAAGATCTAGCAGCCTAGCTAAGGATGAATACCTAGTACATTGATGAAAGATTATAAGTCCACAATGATCTTGAAGGGTTAAGCACATTAGGTTGAATCAAAAAAAGATATGTTTCTTCACTTTTCTTTGTTTCTAATATTCTTTATTTCTAATAAATGTTAAGTCTTATATTTGATTTCAGAAAAATAACTTTACAAGTGTGAGATGGAAGAGATATGACCAGATAGCACTTTATCTGAAAAGAACACGGGAGTTTTAATGGTCTGGTTTTTATAGTAGGGCACAGCAGATAAATAATCAGGCAATCTTGGGTAGCCTCAGAGTTTTTGCTTCCAGGAATAGGATAGTGGTCACCCTGATATCTACTATAAACTTGTCAGAACCCAGGTGGAAGACTATGCTCAGTTCTGGCTGGAACATTTTAGGAAATAAATGGACAAGTCAGAGAACAAACAGAGAAGAATAAACAAGATGGTGAAGGTCATCGAATCCATGTCATGTGATAACAACAATACTGATGAGTTAGTGCGGCCTATTGGAGAGAGATGGTTTGGAAGCAGTAAGATCTTGGTTTAAGTCATGCCTTTGACACACCGCCACTGCCTGCCCCTCTAAGTCGTTAGCTTCTCAATTTCTCAGGCAGCTCTCTAAGGCTACCTGCTACAGAAGTTATTCATCTGCATTGGTTGAGAGAGTTTCTCCATTGGGAATTCCCTATGCCAATGAAAATGGGGGGAGGTTAAAAAAATAAGTTGAAGAATAAATAGCAATAGCAATAAATCGAACTTAGTCTTAAAGTTTGAAGTCTCTTTGCAAACATCACATTTGCCACATGAGCATCAGTTGATGCTAGGGCTGTATAGCCTAGAAAAGATAGGGGAGAGGGGAAAATGATAACTGTGTTCAAGTATTTGAAAGACAGCCATGTGGACGAAGGACCACACATATTCTGTTTGGCCTTAGAAGGCAGAACTAAGGAAAATTGGCAAAATTGCAAAGAAGCCAATTTAAACTTAATGTCAGAAAAAAATATCAAGGCAGCCACACCCTTCCTGAGCTCTCAGGGCTCCCTTGGGCCTGAGCCTTCTTCTACTAATAACTAAATCGTTAGGGAGGTAGCAGGACACAGTATGAGGGAGGCGAGATCTGGAGTCTGAGGAGGCTCCTAGAGCAAATCCCAGCTCTGCCTCCCGCTACCTGTCTGACCTTGAACAAATTACTTAATGTCTCTGGGCCTAAAACCCCTCATAACTCTATGACATTCAATTTCCTCGTAGAATCACAAGCTAGAAGGGACCTCAAAGGCCATCAGGCCCCATTTTCATTCTACAAAAGAAGAAACTGAGGCCTGTGGCTTTTCAGTGATTTTGCCTATGGCCATGTAGGAAGAGAAGCAGGATTTGAACCTAGACTCTTTTAACTGGCTATGCTGCTGCCTGGTAACAAGCTCAATGACGTACCAGTCAGTTGCTGCCCTTTCTCCTGGATACAACCTGTCTCTGTATGTCAGTAACAACAGATGCAGTTTGCCTCTTCTTTGCTCTGCTATTTTATTGCCTATACATTTTTTTTCAGATAAAAGGAGGCATTTAAAGGGACGAATAAGGATGTTTTCTATCTGATCGTCCAAATTGCCTTTCTGAGTCGCCACCTCTGACACATTAGTCGCATAACCTCTTAAGGCACCAGGCATTGATCCAAGACCAAAAGCTGCTGATTTGCCCTGGTAGAGGGAATTTCCCCACCAGGAATTCCCCTTACCCATGAAGGCACAGATCTGACCCTTTAAATGGATACACAGAAACCTCTCTGAGAAGCTCAGAACCAGAAAGGAGTCGTGTACATCCAGCATAACAGGACATTGGAGACAATGGTGGGAGACAGAATCAAATTTCCTCCTCCTCCTCCTCACCCCACTCTGGAACTGTTCTGAACCCATCATAGTGTGGCCCAAGTCTGTCATGGGGTCAGAGCTGCCTTCTTGGGAGGAGAGAAGGTCCAGCAGGTGATGTTCTCTTTCTGTCAGAGGACTTGCGGGTTGTTACGCAAGGAAATTTACAGAAGGGTGCCATGGCCCTATGCGAATGGCATCGAGAACACTAAGGGCCGGGATATTCTGAAGGGAGCAGAGAAGCCCTATGACTCTGGCTGTTAGGATAATGAGGCTCCATTCGAAGTTCTGTGGCCAGGCCTAGGCCAGGCAATGCGGCTCCCCAAGGGAACTAGCTAGCTCCTTGGAATGCAGGCCCTCTCTAAGCTAGGGAACAGGCCAAAGGGCACCAAGAACCTGCCTACACACCGGCCTTCTGCCCTTTGTCTGCTCACGTTACTTCCCTAGCTGTGTGACCCTGGGAAAATCACTTGGCTTCCCCCAACCCTTGGTTCACTCATCTGAAAAATGAGGGAGGGGTTAGGCTTGAGTATCTCTAATGTCCCTTCCCATTGTCAATCTATGACCTTATGAATCCCTTTGAATTTTCTTCATTTTTTAAAAGTTTGATGCCTTTGGTTCCCAGTCATTTCCTGATATATGTCCCTCCCCCTTTAAGTATTCCCCTATAAGAAAAAAAAGGGGATCACGAACAAGGTAAGTGCATCGACAGGACATGCATCATTACATACCCACAGACCCTCACCTCTCTCTAGAAAGGAAGGTGATGTCTCACCATCTGCTGTCTTAGATCCAGATTAATTATGACAGTTCATTTTGGTTGCCCTTCCTTGTTTTTTGGTTGACGTGGTTGTAGTCATTGTATCTTGTCGCTCTCCATTTGTTTAGACTTGCGGAACTCATTTTTATTGCTTTTGAAACACTCTTCCAACATCAAGGGGATGCCCATCAATTGAGGAATGGCTAAACAAATTATGGTATATGAAAGGTAATGGAACACTATTGTGCTGTAAGAAATGAGGAGCAGACGGACTTCATTACAACCTGCAAAGACGTATATGAACCGATGCCGTGTGAGGGGAGCAGAACCAGGTGCTCATTACACAAGATTACAGACACCCGGTATCTGTAAGGACTGACTTTGACAGATTTGGCTCCTCTCATCAGTGCAAGGTTCAAAGACAGCTCCAAAAGACTCGTGGTGGAAGAAGCTATGCACATCCAGAGGAAGCATCATGGAGGCTGAATGCAGATGGAGGCAAACTTTTTGCTCTCTTTTTTTCCCCTTCTTTCTGGTTTCATTTCTCCTTTCTCATGATTCATTCCATTGGTTATAACTCTTCCTTACGACTGGACTATTATGTCAATAAGTTCAATGTGAAGGTATATGTAGAACCTTCATTGGATTACATACCATCGTGGGGGGTTAGGGGAGGAAAGGGAGGGAGAAAAAATTTGGAACCCCAAAACTTGTAGAACTGAGTGTTACGAACTAAAAATAAAAAAAAAATAAATTTGTTATTATTTAAAAAAGAAATACTCTTCCACTCCGGTAACACAGTACAGCTCCTTCAGTCATTTCCCTACTGGTCAGGCACCTGCTTTGTTCCTGTTGGTGCCCCCCCCCCCCCAGAGTGCTACTCTGAATAGCTTCAACCTTTTCATCTCACAGATGAGAAAGCTGAGTCTCAGAGAAGGCATGGCTTACTCCAATTGGCCTCTTCCCATCAACCCAGGGCCCATAGTTATAAGTTTCTCTGCATGTTGGCCCATCCCTGTTGGGTCCAGCAGAGTGGGGTCTCACATCCCTACGAAGCAGAGAATCGTCCTTGCTATATACTTATTCTCCAGCAGATGGCACTGTTTCCCCTGTCTCCCCCCGCCCCCCCAGTTTCATTGTAGCGGGCACTGGATTAGTATTTCTTTTTCTCCTGCCATTCCGACATTATCTACTGAGCTCCTGTGTTCACACAGCCAGATGCTAGGCCTGGGCATGATCCAAGTCCAGGGAGACTGGGCTCCTTCCCTCATAGCGTTTACAGTCACATTGGAGGCTATGACATGCACGGGACACGTGAGCGCTCTGTAAGCAAAAGCCCCAAGGGAGAAGGCCCTTAACCCCTGGGGGGATGCAATCAGAGAAGGCTTCATGGAGGAGGTGGCATTCGGATTGAGTTTTAAAGGAAGTGAGTGAAAGGGTAGAGAGAAGGCCTCCTTTTTTCATAGGATCTTAACCTTAAAGATGAAGGGGATCTTAGAAGTCATGGAGTTCAACTTCTTTATTTTATAGATTGAGGAAGTGAAGCCCAGAAGGAGTTTCTTCTAGACCTGGTGACTTCAATCTTCCCTTAGCATCTGCCTTCAAAGACATTTTATTAATCACCTCCCGGGTAGCTGACACTCTTTTCGGTGACAGGCATACTGAAATAAAGCATGAAACAATCGTAACTGCCAAGGTGCTTACACTCTATTGGGAGGCTATGACAGGTACAGAGATTTGTAAATACCATGTACCTACAAAGTAAGACAGTGTCATTTCCAGGGGGAGGAACTGGGAAGATCAGGGAGGGAGATTAGGGAAGACCTGATGTAGGAAGTGACATTTCCAGATGCAAGCTCTGGATTCTACAAGACAGAGATGAGGAAGGAGGGCATTTCAGGCATGGCAGACCTACCTATACAAAGACGTGGGAGTGGAAGATGAAATGTCATATAAGAGGAGCAGTTAGCAGGCCAGTTTGGAATGGAGAACATGTGAAGAGGTGCAATATAAAAAATGAATGTGGAATCCAAATTGTAAAAGGTTCCATATCCTGGTGGAGGATTCTCTATTTTATTCTGTAGTCAGTAGGGAGCCACTGAAGATGTCTGAGCAGGTCTTAGGAGCAGTAACCTGGCAGTTGTATCGATATATGAGATAAGGGGAGAACGGGGGCCTCCTTAGAATGCTTGTTTCTATTTCAGTTGAGACATTTTTCATTCCATTTTAACATTCTAGATTACTTAGAGAATTATCAGTGAAAGGGATAGAGTTGCTACAAATGAAAACTACTGATTCAGGCCTCCCCTTGAAAGGTCAGTGTGTGGGAGAGGAGAAAGGGGTGTTCGCTCAAAAGGTCGCAGGGCAGCAGAAAACAGAAAGTTTTCAGCTAGAATTAAGGGATATTTCTCACCTGCATTCAACATTGGTCAGCTCTTCTCCCCTTGCTTTATAGGTTACTGATTTTGATACAAATGTAGCTGCTTACAGCCAGCAGAATTCCGTCAAGTATAAGCTTCCTGAGGGCAGGAGCTGTTCCACTATTGTCTTTCTAGCTACTTCTAACTCGGTGCTTGGCATATAGTGCTTAGGAAAGGTTGGTTGAATTTAACAAAATTGAATTACTGTTGTTCCTGAGGACACTTTGAATCCAGAGAGTTGAGGACCTTGAGCCTCTGACCCCTGATCCAAAATCTAGGGAAACTCTCCCTTGGCTCCTACTTCCCACTGGTATCTCTCCAGCTCTTCATAAGGGGCTAGGTCCCCAGGGAGCAATTGGCCACTTTTCTCTGTAGGGTTCTATTGCTCATCTGGTGTTGCTCTCCTTAAGGGTGGTTAACCAGCTAAGTAACTTTTACAAAGGGGAATTTACTGGCGGGTAACAAGAATAGCTAGAAAACATCTCCACAAACTGGGGGCACTCTTTCCCTTTGCCCATTCACACCCAGGGTCCCTGAGAAGAGTGGACTCAAATTTAAAATCCCATCATAGTGAGGCACATGTATAGGGCAGTCCATGGGGCTAAGAGGTACCCTGAGGCTCCCGGCCCCTGGAGTCCTTTTCTTCCTTCACCTTGGTTCAAGTTGGAATGAAGAATTGTCCATAGGAGAGTTGCCCCTCAGTTTAGTTCCAATGGATGCTTTTAGGATCCTGTGTCTTGGCTGACAGGTCCATCCACTGCTTGCTTGGGGCAAGCAGGCTTCTCAGCTGTTCCACTGGCTCCTTCCTGGGGTCAGCCACTGTGGCCACTGGCTCTGGGACTCTGGTTGTCTGTGGGACCTCAGCAAGCCTCGATGGCTCTCTCCATCTCACCATCCCCTGAACGCTCAAAAGAACATTTTACTTAAGCCTAGGAAAGAAGAAAGAAGGACTAAGGTACACATGTGGTTCTCTGTCTCTCTCTCCCTCTCTCTGTCTCTGTGTCTGTCTGTCTCTCCCTCTCTCTCTCTCTTTCTCTGTCTCCATCTCTCTCTCTGGTGGTGGGGGTTGCTACACAGCTTTCTGATACTCCCATCCCCCCAGCAGTATAATCAGCACTCACTCTGTGCCCAGTCCTCAGTGTGCCTGCCACTCTCCTGTCCTTCTTATCTGGAAGCCAATAGACCAGAGAAGAGTGCAAACGGCCTCTAGCGTTTTGAATGAGCACTCTGTCTCTCTTGTGTTTCTTTACAGACCCTCAGACCAGCAGAAGGTTTTTGTCACTGCTCACCAAGCTTCTACACATTAGATGGAAAATGGGCTGGTAACGTGTATAATCCTTCAGGAATGGCACATCTGGGCCCCCATGACACTCAGAATGAAATGTAACCGGTCCCCCTCCCCTCTAAAAAAGGCATAGAATTCAGTTCAATTACATGAGTCCTTTATTGACTACCTACTATGCTCCAAGGAGAGAAAGGCCAAAATGAGACAGCCTTGTCCTCAGGAAGCTTGCGTTCTGCCTGGGAGTGCAGTGGACGCAACACATACGGAGTAGTATGTAGTACATAAGGAAAGAATTGAATGGTTTTCTACCTCTTGGGCAATTAGTGTAATGGGCTGGTATGAGCCAGTGAAGCCTGACAAATTCTAACCCTACTTAGAAATCTGAAGGACTTTTAGAAATCACAAGAAGCACATTTAGAAGGACGGAGCATGCATTGGCTAGGAACCCGGGCAGAAGAAGAAGTGACTGGATCGAGGTCTCAGAGGGAGAGTGACTGAAGAGCCGCAGGATGCTTCGTGCACTGAAACCAATGTCAAGGTAACTATCGCTAAGCAAGCTTAGGTGTTGTATTGATGTTCGCTATTAAGTTTCTAGTAAAATATTTTAAATGTTTTTAAGGTAGATTTTGATTCTGATTTTTTAAAGTCTCAGTGGGTGAACCATATACCTCTGTTGGGCAGGGGCAGTGACACAGAACCAGGGAACAAGGTTAGGGCCCAGAAAAGTGATGGTGGGAATGGAAAGGTCCCTGGTTTCACTAGCTGCTCTCTGGAGTGATTCAGGAGAGTCAGATGACTGTCCACTAGTCACAATCCGACTAATGCTTCCCTCCCTCCCACTCTTTTAAGGTTATGCCGCCTGTCACCTTACTAATCTTGGGAGATCCCCTCCCTTTTCTTAAAAGAAAAGACCATTGTAGTGGGGTATGTTAGAAAGGGCACTGTATATGGATTCAGAAGTCATGGGTTCAAATTCTGCGTGGCTGTCACTTGACTGTATGACCTTGGGCCAAGTTGCTTAATTCTTTCGACTTTTGTTCCCTCATCTGTAAAATGGACATAAGAATGATTAAGAGTTAGGACCTGCTCATCTTACAAAATAGGAAAACCTGCAGTCCCCAACCTTCAGGGTCACTCTGAAGAAAACGCTTGGCAAATGTGGGCTCTTAGGGTTGTTTTAAAGCTGGATTGAAAAATTTTCTTTTTTTGCTGGGGGAGGCGTGGACTCTAGCAACAGAGCAAGGAATAGTAATGCATGTTTTGATGGCGCTTTAACGAGTGACTCCATTTGCCATCTTGGTGATGGATTTCCTAGACCAAAGTACCTTTCTCAGACTACAACTCCCCGATATGTGTTGCCTTCTCTTTGTAGAATCTAAGCTGTTTGAGGGCAGGGAGTGTCTTGTTTTGTTTTCGTTACCCCAGGGCTTTGCACAGGGCTATGCACATATTAAGTGCTATAAGAATGTTACTTATTATTATTATTGGGGCAGCTAGGTGTTGGAAGTGGACCGAGCACAGGGCCTCAGACACTCACTAGCTGCGTTACCCTGGGCTAGCCACAACCCTGTTTGCCTCAGTTTCTTCATCTGTAAAATGAGCTGGAGAAGGAAATAGCAAACCATTCCAGCATCTTTGCCAAGAAAACCTCAAATGGAGTCATGGAGAGTCAGACGTGCCTGACAACAACCACCACTATTATGGTAAGAGATTAATGCTTTTGTTTATTAACATTTCGTTCAGGTTTGCAGGGGGCTTTGCAGATGTAATTTGGAACTGGCTCCTATGTAGGGTGCCTCAGTATTTCCCTACAGAGGGGCTTCTACTTCTAGGAGAGTAGTGATGACATAGAATGAAGTGCTTTGCATAGACCAAGGGGCATAGATATCGGGTGACTGGTTTTTTTGATTGGCCACACAGCCATAGCTAGGGGCATCTTCACGAAGGCAGGAGTGTCACTTAGGCAGGAGCCTTGGGCCATTTTCTCAGCAGCTGTGTTTCTGGGAATCCTCTGGATTCCTTTGCTGATGGCATCTGGTGAGAGACAACCCTGCCAGAGAGGCCTGGGGACCGCTCATCCCTGGCTCAGGCCACCTTGCTCTTCTCACAATACACGCAGACTTTCTTCGCCTACCCAGAGTGGGTCCTTTTGTTTTAGGAGCAGGGAGAACACCATGACAGCATTCCAGTAGCCCCGTTTAGCAAGTGGTGACGTCCAGGGATGGCCTCAGGACTCACAGCTGTAGTTGAGAGGGGGACTATGGGTCAGATGGCTGGGCATGAACTTGGTGGCATCAATATTCTGTAGAAACTAATCTAAGTTTGAGTGCACCCTCCCTGAGACAGAGGAAAGTGGGCCCTGAGGCCTGGGATAGCAGTAATTTGGTGGTTTTGTATCTCCTAGAAAAACGCTAACTGACGTTAATTGGTTAAATGGATCTAACAACGGGCGCAGGGCGGAGCGTACACATCTCCAGCCGGGGCTGGAGCCCATAGAATCGGCGCAAACCCCCTAACTCGGGGCGGGGGTGGGGCAGATAGGGCCATCCTGGCTTTGAGAGAACGAGCCAGAACAATTTTTACAACGATGCCATCTCACTCCCGGCCCCTCGAGGTAGGCACCAATGTCCCATCGACCCAGCATCGATCCAGCCTGGCGGGGTCCGGCTTTCCCGGAGATCACTTGGGAGGCTCAAAGCTGGACAGGGCGGGTCTGGTCCCTGCCCAGGCAGGGACCCCCCGCTGCAGGACATCGTGACGCTCGCAGGAGAGCCCCTTCCCTACCCTGTCCAAGCGCATCCGAGGGAAGCCCAGAAGGAGGACGGACAGCTGGACCTGGGAACCAGGCTGGAGTCCAGGCTGTGCCGCGTGGCCCTGGGCCAGTCCCAACCTCTGTGGGCCTCAGTTTCCTCATCTGTAAAGAGGGCTGGATCAGTGCTCCAAGTCTAGCCTGTCTGTCCTCCACCTCGAGGGAAGGAGGCACCGAGAAGCATTTATTAAACCCCTTCTGTGTTCCGGGTTGTGGCCTGAGACAAAAGGACCCACTCCTCTCATTCTCTTCCCCCCCCCCCAAAGCCTATGATAATGCACCGCCCCTTTCGTGGGCTGCACACTCCCCCGGGTGAGGAGGGGCAGGCGTGGCGTCCTTCAGCTCAGCCAATGCTCCGGCCCTAAGAAGCAAGTGGCCCTGAACGCAGCCCTCAAGCAGGGGGAGGAGGAGCCTGGACATTCGCCCCCCCCACGTGACATTGCCCCGAAAGTAGTTCGGCTGGACTGGTGTATTCTTCCACCTCCCCCCGCCCCCTCGGAGGGCCCCAGTCAGCCCACCCGGACGGCCCGCCCTCCTGCAGAGCATGCGCACTGTAGCCAGCCGGTCTTTAGCACTGGCGCTGATCCTCAGCTCAATCCGGACCGCGTTTTCCCAGCCGCCGAAAGGAGGCGGAGACTGGAGCCAATTCCGGGGAACCTAGCTTAGGGAGGCAGGGGTAATGTTTAACCTACTGCCCCAGACCTTCCTCCAAATTGGGGCAGACAGGGAGTTCAGCTCGCGTAGCCTTGGGGAAAATGGGGGGATTTCATTATCATACGTAGGGTCCTTTATTGGGAAAAACCGCGGGCTACGCTGATATATACAGAACAGCTCCTTTATCGCGGGGCGCCCGTGGGAAGCAAGAGGCAAACTGGGGACAAAGCGGGGGCCACCGGCGGGGAGGGG
The DNA here is from genome assembly GCA_028646595.1 of Phalanger gymnotis. Lineage (NCBI taxonomy): Eukaryota > Metazoa > Chordata > Mammalia > Diprotodontia > Phalangeridae > Phalanger > Phalanger gymnotis. The sequence continues at coordinate 9,602,815 of CM053624.1, read as the reverse complement.
GCGGAGTTCTCCGGGAGAGGACTGACACCTGGCCGACTGCTGCGTATCCCAGGCCAGCCCGCGCCGGAAGGCGGGATTTCTGGGCAGGTCCTCCCTGATCTCGTTCTTCTTTTCTCCGGTGGGGAAAGTGGGGGGGCCTGGGAGGACACCCCCAGCTCTGGACGGGGGAGGAGGGCTGGGCTAGCTTGTCTCCTCCTCACCAAATCCCTAGCGTGTGTGGGAAGAGAAAGAAGAAAGGGGGCCAGCCCGCGGGGATAAAGCTGGGGAGGAAGGAGGGACTCAGGGGCGTCCCATCCCGCATCCTCTTTGGCCCATTTGCAAGAAAGGTAAAAAAGGAACCTGGGCACACCTTTGGGAATTTGGGGGAGGCGTCTTCCCGTTAGGTGAGCACAGGAGCAGCCACCCCCACGTCGTCTCACTCCACGTGATGGCTCACAACGCAGCAAAGCACCCCAGAAAAAGCAAGGGGTGGGTGGAAGCCCCGAGTGCCCAGCGCACGTTCGCTCTCCCGCGGCCAGGGTCCGCCTGGTGTTGGGCAGAGGGCTTCACCCACCACCAGGCCGGCTACAGCAGCCAGAGCCCCGGCACCTGGGAGCCCGGCCTGGACGCTGCGCATGCGCGCGGTCACCCAGGCGAGCCCGACACCTGACAGTACCGGGCCCGCCCAGCCCCCTCCTTCCCACCCCCCTCCCCCGGGCACCTTTCTCTTCTCCTCTGCCTTCCCCCACCCTCTCCCCCGCCAGTCTCCTTTCCCCCGTCATTTCTCTCTCTCTCCCTCCCTCGCCCCACCAGGTCTCCTTCCCGTTTCACGGCCAATCTCCCCTCCGTCGCCACCACTTCTTCCTCTCCTCTCACGTTACGTTTCTTTGCCCATCTTTCCCCCTCCTCCATACGAAGTTCCCCTCCCCTATATTCTCCCGACTCCAGCTTTCTTCTGCATCAGTTCTCATCCCTCCCCCCGCGTCTCCGTCTCTCCCTCTCTGTCCCCCCAGTTTCCTGTGGCAGGCGGTGATGTGGCGGGACTCTTTGTGCGCGGCGGCGGGATACGACGTGGTGTTGCTATTGCTGTGACCAGTGGGAGGGGCGAGGGGGGAGAAGGGCGGGGCTCTGCGCCGCGCTCGCTGCTCGCTGCGAGGCCACAGGCTCGGCCGGGTCCGGCTCGACGCTTGGGGGCGGTGCCCCGGAACGGGGGCGGGGCAAGGCCCAGCGCTTGGGGGCGGGGCCTTGGCTCACGGGGCCGATCCTGAGGGCGGTCCCGGGACGCGGGGGCGGACCTCGATGCGGGGCGGAGCAGGGCGCAGGCGCTTGGGAGCGGGAGCGGAGGGAGGGGCGGGGCTCAGTCGCAGACGCGGGGGTGTGGCGTGTCGCCGAGCGGCGCCGGGCGCAGGCGCGCGTGGGGGGGGGGAGGGGGCGGGTCCGTAGAGGCGGGCCTCCGCCTCAGTGGTGGTGGGAGGGGGCGGGGGGCCGTGTCCCGGCGCAGGGCGGCGCAAGGCGCAGGCGCAGGCGTGCGGGGCCGGCAGCGGCTCCTTCCCGGGCGCGAGCTGCCTGGTGTCTCCCGTCGGAAGCTGCGGCCGCCGCGGCCATGATGGCAGCCGAGTGAGCTCCGCGTCCGCCGCTGCAAGCCGCCCTGCGAGGCCCGGCCCGGCGAGGCGACGCGAGGCGGGACGAGGCGGGACGAGGCGGAACGAGGCGGGGCGAGGCGAGGCGAAGCGAGGCGCGGCGAGGCGAGGCGGGGCGCGGCGAGGCGAGGCGGCCCCGGCGGCGATGCGAGACGGCGGCGGCCGCGGCCCCGAGCCCCGCTCCGCGCCCCCGGCCCCGGCCCCGGCCTAGGCCGGCGCTCCCGCCGCGGGGCCCCGAGCGGCGGCAGCCCCGGCCCTCCCCTCCTCCACCACGGCGGCGGCGGCCCCGGCGGCGCCCCCCCCCGGGCCTCGGGCCGCCGCGCCGGAGCCGCGCCTCGGCCTCGTCCTCCTCGTAGCCGTCGTCCTCGTCCGCCGCCGGGGCCGCGGCCGCCGGGCCCCCCGCCCCTGGGGCAGCCTCCTGCAGCGGGGGCCGCGCCGCCTGATCGCCCGCCCGGGCCTGCCGCGGCTGCGGGCCCGGCCCCGGCCGCGCCGCGGGCCCCCGCGGGGCCCCGAGGAGCCGCACCCGCCGCGCCCGCGCCCGCCGCCGGGCCCGCCGGGGCAGCCTCCGGGGCCGCCGCCGGGCCCGCCGCCGCGCCTGCCGCACCCGCAGCACCCGCTCCCGCGGGCCCAGGCCCAGGCTCAGGCGCCGGGCCGCGCCGCGGGCAGAGGCCCAGGCCGGGCGCCCGGCTGCTGAGCAGGCCCCGTCGTCCGAGCCGCGGCCGCCGCGCGGGCCGCCTCCGTCCGCCCGCTCCCTCCCTCCCCCCGCGGCCCCCAGACATGACAGCCATCATCAAGGAGATCGTGAGCAGAAACAAAAGGAGATACCAAGAGGATGGATTCGACTTGGACTTGACCTGTATCCACCGCGAAGGCGCCCCCTCCCTTCCCTTCCCCCTCCCCGAGCATCCTGGGCCCCCTCCCCGCCCCCCCCCCGGGGACGAGCTTCGGGGGCTCCGCCCGGGGGGTCAAGGCCAGGGTCTCCCCCTGCCAGGCCCCCAGCGGCCTCCTCTGGGGAGTATTGTCTCCCGGCCGATGTGGAAGGGAGCGGGCGAGCGAGCCCAGATGCAGGCTCCCCGGGGACTTACCTGGGAGCAGCAGCAGGGCAGCGGGGCGTCCCCGGCCTAGGCTGGGCCTACCCAGACCGGGGGTCTGGAGGGCAGACGGAATGGGGCTGCACGGACCAAGATTGCATCAGAATCTTGAAGGGATCGTTTCATTATGCCGGGATGCGCCTTAGACAGGGAGTCGAGGGGCTCCTTCCGGGCTGCAAGGGGCTCAGCCTTCGCCCTTGGGAGTGGAGGGAGATGCACCCCCCCTCCCACCCCAGATTTGTGCCAGAGAACCAAATTAATGACCATCGGGAGCTGGATGGAGTAGTTTGCTAAGTTTCAAATTATTAGTGCTGTGACCAACCCTATAAGGCCTATGCTTATCCGAGCTCTTTGTTAAATGTGGTTTTTTTTTCCCCTCATAGTAGGCTGATATGTCGGATAAGGCATGAAATTAACTGCTCAGCAGCGTTTTACTTGCTGTATCCACATGCTGTGGAATGGACGTTGAGTGGTTTTGATCCCTAATGATAACGTCAAGAACATCTGTGGGCATTTTGTGTCCAGAATGTTTATTGCAAAGGTTAAATTTAATATTCATTGGAAGTTTTAAGTTTATTGTGAGGCCAGGTTGATAATTGGCAATATATATTTTTTAGGTGTCCTGGTATCTTAGGGGCCTCGCTAATTTTTTATTCCACTTTTAGCTAGAGGGAAAAATGTGGTTTATATTTTTACTAGTTAACATGGCCTGGAAGAAGTTGTAAGAGTGTCAGTGCTCCCATTTTGAATTGAGTTACATTGTAGATTAATCGTTCAGGCTTTTAATGTTTAAATTTACTGAGGCAGTTTACTGACAAAGAGAAACCAAGAATTTTGGCCGAGACTTTGCTCTGGCAGGATTAAGGTTAGGCCTTTGCATTCAAAAGAAGGGAGGCCATCAAAGCCCTTTACTGTCACTCCTGTAGTTTTGGTTTTGACCTAACCTGGGAATTATATTCATTTTCCTCATTGGCAAACTCATGAAAGGTACACTTTTTTACCTAATAATTCCTTGTCCTGTTGGTATGCCATAGGGAGAAGTGTAATTTAAGTAATTAGATTTTTGTTGTTCAGGTGATGGAGCATTTTGGACATAGGGTGCTGTGACTGCAATAGCAAACCATATGGAGGGAATCGAACAGATACAGAGCATGAGATGGACTTTTTTTAAAACAAAAAATCAGTGGTTTGTTTTGACAATCTCTTCCGTGGAAGCAACTGCCTTTTGCTGGTACCTTTCCATAGGGAGGTTCTAAGGTGGCCTGCGAGCCTTCATTACAGGGCCTGCTAGATTCGAGCAGAAGAATATCCTTCCTCAGAAACACTTCAGAAATGGTCAGCGAAACATTCAATGGGAAGAGTGACATTTAAATGACTCTTTTACCTGGAAAAGTTTGGAGGAGAATGTGATAACAGAATTTAGTGTGTAAAGAAACTGGTTCCTTTTCGTATTTGTTACGTTTATACTTTTGCTGCCTTCTACTGTTGTATTAAAATTTTATGTTAATTTTTATGCCAACTGAATGTAAGCATACAGGTGTTTTTGTTTTTCTGAAGAACAGTAGGCACATGTTTTATTAGAGGAAGTTACTAAACGTAGAGGAAAACAATACATATTGCTGTTGAATTCTTAACTCATTACTTTTAGAGTAGCTTTGGAAATTTAAGAGACTGCATTGATTGAATGTCATAGACACATTTGAACTGGACAGCACTGCCTAGGAGGTGGCTCATTGCAGGTTTTGTTTTATGACTTGTTTTACCAGCAGTTCATTTGGGGTCTCAAATGATAATAGCAGTTATCTGGGAACTAAGAAGAAAACCTTTTCCTGGCTAAGTGCTTTTAGTGGGTTTTTTTGAACATTTTAAAAATGACAACAATGATGTCAGCTTTCAAATGGTAATGTCTGCAAAATTTAAACTTGATTTAATAAATTATGACCCTCTGAATGATTATCTAAATTATATCAATATCATTATTTTGCAAATCTTCTACCAGGTTTTTATGTGAGCAGTAAAATGCTACTCTTGGGGGAATGGGATATAATTTTCCTGTGTAGTTTTGGCATTGGTGCATAAACTTCATGCAACTTAAACACAATCACTAAAGCAAAAGATCATCGAAAACTTCTGTTTCCAACAATTTTTGATGCACCAAAAAAAAAAAATCTGCTTGATTTCACTGTCAGTGAATCAACAAGCATCTATGAGGGCTACCCAGTATGTGGTATAGGGTTTTAAAGATGCAAGTGAAGCAGATTCTGCTCTGCAGGAGCTTATCTCCTTAGCAGACAAAGTCTGCACTTGACCAGCTCTATTTCTCATTATTGTGGGAAAACATTAGAGTAGGAAGGAAGGAAGACATTATCACTCTCTGGTCAACTGTAGTGTCTTTAAAAAAAAAAAAGTGGCCTCAAGTTGCATCTGTGAAAAGTAGAAAAATTTTATTTTTGAAAAAATACTTTATTTTCAGTTAAAAAGTATTTACATTTTCTGTCTGCCAATACATCCCCTCCATTGGGGGAAATCAGATTACAACAAGTATGCATAATTAAACAAAACATTCCCTATTGGCTTTAACCAAAATTGCTTGTACCATTCTGCATCTTGAGTCCATCATGTCAGGAGGTGGCTATCATTCTTTATAATAGCTGCTCTGGAATCATAGCTGAACATTGCATTAAGAATATTGCTTAAGTAAAAATAAATTGTTAATAAAAAGATTTCTCATCACTGCAGGGCAACTGCACTAGTCTGTGTTTCAGTAATTTTTTTTTGTGGTTATTTAAATTTTTTGGGGTTAAATTCACCTTGAGCAGGCTTGTAGGTTATCCAGAGGTATAAACTAGAGTACAGAGTTTTATGTGGGAGAAGAAAGGCCCCTTTAGAATAGTGTGACATTTTAAGGCTTCATTTGCATCTTATAAAAACCAGCTCTGAACAAGAATTCATATACTTAGACCACAGTAATGGTTCTGAAGTGACTGTCAAATTAATATTTTTCAATGGTCTTTGGGTGATTACCTAATCCTTTATAATTTTAAATCTGTTATTGTCCCCCACATCCCCCCAGTGACTTGGCCACCTAGTAACCTTTAATTACTTTTCAACTTTTGCCCTAGCAGCTTTATCCAATACTAAAGAATTTAAGAAGTAGATAAGCTGTCATTTACTTTATTACATTTCATAAAGGGGAAGTGAGTTTTGCTGCAATTTATTGTTAATTTTTTGTTTGACTCATGAAATAGGGTTTAAATGGTTTTAAAAGACTTATACTATATAAAGATTAATAAGTGATTAAAAATTGTAACATGTTGGGAAGTGACGAGCCAATTTTTAATAGTTAAACAATAGGCAAACTTTTAACTTCAGATTTTGCTATATTTTGTAATAATTTTGTTGTAAATATTGGGAAATCTGCTAGTATAAGGGTTTTGAATTCGCATTTCATATAGTGTAATATGAGTATTTTTTCATGAAAGGAACAAGTCAGTTAAATGACTTGCTCTTGATATTAAAGTAACCTCAGAAAGCTTTCAATTCCTTGTGTGTGTGTTTTTTTAAAGATGTGCATATTTTTTATATCCTCTACTTTTGGTTAATGTGCATTCGATGAGAGAACTTTTTCCTAGAAAGCAAATTCATGTGAGAAGGTGTTGAGTATGGGAAAGGAGTGAGTGGGTGCTGGGAATTCTGAAGGTCCTTCACAGCTGGGTGTAGCATTTCTGTGGGAAAATGCCTGTTTTATGGAGGTATTAATATTCCATCTTGTGTTTTTGCTTTTTAAACTTAACTAGCTACAAGCAAAAGTGCAAAATAGTTTGTCTTAATTTTTATGGAAAACAAAATTAGGTAAAAATTAACATTTAGTTCATTTTTGTTTCATGTGAATTTTTTGTTACATACGTAATGACTCTTGGGATTATTTAGGACCTAGAAAACATTTTGATAAAAACAGTTATGTAATATTTAAAATACTCTGACTGGATAAAAATAGTTAATATGGACAGGTTGTGAAAAATAGCATCAAGTGAAATTTGTAGTGAGGAATTGTGTGGCCCAGCCTTGTCACAGAGCCAGAGGGAATAGGCAAGATTCATTCTTGGAGGGTGTGATAGAAATGTTAATGCTACATCTTTCTAGTGAGCTCCTGGGATTGGTAATGCTTTTGGTGGTTGGTGTTCAGTTCTGGTTTACAAATGGCTTTGTAGGTGGTAGCTTTGACCTGAAAATATTTTACATGAAAAAATGAGATGTGGTGGTGTGTTGAAATTCGATGAAATGGTCCAAGTTTGTGAAAAGTGTTGATGATTTTGGTCATTGACTTTTATAAAGGTTATATGGCTCCCACATGCTTTCTTTCCTAGATGTCACCATAGAAAAGTTTGTATTCTTAGAGATTTTCTTTGTGGATACAGTGTATCTAAATATGGTAGTTGCTCAGTTTTTACAAAGTACTTTTCAATTTATAAAACATATTGGAAATGGTAAATAAACATATTGGACTTGACCATTCACCATTTCCCTGATTTCTGCATTTTTTATTACTTATGGGTTAGAGAGCAACAATTTGGTAAACAATTTATAGTAGTTTTTTTTCACATATCGTCTAAGTTAACAGGAGGGCAAATTTAACGAACGTTATTAGCCTGTATTTTGACTAGTGCGAGCAACTGGATTCATTTCCCTGTAAAGGCTGACTGAGTGATCTTGAAATGCCAGTTAAGAGATGGAGCAAACTTTTCATTCAACAAGGCTGAAATGCCATTTGGCCAAAAAACAGTGACTTCAGCATCTAGGAAAGGGCGTTCTTCACCTGTGTCTGGTGTGGCAAAGACTCTATTGATGGCCCAGGGAAGAATGATAACTCGCTCTATGGCTTTTTCTCAGTTCTGCTTCTGAATCTATTTGATTATTAAAAGAGTTAATCGTGTGTCATATAATGCTGCCTAGTTCTTTAAGAACCAAGATAAGGCTTAACTGTTGAAAAATTTTAATATTTAGTTAAATTCTCATGTTTGGAAGTGGGTCAGTAATCTGGATTTTTCATAACAAATATACAACTTTTAAATTGGATAAAACATGAAAGTGTCTTAAACCTCAGTTGTTTCAGATTATATTTCAGGATAGTCATTGAAAATGAATTTCTTTAATTTAGAAAATGTTAAAATTTTAAATTTCATTCCAAATGAACTTTGTGTATTTTTTTAATACACAAATGTAGGAATAGGAATCGAATAGGAATGAAGCCAGAATTTTCACATGTGTTAAATCAATATTCCTTTTGTACATCTTAGTTAATGGAATATTGTTTTCTGATGCTTTTTTTGTTGATCCATGACAAATGAGATGGAAAGTTTAGGGTTCCAAAGAAGCTGTTCATAGCATTGATGTGAGAGAGAATCTGTAGACCTTTTTTTTTTGTTAGAAACTGAATGATTTGCACATGTAATTTTCATACAACGTAGATGTGGACACTACCTATATTACTGTGCCATGCTATTGTAATAAGGTCAGATAACTCATTTAGTGTCCTGTCTTTTAAACTTTTAAAATTCTTCCAGATTGCATTTAGTATCTTCAATAAACTACTGTGGGTGAACGTAACAACTAACTGTTACTTTAAGATTTAAGTTGAGAGATCCAACGGAAACACAGAATATGTCAATATGGGAAGTGAACTGGAAGACTATAAACTTTTTATTTAAAGAAAGTTTTTGGTTATTTTGATTAAAATACTAAAAAAATCTCTCTTAAAATGAAAATTATTTTTATATTGAAATAGTAAATATTAGGTGTCAAAAATATAAACCTTTCGTAGGACTTAAGTAGAGATTTTTTAAGGTAAAATCACAATGGCTGGAGAATTTTGACCTGTCTCATTTAGGGCTTCATTAATATAGCATGAGAATCTAACATTTGGTATGAAACTTTACCCTATAATTTTGATTTTGGCATTTTGCATTTTGTCCTGCTTGCTCATAAAATCTTGGAACTTAGAGATGGAAAGGAAGACATCAAGATTGATCACTGGGCAACAGTTTTCCTCCCCATCTTATTTTTTTGAAAAGATTTATCCAAGAAGTAATGGATAGAGGGAATTGGGCAGTAACTTCTAATGTTTTGTAGTGAACTTTTAATGGGGTACACTGGTTTTCTTCTTTACCTATCCTAGTGAAGCTTGTCTTCTGTTGATTTGTTTCTTTTAGGAATAGAATTTATAGAGTTTTTTCTGATCCTTATAAGGATCTATGAGATTAGATGATTAATAGGCCACGTTTTATGTTTTCTGTATCATAGAAATTAGCCAAATTTCTTGTCAAAGGTCTGAGCTTCACACTGTGACATCAGAACAATTTTATTTACTTTCCTGACTTTGGAGTTAAGTTGACCTGCTATTATGTGAAAAATTTAAGGATGAAAAATGGTGTTCCTGCCCCCTAGTTTGTCTTTAAAAGGGGATACTAATAGAATGCCATTGGTCTTCCCTCTGTTCTTCCCTGTAACTAAAAATTGATGAGAAGTGATGAAAGCATAGTATTGATTCGTACGCGCCTGAATTTTCAGGTTAAGAATGAATATCATTTTTCTTGGTAGTAGTAAGGATTGTTGACTGATTCCCTATGTCTAATGTCTGTTCTTTAAGGAGGACATGATAGTTGAATATGTGATGAATTCGTATGCCAGGTAGGGGTGAAGCTGTTTGATTCTACAGGTAACTAATCTTCTTTGGACCAGGTGTAGTCCGAAGAAGTTACAAATCAAATGGGATTTATATTTGCAGGTAATAAAACGCATATTTCTGCTTTTCTGAAAATTAAAAAAAAATAGATACCCTTTGTGTTTGAATCATTCACATTTTCCCAATGATCCTTCTCCCCCTCCCCCCCCAAAAACCAGCCCTTATAAAACAAAGGCTAAAAAATGGGGGTGGGGGGGAGGGTTTAGTGGTGGAGGGAAGAACAGTTCAGCAAAACTAAGCAATAAATTGAAACAAGTCTGATGTTCTGAGCATGCTCCCTAGCCAGTGGTGAGAGGACTGTGGTGGGGAGTTAGATATCTTCTCCCCAGATGGTCTTTGGGATCAGGTGTAGTCAGTGCATCTCAGTTGTGTTGTGTTGTTTTGGCCCTTTCCTTTTACAATGCTGTAGTCATTGTGTGTATTATGTGCCTGGTTCTGCTTATTATATCACATCACATCTGTTCATATGAGTCTTTGCATATTTTACTGTGTTGTTCGGGTTCATTGTTTCTTACCAGTAATATTCCATTACATTCATGTATCATAGTTTGTTTAACCATCTCCCAATTGATGGGCATTTACTTTGTTTCCAGTTTTTTGCTTCTACAGAAAGTGCCATGTATATGGGACTTTGCTTCTTGACCTCCTTGGGTATGTGCTTAGCAGTAGAATATCTGGGTCAGTGGGTATAGACATTAATCTCTGGGTCAATGGGTGTAGACATTTTAGTCACTTTTTCTTCACAATTACCTTCCAGAATGGTAAGACCAATCTGCAGGTCTACTAACTACATATTAGCTTGCCCATTTTGCCCACTGCACCTCTCGAACTGACTCTTCCCACTCTTTGTCACTTTGCCAGTTTTCCTAGGCATGAAGTAGAACCTCAGTTTTTTCATTTCCCTTAATCACTTTTTTGCTTTTAGGCCATAGTCAATGCCGTAGTTTGGCTTCTTTCCCATAAAGTAAACCTTGGCTCAGTTCAGTTTAACAAACATTCATTTAGTTGCTCCTGCAGTATGTGCCTCCCCTGAGGTGGGCCAGGGGAGATAGGAAAGACATAGTCCCTGCTCTCAGTGAGCGTTTAGTTTAGGAGGTGATTGTGACACGGTACATATGCACATGTAGATAAAGTAGACACAGGCACAGAACTCGAGGCATCTAGGTGGCACCTAGGTGACATGGGGACAGAGCTCTGGACCTGGAGTTAGGAAGATCCGAGTGTGCATGCAGACTGAGACACTCACTAGCAGTGTGACCCTGGACAGAATCTCAGTTTGCTCAACTGTAAAATGGAGATAACAGCACTTCCTTTGCAGGGCTTTTAGGAGGATCGGATGAGATGTTTGTAGAGTGCTTATGCACAGTGCTTGACATGTAGTAGGTGCTATATAAATGTTAAGTTGCTACTCTAAGATGTTTTAGGTTAGAAAAATCCGTATTATCTTGTAGCAGGCCCGCACAACTTCAGGCCAGAAGGCTGCGCCGGCTAAGGCTCAGGTCATCCTCAGGCCCCCAAGGCTGTTCTCAGACAGAGCTAATAGGGCTCACTGGCCCTTTAAGAAGTGATTAAGAGGCCTAGTACCCTTGGCTGGCTTGCACAACATTCTGCCCTCAGTGGTGTGTAGTGTAGGTCTGCCTTGGAGAGTGAAGAGGAGGAGGAGGAGGTCAGGAAAAAGTTTTCATAGATGGATTGCTATTTGATCTGGGCTTTAGAGGACGGGTAAGAACTCAGGCAGGGTACTGGGAAGGCTTTCTGGGCATAGGAATAGAAAGTGGGAAAGGGTAGCACCTGCATGACAATGGTTCAGTCTGATTGGAGCATAGATTCTGTAAAAGGCCAGTGTGAGATAAGGCTGGAGAGGTACGGGGCTTCTCCATTAGAGAGGACCTCTACTGTCTGCTTAAAGGAGTCGGTATTTATTTGGTAGGCAAATCTCTATTGAAGGGTTTGATGTGACCAAGTCTGAGTGTAAAGAAGATTCATCTGATAGTGTGAAAGATGGAGGCATCTAATGAAGGCCTGTGTGAGGAGGGTAGCAATGGGGCTAAAAAGAAAGGAATGAAAGGAAGAGACATTTCAGAGGTGGATCTGACAGACTTGGTCACAGATAGACTCTTCCATTTCTTACCCCTGATATCTAAAGATAACACCAAGATTTTGAATATGAGGAACTATGTAGCCTGAGTAGTGGTGCTACTCACAGAAAGTGCCCCTGGTTTTGAGGGAAAGCTGTTAAGATCACTTTGGTATGTGTTGAATTTGAGACATCCAGACACTGAGAAGAAGACATTTGGAGATGGCCCTGTGCAGCTAAAAGGAGGAAAGGGTGGTACTGGAGATTTAGACTGGAGGATTCATTCCTATAGAGGTGTTAGTTGAAGTCCAGGGAGTGGAGGAGACTGCCAAGGGGGAGGTGGGGGTGGGGGAAGAGAGAGAGTGAGTGAGTGTGAGTGAGTGGGTGTGGGTGGGTGTGTGGGTGTCAGGAAAGGGAGGCCTGTTGGATTATGGGAATGGAGGTGGGAGAGGGGGCAGTTTGTAGTGTCTGATGAGTAGGGGGGGTGACATGGCCAGAGCTATGCTTTAGGAATGCCTCTTGGGCAGCTGTGCGCAGAATGAACTGAGTCTTAGTAAGTGGAGGAGAGAGCATCTCTGGGCTCTGGTTCTGCTGAATTATCCAGGAAGAGTTTTCATAGGATCCATGATCAGAAAGGACCTTTGGGGTCATTTGGTTCATCCCCTTCATTTTACACCAAGAAAATGGAGACCTAGAGAGATGAAAATAGCTTGGCTGGGGTCATCATGGGCAGAGTTCAGAACTGATGTCAGTCTTTTCCCTTGGCATGTCTTCCTGAGCAATTCTGAGTACCCTGAAGTGAAGGGAGCTTTCATTTGGCACAGTTGGAAACTCTTGCTTTCTCTGTAAAATGGTTTTCCTTTTTCTTGAAGATGGTGCTCAATCCCTCTATTTAAGCATGAAGCCCTTCATGGAAGAAGAGTCTTGAGTGTCTAGTGGTTGTTTCATGGAGGCGCCAAATTCTCTGAGGTAGGACTCTAAGGAATGTCTTCTGTAGGTTTGACACCTTGGACTGCAGATATATGGTCCAGTACTGACTTGTGCGACTAGTAGAATAAATAGCAGACCTCCCTTGTGTGGGGTTTTTGAAGATGCCTCAATATTGTGCTGCTGGAGCTATGCTTAAAGATGTGGCCTTGAGACCTTCCCTTAGGAGAGGCTGCAAATATTTGCAAGTATAGTTGACTGTATGATTCAGAAGGAAATAATAATGTCATTACCCATAGATACCTTGGGTTTATTTGAGCATCATGCCGTGGACTTGATGTTTTTGGAGGAGTTGAATTTCAAGGATGTGTCTTTTGGTGTCCTTTACGTTCAGCCTGTCTGCACACAAGTCGAAATATTTGGGTTGTGATTTTATGAAATGCAGCCAGCAGATTGTCCTAAAGAACAGATCAAGAAGAAAAGACTTTACACCTGTCACTTTTGTCCTAATTGCTTTTGAAGCTTTTTCAAATGGAGCATTTTGGCCATTCTCTTTTTTTTCCCACCAATTCTGAACGCTTATAAAATAATTCTTCCCTTCGAAACTTGTTTTCTTTTCTCTGGATATTTGTAAATTGTTGAGTCAAAAATCCTCATTTTGTCCTGAGATTTCCTTGTTGCATTTGGTTTCTTTTTTATTTCATCTCATGATAGGAATTGGTTCATTATACATTAGATGTGTCTTGAGAATTCTGGCTTTGTTTCTGATGTTAGTGTTGGTGTTTCAGTACGGTTTTTTTTTCTTTTCCTTCTTTTAATCAATAGTCTTCCCCTCCCCAAGTTGGAGCTCTTCTTGGTTTGCTCATTTCTTCCAAGCAATTTTTAAAATGTTCTTCAGAGGACTTCTGAAGGTAGTTTTGTTTCATGTTGTATAGGCTCATATTCCACTATCTTCTTGGAAATTTCAATCTCATTTGTTTTAAAAGAAAAAGCTCTATTTTATACTCTTGTCAGTGGTGGTTAGGATTATTCTTAACATTGAATGACATAAAGTTAAAAATATAAAATATAAAAAGTATAAAGTGTAAAATCTCAAATTGTGTTTCTTACTATATCTAGTTTTTTTCCCCTTTTCGTTTCCAACCCGAGGGCCACACAGTTATTGCCTGAAGCCTGGAAGTACATATGTGTACCAAATACTGTTACTTGATTGTGTATTTTTTTCTGACAGTGGATACCAATAATATAACCCTAACCCTAAATATTGTCAATTTGGAAGTAGGTTTTAAGTTTTTTTAAATTTTTTTTTACTTTCTTTTAAGAGCCCTCTCTTAGATTGCTTTTAAGCCTTTTAAATTTGAGACAGCAAAGTTAACTACCAGAAGTCTTAAGAGGTTCACATTTTTTCTTGTTAGTATTGTAGGGCCATAAATATTTATTCAGTTGTGAGCTCATTGATTTAGGGTATGCTATTTAAATTAAAAACTTAACTTGAAAATTTCAGAGTAATGGAATACTATTTTCATTTGGTCAATGTTGGAGGTGCCAAAAAGTAGTTACTCATATTTTGTTAGTTTCTTTTGTTTCTTAAGAACAAAAGGTTATGACTAGAAAACATCTTAGGAGCAGGTTGCTTGTTGTGATAATAATTCACTTGATTTTGCAGATTACTTCCTATTCTTCCCTCCTGTCCATATTAAAAAAAAAAAAAGTTGAGGCCCCTTTTAAGTTAAAGGGAGCAAACATTCTGTATTGGGTTTAATGCTGCTTGATAATCAGAAAATCTGGGTATATTGTAGGTACTGCAAAACCAAGATTAGAAACCATTTTTTTAAACTATCTGACAACTTCAGTGTTTTGATTGAATAGTGACTTGTCATTTAGCACTATTATTTTGAGTGACTAAGGTTTCACTGTGTCATATTATAAATATTGAAGCTACCTTTGATGCTTTTGTTCTATGATGTATATCTGGAAGTAGGCTTAAGATCATTTAACTATTGGAAGATGTTTGACTTTTACTGTAGATTTTTTTGTTAACTGTAATAAGTCAGTTCTTCTTTCTGTGATACCACAGCCTTGCCTATCGTTAGTTGACCTTGGGTCCTCAAAAGCTAGGAACCATAAAGGAGCACTGGTTTCCTTAGCCTCGGTAAGCAGGCACGTTGTCTGTTATCCAAGGGATGGCCTTGTGAAACTTGAAACCATTGACCCAGCCTTCCAGGGAATTTTGCTAGACTTTGGAGGAGGGATGACCCACATTGAAAATGTGAGTCATTAAAATGTTGAAGGCAATAGATAAATTATTGAAGTCTTCAGCCTTTTTTGCCGATTCACATGTAGAAAAGTAGCACCACATTGTAACTCAAACTAGACTTAACTTTGAATGTTTAAAATTACTGTATATCTGCAGAAACAAACCCCTCTCATTTTTATATCTTATTACTAATTTGTGATTTTTGTACTCTTAAGCAGTTCAAGCAATTAATTGCAATTTAGTTCTGAAGAGATGTGGAATTTTCATTTTTATATTCTTGTTGCTTTTCTTTCTCCTTGAGTAGTACAAGTTGGTTGGTCTGTGTGAGATTATTGCTTTTACTTTGGTATTTGGAAAGTAATGTGATCCTCCTGAGTTTTATGACTGCCAAGGCGATTTCTACTCTTCCTTGGTGAAACTTTGGTGTGCCCTTAGACTTGATATATTTCGTTTGCTTGAGAATACATTGCCTGGTTTTATTTACCAAGACTTCCAAGATTTGTCATAAGGCAAATAACACTTTAGCTATATCAAATGTGCTTGCAATACATAGGCATTTGCCAAGTGAAGAATGTCAGTTTCTTTTTATCTTTTTTTGAAATCTAAGCCATTAGTGGTGATTTTCCTTTGACAGAATTGCCATAATTATTAGCATTTGTTCAAATGTGACTACAGAAGAGAAGGGCTATAGCTGGATATTGATAGAGGAGCTCTTCATTACCTTGTAGGTCTGCACTTGGATCTTAGCTGTTTGGATTTTGAGTGGTTATGGGGGAAGAGTCCCATAGTCTGGCCATGTCAGAACTCATCCTCCTGGCTCCAAGGCCAGGCCTCTTTCACTTACTCTTAGAATTGGTAGTAGCACAGTTGTGTGGGTGCTGTTGGATTTTGCTTAATAGAAAATGTGGAGGGTGGGGGGAAAGGAAGGTCTGTTTAAAAAATGGAAAGGGAAGAAACCCATGCAACATTTGTGTTTGAGTTAAAGTCTTTTCTACTAAAATTATTAGGGCTCAATGTAATGGACAGTCACCTTGGTAGAACAGAACTATTACTAGGCTTGAAGTCAGAAATCCTGGATGATAGTGCTGGTTCCACCAAGCCATGTGATAATTGGTCAAATCACATTAAAGTGGAAAAGGCCACCAAGGTCACCATCTTTTCATCCAGCATGTAACTGAACAATTTGTAACAAATTCCCCAGATCATCATCCAGCCTTTGAAAGGGAAACCATTCCCCTGGGGATAGCTCTCGTTGGGAAGGGCAGTTCTTCCTGACTAAAGATACACATTGACCACTCACTCCTTGTACTGGGCTTCTCTTAGCTCTTTCCCAGAGCTATCCTGTACATTTCTGCCCCTCCTTGCTATTTGAACAGCCGTGTTAGCTTTTCCATGAAGCTTTTCCAGATGCCCCCAGTCAGTTAATGGCCTTCTCCTACCCAGTAGTAATTGGTTTTGTACATCTTTCTGTCTGCCCCGTCCCCCCCTCCCTCCCACCCCCATTATCCAGTCAGCTGCTAAGCCCTGTTGATTCCATTTTTGTAACATCTCTCATTTCTCCCTTCTTTCCTCAGACAGACACTGGCACTGCCCTGGGCCATGTCCTCCTGACCTCACACTTGGACTACTTGCAGTAGTCTGGTGGTTCTCCCTGCCTCGGGTCTCCTCCCGTACCAGTTCATTGTCCACTCTGCTGTCAATCCGACCTTCCTAAAATGCAAGGCTGACCCTATCACTCCCTGGTAATAGTGGCTTCCTGTGACCTTCAGGATCAATGACTAAATCTTCTGTTTGGTATTCAAAGCCTGGTTCCTGTCTACCTTTCCAATCTTCTTATTCCATGTACTCTTCCTTTTCCTCAAACAAGACACTCCATTTCCTGCTTCTGGGTGTTTACAGGCATCTCCATCATATCTGGAACTTTTTTCCCTCCCCGGTTCTAGCTCTTGCCCTCCCTGACTTCCTTCAGGTCCCGGCTAAAGTTCCAACTTCTTCAGGTCACCTGTTCCAGTCCCCTCTATTGATTAGCTCCGATTTGTCCTGTGTCTATCTTGCACAGGTGTTTGCATATTGTCTCCCTCATTCATTGGTGACTTTTGGCAGGGCAAGGGGGGACTGTTCATTGTGTCCCCATAGCTTTGCACTGTCCCTGGCACATTGTAGGTATTCAGTGAATTATAGTTGAATGAACTGATTGGTTTTTGTTCCATTAAAGTGCTGAGGATGATTAAAATGAGCCGACTAGCAAGTACAACGTTAGCATGAAGATGTCCACCGGTCACCTTGGAATCAAGGCGGGGCTCGGTGCTGAGGAGACAGACAAATGGGCTTTTAATCAGTCTGGATCATGTACCCCTGGACACTGGGAACAGTGAGAACAAAGTATTGTGCAGCTGTGGCATAACCTAAGTCTTAATTAAATACAAATATACAGAGTGCTCATGATTTTATTGTGTTAAAACTAAATGCAGAATGAAATAAGCTGGGGCCTTTTCATTTGAAGTTTTTCAGTGTCAGATATTTTGTTTTCAAGTTATGACATTTAGAAAAAAATGTTCTTAGGACATGAATTTTTCAAAATATCTGCTTTCAGTTCTTTTAGGCTTTATCTTAGAAATTCAGGTCTCCACAATCTTTGTATCAGAAAATTAAAAAAAATATTCTCTGCCCAGGTACATTCAGTGCTACTTCTTTTCATAGTTTTGTTTTCTAGCTCCTGCTCTTTGGACCAGTTCAGCCTCCTCTCTCCCACCCCTGAAGAATTTTTGAGTATAGTATTTAGAGGCCTAATCACATAGTAGCCCCCAAACCTAATATTTAATTAGCTGGTTTGGATAAGAGTGAGCGAGGCATGGCTTTTATTTCAGAGAAAAATGTTTTAAAAGCTACAGATGAGTCTCCTTTAGTTCTGTATACTTTTCAGCAAGACTGGGCAGGCTAAGTCTTAGAAATAGGTTTTGATCGTTCAGAGTCTTTCAGATGCTTTTTGGCCTCCTTGGTCTGGACTTAGCCCAGAGGGTCAATGTGAGTTTAAGTCAGTCGAGTTCAGTTCTTTGCTGATGCTTGTGGTGAAACTGATGTTCATGAAAGTGGTGATGTAAGTCAGATCTCTCTTTTGGTTTGTTTGGCAATGGCGGTAAATCCTAGCTGTTTTTTAGCTAGAAACCATAGGGGGTTTTGTTTCTATTTCTTTTCTTTTTTTAACAGTAGCATTGTTCTGAAACAGGAAACCATTCTTATCATATTCATCCAGAGACCTAGGAAGAGGGTAATTATTGGGTGTACTCGTTAAAAACCAGTTAGTTGGGCAACTCAAAACATTTCGTGGTTCACAGATGCAGTGCGAGCAGTTGTAGTTGTATTATTACATAATTAACCAATGCCTACTGTAAAAAAAAAAAGCATTAAATTAGTTGAAACAAACTATTATTAGGCTACTTAGTAGTCTAGTAGGTTAAGGTTGCTGGCATTTTCAATCACCTGCTTAATGAATTTTTTGTAGTTCTGATTTGTTTCAGCTTATATTTAGTTCAATAAATTGAGTGCAGCCTGCTTTCATTGCCCTTAAAAATGTGCTGGAGGTGTGAAAGGCAGATTTAATTTCTTTAGGTGATTAGATATGTAATATTTTGATGAAAAGAGGTTTCTGGGAGAGGGGCACGGAGCACGTACTTCATTGATGGCTGCAGATCAAAACCTTTTTAGTATTAATAGTTTAGCAGTTCTTTTGGCCAGAAAGCCTAGGCCTAGGGGCAGCCTGGTCAGGCGGACCCTTTGCATTCCTAGCTAGGCTGATTCTTAGACTTCACTACTGTCAGCTGGCCTGTACTTGAAACCTTTCCAGCTTGATAGTATCTGTCCACTGTGGCCATAGGTTAAGAGCCTTTGAAAACCCATCATCATCTCCATAGTGAGTCATTGGGTCATTGGAGGAAGACTTTGGTGGAAGCAAATGATGAACAATGAAACATACATTATACTGTGTGGATTTTTATACTTTGTATCTGTTTAGTATATAACATGTATTAAAATATTTTTAGCTTATTAATATGAAGATAGATGGTGTTTATGGTACCCTCGAAGAAATATTTTACATTTTAAGTGTCAGTTTATTGAACTGTCTTGGGTGTATAAAAAATAACTGAAGAGCCCAATGTGAATCTTTGTAGTGCAAAGCTGATGAGAGTAAACATGTTAAATGGGGAAAGAAGGAATGGGACTCAAGCGGCTGGGGGAAGTGAAATGAATGAGCAGTGATATTTGGAAGTGATAAATTCTCCTGTTTGGTTTGGCTCTGAGGGCAGAGATTCAGTGAGTGTGAGGAAGGCTCATCTTTTTGCTTGAGTGCTGTGGGTATTTTTCATCATTGTCCTTTTTTCAGTGGGCTTCCAATAGAAATGGTCCTCAGAGAAATGACTGTCCTGCTATTATTCTTTCATAATGTTCTCCCCAGGTGGATAAAATAATGGCTTTTTGTAGTTGAGTAAGAGTGTTAAGATGGGAGTGCCTCTTCTGTGGGCTCTCACCAAGCACCCTTGGTTCAGTACTAGGAGCAACCAGGTTGAACCAGATGGCAGACAGGTCTGATGTGTATGAACTGCTTACTGTTTTTGTGTGGTTTTGGGCTCTTCTGATAGTTGTTTCTTCTCTTCTCTCTCTGACTGTCTCTCTCTCTCTCTCTCTCTCTCTGTTTCTGTCTCCCCCCCCCCCCCTTCTCTCTCTTGGAATTTCTTTGTTTCTTGTAGCTTGGAATAGAATTTGAGATGATAATGCCTTTTAAAAATATTGGTCTTAACTTTCTTTGGATCGGTGCTTTGTCCAGGTGATTGGGAGGAACAGTTGCCTATGTGAGAGTGGTCTGTCCAGCACAGTGATAATCTATTACATTCATGGACCACAATTTGTTTAGCTGTTACCCAGTTGATGGTCATTTACTATGTTTGCACTTCTCAGTTATCACAAAAAGTTGTGCTATAAATATCTTGTAATTTTATGGGTCCTTTTTTCTTCTTGCTGGCTTCCTTGGGTGTAAGTGTAAGGGTATGGACATTTTAGTTACTTTATTTGTGTAATCCCAAATTGCTTTCCAAAATGCTTGTATGGTTTCATGGCTCTGCTGGCAATGTATTAGTGTGCTTATCCTTCTGCAACCCTCCAACATGGACCGTTGCCATACTTTCATTTTTGCCACTTTGCCGGGTATGAGGTAAAACCTCAGGGTCATTTTGGTTTGCATTTCTTTTATCAATAGTGATTAGGAGTATTTTTTTTTTTTCACGTGGTTGTGAATACAGTTCTTTTGAGAACTGTTCATATCCTTTGACAATTTATCTATTGGGGAATGGCTGCTAGCCTTATCCATATCTATATCTATAAATTGTTCATTTATCTTGGATTCTAAACTCTTATCAGAGAAGTTTGACAAAAACTTTTCCCATTTGACCACCTCTCTTCTTATCCTAGTTGCATTAATGTTGTCTGTGTAGATGCTTTTCAGTCTCAGGTAATCAAACTCATCTATTTTATAAACCCTTCCATTTCTACAAACAAATCCACATGACTTCGCTGTTGGTTTGATGCTTTTTTTAAAAAAAAATTTGATTAACATGGTTGGCTGAATTTATATATGTGTCACTCATGGAAGCCTTTTGATTCCATTCTTGGATTTCAGCCATTTCATAGGCCCCATTTTGAGGTAAACCACTTCTGATTACGTTCACCATGTCCAGTGGATTGTACCTGATGTCACCCCTTACTGTTGTTTGATGAAGTGATGATGTCTGTTTTTTTTACAGAAGTCTTTCTGTAGATTTTTGACCTGTTCAGCATGAGATTTAAGAATGTCTGTCATCCTTTTTCTCCTTTTTGACTAGGAGGTATTAATCTTTTTGTAGCTGCCATATGGTGATAGGCTCAACGTTTCATTGTGTGGAATTTTGTTAGAATATTTTATTATCGTCATCTCGGTCTCATCTTTTTTTCATTAGGTTCAGATTAAAATGGTTCTGAGGCAAGCTTTTATCCTGCTATGATTCCTTTATATTTGATCAGTGTGCAGTGAACACACTGCAGTACAAATGGAAAAAAGAACTAATTTGTGTAGCTGAAGAAATGTGTACACTGAGGGGGTTGGACTATACGGCCACTGAGGTCCCTCCCAGCTTTAGGTCTGTGATCCTATTAGAATGTAAGCTCACCCTCTGTGTGCTGTAGTTAGTAAGCTTTTATGTGGCTTCTATGTGCCACATACTGCTAGGAAAAACAAAAACCAGTCCCTGTCCTCAAGGAGCTCCCAGTCTAATGAAGGAGACCACATGAAAACAGCTCTGTGCAAATAAAGCAGAGTCTGGCTTAATTGGGGATGATCTCTGCAGGGAAGTCCTCTTTAGGAGAATTCCAGTAGCAGACAGAATAACGAGGATCGGACAGAGATGTACCGCCTCCTGTTACCCCATGATCTGGATCTTTTGGATTAGGTCCTGAATTGGTCTTCTAATATTTTGAAAGCATTTTGTTGATTGAAGCTTGGAGATTGAAGTATTTGGTATGGAGACAGCAGCGTTAGGTCCTGGTGATGTTGGATAGCAGTTTGTTCTGTGATAATTCAGTACAGAGATGCTAATGATGAGGAAAACGATCTATACACAAAGCTAATGTCATCTTTCATCACCAAATATAGTGTTGCCTTAATATAGTTACCTTAAAATACTCTATACAGTAATTTTTTTTTTATCAAGCTCTTTCCTCACAAAAACCCTGTGAGGTAGGTTTTACAGGAATTTCTGTAATCAAATTGAATTTTGAAACAAACAGGTAGTTTAAAACAAATACCATATATTTGCACGGACTTTGCAACTTTCAAAGTGCTTTCACAGAGGCAGGGTAGATAGTAGGCCTGTTTCAGAGGTATAGAAAGAGAGACTGAAGGTTTTAGAGCCCTTAGGTTATGGCATTTCCAAGGTTCCATAGTGGGGCAGCTGCACAGCTAGGAGCTTTGGCCAGGAGCTCAGTCTTAGTTCTTTGTCCGAAAGGCTGTTACTACTCAAAGAAAATCTCCTGACTCTGGGTCTGGAGCTGTTGGTGGATGTCTTGTCATCTATAGGAATTCAAAACTAATAGCTGCAAGACTTAATGTTTCCAATCCAGACAAATGTGAGATTGAATACACAGTAAGACCTAATTTACTATGGAGAAGTGGCCAGTCTGTTAAGACCAAATAGTTATTGGATTGTTCACATTTTCTCGGAGATCCCTGATTCTTAAACTAGGCCAAAAGGTGTGATAGAAATGTGAACTTGAGCTTGTACTGTTATTTGCCAAACATGGTGGGGGGAGGCATGCTACCTTCTCAGCTTCCCTTGGGGGGGGGAAGTGGGTGTTAGACCTTTTTAAATCTGCTTACATTTTTGTTTGGACTTCTCTTTTGTGCTCGATATTGTTTCTGTCACCTTTGTGTTCATGTCTGATCTCTCATCTTAGATTAAAAGCTTTTGGAGGGCAAGGCCCATGTCCAAGACTCTTTCTGTGGCGCCTGATGTGTAGTTTGTATCAATAGCGCTCATTTCAGTAGCATGTTTAGGTTTGCCTAGTGTTTTCATCGCACTCCTATGAAGCAGGTGGTGACAGTAGTTTTCTCATTTTTGAGATAAGGAAACCGAGGCCCAGGACAGTTCAGGGATTTGTTCAGTGTTGACAACAGCCAGCGTCAGAACTAGGATTCAGGTCCCAGTCATGT
The DNA here is from genome assembly GCA_028646595.1 of Phalanger gymnotis. Lineage (NCBI taxonomy): Eukaryota > Metazoa > Chordata > Mammalia > Diprotodontia > Phalangeridae > Phalanger > Phalanger gymnotis. The sequence goes on along the minus strand of CM053624.1, from coordinate 9,580,367 downwards.
GACTGAATCTGCTGCCTCTTAGAAGTAATGTGGAGTGTTTTTGGTTTTGCTCATAGTAGAGAAGGAAAAAAAAACAAACCAAAACCTCAAACTGGTTTGGTACTTGGACTCCCCCCCCCCAATTATTTTTAGATTCTACGTTTTTTTGGTAAAAGTTTGTTTCACGTGTGATTTTCACGTTCAGTAGCTGAATACATCGCGCATCGAATAGTAAGAAGCCGCGTTATGGGAGACTTCACCTCGACGTGGCCAGTGTTTGTTATTTTTCAATACTGATCTTCAGTGCAATGACCATTCCTGGTCAATGGCTCCGTATCTGGTGTGTTTTGAGAGATGCTTGTCCAAATATAAGAATGAAGTTTTTTTTTCCTCGAGACTAAAGCTGAATAAATATATTTGACCCCATGGGAAAGTAAGATCTTGAAGAGGCAGAGAAACTTGAGAGCTCCCAGGGATGGCAGGTTCCCATCCTTTCCTCCTCTGGTCATTCCTTAGTCTCCTGTGATCTGGCATTTGACCCCATCACTTACCCTGAGATTATGCTCTTAAGGGCTTCTAACAGTCTCTTAACTGCTCTATCCAACTGGCCTCATCTGATCTGAACTCTCTGATGCTTTTGCCCCATTAACCAGCGTCCTCACTCTGTTTTTCCTGACTTCTGCTGTTTGACAGCTGCTCCGTGTTCACCTTCGCTGAATCCTCACATGTCTCCTGCCTCCCTGTTGTTGAGGATCCACCAAAACTTTGACCTAGGGCCTCTTCTCTTTCTACACTGCCCTTAAGGGGTGGCTTTGCCGCCCTCCTGTTTATTTCTCATAGCTCCATGAGTGTTGCCAAATCTATATATCCATCTCTCATCCCCTTTTGGGCTCCGTTATGTTGCTCGCTGCCTGTTACGTATATCTAAGTGGGTGGTCATCCCCAACTCAACATGAGAACCAACATAGTGTAGTGATGAGGTCGCTGGCTTTGAAATCAGATAACCTGAACTCAGAGCCTTCTTCTGACACTTGTTACCCACCTGACCTGGGGCAAGTCACTTAACATTCCTAGGCCTCTATTTTCTCCTCAGGTTGGACCAGCTAGATGGTCCCTGAGATTCGTGCGAGGTCAAGTGGATTGGCAATCTGTTGTGGGACTGATAATCTTATCCACATCTCCCCCAGCTTTCCAAGGGGAGGAGAAAGGGGGGAAGGAATAAGCATTTTTATGTAGCACCTACCACGTGCCAGGCACTGTGCACAGCATTTTACAGATAGCATCTTGTTTGATCCTTACAACAACCTGTGAGGGAGACCCTGTTATTATGCTCATTTTAAATTTGGGGAGACTGAGGCAGACAGATTTACGACTTGCCCAGGGTCATACAGCTAGCCAGCAGGTGTGTGAGGTCAGACTTGAACCTAGGGCTTCCTGACCCCAGGCCCCGTGCTTTCTCTACTGTCCACCTAGCTGCCTAGGGTCAGTTTATTGGTTTATTTTCTCTTTACATCCCTAGCGTGACGCCCTGAACTTAACAAATATATTTAACAGATGTTTGAATTGAATTAGAAACACATGAGAGGTGGCCTTTAAAAAAATGGGATAATTGAAAAACACTTGTTAAATTGGGTTTAAGATACAGAGATAGAAATGAAAATATTAAAGAACCTATGGAACTTTGAGTCCTGCCACTGGCCTTGACATCTGTTGTCAACCCTGTTTTCTTCATCTTTTCCTTAACCCCCAGCCAGAGCTCATAGCTGGAGTCAGAACTACTCCAGATTTCTGTCTTAGCTGATGCTTCTCTAAGTTTGATTACTTTAAAAAGAGCTTTATAGCTTCCTTATGAGAATCCAATTATTTTTCACCATTAAAGGTTTCTCAGTTAATTGCAAATTTTGACTCATAGCCTTTATTTTGGGCAATTAATATTTTTACTATGATTCCTGATAATATTGGTATTTTTTTAACTAAATGATAATAACTTGTAATGTTATTATTGGTGAGTAGATGTAATTTGTTTTTTTCTTATTAAATGTTTCCCATTTACATGTACATTTTTTTTAACATTCATTTTAAAAAATTTTGAGTGCCAAGTTCTCTCCCTTCCTTTCCTTCCCACTCCTTCCCCTTCTTGAGGAGGCAAGCAATTTGATATCAGTTATACATGGGCAGTCATGCAAAACATTTCCATATTAGCCATGTTACAAAAGAAAACAGACCAAAAAACCCCTGGAAAAGTAAAATAAAAAAACTAATCCCCATTCAGAATTCGTCAGTTCTCCCTCTGGATGTGTAGAGTATCTTTCATCATGGAGCCTTTGGAATCACAGTAGACATAATATTTGTGTGTGTGTGTCTGTGTGTATACACATATTTACATATATACACATATGTGTGTGTATGTATGGGGGGATAATTTTGGAATAGGAACACTCATGTGTTTATGGTAATAAAAGTTTCCCTTGCTTTAAAGAAACGAATTCTGTAGAAATAGGAACATAACTAGTAAAGTAGAAGATGATTATTTGGCTTATAAAAGGATCTACCCATGATAGGTTTTTATTAATATAAGATTTCTCTAGTGCATTGTGATTCCATTTATAGAATTAAAAAGATAGGTTTTTATAAAATTGCTATCATAGGATTTAGAACCGGAAAATCCCTTAGGGATTGTCTAGTCCAAGCCATCCAGTTTATAGATGAGGAAACTGAGACCCTGAAGGATTTGCCTGAGTTTGCAGAGAGTTTGCAGCAGTAGCTGACCCGGGCTTTAAATCTGGGTCCTTGGAGTCCATGGCATTGTTTTCCCCTTTCCTTTTGAGTCTGTAAAGTCAAGAATACCTGTATTCATATATACATGATTTAAAAATCAAGTGTCTATAGCATAATCTTAATACGAACTTAAAATTTTTTTGACAGATTGGATTCATTTTGCTTTCTTTTTGGTATATGATGTGGTGGTTCTTTGCATCTCTGATCTTATTAATCTGAGTCTTCTTCACTGGTGTAGAACACAACTGTTTTTTTGTCTTTTCATCTTGAGGATCTCTGTCTTCCTGCAAATTCTCCACATGGGTCTTCCCTCCTCACGTGCTAGGGGACTGCTTCTGCGTCTCTTGGGATTGCAGGGATCTGCCCAAGAAGTTGGAAGCCTGTGTACCTGGTTATTCTTTGCTCTTGCTTTTGCTCTACATTGGCCCATCTCCTCTAGGCCTTATCTCTTTAGGAAGAACCTTAAGCATTTTCTAAGTAGTTCAACCTACTCATGTCCCCCTTCTCCCCGTCCATTGCCCTTTAAGTGAAGCACAATTTTAGTTAATTGGAGACTGGCTTCTTTTACTTATAGCCACAGAGCCAACTTACTTTATAATGTATTCTGTTCTTAATATTTTTATCATAATTGTAGGCAATAAGTGCAATTCAAACATTAAGTGCCTACTATCCACGAGGCCCTGTGCTAGGTGCTGATGACATACCACTAAAAAAGTAATAAGTCCTTGTCATCCTCCAGTAGTTAAAATCTAAAGGGGCCATGGGTGATCTACAAAATCATGATACAAAGCCAAATTCGACAAAGGACAGATCCAGAGTGGTTCCTTTCACTTGAGGATATCAGGGAGTGCTTCATGGAGGTGAGGAGTGATGGGAGAGTGCAGAGCAGGGTCCAAGAACAGGATTTCATAAAGGGGTCTCAAAAAGAGGCAGGACAGGGACATTGTGCTAGATCATGGAAGACAAGGAATTTGCTGGGCTACAGAATTTGTTCCTGATTTTAAAACTGTGTTCCCAAACTTTGAGATTTGGGATATATTTTCTTTCAGTAATAATACTATCTAAACAGTCAGGAGCTTAGCCAGGGCTTCCCATTGAAGCTCATGATGTTAGCTGAACTGTGATGCTATGGGTCAGTCTGTTATCAGCAACATTGGAGTCCTAGAAAATTCAGCTACATTCTGCCTTAACCTTGGCTGTTAGGAATCACACTGGGAACTCAGACATCCTTGAGTTCGATTTCTTTGGTAAAATGGGTCTAGTGATGAATGGAAGTAGTCTTTGGACATGGCTCCATTTCTTATTCACACCCTGCCCTTTCCCTTCATTTCCTGGGACCCTTGACCACCTAGGAAGGGGAGAAGTGACGGAACTTCTGCCCTGGGTCTGTTTCAGGTGATACATTTGGGGTTGTGACATATTTATGAGACAGGGCCTTGATGGTTTGGTACCTCTGACTTAGGAAGCACCTTAACATTGTAAGTTAGATGTTGAAGCCAATGTCTTGACTTAATTTCATTCAGTTTCTTTGATTCCCTTGTCCTAATTCACATGTAATTGGTATGCTAATTTGACAAAAACTTTTAGATTTGTCAAAAAGTCACCATTTACATTAACATTCTCTTCTTAAACTCATTTGAATTTATCACATAAATTTGATAGGTTGGATTGTTAAATAGTCTGTATCATTTATTTGACAAATGCAACTTTGTGAGGTTTCACTGTTTTAGAAACACAGCTCTTGGTTCTTCAGTAATTTGTACATTGTCTAAGGAATTGGTTGTATTGATTCTCACATCAGTTTTAGTTACAAAGAATTACTCCAAAAATATTTGATTGTGTTTGGTGTATTGGATAATTTGGTGTAATTTAGATGGGAATGTTGGAAGGGATTGGCTGCTCATGATGGTGCCCATGATGTGGAAAAAAGACCATAGTAGAATAGTTGTTGATAATTCATATTTCTTAAATGCCAGTAGATTTTTAAGGAAAAAAATTCTCTTTTTATATATTATTTCCTTAATAAGTCCTTTTTGGGTAAACTTCTTTTGAAGTATATTTGCATTTTGATAAGCTTTTCTATTTGAGAATACAAATTTCTATCTTCTTGTGAGGAGAGTCAAAATAGAGGGCTAAACTTTCTGAAGAATAATGAATTATCAAAGTGTGAAATAAAGTCCTGTGGGACTGGCTTCAAGAGAGAACTCTGACTGACATAGGATAAGATTACAAAACTTCAGAGCAAGCAGGAACCTGAGGGGCCATCTGGGCAGACTTCTTCAGGAGATTTCAGAAATGAACCCATGTGAACCCTTATCTCCTGACGTGGCCACCCCTGGTCTGGGCCCTCCTTACCTCCCACCTGTACTCTTGCCGATGGCCTCCCTCCTCCCCACTCCTGCCCATCATCTGCTCAATGAACATGGGGATTTTCGTAAAGCTCATACCACCCTCCCCCAGGATCAGAGATAAGCTCTTCTCTTGGGCACTTAAAGTCTTTCCCCATCAGTCGCTCAAGGCTTTACTCTTCCCACTTTCTAGTTTTCTTATGTCTTTACTAGCTTAAAACTGCTCGAAGCCTTTTGGGACGTTGGCAGTTCCTCGCCATCACAGATCTTTGATCCGGCTAGACTGGTCTATGAACAAGATGCTCCATCTTTCTCTCAGCTTGTCAAATAGTACTTGACTATATAAGGAAAATACTTTCCAAACAGCAGGCTAAAATCTCTTTTCTTTGGTTTTCCCAGGCCTGGAAAGCTCTTGATTGACTCTTTTATTCTCCATCACCTTTCATTTAGCTCATTCCTATGTGTGTGTTTGTACATCCGCATATAGCCTGTGTGTGTGTGTGTGTAGATAGTTAACTTTCTACATGTTGTCTCCCTCATCAGAATGTAAGCTCCTTGGAGGCAGTCAGGCAGGCAGGCGTCTTGTGTTCTTTGCCTTTCCTGATCTCAATGCTTAGCAGAGATCCTGGCAAATGCCGAATGCTTCCTAAATGCCTGTTTCCTCACTAAAGGCCTGTGCGCTTCAGAGGCTGTACTCCGCTGGACTAGGCTGCCTCTTAGGTCATTGCACTTTGCAGGAAATCCTTAGCATTATTCATAGAACGTAAGCTCTTTGAGCTCCTTGGGCCACCTGGATTTTGTATTTCTATCCCTGGTGCTCAGCAGGGTAGTTGGCACATTGTTAGTGCCTAATAAATGTTCCTTTATTTGTAGCAGCCGTTATTACGAAGGTTTCCCTCCTCTCCTGGCTCTAAGCTGCTTTTTGGCAGCTTTTCCCTATTGGTGGTTTTACCTTCTGCTAGTTCTGGCCTCAGTCTCCCTTCTGTGCTTGAAGACAATGTGGGTAGCCTCTTAGGGTTACTTCTTTTCCTGGTTAAGTATTCTCAAGGTCCCTTAAACAGTCCATGTTCTCTGTACTCCTTAGCTTGCACCTGAATGGGTTCCAGCCCAAACATCCTTCCCCAAATGTCATGCCCAAAGCTCGAGCCATTTCACATGTGGCCTGCCCAGCACAGGCCAAGTGGTCTGAGAGATCCTTCCCGGTGTTCTGGATACCTGCCTTCTCTCGGCGGAGCTGAAAGCCTGGCAGCTTTTTGGGCTGTTGTGGGCCACCGTGACTCATGGAGGTTATATTTCAGTAGTAAAAACTCCGTTGTTTAACCAACCGTTTCTCGTCCTGTGCTTTTATTTTACTGGAATGTGAGATACGTAACAGTAATAATTGCGGACGTTACTGTGCTGCCTTAAAATTTGTGAAGGGCTTTATGTTTTCTGATTTGTGCTTCCCCTCCTTGGGATGGGGGAGGGGGCACAAGTACTGACGCCCTATTCTCTTGGCTGTTGATGGAACTCAGGGACTTTGAGGTCAGCTGGAATGGGAATGAGTGTAAAAACTATCACGACTACTTATTAGGCCAGGGATGGCTTCGTGTAATTAAAAGATAGAATGTGTGGGATTGTGTGGGGTGGGGGTGGGGGTTGCACAAGAAAGAGGTTTCTTAATCATTTTAATCATTTGTCTATGATTCAGTTCATTTATAGTTTTGGTTTCAGTATATTTAAATTATGTGTATATATAGTTTATATATGCAGCTATTGATTGAATATACTTTTTAGAACATGTTTTCATGTGCTGAGCTACTTTTAGGATACTAATGTTGCTTTGTTGTATTTTGAAAAATTTCCTATTCTGATAAGTGTTACTGACATGTTGTTTAGTTGTGCAACTAGTGTCTTAGGACTAAGTACACATATGTCTTTAGTGTTTCCCTGACTCTGAACTGCTCAGATATTTATCCAAACATCATTGCTATGGGGTTTCCTGCAGAAAGACTTGAAGGCGTTTACAGGAACAACATCGATGATGTAGTCAGGTAAGAACCTTTCTGATACTTGTCTTTTATGCTGAGTGTATGTCTTGCATCCATGTTGTTCTTAATTTTGAAAGTAGTTTTGCAACTTAAAAAATATTTTACCTTGTGTACGTGTTACACTTTATACGTGCGTGTTTTACACTTGTGGTAATCGAGAACGTTTGTTTTGGGACTTCATGTGCTTTCATCTTTCCCCATATAAATTTGAAAACAGCTCCCTTTAAGTGGATGTGCACACCTTTGTGGTGTGTGTTTTCAGAGCCCTCCAATCAATATCCCCCTTTGTCTAGATAGATAATTGATGCTTAACATTCCTTTACAAAGGGAATTCAAGCCACTGGGGGGTACAAATCAGTCACACCAAGGTATGATCTACTTAGTATACATATATTGAGGCTGGAAAGCAGGATGGGGCTGGGTTGTGAAGAACTTTAAATACAAAATGAGTTAATATTTGATTTTAGACATAGTTGGGAATATCGGGTTTTATCGAATATGAACATGACTTTAGGAAGATCGCTTTGGCCACTGGATGCCGGCTAGATTTGGAGGGTTGTGAGATGAATGAGAAGGCTGCTGACAGTACCTGAACTAGAGTGGGGGCAGTGTAAGTAGAGAGAAGGGGGGCCACGTGAAAGATGTAGAGGTGGAAATCAGACACTTCTTAAGTTGTAAGTCTTGTTCATAGAAGGATCATAGTGCCCAAACCGCTATGGTGACATTCTTTCTGGATGGAGAGAGACAGGTTGAGAGGAAAGCTCATGAACTCTGTTGACATTTCTAGTTGCTGTGTCTGGGAAGTCCAGTTGATGGGGCCCTGGAGTTTGAGGCTGGAAATACAGATTTAGGAGCTCTCTTTTTAGAGATGGTAATTAGATCCTTGACATTTGATGAGATTAAGTGAGCCCAGGACTGAGCCAAACCCTCACAGTTAGGGCTTCGATGGAAATGATGTGGACCAGCAAAGGTGTCAGATAGGTCATTGAACCACCAGAGCTAGGTCCTGAAAATCCAGAAAAGTGAGAAGGTGGTAGCAGTGCCAGTGCTTCAGGGAGGCTGGCAGGTGCAGCTTTCCTGGGGATAGGCTTGGATTGGGCATTGGGGGTGCAAGGAGGGCAAGAGACCTGAAGGCGGCTTCCTGAGGGAGGGAGGTTAGTCAGGGGAGTCAGAGACAGACTTTCTCTACTGAATTCTTGGACTTGGCAGTTGAGGCTGTATTTCTCAGAGTCCTTTTTTATAATTTAAGAATCCTTAATAGAAATCCTGAGAACTTGAATGTTGATGTAATGTCTCAAGATGAATGATTATTGTTTTGTTAGGACCATGGCAGTGAGCATGTGATATCTATCTTTTGGACTATTTTGTAAATATTCTAATCTTTTTTTAGTTTCAGGAGTTCAGAATAGACATATAAACACATTCATGAGTAAATTATTTTCTAGTCATTAACTGCTATGTTGGTGTGTTTTAGGTTTCTTTGAATTACTTAGTTGTGAACAAAAGAGCAGCTGTACCTTTTTTCATTTGATATTGTTTCAGTTAAACATTGAGGGTTTTTTATGTAGTTATAGAATGACATTTGTTACATCATCATGGTGTGTATGTGATAGACTGTTGTCTCTGTCTAGGAGCTGCTTCCTAGGCCTTTAGATTCAAGTGGAGAGCCTGTGAGGGAGGGGTCAAAAACATTCTGTTTTTGTAACATGAGAGCATTTTAGAACTGAGAGAAAAACATGGAGAGGTGCTCAAGCCCCACAGCCCCACTAGGTACAAGCCCAGGAAACTTTTCCATAGGCTACACTTCCTTTCCTAGACAGCATGGCCTGCAAAAACCTGGTGTTTTGTTCAGCCAACCTCAAAGTTCCTTGACTGACTTTAATGTTTTTTTCCTCTCTCTTATTAACCTTCCCAACTTATCTCCCTTCTTCCTCCCACCCCCACCACCCCATGACTCCATTTCTGTTCTCCACCTCACTCCACAAGAAAAATGCCTCCAACCTCCACTCCCATCCCCCAAACACTTCCTTCTCTATAGAGAGGACCCAAGTTTGAATTTCAGTCCTGGCACTCACCAGCTTAGACAAGCTCCATTAACCCATTTGTGGAAGGAGGGAGTTGAGCTAGGTGATCCCTTAATGGTCTTTCCACTTCTAAGGCCCACGATCTCTCACATATGAAGCAGCTACATTCAAACGTTGTGTTCTTGGGTGAGACCACCTAGTAAGAATGAAAGTTCAGTAGATTCTCTGTACATTAACTGGTATTTTCTGCTCCATCTCCATGAACTTTGTGTATCATTGTCTCTCAAGGTTGATTCCTTATCCTTTTTAAAAATGTTACTATGGAAAAAAAAATAAAAATGTTATTATGTTCTGCAGTTTCCACCTTGAAGGGGTCGTGGCCCTCCCCTCCTCCTACTGAGGTAGCCCCTGAACAGGAATTATAAGAGAAGAAAGGTTTTAAACAATATTTATTACCTTCATTTTGGGAAGTTCCTTGTCAAGAAGGTTATGCTTGCCTTCTCAGTAGATCATTTATTGCTGACCCCTAGCTAGAAAATGATGAGGTTTTTAGAGTAAGAGGAGGGGAGAGGGGTCTCTGGATTTGTCATCGTGTCTTCCCCCCCCTCCCCATTTCCTTTAGTCTCCCCCCTGGGTGCCATTTACCTCTTGATGTGTGCTGTCTTAGTGATGCAGAAAAGTTTGGGTTGGATTTCCCACCATTTAGTATTGACCGAATAACGTATTTAAGAACTGCAGCTGAGCTCATTTCTCAGGAGAGAAGAGCATCCCAGCCCAGAAAGGTCTACGTGTGAGTTCTTTCTGATGCTTAGATACACACATAAGAGCCAGGCCACCAGGCAGCCTTCTGAGCTCTCTGATTGGCACAACAGGGGCTGATCTCCATGGGAGCCCTGGACAGTGACTCAGCTGAGGAGATCCCAAGACTGGCCAAAACAGAGCCTATCAGGGACACGGTCCAGAGAACCTCAGGTGATTCTTGGCTGAGCTTTCACATGCAGTTTGACCAGGAGATGGATCAGTTGCTCTCAGGATCTGTGAAATGTAGGATGTAGGATGACAGGTCCGGGGTCCTTTTTAGTAGAAAAACTTTGTGATCCTAACATATGGGCTCTTAAAAGAGTGGTCTATTAATAGAATCATTTGAAATTCATTAAGGGGGAGCCTTATTTCAAGGAATCCAAGAATAATAGCTGACAAATATCTATATAAAGCCTACAAATCATGATCCTCCCAGTGTTGTGGTGTGGGCTCTATAGGTGGCCTTATAGACGAGGATACTGAGGCAAGAGTGGGAAATTAAGTGGCCCCTGGTGACCAAACTCCCAAATGTGAAGGGTGGAGTTGGGGCAATGTACAGTGATGAACTGTTTGTAATATAATAGGTCGTCCTTCAGTAGTGAAGAGGCTTTTATAGAGTTAATCAGCCCTCCATGTCTTTGGTTTATACATTCGTGTTTTCCTTTGCTGGATTTGCCTTACAGTGTAGGATTCGTACATGGATTCACCTTGCAGGTTGTTCATGTTTCTTGGGCATGGCCTCTTTTCCTCAGTTCTTATAATCCTTCTCCCACAATGTGGAGGCAAGCCTTCCCATGTCCCTTTAGAAAGCCCTGCTCGCTTGGCTTTTTCCGCCTCTCCATTGTCTGGGTCTGCTAAGGCAGTCTGCCAACCATGGGCATGATATCCTGGTGAGAGGAGAAGAGGAAGAGGTTGAGGTGGCAGCATTGGCTGTGAATGTTTCTCCAGATGTTCTCTTAGGTTCTTGGAGGAGCTGATTGTAGCCTCCTTTTTTTGTGCAGGATTATTTTTTTTGTTAAACTAATTGTTTGCTTCCTCAGTGGTCTCCTTGCTGCTCATTGGTGCCAGATAAGGTATCTGAAAGGACAAGTATCAAAAGGGAGTGAGAGAAAGTGTCTGAATTTACTTCCAGTGTATTGGGCAACTGAGAAGTACTAGGGCACAGTGCAGTATACAGAAGAAATATTATTCGTGGTCTGAGAATCATGGAGGTAAATAAGTGGTGATGGTATTTATAGCTTGGGCCAGGAGGAACCTCAGTCAGCAAGTGGTTCTGCCTTTCTAAGGCAAGTTGACAACAAGCATTCATTAAGTGTTTCCTCCCGTGTACTTGGCACTGTGCTAAACAGATGAGGAAACTGAGGCCCACAAAGTTGGAGTGACTTTTTGAAAGCCACATGAACATTTTATAGTAGAGTAGAATGAGCCCAGGTTTGGAGCTCATAATCTAATTGGCTGTGTTGGATGGGAAAGAGGAGGGACAAGATATGAACACATCTGATATTTAAAGTAATAAATAATACAGTCATGAGTGCCCAATTAGGCAGTAAAGGCAAATAGCTCTGACAAGGAGGAGAGCAGCATTTGGGAAAGGCACTATCGTGAAAGTCATGGTGCTTGATCTGCCCTGCTGGGTGGTGAGTGTGGCTAAGAGCAGAGCAGAGGACAGTTTAGACAAACCCAAGTCTTGGAGTCTTGCTTGAGTTATGCCAAATGAATCAGATGACCTGGCAGGAGCAGGGAGTTTGGGTTTGGAGGAAGGAGAAAGTTAAAGGCAGACTTGAGCCAGATTGGGAAGCTCCTTGGTGGAATGCCCTAAGAATCTTCAACTTCAGTGGAGTTGTTGAAGATTTTTGAGGAGGAGAGTAAGCTGAACTAAGTGTTTTATAATTAGAAGACTCAGGATAACATGTAGAGAATTCATTGTGACTGACAAAGAAAACAGATGATCCACCAAGTAATAGAAAGTTTTTGCCTGAAGGATAATTGTCATGTTTGTTTGTTAAAAAGAAAATTTGTCTTTATTCAAGGTTCAGAGAGCCAAAGGCAGTTTTAAGTTTAATTATTTTGGGTCTCTCATCTATTAGGCATTGTCCATGCATGTGAATGGTGTGAAAATTTGGACTTTGAGACTCTAGCAGTGGGTGCCTATCAGTGAAACCATGAGGCAGGCCGAATGGTATGGTCAGTACGCTAGAGTGGGAATCAGCAGGAGCTGAGTTCACATGCCACCTCTGCCTAGAATACGTAGTTCCTGGGGCCTCAGATGTCTTCTGGCTTGTGAGAGCATTGGACTAAATGTAGGGTCCTTCCAGCTCTGTTAGATTATCCTGTGGTCTGTCACACCCATAATTATGTTAAAGTCAGGTTGCAAGATAACACCTTTATTTAAAATTAATTTTTCTTGTTAGATATTTTCAGAATTGAACTGTTAATTATTAGCAACTTAAGTTTTCAATTTTAAGTTTAAGATGGCTTTAGGATTTTTTCTCCAATCCCCTTTTAAAATAATATAATGATATATACATTATAATCAACAATTAAGGCTGTTGTCATGAACATTTTTTAAAAATGATTTTCAATCTATCTTTGCTTTTTTTGCCCACTTGCTTATGAAGGGATAATGGCATAGGTTTTTTTTTTATTGGAAGTTGGCATGTTTCCCCCCAAATATATAAATATAAAATTTATAACCTGTTGGACCTTCAATTTTTACTAGAGATTAATCATTGCCTCAACAAGGTACATTATTTTTTTAGCATAGATAACATTTCAAATTAGATGTAACAGATTCCTTCTTAAAATTATAGGAATGGAAATGATTTGTTGATTAACCACAACATGAGAAAGAAATTATTTAGAAGTATAATATTCCCCATGTTACCTTCAGACTTTGTTACAGTTCATTCAGATATTTGTGTGCTGTTCTATCTGGCAGATTTGTTTTGTAATTAAAAGCAAATTCTGACATAAGTAGAGTATATGATAAAGGGCCAATGTTGAAACACTGTTTGCTCATTCTCTCTTGCAACTTACAACCCAACAGGAGCCATTTAAAACAATGCTTCATTACCTCTTCCTATCCAGGGAATACATGAGAGAAGAAAAGGGAACTGGGCAGAGTAAGAACTGTGTGTGGGAACCAGATGATTCCCAACTTGGCTGGGCTTGGGATGGACTCTCCTCTAGCACCATCTCTGGCTCCAGCAAAAGGGGCAGCTAGCATATGTAGCTTCAAAAGGACAGTGAATTTTAATGGGGGTGGGGAAATCTTTCAGTCATTTCTGTGAAACTGGAGACCACCCTGAAGTCAGTGCCTCCTCTGCCCCTCTGGGCTGAGGGAAGGGGAGGCTGGACCAAATGCCGTTTGCTCTTCAGATCAGTTTTCTTTGTGTGGCTTTCTTGTCATTTTTGATGAAATGACAACTTTAAAGAATTTCTCAAGTTTACATAGTAAACTATCCCAAGAAGAGTTGAGTTGAATTTAATGGATTTTTCTTGAAGGAAACCAGACAAATTGAATTGCCGAACACATCCTATTTTGTTACAAGATCATTAAATGCTGAAAGATAAACAAATCATACTGTGCCAATTGTCAAAATTTTCCTCTAGGAATGTAGAATTCTGATCCTAAGGACCTCATGCAATGCCTTGATTTTGCAGCTCAGACTTCCCTAAGGTCCCAGTGAAATAAAGAGATGACCAGGTTGGAACGTGGGCTCTAAATCTCAATCCAAGAGTTTTGCAGAAAAAAAAGGAAAATGAAATACAAGGACAATAAATACTTTTCATAAGATAGACATTTTTACTATCTTATCAAATCTTCACTAGCGCTTGAAGTAAAACCATAATTGTCAGGTTGGTGGTGGAGTGGATAGAGCACCAGCTCTGGAGTTGGGAAGACCTAAGTTCAGATCCAGCCCCAGACACTTAATAGCTTTGTGACTCTCATTAGCCTGTTTGCCTCAGTTTCCTTATCTGTAAAATGGGGATGTTAATAACGTGTACCAGGGTTATTTTGAGGACTGAATGAAAGAACACTTGTAAAGTGCTTAGCATGGCACATAGCACATGTTAGGTGCTCTATAAATGTTAGCTGTTACTATCAGCAGTAGTTTTGTTTTAAAGAGTACAGATGGAGCGATTAGATAATTATTGACTGGTATTTTCCTATTTGTTTAATACAGGAATAAAGTGGAATTACTCTAGAAAGGGACACTGTACAAACAGGTGATATGGCGTAGGTGGTCAATATGAAGGGTGTTCTAGAAGCTTAGTGCAAATTTAAGCTTTAATGGGTTACACTGCATTGGGAACACAGCGAGTGAGTGTGTGTGTGTCTGTGACTGTGTGCCCGTCTTAGCTTTTCATTTCTATTCTGGGAACATAAAAAATAATTCCATTAGTTAAGGATTAGAATTGCTTAAGTTTATTTTAATTGGTTTAAGAGGAAAAGCAGTTTTATATGGTGGCACAAATAGAAATACAAAGATTGACTATAAACTTGATTTGAAAAGTTTTCCAATTATACATAAGAACAATTTTTAACATTCTTTTAAAAAAAGTGTTGAGTTCCAAATTCTGACCATCCCTCCCCCATCCTTGAGAAGGCAAACAATTGATGTAGATTATGCATGTGCAAGTCAGGCAAAACATTTTCCTACGGATTTTAGAAAAGAATCCTGGTTACTGAGTATGGAACAGACTTCCAAAAATCAGGGGATGTATCTTATCCCTCGTAAATAGTTTAATCAATACTGATTCTTCCTATTTATTTGAACTTTAGAGAAAGGAGGGGAAACAGGCATTTATTAGGTGCCTACTATGTTCCAGGAATTGTGCTAAATGCCTAATGAATATTATCTCATATATCATATCTCAGCCCTGGGAAGTGTTTTTATTGTTTCAGTCGTGTCTGACTCTTTGTGACCCAATTTGGGGTTTTCTTAGGAAAGATACTGGAGAGGTTTGCCATTTCCTTCTCCAGCTCATTTTACAGATGAGAAAACTAAGGCAAACAGGGTTAAGTGACTTGACCAGAGTCACACAGGTTGTGTCTGAGGCCAGATTTGAATGTAAGAAGCTTGAGTCTTCCTGGCTTCAGGCCCAGCACTGTATCCCCTGGACCACCTAGCTTCCCTGTCCCCTGGGAAATAGGGGCTATTATCCCCATTTTACAGATAAGGAAAGTGAGGCTGAAAGGGGTTAAGTGACCTGCTCAGGGTCATACCGTTGGTGTCTGAGGCGAGATTTGAACTCAGTACTTATGGACTTGAGGCCTAGCAGTAGCTCCGGAGTGCCTCAGTTTAATTAACTGTACTGTAAGGAAATGGCCTGAGCAAAGGAGGGCTGCTTTCCAACTCTTACGTCTGTGATGCCATGATCCACCTGCCTCCCTTCCTCTTTTCTATGCTTAAATTCTTTGTTTTGGCCCTGAATGGGGAGCTGTCCATTGTGCTGAGTCAATTTTCTATGTTGGCCAGAAAAGAATTCTCTTCTTTTCTAATCCCCTCCCTTCCCCTCCCCTCTCCTCCCCTCCCCTCTCCTCTCGTTCCTCCTGTTCTAAATTTTCTTCTCTTCCCCCTTTCCCTCCCCCAAGATGGCATGTAATCAGATATTGGTTCTACATATACCTTCACATTAAAATTATTTTCCCAATAATCAAGTTGTAAAGAATTATAACCAATAAAATAAACTATGAGAAAGGTGTAACAAAATCAAAAAGAAAAGAAAAGGAAAAAAAGAGAGCAAATAGTTTGCTTCAATCTGCATTCAGATTCCGTAATTCTTTCTCTGGATGTGAACTGTCTTAGAAACTTCCATTGTTGAGAAGAGCCAAATCTATCAGAGTCATCACAGAAGCAGCGTGTCTGTGGCTGTGTACAGTGCTCTCTTGGTTCTGTTCCCTTCGCTCATCATCAGATCATATAAGACTTTCCAGGTTCTCATGAAGTCTGTCTGCTCCTCATTTCTTATAGCACAATATATTGTATTCCATTACATTCATATACCACAACTTGTTCAGCCATTCCCTAATCAAGGGCATTCCCTTGATTTCCAATTCTTTGCCACCGCAAAAAGAGCTCCTATAAATATTTTTGTACATATGAGCAGAAGGAGCATTTTCATAGCCGGAGTATAACAGAAGAAAAGGATGACCTGAAATTCCAGAGCTCTCTTCTATACAGCTTGCGTTATGTTAAATATATAATAAATTCATTGTTGTTCTACTTGTTTTTGCTTCTTCCAGGCCTTCCATTCTCTGGTCCATTTTATATGAGGTACTTGAATGACCCCTTCTCTTTCTTTCCCTCTTCCCCTCTCCTCCCTTCCCCTCCCCCCTTCTCTTCTTTCTCCCTTCCCTCCCCTTCTTCCTTCTTTTACATTCATAAAAAGAACACAGAAGCTTTGTAATACATGTATAGTCAAGCAAAATGGATCACTACTTTGACTAAGACTGAAAACATCTACCTTATTAAATTAAATGCATCTGACTTCTCAGTCAGAAGATGGGCACTATGCTCCATCATCATTCTTGGAGTCCTGATTGGACATTGCTTAATCAGAATTCTCAAGTCCTTCAAGGTGGTTGTCAGGACTATTTTGATTTCAGATAAAACATCCAGTCTGATTTCCCTAAACAGTTCAGCTGTTTTTTTCAGTTCCCATTTTTTTCCTGCCTTAAATGCTATAGGTAGCATCTCATTTTAGTGAGTGTGACGGTTCAGCATTGACCTCTCTTATATTAATTGGAAACTTTTTGTTAAAATAGACACGTGACTACATTGTATTGTATTTTAAAATTTTGTTTATCTAAATTGCATACTTGGTATATGCCATATCAGCAAATAGTGAAAATGGTAGTGATGATTGTATAAAAGGGAAGACCTGGGGTTTCTGTAAAGTTGGGATGAGGTGTGATTATGAAGCACTACTGTGTGACTTTTAAAATCATTATCTTCTAAAGGCATTCCTTGCACACTGTATGGCTGTCTGTGGACTCTAACATAGCATGCATGACTAAAGTAAAGGTGAAATAGAATGGAGATTTGCAAAATACCTTGTAATCACTGAATTGCTCTAGGTGTGCTCAGTCCTTTTTGTGGGCCGTGAGTAAAACTGAGACAGCAGGTAATCTCAGCACAGCAAGTGCTCGTAAGCATTGCTGAGGTCTTCATCACCTTGAGGAGAGCCCCCTACCACAGCACTTTGCTGAGCTAGCTATAGCCTCTCTGCTACAAGAAAGGAATCAGTGTTCTATATATCCCCTTTTGGATTTCTCTGGTAAATTTACTCAATTTTCAAAAACTAAGCTGTCTCTTCTCTGATTTGCAGCTGATTTCTCATCAGTAACAGTTTACCCAGTGTTTATTTTTATGAAAGACTAGCCTGAGAGATGTTTTGTATTGCACTAATTGAGCCGACTGGATTTTCAGTACACCATCCCAAATATGATCCGGTCACTGGGTATTTTAATGGTTAATGTTAAGTTTAACGTGTTGAACATATACTAAGGACCCACTAGTGATGTGCAAAAGAGATAGCTACAAAGACAAAACAAAATGGTCCCTGTCCTCACAGAGCTTATGTATAACTGGGAAGATACAACACATTCATAGACAAGAAATACAGGATAATATGAGGAAGGAGAGAATGTTCATTTTTGTGGAAATCATGAAAGTCGTACTATAGGAGGAAGCAATCTGTCTGTACCTAGAAGGAGCCTAAGAAATGGCAGTGAGGAGAGAGTTTGCTTCTAGCAGGGGAGATGGCCTCTATAGGGTCGGACATAAGGATGAAATGTTAGGTTTGGAGTCCAGGTCGGAGTCTAGTTTGGCTGCAGTGTAGAGTGTGAAGGGAAACCCATGTCTGGAAAGTAAATAGAAAACCTGATTGTGGGAGGGCTGTAAACGCTGAGTTGAGTTTCATTTCTGTTTATTTTAGAGGGAGTAGGGAAGACTTTGATTATGAGAATGGAATAGACCTAAGCCTTCTTTAGAAAGATCAGTTTGACATCTGTGTGGAGCATGGATTGAAGAGAGAAGCTAGAAGCATCGGGACTCATTAGGAGGCTGTTGTGATAGTCTCAGAGAGAAGTCACAAGGATCTGAACTGGAGCAATAGCTGTGTGAGTAGAGAGGGAGACTTGGATGTCAGAGATGTGGAGGTAGCATTGATCAGCTTGGCAACTGATTGGTTACAGGGGTTGAGGAAGAGTGAAGAGTCAGGGATGTTTCTGAGTTCACGAATCTTGGGAACTTGAGGGATGGTGATATATGTACTTAACCGAAATAGCAGATTCTGGGAAGGAGTGAATTTGGGGGGAAAGATGAGATGAATTGCATTTTAGACCTGTTGAGTTTGAAATGCCAGTAGATATCCAGGCAAAGTGGCAATGATTATGCAGGCCTGGAGTTCAGGAGAGAGGTTAAAGTCGACTATTATATAGATTTGGGAATGTTCTATGTAGAGATCATTTAATCCATGGAAAATGATGAAATAACTGAGGGAAAGCATAGACCAAGAAGATTCATGGGCTTGAGGCAGAAGGTGGCTAAGGATCCACCAAAGGACACTTCAGAAAGAGTGATAACGTTGGAGGATGGCCCAGGGAAGGCCAGAGAGTATTCCGGGGGAGGGATGTGGCCAACAGTGAAAACAGCTATAGAAATCAGACTGGATGGTGGCATGAGGGAGGGCGCTTGGGCTTTCAGATGTGGATAAGAGATCTTTGGAAACCTTGGGGAGAAAGTTAAGTGAGGGATCAGAAAGGAGATAGCGGAGTATTGAGAGGTGAGGAAATGGAGTTTATTTATGAAAGGGAGAGAAAGAGCCAAAGCTTGTGGGCTGGCAGCATCAGATGAAGGATTGGGGGCGGGGTGTGGAAGCGTGGGCAGATTTCTGGGCCATTGAGGTAGGTTCAGTAGATGAACAGATTGAAGATGGAAGAGAGGGAATGATGAGGGGAATGGGGGGAGGGCATAAGCAGAGGCTCTGAGCAGGGCAAAAGGGGAGAAATTGAGGGATGTTTTAGATTTGGGTTAATGATTAAAACTGAGTCTCTGCTGGAAGGTCCTTTTATCCTCATTGACACAGGAAGAGGAGAGGGCAGCTAGGTGGTGCAACGGATAGCTTGTTGTGCCTAGAGTCCAGAAGACTCCCCTTCGTGAGTTCAGATCCAGCCTCAGACACATGCTAGTTGTGTGACCCTGGGCAAGTCACTTCACCCTGTTTGCCTCAGTTACCTCATCTGTAAAATGAGCTGGAAAAGGAAATGGCAAACCACTCTAGTATCTTTGCCAAGAAAACCCTGAATGGTGTTGGACTCAACTGAACAACCACAAAACATAACAGAGACCTAGCTGGGCAAAAAAAAATAGACTTTGAGGCAGGCATTGTGGTTCAGGGAAAGATGGGTTTACAAAAATCAGCACGACAATGAGCCCCTTTATTTTGGGTCCGTATTTCTATTTGAAGAAGCGCAGTATGTGGAGAGAGATGATTATCCTCCTAAGTCTAGTGAATATTTATCTTCCAGTGATAGCGAAGTATTTTATAGAAAGTTCTACTATTCATTTCATGGAAAAGCCAAAAAACTTGAAAATCAGCTTTGATTTATATAGGTATATATTAGGAGGGACAAATAACTCGAATATTGAATGATTAATTCCCAAACCAGAATGGAAGCTTCCTTTGCTTGTCCCTTATCTCATCTTTTGTCTCCATTTCTCTGTTGTTTTCTCCCATTTAGAGTGTAGGCTCCTTGGGGGTGGAGACTGTATTTCTTGTTTGTATTTGTATCCCTAGTTCTTAGTACAGTTCCTGGCAGATAGTTGATATTACTGTTATTAATAAATGTTCTGTCTCATCATCTTTGATTTAGTCATATACAGCGAGTGTTTTGTAGATAACAATTTTGTTTGAACCAGGGACTTGGAATATTAGCTATATAACCTTGAATGGTCCTATTTTTCCTTTCTTATTTTCCACCTGGAAAAGGTGGAAAATGTTGTCATATATCGTGCCCTTAGGGAAACTGCCAAATTTAGAAAATTGGAAAACGATTTCCCTAGAAGAAAAGGCTTTGTTGTGGATATGAAGTAGTACAGAATACATGGCATGTGTAGAGGGAGACCAGCAGACTGTCCTGGGCAGCAGTGAGGTTTTTTGCTCTAGAGTGTTAAGATACGTAATTTTTTGTTATTGAAAAATATTCACATATATACATTTGATCTGAGCTTAATGCCTCTGGAACACTGTAACTGATAACTAGAATTTCTTTTAGTTTAGTTTTCCAAGATTGAGCAGCTTGCTTCCTTTCAGTTTGAATGTAGTTTATAACCTTGAGGTCAGAGAACAGTTTGCTTTTTGTCTTTGTATTCCTGGGAACTCGTGCAGTGTCTCACACAGGTCAGGGCATTCCTTAATAAATATTTGAATTGAATTTGAACATATCCTGCCATGGCTGACGTGGAATATTGTTAATGTCCAGTCTTAGCACTTATATGTGTGTAGAACATCGCCACATGCATTATATAATTAAGATCTTTTATCTTGATTTGGTAACCCTAGTGTATCCTTTGCACCGAAATTGTGTTCATCTGCTTGTTTTTAGAGGAGGGAATGGTATACATAGTAAACTAGGTAGACATTATTTACAGTGTGCAGAAATTGGAAGAACAGTTTGGCAGCCATAGATAAGCATAGCTTGTAGAGCTTCTATGTTCTGGTAAAGATCTCTCCCGGTTTTCCTCATGTTGATTTAGTATTTTTTTACATACATAGATGTAGAGCCCCAAATATTCATTATTGTATATTACAAGTATTTGGGTGTGTAGGAAAATCTGGAAATCATTGAATGAAAAATTGTATGTGAACAAGAGATAGACCCTGAAGGTAATAGAGTGGAATGGAAAGAGAATTGAACAATGAGTCAGGAAGTTGGAGCTGTTGGCTCAGTTTTGCCATTAACTGACCCTCCCTCTGCTTTGCTTATCTATTAAACAAGGGGCTTCTCTTCACATCTCTGGAGCCTTTGGAGTAACGCTGGAATGTTCTGAGTAGTCAAATGAACACTTGCAGTGTAATGCAGTCTTCCTCTCCCCATCCTACCAACTAGGGAGAAAGAGTTTTTATAGAAAAGTTGAAACGCTCTGACACATGGATGCTATTATTTGCCTGGCTTGTTCTGGTCTTGTTTCTTGTTTGCACTTAGGTTCTTCTGAACCTCTGCTCTCTCATTTCTGGCCCTTATACTCTTTGTAGAACACAAATATGCCTCCCGAACAGCTGGGCAGTGCTGCAGTGGATAAAGCATCTGTCCTGAGGTCAGGAGGACTCATCTTTTGAGTTCAAATCTGGCCAAACATTTACTAGCTCTGTGACCCTGGGCAAGTCACTTCATCTTATTTGCCTCAGTTTTCCCATCACAGCCTCAGATGAGCTGGAGAAGGAAATGGCAAACCATTCCAGCATGTCTGCCAAGAAAACCCCTAGTGGGGTCATAGAGAGTCAGACAACAAAAAAAAGTATGCCTACAGAAAAACAATATTGTAGATGTCACTCCAAAATATAAACTCCCTTGAAACCCAGGGGGAAAATATGAGGAGTGGGTGGGAAAGAACAGAACAGATAAGAGATAGCTGCTGGAGCAAGACCTTCCTCCAGGTGCTCTTGCACTGGTGTAGACAGTGGGGTGGAGAGTAAATCACTTGATGTTGGACTTCTAGAAGGTCCCTTGACGGATCTTAATTAAGACAGCCTTGCCCCTGACAAGTGGCAAAGGTTTCTGTGCCATTTCAAGTTTATACGTGTGAACACTTGTGTGTATGGGTATTTCCCACTTCATAGAGCTAGTCCTTTAAAAAAAAAATGCATTTGTAGAAGCTGGATTCTTTTTAAACCAAATTCTGATGCTGGTATAAAATTATTTTAAAAATTGGATCGAATCATTAACACCATGTTGGTCCTTTCTTGCTCTCTCTTGCTTTGGCTTCTGTTTAAATCAGGAGTTCAACTTTTTTGCATTCTGGATCCTTTTGTGGTCACTCCGGTAAAGGCTATGGATGGGTATCTTGCTACAATGTTTTTAAATGCATAAGATAAACTATATAGAGTTACAAAAACAACTAAAGATTAGCAAAAATAAAGATGAAACCTTTTCTCTGTGCAAGGCCATGTGCCCCACCTTAGGAACTCCTCTTTAGATCTTGTGTCATAGGACATAGAGCTGGGAGGTGCCTTCCTCATAAGCTTTCCAAATGAGAAAGGGGATTCCTGGGGTTAAGTGAAGAGGAAGTCCCCTTGTAAGTATCAGGGCTGGGATTCAAATGAAGGGCTTTTGATTTCAAATCAAGTGCTTTCCTCACACTACCTACCAGAAATTGATAGAATAGTAGCATCATTTAAGGATAATATTAATATGACATAAACTATATGACTCTTTAGGTAAAACATACTGAGAAAGATTTTTCAGGAATCTTATCTCACTGAATGAAAATGCTGCTTGAAGTTAGAAATCTTTGGATCAATCTTCAGAGTTTCTTGAGTATTGTTAATATTAAGTTAATTATTTTTGTTAATGATGACTTTTTTCCTTTGTTTGAAGGTTTTTGGATTCAAAACATAAAAATCATTACAAGATATACAATCTGTAAGTATGTTTCCTTGCTTCTAAAAACAGCTCTTAAGTGAAAGTTGTTTCCTTTCTGGGGTGAGGTAGCATTAAAGATATTACTTTACTGAATTGTATTTGTAAAACAATTCGTTCAAGAAGTCCGATTGAAAATATCATTAGCTCATTTAGCAAATGTAGTGATGAGGTGAACTGGGTTGTTGGCAAGGATTTCTGTTACTTGATATGCTTTAAATGACTTGGCATCCCGCCGGTCTTGAGAGCCTGTGACCACGTGGTCACTGGAAGGGTAATTCTCAGCAGAGCCTCCTGCTTCTAAGCAGTGATGACATGGCCGCCCGCCTTCCCCTAGACCTTCACTTTGAAGTTAGAGGTGGTTCTTTGTTCTTGGCATCCATTCCATGGAGATGCCGTCAAAACCACTCTTTTGGCCTCTCGCGTTATGGAACTCAGAAATGTTGCTTGAATGCTTGGATTGGGTGGTTTCTATTTTCTAGGTCAGTATTACAGGGATTTTGTATGTCTAAGCAACTTTGTCTCCGGTTTTTTTTCCTTGGTGGTGATGTGAGGGCCCTAGGAAAAATAGACATTTTTCCTATTTTTAGTTCCCTTATGTTTGGAAGGGAGCAGGTTTTTCTGATAATTTTTTTCCCCCTGAAAAATTGTGGAAAAAAAATCTATGAAAAATTGTGTACTAATTTATTTAGATGAAAAAATGTTTGAGATAGGGCATTTATGCTTTTAAAAAAAACTTTTGTAATTCCAAAATGATTTATTTTTTATCACATATTTTAATATTTTTATTATCTTACTCTACAGTAGTGAGATTTCTGTTATCTCAGAGCATTTGATCCCCTTACTTCTTGTATAGAATGGATAAATATTGTATAAATCAACATCACAAGCAAGATGCAGTAACTTGTTATTTTCAAGAGAGAAGAATGAGAGACTCAGTGGCAGGACATCTAGAATTGACCTGTCCCAGACCCTTGGGCCATGTGGCTGCTGGCAGGTTGCACAGTCTTTGCATCTGAAAAATAGATACTGTTGGCCCTGGCCATCTCACAGGATGGTTAGAGGGAATGTAGGTCATTTTAGTGGCTGTTACTGTGGAGGTGTCTTGTTTTCTTTGCTCTGGGGTCACTTCTTTTTGACTTGTGAGGGGCAGATGTAGGATATAGGATTATTGACCTCCAGGTGGAAGGCAGCACCTCTGAGGCCCTCTGTTCAGTCCCAGAGGGGAGGGACTCGCCCAAGACCACAGAGCAGGGCTTGCGTGCTTTTCCCATTGTGCCTTTCTGCTTCTTCTCTTCTCTGTCTTAAAGTCTGAGCAGCTGAGTGAATGTCAGCAGTGGCAGCGAGTGGTGAGGAACAAGGAAATGGGGACTTTATTTGATCGAGGCTCAGGACAGAGAAAGGAATGCACAGGGATTATAGTTTTATAGCTTGAACAAAGGTGAAGCCTAGCTCTTGTTGGCTTCCTGACCTTGCAATCTGTGAAGGAATCTTGGTCATCAGGAAATGCTTAATGCATATTCGCTGTACTTTTAAAAAGATGGTAATATAGGTACATATTTTAGAAAAATGTTAATCAGAAATGAGCTTTAGTGCTTATGGGGATAATTGTAACAGCTAGAAAATGCAAATGGACATCCCATTCCTTTGTGATATGGAATAAATTCTTGGTATGTTTAAAATATATGTTTGAAACATTTGTACAACATATTTGAAAATACTTGATATGTTATCAAAACATCTTGTCTCTCCCCATTCCTTTAAAAATTTGATCAATTTGACCTTTTATGTCATGGAAAGCACAGTTGGAAGGGCCCCCAGCCTGTGCCTGAACAGGAACGTCCTTCTGTTTTTACATCTTCCTCCTTCGCTCGTTCTATATTTTGACCTCAGTTTAATGGGGGTAAATAATACGGACGGCATCCTTGCCTAACCAGGATTATTTCAGGAACTACATATGAATGAGCTAGTTTCGAAGCAGTAAAATAAAATTTTTGCAGAATTCTCTTATTTTTTTCTTAACTTGTATTAGCTTTATTTTTTATTTTCTGTGTGGGGAAGTATAATTCCGAACCTTTGATCTCATTTGTGAATGGGATCTCAGCATGGGAACTCCCATGGTCTTAGAAATCTGATTTGGACTCTGAGGGGGCTGGATCGCTTGTCCAAGATCACACAGAAGACAGAGGTAGCACTCGAATCCAAGACCAGGCTGCTCTACATACACTGTGCCCTGCCTTTCATTTAAATTAGGTCTTGTTAATTCCACCCTCCAGTTGGATTTGTTCTGTTGAGAGGCAAAGACTTGGGAAGTCTATGTTAAAAGGATATGTTAATAGATTATAACAAAACTACCTGAGCATGACAGTGATGCCCAGTATTTTTTGAAACAAAAAATGGGCACCTGCCAAAACAAGCTCCTCCTAAGAAAGGAAAAGGCCTGGGAAAGATTCTGAGGCTGCTGGCCAGTGCTGTTTTAGGGGCGATCTGGGCCACTTTGGTGTGGTAGAAAGAGTGCTGGATTTCTTGGTGTTAGCAGCCCTGACTTAGGATTTGTGCTTTGCTATGTCTTTTCTTAGGTCATTTCCCCTTTCTGGACCTTGGTTTTCATGCCTGTACCATAGAGGTGGGAAAGGTTTGAAGGCCACAACCCATGCGATTGGATCAGAAAATCTTAGGATCCTTTGAAGCTTTGGGTCCTATGATTCTAAGGTGCAAATTCATTGAACCTGGGTTTCCTCATCTTTAAAAGTGGATGGTGGGGCAGCTAGGTGGCACAGCGAATAGAGCACCGGCCCTGGAGTCAAGAGGACCTGAGTTCAAATTCGTCCTCAGACACTTGACACACTTGCTAGCTGTGTGACATTGGGCAAGTCACTTAACCCCAATTGCCCTGCCTTCGCCCTCCAAAAAATAAAAAATAAATAAAAGCGGGTGGTTGATACTTGCGTTTATCTGCTGCCTCACGGAATTGTAGTGAGGAAGTAACTTTACGGTACTTCGAGTACTGTTGCTCAGTTGTGAATGACTGCAAAATACCTGTAGTCTCTGTATCATCTTAGAATTTGAAAGATTTTTACATATGTAAATGATCATTTTACCTTTTCTTTTAGATGTGCTGAAAGACATTATGATGCCACCAAATTTAACTGTAGAGGTAAGTGCCAGGTCTTGCCATGGGCTCAGGCTTGCAGTTAAAAAACGAAGAGGCACAGTTCTGCTGCTCGAGGAATAATTCAGAATGTTAGAGAAAGTGTCCCCCTAGGATGCTGTTAGAGAACTGGTCACCCTGAGATTGTCATTGGATTCTAGAGCCTCAGCGGGATAGGATTCCAGGGCTTTGCCTGTAGTTCAGCCCTACCGAGTGCTGGGGAAACACCGTGTAGGAGACAGGCTGTCAGTGTTCACTTTGGCTTGGCTCTTGTCTGTCCGTCTGTGATACTTTAAAAAAAAATTGTGTAGAGAATAATTTTAATTTTTTTTGGCCATTACGTGTTTGCTGCCAGTAGATCACTTGTTATTTCTCTGTCTTGCGTAAACCCAAATTAGTAACTGAAAGAGCAGCTTAAAAAAGCCCGTGTTCTTTGCGTGGCATCGAAAAGAAGGAGGCTGTTTCGTTACTCAGCCGAGCCGCCGTCTCCTTTCCATTTTAAAAGGATGCCCCTGCTCTCGATGGGAGGCACTTTTTTGGTGGGTAGTGGAGGAAAAGTAGAGAAGGACCGAGAGACCTTTATCACATGTCGGGGTCAGCCGGCTGTCTCCGACCGGGGAGCGGGGATGACGCCCGGCTCGCCGAGGCCAGACGTCTAAGGGAGTCCGAGGGGAGGACTGCGATGCGTTAGCGTGGGCGGCGACACCTCCGGCGTCTTGGCCGTTCGGAGTAAGAGTAGCGTTCGATAAAACGGACGCGGCCTAACGGTACCGTTTGTCTTTTCGACGCAGTTGCCCAGTACCCTTTTGAAGACCACAACCCGCCCCAGCTAGAGCTCATCAGACCCTTTTGTGAGGATCTTGACCAGTGGCTGAGCGAAGATGACAATCACGTGGCAGCGATTCACTGTAAAGCAGGAAAGGGTCGAACTGGCGTAATGATTTGTGCATATTTATTACATCGAGGAAAGTTTTTAAAGGCGCAAGAGGCTCTAGATTTCTATGGGGAAGTGAGGACCAGAGACAAAAAGGTGAGTTGTGCGCGGACCTTTTCGCCCCCTCTTTTGCCAGGGTCTGGGGCTTCTTATTTTTCTAAGGCGCTTCCCGTCCCGGGACAAACGCGTCGCGCTCACTTCGTTTGCCTGGTCAGCAGAAAACCATTGGCTGTCCCGCGGGGAGCGGAGCGGTGCGCTTGTAGCTTATCGCGCGGCGTCTTTACTTCGGATTTCGTGGTGAACCCTCGGCGTTCCTTCCCAATGAGCGAGCGGTAATAGCTGCTTCATTGAGCTTTTGTGAGCGCACCAGTGCCTTCAGGCACGTTTAGCTATGTTGTTCCGTGCCCACAAATGCGACGGCAACTGTATCGTTGCTGAATCTTTACAAAGCGATATGTATAGAAGCCTGCGAGTTGCAAGTCAGACTGATGTGTCAAGTATGCTTGGAAATAAAGTGCCTTTGGAAGGTAAGTTTGCCTGTATGATAAACTCCCCATGAACTTTTTTCTTTCAGTAAATAAAGGGTTTTCCTAACTTTATCATGAGTATTTAAAAATGTAATACACACCAAGCAAAAGGTCTCCTTGGACAGCATTAATTCTTGTATTTCTCCAAAGACTAACTGGTCCTACTAGGTTCAGATTCGCCGTTCTGTTTGATTAGCACAGTAGTATAAAAGACAGTGCGGCGTAGCAGAGGGAGAGCACCAGCCTTGGAGCCAGGAAGACGTGGGGTCAGGTTCCATGTGACCCCGCCAAGGCACTTACCCTCTTGGTACTCTCGGTAAAGGAGGCCACAGAGACTGGGGAAACACTTGGCTCAAATTAGTGTGTACCAGATCTGCAATGCTCCTTGTCTGCTCTGTACATCCCTCCTGATCTTTAGTGGTCAACATTTTGCTTTCTAAATATTTACACATGAGCCCTTTAATAATGCATTCTAGAAATTGGACAGAGAGAGAAGTCAAATTCTTCAGCCTGGCACACTCTATCTTACCATTTCTGAAAGGAAGGAAAATATTTGCATCTATCTAGTGCTGTAGTATTGTTTCCCCCTTTGTGTGATTCCTCCGAGCCCCTAGAAGTTCAGCCGTCCTGTAGGCTAGTTCTCTCGGGGGCCTGAGGTATTGTGACGGATTTCCTGAAAACTCAAGGGAGCTGCGTCTTAGCATCCCTTCTCTTTACTTTTTCCTTTCATTCTCTATTGGCCATTTAAAGTAACAGTTGAATAGTCCTAGGTGCCTTTCATCTCCTTTTAGCCCAATCTTTGTAGTGCCCTCTCATCCACTCGGTATTTTGTAGCCCATTCTTTTGTCTTTTTTTTTTTTTTTTAACTTAAGTCGGTTCTAATGCTCTCTTCACTGGTTCCTGTAGGTCAGGAATTCTTAACCTGGTGTCTGTGAACTTGTTTTTTCCCCTTTTTAAAAAGTATTTTGATAACTGTATTTCAACATTATTGATTTCCTTTGTAATCTTGTGTATTTTATTTTATTCTTTTAAAAACCTGATTCCGAGAAGCCTTCTCTAGTTTGCTAAAGTAGCCCAGGACATACAAAGGTCAAGGACCCCTGCTTTGGGCCATCGAAGACGCCACTGTCAGAGATTAAGTAGAATTTAGTCGTGATGTGTTATGGCTGAAGACGTGTCATCATCTGCCTTATTTTTTTTGGTTGAGTAAATAGGCCCTGCAGCTCAGCTGGTGTGGGAAATATGAGGCCATTTGCAGTCCCTTCTGGATTGCATAGGACTAGCATTGCCGCTGCTGACCTCATTGAGAGAGCAGCCTCTGAGAAGAAAAGGAGCTTGCCAGAGAGTTGGATGTGGCATCCTAGCTAAGCTGGGTCATCCTGAAACCACTGAGAGTTAGAAACCAGAAGTATTCTGCTTCTGCAGCCATCTCTGGAGTACTCTCTTCTCCTAAGAGATGAAAATGGAATTTCCGCCTTGGAGTCTCCCTGCTGAAACGTTGTGTGCTTTGAGGAATTTCTGATGATGACACTTAGGACTATAGTTAGGATGAGCTGAGCCTGCTTGTGTTCACTCCCCGCTCCCATCCAGATCAACCCTCCCACACCTCCTCATTTGCTGAGATTCTGCTCATCTTCTCTGGTTGCCCGAGGTGCTCAGGGCCTTTTTTTGGGGGTGATGGGGTTTCAGTGGTACCAGAATGGCTTTCGGGCTTCATTCTTTTCTGTCTCCCTCTTAGGTGAGGTGCCTACTTCCCTTCCTAGTGACAGCCCTTGGTGATGTCTCCTGCCCAGTTCTCATGCAGAAGCTGTGCTTAGTAAGATGTTACAGCCTGTTTATACTTGTAGCTCATGACCAGATCACCTCAGAAGAAATTCATGCTGCAGCCTAAATCATTTTAAACCACTCAGGGCTGGATTTTTGAGAAGTCTGAAAAAACAAGCAATTCGAAAAGAACAGAGACCACCGAGGGTACCCTTCCCCAAAAGTGTCATCAGGAAGGTGTCAGTAGCTGAAAGCTCCTATGCCTACCTTCTCATTTCTATAAAATCTTTAACAAATAGTCTTAACACACTGAAGATTTCCTTAACAAAAGTCTAAGAAGGGAACAGGGAAAGCCTTTTGTGGATTACTTTTTGTAGTGGACTGCATCTTTACAGCCACACAGCTGACTGAAATGGAGAGGATTTGGGGTCCTGTTTCTGTTGGTTAATTGAAAAAAAATTCCCTAGAGTATAATACAGTCTTACTGATGCAGTGTTAACATTGTACATGATGTGGTGACATGCAACACTGTGGAAACAACTTTCCTTAGCTCCGTGTTTCATACTATTAAGGATGGTATAAACCAGGAGCACATGCTCTCCCCTCATGGGTTCCCCAGTGTCAGGGTCCCATCAGGTCTAAGTCCCACATCTCCTACAGAGTGCACACAAGAGGATTCCTTCCTGAGGCTGCGCTCTTCTGGTCATTCATGTTTGTACTAATCGCATCTGACCTGGGAACACATCGGAGTCTTACAGTGATAGGAAGGAGATCCACTAACCATTCACAGTATGAAAAAAAGCAAATGGGAAATGCCTGTGGCTCAGAATGACATGTAGCAGGACAGCGATCGCAGTGAGTTACAGTAATGTGTCCTGCTGCAGTTCAATTCAGTAAACATTTATTAAGTGCCTACTATGTGCCAGGTAGAGGCATGGTTATGGAGCTTAGTGTAGTTATAGTCAGTCAGAAAGTAGTACTTAAATGCTTAGTATGTCCTAGGCTAAGTGCTGGGAATAGAAATAGAAGCATAGTCCTGGTCTTTTTTTCATAGGGGAAGACAGTCCCTAAAAAGGAGCTGAAAAGCATGAGAGATTAGGAAGGTGGAGATGAGTCAGCATCCCATCCTGCAGAGGGATGAAGACCTCTTGGGCCTGGGCCGCCTCCTTGAATTGGAGGTTCTGGGCCAAATTGGCCAATCAGAAAGTGAAGCCTCAGGGCTGCAGAGGAGTTTGGGGGAGTGGAGAGAGTTTCTAGGGTAAAGGGCTTTCAGGGGCAAGATAGAGAAAGTCTAGTGGAGATGAGCCATCGGGGCAGCCTGGAGGGGGGTGATTACCCCTTGGACCTGGGCGATCTCTTTGCAGTGGACTTATGGAGTCAAGTAATGAGTTGGAGTTAGGAAGAGCCACTGTCAGGCCTTACCCCTGACCTTGTATGATACTGGGCATATCGTTTAATTTCTATGCCTTAGACAACTTTCTAGGATTTATCAACAAAGTTTTTGATGGGCCAAGATCTGTGTTGGCAGAGGGAGTTCTTGTGTGGAGGTAGCACCAGAGTGAGGAGGTCACAGGGTTCTGTGGCTGTTTATTCACTCACATGGTCTTTCCTGTCTCTATCTGTGTGTCTCTGGGTAGCTCTCGAGACAAAGCTCTGAGCTTTTCACGGTGTAATCAATGCTATTTGAGAATAAATCTAGCCAAGTATTGAGGGATTGTTAGGCTGTAGGCTGTCCCATCAGTGGCCCCCAGCCCTCTGTTAGAGTGATGGAGTTTTTGGCCCTGGCCTCCAGCCCTCTGTGCCCCATCTCCGTTAGGGATGTATAATGATGGAGCAAGGTTGGCAGGAAGAGCAGGAGATGAAGTTCAGACCTCACAAGTTCTAGGCCATCTGTAGAAGTGATGGTCCATTTTCTGTGTTTGTGGCTAAATCGGGTTTTTTAGGTTCTTCTGATCTCACTATGACCACTGATTGGCGTTGCTTAAACTTCCTTAAGAAATAGTGATTACGTTAACATCTGGGGCTGTTTTTTTTTTAAAACTCGTTTCCCCTTTTTCAGCGTCAGAATCTTGTTAAAAGCATCAGGTTGGTGTTATTTCAGTTGCACGTCATATCTTCACATTTTTATTTTGCTTATTTGGTATTTATTTTGATCTACTAGTTGGTGGTATGATTGTACCCCTAGAATTAAGAATTATTCCTACATCAGTAACTAAAGAATAAGTTTCATCTTTGCGTGATAAGGTTTGGGCCAGTTATGCTGTGATCGACAGCCTGCGGCCTCTGATGGTTTGCATGCCGTGTCAGAGTTAGAGGGATGATAATATAGAGGTATTTTTATGGTGCTTTGAGGTTTGCAGTGTGGTTGTACGTATTATTTGATCCTCACAACAGTCCTGTGAGTTAGGTTTTATTATTTTCATTTTACAGGTGAGGAAACTGAGGCAAACAGGGGTGAGGGTCTTGCTCAGGGTCACACAGCTAGTCAACGTGGGTGGTAGGATTTGGACTTGAGTCTTCCTGACTCCAGGCCTGGCGTTAGAGCCCCTCCCTACCCCATTTACTGGCACATTAGCTTGAGAGGAGGAAATGGACCAGTGTCCCACGGGCCAAGAAGATAGGGATGGGTCATTTGCGCTCCGCTTGGGTAGATTACCCAAGTCGATGAAAAACGTCCAAGGACTCTCTCTATGCTGCTAGAGTTTGAGAGCCTTCTTCGTGATGATGCCCTGCTGGAAGTTCTGGACCACAGAAAGGAAATGAGAACATAGACCTTGCAGTCCAGCAGGAGGTCAGCTCCTAGTTTCTCTGGACAGGGACTGGTAGAGAAGCACTTGTCATTGCACCTCCCACCATTCACGATGAGCACAAGCGCAGAGACCACACTCGTAATTCCTACAGGAGCCCGAAAGGTAGAGCTTGTTATTAAACCTTTGCGGCCAGGCGACACCGTAGATAGCTTGCCAACCTGAATAATTCGGATCTGGCCTCAGACACTGACGAGCTGTGTGACCCTGAGAGAGTCACTTCACCCTGTTTGCCTCAGTTTCTTATCTGTAAAATGAGCTGGGGAAGAAAGTGACAAACTACTCCATGATCTTTGCCAGGAAGACTCAAATGGCACCGCTAAGAGTCAGGTACAACCCGACAGCAGCAACGTCGTTAAACATTTGACGGTCCTTTCCCAGCTCAGTCAGCAGAGGCTTTAATAATTAATTACTTTGTTGCCAAAGAGCAATGGGGAATATAGCGAAAGATCTGTTGGAAGACGTGGCTTCGGATTAAGAAATGAGATGACGGGCTCGTGGGTGCGCTCGTGTTTAAATGTGGGATTGCTTTAGGAAGGGAGTTAGAAGTCCCTGCATGTAGCAAGCACCAAATAACATCACTTTAGAACGTCAGCCGATTTGTAAAACCTTACAGAGGAGGGCGGTGGGAGATCGTGAAGAAATAAGCAGTCAGTAGAACAAATTCCCACGATGGCCGTGTCCCTGTGGCTGTCTCCTCGTGCATCTTGAGTCCGTCGCTCTTCTGGCAGGATGTGGGGAGCGCGCTTTGTCGTCAGGGTTCTGAATTCATGGTTGATTTTCATGTTACCCAGAGTTCTTATGTGTTTCAAAGGTATTTTTTTCTTTATGTTGATGTTATTGTATGAATTGTTCTTATTCTGTTAACTTTAGCCTGCATCAGTTCATATAAGTCTTCTCAAGTTTCTCTGAAACTGTCTCATTATTGCTTATGGTGCAGTAATAATCCCTTCCATTTGTTCATTCATTCTCCAAATGATGGGCAACCTTTTAGGTTCTAGTTCTTTGCCACGCCAAAAATGCTGATGTGTAAACATATTTGTACGTACGAGGCTTTTTCTGCTTTCTTCGATCTCTTTGTGGTATAGACATAGCAGTGATATCACGACTAATGGGCCAAAAGGTACGCACAGTTTAACAACTTTTTGAGCATTTGGTAGTTCCAAATTTCTTTCCAGAATGGCTGGACCAGTTCACAGTTGATCTGAACTTTCTAAGAAACCATCGATTCCAAACTCATCACTCAACTTGTCGATCTATCCTATTTTCCTTTTGGAATCCAGAGAATCGCTAGCATTCCAGACCTTGGCTGATGCCAAGTGCATGAAGGGGACTCCTATGAAGAAAGGCCACAAGGGTGCATTGGAGCCAGTTTGGGCAGGAGCTTGTTTGTATCCTCTCTTCAGGTACTCAGAAGAGCGACCTTTGCCTCAGAAGGAAGCCTAGTACGAGGAAGAGAACTGGTCCTGGATCAGAGGATCTGGCTTCTGATATTGGTTATGATGAAAATTACCTGTGTAAACTTGGGCAATTCTCTCATCTTTCTAGGCTTTTGTTTCCTCAATTTGCAAAGCAAATAGGTTAGTCCTAACCTTAACTCTAAAACAGATAGATTTCAGTAGGTGGCATCTGGGGGCACTGCTGGCTGTGGATCTCTGTCAGTTTATTTTAACCAATGTGTGAATGGATTGGAGAGAGGAAACACTGTTGGCAGTGAGTCTGGTGGTGGCTGAGAGCTAAGCGGAGAGGATGGTCTTGATAAAAAGTCCAGGTGAGGAAGAGGAAAAAGCCTTATCTAGTCTGGGCAAGTTTGTGGGGGGCTTTGAGGTGCTGCTGGACCCTACAGATAGGTGGCCGTGCCTGGCAGGTGTTAGTGGTACAGACTTGAAGCTTATCTAAAGAAATCTCTGTGGAAATTGTATAGATTTTGTAGCCATCCAGGTAGAGGCAATAACAGTCCCTGGGAGGGGATGAGATCCTATAGGGAGAGAATGGCAAAGAAAAGTGAATTTCCCTCCCCAGAGGAGAGGAGAGAGGACACATACGTCAGGACCTGCAGGTGGTGAAGGTGTGGGACAGCAGCTGCTTAGGACGCTGAGAGGGAGTGCTCAGAAAGGGAAGAGGGGAGGCCTGGCTAGAGCAGGAGGTTAGACTGTTAGGGGAGGGAGGACATAAAAAATGCCTCGGTCAGATCGGAATGTAGGAGGAATGAGGACGTAGATTTGGCTTTCTAGGAGCGACGGGACAGTAGATGCAGTCACTAGCAGTGGAGATGTGGGGTGCTACCCTGGAAATCCTTGTTTGGGAGTCAGGATTCCAGACATTGACCAGCGCAAAGGGATTCTCTGAGCTTGGGCAAGTACTTAATGCCATGCCACAGTTTCTTTGACAGTAAAAGAAACAGTGAAAGTGGTGAGTCTGAAAGGAGAGAACCTGGGATCTTTTGGCTCCTGGCTTAAACTCGTGTGTCACATGCACTCTCCTGTTGATATTTTCTATTTCACTTTTTATGGGCCCCAAAACATGCCATCCATTTCATGGAATGTTTCTTGTTCATCCCAGCATCCTCCTGCCGGTGCTTCTTCCTTCCTCAGATTAGCATGTGTTTCCTTCCCTGTGAACGTGTTGTCATCCCTAGTAGATCCTCAGCTCCTACTGGGCAAGGAACCATTTTTCATCTTAACTTTTTTTTTCTCGCCTGGCATGATTGCTTGTTGCATTGGGTTGCATTTCCAGTGTAGAATTTGTTGGGGGTGTGTAACACTTGGTGCTTCTCTTAGTGAAATCTATCTTGTGGTTCATGAGAGGAATCTGAGTGTGAGTGGGAAGAACACACTGGACATGCATTCATTCAAATTTTTGTTTAGTTCAGATTTTGTTTGGGCATTTTACTGCCTGGGTGATCTCGGCAAATCACCACACTGTCCCAGCCTCAGTTTCTTAACGGAAAGATGGAAGGACTGGATTATAATAACTTAAGTATCACTAGGATCTTAACTCAGTGCATCACTACTGTTTTATTTCAGATAATTGTGAATTTCATTTCTCAGGTTAAAACAGTCACCATTGTATTCTGTCATCCAGACTGTTTGAGGTGATATTCATCTAGAACTGACTTAAGAATCTGATGGTGTGTGGCCTTCTACCAGTTAATGTGTTTAACTAATGGTGATGTCATGGGAAGCGTACTTTTCCTTTTTGAGTCTGTCACGAGAAGGGGCGAGGTGGGAATATCCTAAAAACCCTCCTGGTTTCAATGAGGATCCATGATACTGTTAGCACAGGTAACATCTCTCTCACTGATCACAGTGCGTCTGTCCCCTTGTCAGTGGGGACATTGACTGTGTCACTTGCTGTTCCTGAACCAGTCATTCACCTGGTAATGAGCCCCTGGACCAGGGGTGGGGAACCTGCAGCCTCAAGGCCACATTATGGCCTTCTAGGTCCTTTTGACTGAGTCCAAGTTTTACGGAATAAATCCTTTTATTAAGGGGATTTGTTCTGTGAAGTTTGGATTCAGTCAAAGGGCCACATGTGGCCTCGAGGCCTCAGGTTCCCCACCCCTGTCCCAGACCCTGAGCTGGCCTTCTGTCAGCATGTACAACTTTCACAATCTCCATGTTACCTCCATGCTATGATAGGGCATCTTCATGTAACTGTAGCTACTGAAATAAAGATATTGTCTGTTATCTTACACTGAGAAATTGAAATTATAACCTTTTTATGGAAAAATCCTACTAGCTCACATTTATAAAACACTTTGTCATTTACTAAATACCTTCTTTGAAACAGCTTTAAGATAACATTTTACTGATCACGAAACAGGTTAAGTTTGTGACTTTCCCAGGACACGAGCTCCAGAGAAGTGGCGGAGCAGGAGGCCAAAGTCAGGTGTTCTTTCCACTAGGTTTGCCCTAATCAACCTCTGTTTGTCTGACAGTGCTGGTGGAGAATACTCACCCATGCTCTTAGGAAAGCTTGACATTATCTTGACATTAAACTGGTGGTTTTTTTGGTTCTGAAAATGTTATTTATGCTTCTATTCCTTGCCTTTTCAATAGTCTAAAGATTATCTCCTAAACTTGCTGCTGTCTCTATTACAACTATGAATTTAGTTAATTTGGGGGACAGGGAGAAGAGTTGCTAGGAGAGCTCCTGTGCATCACACATGTTCCCTCTGAGATGTTGGGGTGTCTGGGCCTCCTTGCTTCCCAGTGCCTGTGCTAGGCAGGGGTGGCCTCCTTCGATTTTCTGGTCAGTCACAGCTCATCTCCTGAAAAAGACCCAAGGTCAGAAAAAGGATAAAAACCAGCCTTTCCCAGTATTTCTCTAAGTGCCATGAGTGTAGACAAACGATTTCAATTTTTCTTGAAAGTTTCATGCAGTTTCTTTCCAAATTACTAATGAAGAGAAAAAAACCCTCTGATTTGGTTTTTTTTTTCCTATTCAAGTTTCAAACATAACATAAAAATTCTAACGTAGTAAACTTAGCCACATCCAAACAACTTAAGATTGATTTCAACTCAGTGCCCGTGTTCTTGTTTTGACTCAAAAGTTTGCCCTTTTTTGCTTCCCTTTGTCCTAGCTCGGTCCCCTGCAGGACCGTTAGAATGCTCATGTTTCCTTGAGAGGTGACTGCTGCATCTCCCTTTAGCCTTTCCTAGTCTAGTGAAAATGTTAACAGTTCCTTCTGCAGTTTCTCAGAGAATGTGCTTCCCAGGTCACCTGTTTATGAGCAGAAAAGCTCTTAAATGATGATTTCAGTTTAAGAACTGGCCCTAACTCCATGTGTGATCTGCCCAGTGCCAGCCCAGCCAGGTGCATGCTGCTGGCCTCCCTGGGGCACCTAATCCAGCCCATGACTTTCACAGCCATGTCCTTACTGTTTTGTTCATAACAGACCTTGTATTTAGTGGAAATTTTGTCTTTTTCTTTCTTTCACACTAGCAGTTTGTAAGTCACATTTCAGTGGAGAGTTGAACTGTGTTTAAGCCCATTTCCTATTCTAGCCTGTGATCTCATTATTCAGTTTAGGTTGTTTTCTAACAAATTAACTGCCTCACCTAGATTTGTGTCCTTGACTGTAAACAGGCCTTTGCCATTAGCATTGATGACCAGATTGGGAGTAGCTGTTCTTTATTTTGTGCTTTGAGGTTTATGAAGCACTTTACATATAATATCTGATTTATTATCATTACAGCCCCGTGAGATTTAGGTACCAAAGGGATTGTGCTCATTTTCCAGATGAGTCTATATGTTAAGTGTCTGGGCTGGCCTTTAAAGCCGTATCTTCTTACTACAAGTCCAGTATACTGGCCATCCATCATGTTGCCTCTGCCATCCGCCTCAGAGGAGGGCCCAGGCACTGGAGAGCGCCTATTCAGAAATAGTCTTTTGGCCTAGAGTTAGTGACTGTCTTCCATGAGGCTTTAGATAGTTTACAAATGGATCTCTGAGTTTATTTTGTCTTTATTTTCAGTTAGCGAACATTCATTAAGTACCATTTTTTAAGTATTTCTTATATACCAGGCACTGAGAAGTGCCGGGAATACAAAAAGAGCAGAAGATAGCCCCTGCCTTCAAGGAGCTCACAGTCTAATGGAAGAGACAGCAATTAAATATGTACAAACAAGGTATAATGCCAAAAAAACAGAAGATAAAAGAGGAAAGGTGGCAGAATTCAGAGGGGTTAGAAAAGGCAAGGCTTTTAATTGGGACTCAAAGGAGACTGGAGGCAGAAATGAGGAGGGAAGTTGTATTGGGCAAAGGAGGGATCCAGAGAAAATGCCTGGCTCCCAGAGATGGAGGGTCTTGTTTATGCAGTAGTCAGGAGGTGTCACTGGGTCAAAGGGTGCTTGTCGGGGAGTAAGGTGTGAGAAGGCTGAAAGGGAGGAGGGGGCTGGGTTATGAAGGGCTTTGAAGGCCAAACAGCATTTTGTATTTGCTCCAGGAGGCCATGGGAGCCACGGGAGTTGATTGAGTAGGAGGAGTGATGTGGTTAGTCCTGTGTTTTAGGAAAGTCACTTTGGTGGGTGGGGGGAGACCTGAGATAGGCGGGATTGCTCCCTCAGCACGTAGTGCAGAAGTCCAGGCGTGAGGTAATGAGGACTTGCTCCAGGGTTTGTGGAGTAGTGGACAGAAGGGGGCACATTCTAGAGATGATGCAAAGGTGACATCAATAGACCTTGGTACCATCTTGGATATGGGGGGAGGGGTGAGAGAGAGTGAAGAATCCCAGGATGGCTACTGGGTTGTGCCTGAGGGACTGGGAGCGTGATATCGGCCTCTACGGTGATAGGGAAGGTTCAGGGGGAGAGCTAATGAGTTTGAAATGCCTACTGAACACCCAGGTTGAGCCGTCTGAAAGGAGCATTTGGGGCAGGAGAGGCAGACCTGAGAATTGTCAGCGTAAAGATGGTCAGTAAATCCACAGAAGCTGCTGAGATCGCCAAGTGCAGGAGTGTAGAGGGAGAGGAGGAGAGGGCCAGGACAGAGCCCGAGGGCCGCTTAAGGTTGGAAGGGGCGCTTTGGATGAGGATCCAGCAAAGCACACAGACAGAAGGAGTGGTCAGAGAGGGAGGAAGAGAGGCAGGCCTGGGGTGGGCCAGTGGCGGTGGAGGGGAGTGGTCCTGAAAACCTAGGCAGAAGAGAGTATTGAGAAGGAGAGGGTGATCACCAGCATCCACAGCTGCAGAGGGGTCGGAAAAGGCCGTTGGATCGGGCAGTTAGCAGATCATTAGTAACTCTGGAGAGAGCAGCTTGGATGGAATGATGAGGTTGGAACCCAGCTTTTAAGGGGTTGAGAAGAGAGTGAGAGGAGAGAAGGCGGAAGCACCTAGGGTCGCCGCCTTTGTGAACAGTTTAGTCATGAAGAAGAAACATAGGATGGTAGCAGGGGGAGGGGGGAGACATGGACATGTTTGTAGGCAGTAAGGAGTGAGCCAGTACAGAGGAAGGGGTTGGAAGTAAGTGAGCCATGGGGGTGACAGAGGAGTGGCTCTCTTGGAGGAGCCAGAGGGGTCAGCCTTGGTGAGGAGTACGGCTGCCTCTTTATGTGAGACAGGAAGGGACGGGGGCAGAAGGCTCCTGAGAGGTGAGGGGCCTCCTGTTGAATTTTTCCTTTGAAATATGAGGTGAAGATCTCAGCGGAGAGGGTGGGGGAAGAGGAGCCGTGGGAGGTTTGGGGTGAGGTGCGAAGGTTTAGAAGAGCCACCGTGGGCAGTGGGAGAATTAGTTTATAAAGGCGGTGTATGAGGATTGGCTACAGTGTCACAGCCCTTTATTCACCTGGAAGCTCCAGGGGCTTGGTGTGTAAACTGTATCTCCTTGAACACAGTGCTGCTAACCCCCGCTTAGCGCCTAATGCCCAGGATCACGGGATCCTGGGTCTAGTGCTGGGAGTTGTCCGTGAGTATCTGTTAAGTGCCTACTGTGTGCCAGGCCCTGTGCTAAGTCCTAGGGATACAAAGAAAGCTACAAGACAGTCCTTGTCTCATGGAGCTCCCTTTCTAATGAGGGAGACAGTGCACCAGCTTGTACAAGGAAGCCATGTTCAGCTTCAGTTGGAGAGACTCTTAAAGGGAAGTCGCCAATATGAAGAACGGGATTGGCCAAGGCTTCTTACAGGAGGTGAGCCTGGAAGTCAGGAGAAGGAGGTGGTGAAGAAGAAGAGAGAGACAGACAGAGTGACAATTTGTGAGAGAGACAGCCAGAGAAAGTGCCCAGGGTTCTATACCTCTATGGTGGGCGGTCAGTGTCAGGAAGGAAGCCCTGAGCTCCAATCTGACCTTAGTCACTTAAGAGCTGTGGGGTGCCAGTCACTTCATCTTGTGTAATTAGAGTGACTAACCTTCGCCTCAAAGGAGAACGTGAGAAAATAGACCTCTTTCCTCATTAGAGAGGTGAGGGGCTGTGGGTGTGGAATAGTGCATATCCTGTCAGGCACAATCGATAGGCTCATTCGCTTGGTTGAACTACCTTTTCCCCTCTTTCTGTGTGAGTGGGCAGTAAATTTGAAATAAATGTGATTGGTAAAAATCAGGTAAAAGGTCATAACAGAAAGATGTTTTTTAAAAGAAAGGTGGTTGGTCATAATTCTTCTTTACAACTTGACTCTTGTGTAGATAAGTTCAATGCGAAAGTATACGTAGAACCTACGTTGGCCTTCCATGCCGTCTTGGGGGGAGGGGGAGAAAATTTGGAACCCCAAAACTTGTGGAACTGAGTGTTGTAAACCAAAGATAAAATAAATTATAAAAAAAGAAAGGTCCGTTACTTAATTCTGATATGGCCTGGACTTATTTGATAGCCCTGGTGCTCTGCAGAGGCCTTTCCCTAGGCATCACTGCCCCTTGCCTCTGCTCTGTCACCAGTCAGGCCTTTTCTCATGAATCAGGGCCCGGTTCATTGGAGCTCCTTCACCAGCTTGCCTTATCTATGCTGGGGGCACTCGAATTTTTTTCTTACTGAATTAAATGTTTGGTTTTGTAGACTTTAGCACTGTGATCATTTGAACGAGATGGATA
Organism: Phalanger gymnotis; assembly: GCA_028646595.1. Lineage (NCBI taxonomy): Eukaryota > Metazoa > Chordata > Mammalia > Diprotodontia > Phalangeridae > Phalanger > Phalanger gymnotis. The sequence goes on along the minus strand of CM053624.1, from coordinate 9,540,050 downwards.
AATAGCTTCGGTAAGTAGAGTAATGCGTCATTTGGCCAGGCTTTACCCAGTAAATGAAGCTCTAATAAAGAAACTAATTTTCCGTATAACTTAAGCTTACTTCTTCAAATGCGCCAACTTGTAAAAAATTTTAGCCATGTTCTAGGAACATATAAAATGTACACTTCCCTGCCTTCTTAGACATACACTCCTGAATACCATCTATTCTGTGTCCCCAAATGTGATTCAGCCCAGGTCTGCGATCCAGGCTTGAGTCTAGGAACTCCCTTTCTTCCGCGGATCTCATCAACACTTACGGGTTCAGGTGCTGTCTCTCTGAAGAGGACACTCAACTTTGTGGTGTCAGCCCTGGTGTCTCTCTTGGGCTCCAGGCCTGCATGGCCACTTTGCCCCCTCGACATTCGGAACCAGCTTTCCCATAAGCGCCTTCTGTACGGTGTTTCCAGCACCAAATGAGTCATCCTTCCTTGTCGCCTGTGCCTACCCACCTGACAGTTTGGGTTTCCTCCTCCTCAGCATCCCTGACATCGGCCCCCTTCTCCCTGGAGGTTCGCTCTAGGCCCTTCTCACCTCTCCCTTGAGCTCTTGCAGAAGCCTGTTCGTTGCTTTCCAAGTATGTCTTCAACAGCTGCTGGATTGATCAAACTGCCCTCCTACATGTTCAGCCCCAGGGGCTCCTGCTCATTACGCATAGGGTCAGACACATGTCTCTTTGTTGGTCTTTGACAGCCCTTCTGTTGTCTCACCTGGACCACCCTCTCTCCTCACTCCTCTCTCCCTTAGAGTCCTTAGAGGAGGTATCATCTATAACGAGAGAAGTTTCCTGATTGGGGACTTGGTGATGACGGCAACCTGTTTCTTTGGTCTGCTTCCCCTCTGCTGGGACCTGGGAACCCAGATGACCCTGCTTATTGGGAAGTGGAGGTGGCGGAAGGGCCTGAGGTTCTTTGACTTAGGGCTTCAGAGTAGAGGATATGTCTCCAGAGCTGACCCACCTTGCTTTGCTTACTTCAGGGATCAAAGCCAGGTTTTAGAGCATTGACGTGCCTGCAGGAAGACTTAGTGATGGATAAACGGGCTATCTGACAAAAGTGGTGCTATTTGTAACATAATCTGAACGGAGTGTTTCATTCAACACCAGTGTTGACCTGGTTCTTAAGAATTATTAGTTGGATTTTTTTAAAAAGTCCTAACGAAGGTAACATTTTTACTGTCTTTTAAGGTCAATATATGTTATTTGATGGCTAGAAGATGATTAATTTGGTGCATTTGATGAAGCGTCTGATGAAGCACTTAACAGGTTCTCTTTCTTCTGTTCTACAGGGAGTAACTATTCCCAGCCAGAGGCGCTACGTGTACTACTACAGCCACCTGTTAAAGCACCATTTGGATTACAGACCAGTGGCCCTGCTGTTCCACAAGATGATGTTTGAAACAATTCCAATGTTCAGTGGTGGCACTTGCAGTAAGAGCGCTCTCCTTGTTCTCATTGCTTGTAACTTTTTGCTTTACAAAACTAGAAAACCACATAAACATCTGGGAAGGACAGTTAGGCAGGATGGGCGTTTTATTCTGGGCTGCAGAGAGAGGGCTCTGCCCTCTTGCACGACTCAAGGGAAGTAGGAAAAGGAGATGGATGATGGTGGAGAAGTTTTGTTCTTTTGTACCTTTGCCAGTGACCTGGTTCAGGATGGACAGAGTGGATGTGGATGGCCAGTGTGACTCAGTGAGAACCACACCTCCCTGGGCCTCAGTTTTCTATTTGTGCTGGTGCCTCACAGGGTGTTGAGGGGAAGGAGCTTTGTGATCCTTAACAGCTTACCTGATTAAAATCACAGCAGCCGCCTTAGGTGGAGCATTTGCTTGTCTTACTAGAGATCGAGGCTTCAAGTCTAGAGTCCTGGCCCAGCTTCTGAATCGTCTAGGCAGCAAGGCCTTCACCTAGGCCGTAAGAGGGATGGTTTTACTGTTCGCTGTCTTTGAGCTGTTCACTGGCTGCTTCCATCCACACCAAGGAAGATCCTCTGTCGTCCGGAGTGGGTGGGGGCTTTGGCTGGGTGGAGTTGGCGGGCAGAACCTGGAGGAGTGGGGAGGGTCCCAGGAAACCGGCCGAGGAGCTGGAGCTGGCCAGATCTTTCTCTGTGTTTGACACGGATTCCTCCTCAGCTTCTCGTTCTCACTCTGCTGCTGTTTTTGTGTCTATATTCCTCTTCTTGGGTAAAGCAAATATATAAATGACTAAAAACTGACTCCAAGCAGTATATGTCACCAAAAACCTTTTTTTTTACCTTTTAAACTTAATTTTTCTTTTGGTGTTTTTGGTTTGAATCTTCTTTGCTGGTACCTCAGCCTCATTGTGGTCCACTTCACTTTATCTGTTTTTATAGGTGGCTGGTGTGGTGGGAAAAGTATTGGATTTGGAGTTTTAAGACCTGGGTTTGAATCCTTGCTAGTCATTTACTTCTGGGGCTCCCAAGAACCTCTGTGGTCCCTCAGGTCAGAGTCCCCACGGCTACTTCTCAAAATCATCCTTCTTTTCTTACAGTTGTCTGGGATCAAGGAAAAGCCGACTTTTTAAAGTACATGATCAGAAATCCCTGCTCTGTCTGTGAAGATGCTAGAAATACTCACTCCATCACCTGTTACTTACTGAGTGGCAGCTTTGTGCAAGGGCGCCGGGCTAGATACAGCATGCGTGAGTGTTCTTGCCTCAGGCAGCTTAGGATTTAAGGCAAGTCATAGATGTGGGGAAAGTTAACTAAGGCATAACCATAAATACAGAAACTGGGAGAGAGGTGCCACAAAATGTTGTGTGACTAATTGTCCAGTAAGTGGGGTGAGCTTTGTGCACTGAGAACCAGAGCATTCTCAGAAAGCTTCATGAAGGAGAAGCCAGGCAGGGCAGAAGGGCATTCTGGGAGCAAAGGCCACCGAGAGACTGTGCAGTGATGAGTGGTGAGGAGCTTTGTCTGGGCTATCAGCAGGAGGTAAGGCCAGTGAATCCAGAGTTAGGGGGCCTTGAATACAAGCGTAAGGAAGTCGGATTTTATTCTAAGCAGAAATGAGCCATTGACAAATTTTGAGCAGGAGAAAGCTCTAATCAAAGATATAGTTGGTAAAAATTGACCAGGTCATGGTATACAGCAGGGATGTCAAATGTGCAGCTCACAACACTCCTGAGTAGAGTCTGAACCCGATTAAAGTACAATGGGGAATTAACAAAATAAATGAAAACATGGCATGAAATTTTCAAACTAAGTGAATATGTGGCCTTCAGGGATTCTTACTATGTATGGATTAGCAACCCCTGTTTCTGTTTGAGTTTGACACCATGTTATACAGGATGAATTTGTGTGAGAAAGGTAAGGAACTCCCCGAGGCTGTTTTTAGACTCTGGGCCTGAGGTCGTGTGGACCATAGGGTGATCTTAGCACCTGAGCTTGGCATTGATTCCAAAAGGGATGGGCGCAGTCTAAAGGAAAGCACCAGGGAAGCGGGGGCTAGAGGGCTAGAAGGTGTGTGGTCCCAGGTGACCACAGGCAGTGCCACAGACTGGAGTGGGGGGAAGGGGCACGGGGACTGGGGGTGGCAGCTTCTTTTTCTGTTTCTGTTCTGGCCCCTGGAGACATCACTGCTGGAGCCTGAGCAGTCACCCTGAGGGGGAGTGGTTAGTAGCCAAGAGCCTGTTACTTGGTGAAAACTCTCACAAGTGCTAGTGCCGGTTAGTTCTTTCTAGTGTAGAGGTATTTGCGCATTGTCTTCTCCATTAGACGTGAGTGACTTGAGACTGGAGACTCACTCGGACCGTTCCTTGTAGTCACAGTGCTTGGCACGTGGTAGGTTTGTTGACTGACTGACATCTGTGGGGCATTTGTATTTTTTAATTTGCCAGGTGCTTTCCTCAGGTTAACTCCATCAACCAATAGATCATTTGGCATTTGTTAAGCACCTACTGTGTGCCAGATGCTATGCAAGGGGTACGGACACAAAAATTAAACCCTCAAAGGATTTATTCTGCTGAGGTAAACCTGGACATGTAGAAGTTTCTGCAAACTACATATACACGTGTCTGCGTACACATACACACTCAAACATACAAGATCCAAGGCAATTGTGAGAATCTCTGGCCACTGGAGGTAGAGCTCAGATAAAGCTTTCTGCAGGACATGGCCCTTGGGCTGAGTCTAAGAGGTTCTAGATGTTCTAGGTGCAGGGAGGTGGAGTGTCAGATGTGTGGGAGAGCAGGAAGGCCAGTCTTGCTGCATCGTCAAGGAAAGGCAGTATGATGTGGAGAAGGGTAGGAATTGGGGCTTGGAAGAGGGATGTGGCTGTGGGAGCGAAGAGGAGGGGACCCCAGGCAAAAGAAGCTGTGGATCGAGGGGTACTGAGATGGGGCAGTGATTGGATTGGTGGGGCGACTCTAAGGTTGGGAACCCGGATGATTGGAGGGATGGCGCGGACATCAGTAACAACAGGCTATTTTGGAAGAAGGGTTGGTTTGTTAGGAAAAATGATTCTCTCCTGCTGGGCTCATAATGTCTTTGAGACATCCAATTTGAAAGGTCTGACAGACATCTGGAGAGAGAGCAGAGATAGATGTATAGATGAGAGTCACCTTCACAGAGATGAGAATGAAACAGCACTCTAAAAGCCAATGAGGGTGGTCACTAAGTGATAGAGTGGAGAGAGGATGGAAGCTCGGGCAGGACTGAGAGCTTTGTGGTCCTCCGAGGAGCACAGGGTAGATGATGAAGCAGTGATCAGAGAGAGCAGGGCCACGTGTCCCTGGAGAGAAGTGGGCGTGTGGACAGAGAAAGGCTTAAAAGGGAGAGTGGCTTGGGCTTTGTTGGCAATGAAGTGATTGGTAGTTTTAGGGAGAAGTTTCCTTTTGAATCACAAGGTAAAGGCCAAGAAATAAGAGGAGAGGAAAGACAGTTGAAGAGGGTATAGGCTGCTTTCTTGAGAATTTTGGCTGCGAAAAGGGGAGAGGACATGGTATCAGGAGTACTCTTTAAGGATAAGGGGAGACTTCCAGCTGGGGTGAAAAGCCCTACAAAGTTTTACAGAAGATGAAACTGCACTTAGGGTCACTCCAGTGATGGGCGGGAGGTCTCAGGCTAGTCCATGCCCTTTCCCCATTCCAGCAGAGCCTGCTATGTAGTAGGTGCTTATTAATAAGTACTTGGTGGATTGTCTGCTTGGAGAGCTGGGAAAACTTCACTCACTCATTTATTTTCCTGCTCTCCCTACCTAATAAACCTGTCTTGAACATCCCAAGGCCTTTGTCTGCTTCGCTAGATCGAGGCTCCTGCTTGAATTAGAGGAGGCTCATCTTGGCCAAAAGACAGCCTCGTTTTTGGTTTAATAATCTTGTCTCCAGTCTTGGCCAGACAGCTGCTTGTTTTTCTTTTGGAAAATATTGATTACCAAGTAAGAATGTTCTAAGTGTTAGAGAAGCCAAACTGGTAGATTCCTTCATTTTAATTGAAGGAATATTGAAAATTTTTCATTCATAGACACTTGGTTCAACATCCAACAGAATTTTTTTACAAGTTGGAAGTTGACTGTGTTTTTATCTTTAAAAATTTAATTAATTTTTGTGCTTAAAAGTGTAGTCCTGTTGTTTCTAGATGGATTGCATTGCGCTGTTTCTTTTAGTATACTAGTATTTGTGCATCGGTGATATTTTATGCTTTTTAGAGACTTAGCTTAACTTTAAAATTTTTACTTTTGGGGCATTTTTATGTAAGTTTGTATTTTTAGGCTTAACAGTGTCAAAGTACTTAAACGTTAGACATTTGGTTTCTCAAGGCTTTTTGCTGACTTCTTTGTTGATTATACTGAACAAACATTTTCCCTTTTCCTTGTGGCCACATAGAACCTTACCAAGAAGTCTCAGCTAGTCAGTACAGTGCCACAAAGGCTCCTTCTTCCTGGATGTCACTACTGGATATTGTCTGGGCACCTCATACTTAGCTTCTTATCTTCCCCAAGCCCGACCTCGGACCTGACTACCTCTTTCTTTCTGAGGTCCCTCCATCCTTCAGATGCACAGGTACACAAAGTGAGTCATCCTCAAGTCACCTCACCCCCAAATAGTCACTCAGTTGTCACGTTGTCCAGTCAGTCAACAAAAACTGGCTAAGCGCCTTCTGTTTTCTAGGCACTTTACTAGGTGCTGGTGATACAAAAACAAAGGATAGATAAATTAATAAGCCAACTTCTGTAGCTGCTGTTGCTCCTGCAGGGTCATCTCCTTTCTTTCTGGGGTCACCCCGCTGGGTGCTACTGCAGACATCCATATGGGGAGTCTGAAGGGAATGCAGATGGAGACCTCCTACTCTCCTGCTGTCATCAGCAGAAGAAGCAGCTCCCATCGACTGACACTCTGCCTGGACTCATTTCCAGTGTCTAGCAAACTCTGGTCCGGTTTTCTTCCCCCATCCCTTCCATCCTGAATCCCAGGCCTCTCCAGCCCTGGGCCTTACGCCATGCCTGCCGTGTTTGGTCCCCTGAGGGGGTGGGCAGCCAGGCTGCAGAGGCTTCCTCTTCCTCAGTCTCCAGGGTTGGGCTGGTCTCTTCTCTGGAGCACGGCAGGGGTGGCTGCCCTCTCCCACTTCTTTGACTCCTCCTCTACCGGCTCAGCAGTTTATTTGATGACGAGATTTGGCGACTCAGAGTGATGAGTTGAGAATGTCAGGGAGGTTGTGCAATTTGGCGATTGACTAAATCTGGTGCCTTCTTTCCTCTGTTGCCTTCCACTTTATCTCATCTGCAGTTTGTTTGCATCTCGTTAGTTATGTGTTGGCTCCCCATTAGTGGATGAGCTCCTTCACGGCAGGGACTAGTTTTTTCCTCTCTTTGTATCCCCAGTGCTCAGCACAGGGCCTGGCACATAGTAGGTGCATCATAAATATTTACAGAGGACTGGCTGGTAACCAAAATAGAAAAAGGAAAGGTCGTAAGAGAGGTGGAGTTGTCGGGAAAGATAAGGCCTTCTGGTCTGGGCGTGGTGGTTTTGAGGTGTGGTCATGTATTTTGGAGCTGCTAAAATGTCTAATAGGCCAGCTCAATAAAGAGCCAGAGGTGAGAGGTACAGTGCTAGGAATCACCTGGGTAGAGACACTGTAGACGCTCCACAGACTATCTTGGTTATAGCTGGTTTTTCTCAGCACAGACCACGCCACCCCCACCCCACCCCCCATTTCTGGCCTTACCATCCGCTTACTGGAGCATTAGTTGCCTGCTGGAGGCTTTCTGTCTGCAGATTCCTCAGCCCAGTCCATCCTCCACATGCCACCAGCCGGTTTTCCTGTCACGCCTGGTTAGTAAACTCCAAGGGCCCCCATTACATTTCAAATCAAATATAAAATCCCATGTTTGATATTTAATTCTCTTTACATCTGCCCCCTCCTACCTTTTCAGGCTCTACACACAGCTCCCCCTTCTCACCTGCCATACAGTTCTTTTACCTAGTCTACCTGTAGAACACCCCCTAGCCCTCCCTGGCACTGACTGTCCCCGTACCATCAGCACTCAGGTACAGGAATTACCCGAAGTGACAGCGGTGTCTGAGCCCCATCGTAGTCAGGTCCAGCACCCCTCTCCACACCAAGTCAGGGTTCTGTCTTCTAAGTGACAAGATGTATTGGACCTCCTAGCTAACAATGATTAGAGTATTGTAACTTCAGTTGTTGGACATCACGAAATCTTTCCTAAGTGTCTGGATCCAATGACCTGAGGTATGGAAAGTGCTTTGCAAACCTTAAAGTACCAAATAAATGCCAGTGTTACACCAAAGCAGTAAAATGAAGCCTGGCTTTTCTTTACAAACTTCATATTTTTCCATTAAAACTTGAGTTCTTCATAGCATTTGTAAAACGATTCATCGTCCTTTGGCGGTTACACTTAGCACCTCTAGGATGGCCGACAAGGGCAGCAGTGACAAAAGCCTATGCCTGCCATGTAACTTGTCCTGAGGACCTGGCTTCTCTTAGCATATTGACTCTTAATATCCATTATAATAATTCATGCTTATCAGAAACACAGTTGGTATCAAGACACCTACCTCCTGAAAGACGAAATAAGTGAACCAAAGTTAGCCTGGAATCAACAACCCCAAGAATTTGGAAGTTTGTTTAATTTGATAGAACTTTACCCATTGTTCTCAGTTGCTAATTATCTGATGAGAATAGCGGCCTATGAAACCACTCTTGATTCTTCCTCTCGTTTATTTATCTCTGAGGTCTAATCAGTTGCTAAGCCTTTCTGATTTGTTCCTACTTTCTTCAGTCTTCTGGGTTTGTGCCCTTCTGGTACAGCCCCCGCCCTGGCACCTGGCGCTCATCGCCTGCCAGGACTTGTAACCGCGTCACCATTGGTCTCTGCCTGGCCAGCCTTCCTTCCATGTGGCTGCCAGGTCCGTAGGCCTCTGAAGCAAAGGTCTGGCCGTGTCTCCCCCACTGCTCAGGAAGCTTCACGACTCTTCCAAATTCTTCTTCTTCTAGTTAGGGTTCAAATCCCATCTCTCTGCAAACTGTATTTGCTTTTGAAAAATTGAATACCTTTTTAGGCATTTTTTTTTAACATCACCCTTGTTTGGTCCGCCTTAACTCCTCCTCCCAGGGAACCATCCTGTCTAACAAATCATATTTTTTAGAAAGACAGTAGGAAAAAATCAACACAACCAACCAGAGCATCGAAAAAAGACTGAACTTACGTACACTGTCGATGTCTGTACTTGACCTTCTTCTGCCAAGCAGGCATGGGGTGGCAGTGTCTTCTCTTTCCTCTAGAGCTGAGCGTTGAGTTTAGGATTTTGCAACATGTATTTCTGATTTTTGTGTGGGGGCCTGTTTTTGTCATTGTGTGTGCTGTTTTCTTGGCTTGGCTGACTTCACTCTCATCAGCTCATGTAGATGATGCAGTGCCCAGAGTGTGACACTAACTGGCTGCGTGACCATGGACAAGTCACTTCACCTGTCTGCCTCCGGAGATAATGAGAGCAGCCACCTCCCAGGGCGATTGTGAGGATCTAATGAGATAAAGTTTGTAAAGGACTTTGTCTAAGACCTGGTGCATAGTAGGTGTTTCATAAATGTAAATTTCCATTATATTCCTATATCACAGTTTGTCTAGCCATTCTCCAATTGAAGAGCTTCTCCTTTATTTCCAGTTCTTTGCTGTCACAAAAAATGCTCCAAATATTTTGGTGAAAGGAGGACCCTCTTTGAGCAGGTGTTGGGGAATGGGTAAAGGCCTAAAAGAGGAATCTCTGTGTCAAGGGTATGGATATTCTCGTCACTTTATTTGCATGCTTCCAAATTGCTTTCCAGAACGGTTGTACTGATTCACAGCTCCACCAACAATGCACTCGTGTGCCTCCCCTCAGCCCCCGCCCCAACACTAATTCTTCTCATCATGGGTCATCTTTGCACTTAATAAATGCTCGTTGAATTGGAAAGCTTTTACAATTGAGACTCAATTTGACCCAAGACTTCGCTCCCATTTTTCTCTCTGACTTTCCTTGTAGCCAGTGCTTCTTTACCTGGATTTCTCTGATGATCCCTTTGGGTCTGCATTTCTTCGTTTCTGCACCATTGTATGATTATTTGGTTTTTAGGGGTGAGTAGTTGCTGTCACTGTCCCTTCCACGTGCTCCACTTTTATGTAAGGAGCTCCTTCTTCTGATCACAGTGTCTCCTGTCTCCCCCTCTGTCTTGCAACCCCAAACCCTATTCTGGGTCCTCACCATGACCTTCTGTTGCTCTTCTCTTCAGTTCTCACGCAGCTGTCGCCCTTGCTCTGGCCTCCTCTTGGAGGCCCATTTTAACTCCTCACTGTCCTTTTCTCTCGAGTCCCACGGGCACCTTATCAAGGGCTCTCATCAGCCTTGCCCTGCCAAGTCTCAGCCTTGGGTGCTCTGACAACTGCTGCCACCTGTACTGATTGGCTGTCCTACAAATTAGTGTTTGGTAATCTCAAGTGGGCCCTTCCCGAAGCAGGGCAGCCTTGTCATGGCTCTCTAGCTGGCCCTGTTCCACCTGCCCCATTGGCTCTGCTGGATGTTTTCATCTATCCTCTGGCCTCCATCACTCCTCTCCTGCCACCCTCTCATCCAAGCCCCTGCCTCATGTTTCACTGAAGAAATTGATGCCATTTGCCAAGAGTTCCTGCTTCTTTCCTCATGTCAGGCTATGTCCTTCACCCATCTCACATGAAGAGGCAGCCCTTTTCCTTGCCAAGGCAGACGCTCCACCAGCATATGTGTTCTGTTCTGTCTCTTCCAACACAGGACCTTTACTGTCTCCAGACTGGCCCTCGAGGTCTGCCCCATCCTCAAAAGCCCCTCCCTTGAACCATGTGCTCCTGCTAGCTGTGGTCTCATAGCTCTTCTCCCAAGGTCCTCTGCAGTCGATGCCTCCACTTCCCTTCCTCTCCCTCTCAGCTTTTTGCAGTCTGGATTCTGATCTTATTCAAATAATACTCTCTCAGGTTAGCAGTGATCTGAAGCACTAAATCCAGTGGCCCTTTCTCATTAGCCCTGGACACTGTAGATCCTTCTCTCCTGCTGGACACTCTTTTTCTCTCTAGGTTTTCAGGCCTCCCTCCCAAATCTTTCCTAGTTCTACTGCTCCCTCTCTAACCGCTGTCTCTTGCTCTCCTTTATCGGATCCCCTTCCAGATCATGCCCTTTAACTGTAGGTGTCCTTCACAGTTCTGGTCTGGGCCCTCTGCTCTTCTCCTATACCATTTCACTTGGATTTCATCACCTTCTACAGATTCAATTATTTTGGTGCTGATGATTCTCAAATCAACTTACCTAATCCTAACCTATTTTAAATCAGTTTGAGGAGTTTATTGATGAGATTTCTGAAGTCTTCAATGTGTTTGACTTTTACATTATTGTGGTCATTGTATAAATAGTCCTGCTTTCCGGAAACTACATTAATTCATATTCTGTGTTTATTTGAATTCTTCGTATTCATAATTTCTTATGGTTTGGTAATATTCTCTAAAATTCTTATGCTTTTTATTCATTCATTCCGCAATCGAGGGGAAGCAACTTTCTTTCCACTTTTTATTGTTTCAAAATGAATTGGTTTTCTCTGAACCCTGTTTTCAAGGCCTTGAATTCTTTTTAAAACTGTTTAAGGAAAAAAAAGTTATTTAAAACAGGACCAAACCAATGGCAACTAACCAGCCTGGATTTCAGCAAATAAAAAAGCCATTTCTGTCTCTATCTCTCCCCCCTCTCCTCTCCTGTCTTTTCTTGAATGGTGGGCTTCCCCCTGAGAAATGAATAATCTAGTTTGAAATGCTTCTTTTGTGAGAGCAGCTATATATACTTGTCATCTTTTCTCAAATTTAATTTTTAGAGCATCTTTCTGTTTGTCTAATCACAGGTATTTTCTCTTTGTTGACAGTATAGATTTATATTCTATAATAGGAAGAAACAAAGATAACTTTTAAACAAGCTCAGCATACTAAAAGAAGAAATTATTTCGAAAAAGTTGCAGGCTTTAATTTGATACGGTTACAGATTGACCTGTTGCTATGTGCATGTAAGTGTAAGAGATAACCTTAAAAATAAACCTACAGTACTTTTCTGTTTGAGAATCGAAGTAACCCAAAGAGTGACCGTGTGCTGAGAGGCTAAATTTTGCCAGTCACCTTAAGACAGGAAGAAATGGGTTGCAATCACAGCAGATTTTAACAAAACATTCTTTGCAATTTTTACTCTTTGGTGGTTTATTGTTAACTTCCCTCCCCCTTTTTTCTCTGCATAATGCCTTCTCTCTTCTTGTTTTCTGGCTTCATATACCTTATAAGAATAAAACATAGTATTAGAGCTGAAGTGAAATGCGGCTCATATTTTGGAAAATGCTTATGTGGGAGCGGCTAGGTGGCTCAGTGACTAGAGCATCGGCCCTCGAGTCAGGAGGATGTGAGTTCAAATGTGGCCTCACACACTTAACTAACTGTGACCCTGGGCAAGTCACTTAGCCTGGATTACCTGCAAAAAGAAAAAGGCTTATATGTCTGTGCTGTTAGAACATTTGAGATTTTGTATCTCCATTCTTTGTAATTGTGTCCATTGTTACTTTCTTTCAGCCGTTCAGAACACTTACTTGTAAACTTGTGCTGTTATGGGCTCAGCAGTCTTAATCGCTGTGGTTCCTTTCATCTTAAAAACCTCTTTATTTTGTGGGAGGAAAATGTGTATCAAGAGGACTGATGCCCAGCAAGGTCAAGTGCCAGAGCCAGAGTTTCTGTGGCAGTGCTCGAATTGGGATCCAGGGGTACTGCACTGCTTTTGTTTGGTGAAGTGGAATCTTCTAGGGCATTGAAAACACCTTAGAGGTTTTTAGGAACACTGACTCTACGGCTTGTTTTTAGCGGAGTGAACGCTAATTAAATCAAAGCACTGAAATGTACTGTATATCTATAAGGGTGGAATATAACCAGCTTTCATCTGTAGCTGCTTTAAAAAAGGTATGGGATAAGCAGCATGTTGGAAAAGCTCATCTGATTAGTTTCAGTTGGGCCAGGAGTTTTGGGTCATGTGGCGTGTGTTTGGCAGCTTTGTGACAAGCCTCCGTGTTTCCCCACACAGATCCTCAGTTCGTGGTCTGCCAGCTGAAGGTGAAGATCTACACATCCCCTTCTGGCCCCACGAGGCGGGAAGACAAGTATATGTACTTTGAGTTCCCCCAGCCTTTGCCTGTGTGCGGTGACATTAAAGTGGAATTCTTCCACAAGCAGAACAAGATGCTCAAGAAGGTTTGCGCTTTGCTTTTATTGGGGGAGATAGTCCCAGGGCCGGGCAGGAGTGGGGACCTGGCCTGGCTCTGCCTCAGTGGCAGCGAGGTGCAGAAGAGAAGCAGGAGTGAAGAGATGGCCCCATTTCTCTCCATCGCTAGGACATAACTCTAAATGAAGTTAGGCTAGGGAATATACGTAATTAATTACTTGCTTCTCATGCTTTCCTCTTTTTGAAGAAAAAGACTTTGGAGATTGAGGCATTTGACTTTGTCTCCCACTCCCCAGCGAATGCTTGGGATCTGTTAGCTAGTAGAGGAAGGTGTGGTGAGCGGGGGAGGTCGGACATGTGAAATGTTCTGGTTTAGGAAGAGAGATGTTTCTGACCTTTGCCACACTGTCTAGCTAGCACCAAGAGCATTGCGTAGTCCTATTTTAAATGGACTCCCATTTAGAGCCTTGGTATATTAAGTGAGTCTTTTAAAATCTAGGTCCTGATCGAGAATGGGTAATGTCAGTGATTCCCTAAGGTTTTTTTTTTTTGATTCCTGTTTGGGTGTTTTTGTAGATGGCAGGATTGAAGTTGGGTACACCTGATAAGAGAACGTTTAGTTCATCTTAATCCTTAACTTGTTTTAGGACTGTCCCCTGGTGAAAGCAAAAGGTGAAATTTCGCTCATTTAAACCTACATTTTAATGAATCATAGAAATTGATGGAGAACTTAATTCCAACAGCTAGAAAAAGTAGATGAATAGAGGGGATGTTTCGGATGGTTGGTGTCCTTGGGGCACGTTACAGAGTCCTGAGGTAAAGACATCAATACAGTTGGCCAGGGAAACTCCATAAAATAATCCACATCTCTTTGAGCTCCATAAGGTTCCCAAGGGGCTTTCTGGAGGAACTTGAATAACACAAGTTGTTGGAACGGAACGTGCCATTCTTCCCGCATTCCTCATTCAAGACTTAAGTGGAAGTTAAACTGTATCTTACTTTTCAATTGGAAATGTTTCTTCTTGAGACTCCAGGAAGCTTTTCTAGGGAACACATGTAAGCCAAGGGTTGCAGAGGGCCTTTAACAAGGCTTGATCAACAGGGAAAGATGTGGGAAGGTGGGCTTCCCTGCCACCGCAGGAGTGGGAGGGATTACATGATATCAGCACTTCTAAATATTGACCAGTAGAGGCTGGGTTACAGATTTACATTTCGTCCCATCTCTTTGTGCACATTGTTGTACCGTGCAGCATAAAATGGGCACACGGTCTTCTTTGGGATGTCTTTCCTGCTTGCTACTGGGGTTCGGCAGAGGGGGACAGCAGCTTAGAGGAGGGCTTTACCTTTGGTCAGAAAGGCCAGACAGACATCCTGGAAATCTATAAGAGTTATTGGCTTGTTATCTTATCAAGGGGCTAGTGAGTTAAGACTGTAGTCACCGACTACAGGCATACTTAGGTAGAGCGACTCAGGCCATCACTTTCTGAAAACCGGCAGTGTTGTTGGGCTAGGAGGGTCTGCAGAGGGGAATCTGGTGAGGGCAAAAAGACAGGAGTGCTTAAGAAGGCAGCAGAGGTTCAGGTCAGCAAATAGAAGCAGTCCTGTGTGGGATGAATCGCCCTGGCAGCAATGTCTGTAGGAGTCAGAAATGAGAGCCATTGCCTTTCAGGCTGGGCTGCCCTACAAAGAGCTTACCGTCCAAGGCTGTCATGGAACAGCCACCTCATAGCAGCTGCTTAGGGCCAACATGTTTCGGCCTCATCTTAGAAAGGAGAAAGGACTTGCTATTTTAAACCAAAATAAGTTACTGTAAATCCTCATTCTTGACATGAAAATGGCTAAGGGGTGAAGATGTGTCCCTGTCTATGTGTTCTAAGACATTAGTGTTTGTACCTTTGTCCTAATCCCAAATATTATGTGGGGAGTCATCTGTGCTCTGGTGTCAGAGTTGGAATGTGTGAGACGTTTTCTTTTTACATCAGTTGATGGTAAAACAAAGCTTATGAATTGTTTTTGTTTTTTAGGACAAAATGTTTCACTTTTGGGTAAATACATTCTTCATACCAGGACCAGAGGAAAACTCAGACAAAGTAGAAAATGGAAGTCTTTGTGGCGATCAAGAGATTGATAGTATTTGCAGTGCCGAGAGATCAGATAATGACAAGGAATATCTCATACTCACATTATCCAAAAACGATCTTGACAAAGCGAATAAAGACAAGGCCAACAGATACTTTTCTCCAAACTTTAAGGTCAGTAAATCCTTGTGGAAGATTTTTTGTTAAAAATTAGACATAAAACAAGGCATTGCTTCAGTTCCTTTTAGATTGAGGTATGTGAAATTATCTAAAAAGAATGTGCATCAAGTTCTTGAGGAATTTCTGAAGAAGCAACATAAACCTGTTAATTATCAAGGAATTCAGTTTTAGTTCTGTAAGCATTAATTAAACCCCTATCTAATGTGCTTATGTTCTGTATTTAAAATTAGAAGTGGTGTGTGTGGTGCAGAGGAGAGAGATGGCCATTCTGATTCAGAACTTGACTTGAGATTCTGATTCATCCATGGTCACCTGTGTGACTTGACCAAGTGACTTAACCTCTGCAGACTTCACTTCCCTCATCTATAAGACAAATAGATGAGATTAGATGACCTCAGTTCTCTTCTAGGCTAAATCTGTGGTTCCGTGTATAACCGATCAAGATGGTATCTTGTTAATTAAGCTGCATCATATTGAATAAGTAGCAGTATGCAAAAAAAAAAAAAGTATGCTCTGAATGTCATTTTAGTTAGCTAAGGGTTTTTATGACTGTTGTGTCTGGGGGCGGGGGGGGGGAGGAGTGATGAGCATTTCATAAGCTTGTTGCTGTAGCCATAGTAGAGGAGGATCATAATCTGGGCCTGGGAGAGACCTTAGAGGTCATTTAATCCCCTCTCCATTGTATAGATGAGATGGACCCAGGCAGGGCAGGCAGCCCATCCTGTGTCTTCTATGGCTTTTGGGCTAGAAATAGTACAACCAGTGTTTGAGCCCTCTATCACAAGAATTGTTTGGTGCTCTTTGAGTTAGCATTTGTTTTCATCTTGATCCTAGGGCTGAATTTTGTTTGTAAATGCAAGAAATTTCCTTTGCCATGCAATATTTGCTGAGGTTCTGGAGTCAGAGCATTGGTCCCTCTTCCTGTCAGCTCACTTCAGCTTTAGCTCATTGCAGTATTTCAGCCTGTTTTTTTTGAGCTGCTCGGATCCTCAAGATAGAACTGGAGGGGGCTGTGAGGTACCTGAGTCCAGCCCCTGAGCCGGAGGAGGAGGAGGAGGGACCGGGGTGGGGGGTGGGGTGTCACACATGCAGGAAGTGGCAAGGCCAGCCTCCAGACTGAGGCTTTTGATTCAAAACCCAGGGCTCCGTCCCTTTACCTCACTGTGAGGAATGGTTTTGGGACCTTTGGATTTAGATTTCACATTACCTTAAGATCCCTCCAATTCATATTTTTTGGGGATGAAAGAATTCAGGTCCCCACTTTATTCTTAAGTTATGAAAGTCTTTGTGCAACTGCAAGTCATTTTTTTCCAGCCATAGCAGCTCATGAAGCAGCTTCAGCTGTAGAAGGTATACCTTGAAGTCTGCATTAGTGAAGGGAGTACCTACTTGTGAACGCCCCTGCCTTTTGTAGCGTGGATACTGAGTGTATCGGGGCCTGTATAAACCATATCCATGAGTCTAAGGGCAGAAGGGCCCAGGGTGGAGGACCTGCAGGGCTGTTTGGGAGCCACATTCAGAGAGGCCTATCACCACCTCCTGTATCATCTCAGACACAGACATTATGGACATCTGTGGTTCTCACAAAGTCCATTCTGCAGACTTTCGGGGACCTGCAGTGGTAAGACCATTTTTGTAATAATACTAAGACATTTTAGTGTCAAACATGGGCTGCATCAGTAGATAGATAACCCTCATATAAAACGGAAGCTTTTGGGGGTTCTCAGTTTTTATGACTAAATGGATCCTGAGATTAAAAAGTTTAGGGACTGCCAGAGCGCTAAAGGGACTCTGGTGTCGTGCGTGCCGAACTCTCCATTCCTGGCCGTCCCACGTTGTGCTCGTTCCTCTGGGTCCCCTTGGATTCCTTCAGGAAGCAGCTCCTCCAGGCTGGGACTGCTCCACTTGGCTTTCAGCCTCCTCCTCTTTCTTGTCCATTGTGTCCTGTCTCTCTCCTTTCTTCTCATCTCCATTTCTTTCTCCTTCTTCTGTTTCTGAGCCTCTTGGGTCATAAATGCATTAAGGATGTTAATTGTTAATGAGGCCTCTGACTATCGTGGACACCTCCCACCCCCAGGCATAGGTTTATAGTGCTGAGAGCAACCTTTGAATTTTACAGACAAGGAAACTGAGGCACAGAGACATTGAGTGACTCCTTGGATTCCACAGCAATTTGGGTCTGATGCAGGATTTGAACTTGTGTGTTCATTATTTCAAGGTCATCACACAGTCTCCTGCACCACACTACCTTCCCCTCTCATCTCCTTCAGAAGTATCTCCGTAACAAAGGTCCCTTGACCTCTTTATTCACTGATTCTAGAACACTTTCCTTCAAGTGCAGCATTCAAAATACACTTGTAATTATATTGCTTTTCTGTTTTTAAAGAACATAATTCTGCCGTTTTTGTTTATTGTGAAATTTTATTGTTTTGAGTATGTTATAGGTTAATTTGGCTAACCTGGGAATGTCAGCACTGTGTGTATCTATTTTTATGGGAAAGGGCTTTTGAAATGCCACACAGAACATTAGCAGGTCGTCAAGGAACCTTGGGACCTTGGTCCATTTGCATATCTTGGCTTCATTTAGTTCTGAAATCACCGCTTGGTTATCATTCATCAAAATGCATTTCAGTACTAATGAAAATGTTACAATTATGAGCTTCTCAAAAAATGAGGAATTTGTTCTGAAAGACTGTTTTAATCTCTGGGCACTCGACTCTCCTGGGTCCTGCCTGACGAAAGTCTTCCCGGAGCTGTTCTCAGCCACCCAGAGTAAGTGATCTAAATACCTAGTCTGTCATACACCAGTGTAGAAAGCAGTGGGGGCCAGTGACTGAGTCAGGCACTCCCCAGGTCTGGCCCCTGCCCCTCTGGGGCTGCTTCCTCTTCTCTGAAGACCAAGCATCACCTGACTGCTGATTACTCTTATTGTGGGTTTGCTTTTGTGTTTTTGTCCTCTAGGTGAAGCTTTTCTTCACAAAAACTGTAGAAGAACCGTCAAACCCAGAGGCCAGCAGCTCCACTTCGGTCACCCCGGACGTTAGTGACAATGAGCCTGACCATTATAGATACTCGGACACCACTGACTCTGACCCAGAGAACGAGCCTTTTGATGAAGATCAGCACACGCAGATCACAAAAGTCTGAATATTTTTTTTATCAAGAGAGAAAAAATATCAGAGACAAACTTGAAGAGTCTGAAAAAGGACCTTTTTTTAAATGGCAATAGGACATTGTGTCGGCTGACCAGCGATAGGAACAGTGACCTTTCCCTGACCAGTTTCGTCGGGGCCTCTCCACCGGTGGCAGGCTTGCGACGCTCGTCCCGTCCCGTGGGAAGGAGGCTGCCTCATTTCTGTATATACCTTTTGTGTTCAAAGGACACTTAAAGTTTCAATTAGGAAAAATAAAGATGGCACTTTCCCATTTTCCAGTTTTATACAAGTGGAGGCAGACCTGGTGTGTGATGCGTAGGGGTGTCCCTTTGTGTTCTGTCCCCTCCCGATGTGGCTTCAGAGCTCCCCGAGCTGTCCCGGTTCACAGCCTGCCCCTTTGCACTCACGTGGCGACAGATAGGGCTGCAGTTGGTGGTGAGGAGTTTCCCGAGGGTTTGACTCCGTTGTAATATTGCATGGATTGGGGTCAGGGGAGTGGAAAGAATGCTCAGAAAGGAGTGTCTTTGATGCTGGACTCTGGACCAGGCACCACCTCCAGCTGTTCTACAGGCACCTTTCTTTAGCATGCTACAGTAACTAATCCTGGACATTGGAGAAATTGGCCGCTCTCACTGCTTGTTGTTTGTGCGTTTTATTTTTTTAAGCATATTGGTGCTAGAAAAGGCAGCTAGAAGGAGAGATTCTGTATTGGGGTACAGGAATGAACTTTCCACAACATCCTAGAGCCCCACAGGTGAGGGGTCTAAGCCGAAGGGGGGTCTTAGCTAAGAAGAAACACAGCAACAGTGACTTCACCATACAAATGTGGAGGCTGGAGATGAACCTTGACAGCGCGCTCTGAAATGGGCTTTCTCGCTTGTCCCGACTGCTCCCTCTCCCACGTAATCGAGGCCAGTGCTAAAGGTCAGAGGTTGTTAGTCCACACATCAGTCCCGTCCTGTCCCCCCCCCCCCCACTTTTCAGCCCCCAGCTCCCCTCCCTGCTGTGGCTGCTTCCTGTGCTGCTGCAAGCTTTGCGTCCTCCTTAAGTAGGAACGCAGTTGTGACGCTGCACCGAAAAATTTCCATGGGAGATTCCCCAGTAAGTGAGACCGAAGACTCATGATGCATTGATTCAGGCACCTAGCTGTCAGCTCTTCCGCCCTTGGACCGCACACATTCGATCACCATGAGTTTTGCAGTTTTGCACACTTTTTTTAATGTCATTAACTGTTAGGGAATTTTACTTGAAGAATACTTAGCACCTAGAATATTTATATATTAAGAAAGACCATGACACACGGTAAACAGGAAACAAGGAACTTCTCGGCACTGCCCAGCTGTAAGGAGAAGGGGTCTCGTCTCCTCCTCATCAGACAGTGTTTGTTGTAGATTTCTGTTTAAACTGGCAGTGTTGTATTCTTTGTTCGGAGGCCTGTAGTCGGAGGGAAGGCTTGCGTTTCCCTTTTGAATATGGCCACAGAACGAGCGTGCCCAGACTCCAGGAGATCAGCAGGGAACAACTGGTAGGCTATGGCAGATGGGAGGATGCTGTTGAAATTTTTTTTTTCCAGAAATTTGGCGTACTTCAAACTACTTTGATCTTCAGAAAATTCGAATACCATTTCTTTCTGGTGTAAAATCCCGTTTTAATGAACTCATCGGTGCTGACCTTGTTCATCAGCTGTGGTCTGACCTCATTAATCTATTGAATTCAGAATGCATTCGGCCTAGTACAGCAGCATTTGTAGGGTTTGGATGGTGATTTGGCTTGTCAGGACGTCACCTAAAGAATCTTGGTCAATAATGCAACACTATCAATATCTGTTGGTCAATTTCATTCAACGGATTAATGATTAATTTTCCCCCCAGCTCTTATGATTTACACGTTTCTACATAATGATCTTTATGTACAAAAAATACTGCTTTGGCGCTCATGAGTGACGCTGGTGAAACTGACCAGCAGGAGATAGTCACCCCACAGATAGACACGTGAAATTGGTCTCCCACCACTCACAAAAAATGAGTATTGCCAACTAAATCCAATGTTCACGCTTTGAAATACTTTAGTTATTGACACTGTTCGCTCCGGTTTTGGGCTCCAGACATTACAGTTTAATTTGTATTGTTCCGACGGGTCCTGCTGAGGCCTGGGTTGGAAGTCAGGACATTCTAATGGGCTTTTGCCCTCTTACTTCCTTTTCCTTTGGAATGTGAAGGTCTGAATGAGGGTTGTAATTCTGAATGTTTCCGCATTTTTGAGAAGCCTTGCTTACATTTTATGGTGTAGTCATTGGAAATGGAAAAATGGCATTATATATATATATATTATATATATAAATATATATTATAATACTCTCCTATACTTTATTTCAGTTACCATCCCCATAGAACTTGACAAGAATTACTACGACTGAAAGGTTTTTTGAGTCCTTATGAAAACTTTATTTATGACAGTATTCACAAGTAGCCTGAGATGCATTCTATAGCTCATGTCTTTGAGTTTCTGGACTGTATGCTTAAACTTTCTGGATGTGCAGCAGCTTACATGTCTGAAATTACTTGAAGGCATCCATCCCTTTCTGCAGAGCTCCCCACTGGGCCCTGGGCCCTCCCCAGGTGCCTGGAGGCGCCCTCCCACCCCCGGACTCTTTTTGCCACCGTTCTCGAAGGGCAGTTGAACAGAGAGAGTAAAGATGATGTCCTGTGGCATGGGCTGTAAGCCTCAGTGGAGTTTACAGGCAGCCTCAGATAGTTCAGCTTTAAAAAATTAAATTAGGGTGCAAGGTCCGTGTTTTAGTTCTAGAAAACGTGTGCAATATGTTAACGACGGCTGTGGTTGCCACCAAGTGCCTCGTTCACCTTTAATACTGTTAGAGCGTGTCCTGCATGCAGATGGAAGGGGCGGAGCCGGGCCCTGACCCGGGGCTTCCCAGGGGCCTCGACTCTGCCCGGTCACATTTTCAGTCTGTTTCCCTATAGAGTATATATCCTAACAAAGTCCAGCCTGTTCAGCAGCCTTACTCGGATTCAGCCTCTTGAGATCCTCCAGTGCTGTGCCCCAGTGGCCCCGTGTGTAATTGGATGCACTGAGGATACACAGCCACCACCATACGATGTGTACAGGATAATTAACGCCTCATACCAATCAGATGTCCCTTTGTTATTGTGTTTGTTAACCCTTTATCTCTTAGTGTTATAAACTCCACTTAAAACTGATTAAAGTCTCATTCTTGTCACTGTGTGGGTGTTTTATTAAATGAGCATTTTGAACTTTGATTGCTAATGTGTTGGGTAGTGTGTATTTACAGAAGTTTAGTGGGCCTCAGCGACAGCAGAGTGGAGGAGGAGGCTTCAGCTAGAAGTTCTTTCTGTTTACAGTAAAAAAAGAATTCTAAATACACCAGCATCCTGGGAAAGATCCTATTACTTTTAAGAATGAGGTTTGTATTAAACTACAGTTTATGTCTGGGTGTTCTCCCCCACCCTCCATCCTTTGAGGGCGTTCAACTCAAGAGTGGATGGATCTCTTCAGTTTTTACTGTAAAAGCAGGAAAGAAAAAGCCCTCTCTGGGCTCAGACTTCCAGCTTGAGCGATCTGTGATTTCTTTGGTGTCCAGCAGAACTCTGTGCCCTGGGAGTGGTCTTGGAATGTCCTCAACACGCAGTTGGTGCTGCCCTGGGTCGGAGGACATTGCTGGCGTGAGTTTTGGAGAGCCCTGAGACACGGGAGGGAACCGTGAAGGCGGAGGAATGCACTGAGGCTTCGGCAGGGTCAGTCCTGAGGAGGGTGTCTTTGTGTGCTGGGAGCGGTCCTAATACTGATAGTTTCCAGTATTTGTCTAGAGCGTGTGGTTTTTGGTTCAAGTCAAAGAAGCAGGGTCTGAGTCCAGGCTCTGCCTCCTGCAGATGATGTAACCCAGGGCAAGTCAGAGCTCCTGGCCTCCTCCATGGACAGTGCTGCCTGTTAGGGATGGGAATGTGAGGGGATGAGCTAATGCTGCTGGAATAAGGAACACGGGCTGGTAGCGGTCTGAGGAACCTATGGAAACGGAATCGTTCTCTTGGATAGACGCTTGGCAAACGGCCAGCACCTTGTGCGTCGCCAACCCTCTCAGCTTGGTGGCACAGAGATGAAAGCATCGGGCTTGGACTCGGGAAGACTTGAGTTCAAATCCTGCCCCAGATGCTGTTGGGGTGACTCTAGGTGAGTCACTTCTCCTCTGCTTCTGTTTCCTCAGCTATAAAATCAGATAATAGTAAGACCTACCTCACAGGGTTGTTGTGAGGCTCAGCTGAGGAAACATGGAAGGCTTTTACAGACTTTACGGTGAGACGTGTGCTGGGTACTCCTCAAGGGCCATCGCTGTGCTTGGGGGAACTTCAGAGTCACCAGGGTTGTTCGGCTTTCCAAAGACTTGGCAGGAAATCAAAAGGGGCCCGCTTCAGTTGACTGGAATCATGAAACCATCTCAGGTTTTACATTGAGTTTCACCAAAAAAGACTGCAACAAGCAGTAAGCAGGTGGGCAGACAGAGGGCTTGATCGTAACTTTTGACCAACACCATCTAGTAGCTGGTTCTGGAGCGGTGCGTAAGTATGGGCAGAGACTTTAAGTTCTTACTGATGTTTTATTTACATCACCATAATTTTCCTCAGTATCCCTCCTCCCTCTCTTAGCCATCTTGAGTATTAGCATTTAAAAAAAAAGCATAAGAATACATTGAAAAAAGTCTGAAAATATGTGCGATGTATCACACTGATTTTCCTGAGTTCAAATCTGGCCTCCGACACTAGCTTGTGTGACCTTGGGCAAGTCACTTCACCCTGTTTGCCTCAGTTTCCTCATCTGTGTAATGAGCCTGTAAGAAGGAAATGGCAAATCACTCCAGTATCTTTGCCAAGAAAACCCCAAATGGGGTCCCCGGGAGTCAGAACTGAATGACTACACCACCACACTCCTGGGCCTCCCATCCTGGTGAAGGGGTGGGTGGGGGTGTCTATATCTCTTCTATGGAGCCATGCTTATTTTTTGTAATTCTGCAACATTCTCTTGATTTTTCTTTTTTTTTTATTGACTTTGTTGTAGTCACACATTGTTTTCTTGGTCTGCTTACTTCACTGTGTGTGTTCATGCTTTCCCTCTGTGTTTTGCATTATTTGTCATTGCGTCACGATAATTTTGTTACAATCACATACCATGGTTTGTTTAGACTTTCCCCGTTTGACGGGCGATCTACTTTGTCTCCAATTTATTGCTGTCCCCAAAATGCTGCTGTAAATGCTTTGCTGTCTATGAGGACGCCTTACCAATGAATAACCTGTTTGGTTTATAGGTTGTAATGGTATCTCTAAGTCAAAGAATATGGACATTTTGGTGACGTTATTTGCAAAATGCACGTTTGTTACACTCCTGTGACTCCTCCAATACTGACCATTCCTATCTTTGTCCTCTTTGACAGTGCTCAGAATGATGTGAAATCTGGGTTATTTTGATTGGCAGATCTCTTAGGGTAGACACGTGCCGAAATTATGTCATTCTCCTGCCCCCACCCCCCAATCAATCCTTAAGATACAGAGGTAGGGGCCTAAGATGATATTGGGAGTAGAAATCTAGTGAGGCGCTGATGACAAAATATGTAGGTTTGTGTTACCACCTTTGTACTTTACAGCCAATAGAAGGCTAACACAATTTTAAATTCATACTTTAAATTTAGAATGTAAATCCAGATTTTACCATGCCTTTTCTGTTTTTCCATTAGCCCAGAAATATTTTTGTTGAATAGCTTATCAGACTTCTACTGGCCCCTCTCACAAAGGTATATGTATGTGCCACACATGTGCACATATTTGGTGGTGTTCTTAACACTTTTACAATTGGGGCCAAGGCTTGAGGACAGAATTTTCATAGCTGTGGGTAAAGTGGAGTGATAAAGCCTGGGTGTTTGTGCAGGCCTGCAGTGTCTTAGTGGCAGCTCTTCATAAACGGGAGAGACCTGTTGCTTCTTAGGGTGGCTGGCTTCTGTCTTAAGGATGCTTTGCATGACCTTTTAATCTTCATATTCATTCTCGCAGGTTTATTGTGATTTTTCAGATTAGTTGTACAACTAATGAGAAATTTGATGATTTGGTTATTGGTTATTTAAGTTAAGGGAATCTTGCTGTGTTTTGAGATTTTTGTACTTTAAACAAGCTAATTATGGGCAGTTCGTGAATATTTTTTGCTATGCTGTTAGGATGATGGGTAGCACCAAAAACCAGATATTTAAAATGATCCTTCATGGTTCTACATTTAGAACATTCTACATTTAATTTTCCAATTTTGTGTAATATTTTTAAAAACAAAATCATTTTACTTTTGAATTTTTAACACCTGTAGCTAGGAAATAGGTTTTTTAAAGAAAAAAAATTGAACTTTCAGCCAAGTAAATACGGAAAACTTAAACTATTAGATTAACAATTCACTTAAAATAAAAGCTCAGTTTTTCTGCTTTTTTAAAAACTCAAATAATTGTTCAGTAAATGATTTCATCTGCAGAAAGATTTTTTTTTCCTCCTACAACTTAAAAAGAAATTAAGGTAAACTAGATTATCACTCTAGTAGGTTAGAAGGACAAGATGTCCCAAATGGAAAGGAAATATATTTGGTAATAAATATTTTCTTTATGTGTAAATGTACTTTACAAATAATTACAAGTAGATATTACAGTTTCGATTTGAAATACAAAATTTCATTCTGATATTAGTCGGCACAACTTGATATTTAGAGGCATTTTTGAATTCCAGTCTTCTTAGCGTTTAAGTGACCTTTCCTATTTCAGTTTAAAACTTCATTAGCAAACATTCCTTGAATGAATTACTTTCTTCCAGCCTTGAAATTTATTACACTTTTTGTTACGGTAAAGGTGATACCTGAATGCTCACGCCTTGGCCAGCTCTTCCATAATTAAGGATTAGACAGACTGCTTCCCTGGGTCGTGGATTCAGGAACATTAGCAGTGAAATGAATGAAAATAAGTTTTAAAAAATTTAAGCAGGTGATATAGACAAGAGTTTTAAGGAATCTATTGTGACCAGTTCGTGAAAATTTTGTGTTATTGTTTACATATGAAGTGGTCCCTGAGAATATTAATTTGTATGTCTCTATTGTCTCATATTGTTCATATATTGAACAGATATTTGGATTTTTAAAAAAAGCAGAAAAACAGCTTTTATTTTTCTCCAGTCCGTGAAGAAAGAAAAAGATCCAAAGCGAATTGCTAATAGCATCTTCGTGACTAGTATCTGAACTTTGGTAGACTTCCCTGATAAAGTTCATTCAGAATTTACACATTTTCTTTTTAAGTTTAGAAATGACATGTGTCTATTTGCCTCTGTGGAATTCTTTTTGGTGAGGATATTTTGGTTCCTCTTTCCATACACACAGGTTAAAAGCTCTAGTCCCTTTGATTTTTCTCTTATTAATCAGTGACTGCCTGAATTGGCTCATTTTTGTTTCCATTTAATAGCCTTGCCAAAGGGTGTGCAGTGAGATTACAGAAATAGATTTCTAGGGTGATCTTGAAATGCGCTAGCTACTGAACTTCGGAATTCAGCTTCTTTAGCTGCGTTATAATTTCACAGATCGAGAATTATAGATTTAGAGCTAAAAGGAAAGCCTGAGATCAGTCCACCTCCTTTAATTTACACCTGAGGAAACAGAGGCCTGTCAGGGTTAAGTGACTGAACCAGGACCACACTTGTCAGGAGCAAGGCCAGGATTTGAGCATGGGGCTTTGGACTCCCAGTTTGATGCTCAGCATTGCATCATACTCAGGTAAGCTTTTTATTTTAAATTTTATATTTTTTATATTTTAAACAAAAACTTTTAAAAATGAAAAGTAAAGCTAGCCCAACCTAGCTGACCTATAAACTACAGCTCATTGATAATATACACATTAGGTAGTGTTAGATGGTTCTTAACCAAATTTGTCATTGAATGTATGCATTAAATGCATTTTTAGAAATGAGTAAAACCAAAATTTGTCTTTTTTTAATGGTGTATTTAATCGCATTTCCCAATGATGAATAAAAATGTAAATAAGTCCCCATGAAGATTTTCCCCCAAGATTTTCAAAATGGAACAAACTTCTTAAAATTGTGCATTTAAAAGAAAACTAGGTTTTTGCTGAAATAAGCAATGTGGTATAACCTTTTAAGAGTGCTAGGCACAGAGTCCAGAAGACCTGGGTTGAAATCCTACCAGACACGATCCATTGTGTGACACCACAAGTGTCTGGGCCTCGGTTTCCTCATTTGTAAAATGAGAAGTTTGGCCTCGGTGACCTTTAAGATCCTCATCCAGCTCTAAGTCTGTGATTTTATGGGAAGAAAAGAAAATAATACACAGTGAACGAAATGAGTAGCTTTATTTTTGAAACTTCACTTGCAGCTTTGAATTAGCCCCCAACCTGTTACAAACATATGCAGTCAAGTAAAATCAATAAATCAATCAATCAATCAATCCCCATGGTAGTCATGTTCCCTTCCCCCAACTCCCCCCACCCCCCATTTCCAACTACACTCCATCCCCTCTTTGTGGAGGTGGATAGCGTGTTTCATCGTGAGTTCTCTGGAATTGTGGTTGTTTGTCATTTTGAACAGAGCTCCTAAATCTTTCAAAATTGCCTTTATAGTATTGGTTTTACTGCATGAATTGTTCCGCTCGCTTCACTTTGCTTTAGTTCATACAGGTCTTCTCAGGTTTTCCTGGAACCATCCCTTCCTTTCTTACAGCACAGTAATATTCCATCACCTTCATATATACCACAAGTTACTTGTCCAGCCATTCTCCGATTCTTTGAGACCATGAAAAGAGCTGCTATGCATATGGGTTCTTTTGCTCTTTGTACTCTTTGCCATATAAACCTAGTATCAGTGTCACTGGGTTGAAGGGTATGCACAATTTAATAGCTTTTTGGGCATAATTCCAAATTGCTTTCCAGACTGACTGGACTAAGTCTGCAGTTCCACCAATGGTACGCTAGTGGACCTGTTTTCCCACAACCCCTCCAGCATTCATCGTTTTCCTTTTTTTTTTTTTTCATCAGCATTGGCGATCTGTTGGATGTGAAGTGGTCCCTCAGAATATTAATTTGCATTTCTCTCATTGATGACTTAAAGAATGTTTTCCATATGACTTAATATATAAGATTTCTTCCTCTGAAAACTGCCTGTTCCTTTACTTGGACCATTTGCTAATTAAGGAATGGCTCTTAGCCTTTAAAGTTTGAGCCAGTTCCCTACATGTCTAGAAATGAGACTTTTATCAGAGAAACCTACTGAAGAGATTTACCCCAGTTTTCTGCTTCTTTTCTAATTTTTGCCACATTGGTTTTATTTTTGCAAAAACTTTAATTTTATGTAATCAAAACTATCTATTTTATCTCCAAGAATCCAATCATGTTCAGTCCCAGACTCTTTTCCTTCCATACATCTGACAGGTAATTCCTCTTCCTCCAGTTTGTTTATGATGTCACTTAAGTACATCCATTTGGAGCTTATCTTGGTATGTGGTATAAGATGTCGATCTTTTTCTAGTTTCTGCCAGACCGAGTTCCATTTTCTCAAACCGTTTTTGTCAAATTGAGTTCTTACCCAATAAATTCAATCTTTGGGTTTATCAAATATTATGTTGCTGTGCTCATTGACTTCTGCATATTGTGTCTTAAATTTGTCCCACTGATTAACCACTGTTTCTTAACCAGTACCAAGTTGTTTTGATGATTACTGTTGTGTGGAATGGTTTGAGATATGCTAGTACTAGACCTCTTTATTTTCTTTTTCTTTTATTTCCCTTGAGATCCCAGAACTTTTGTTTCTCTGAATGAATTTTGGCATTTTTTAACTATTAAGCAATCCTTTGGGGTTTTTCTTCCCAAGGTGGGGGAGGGGGATATGACACTGAATAAGTAAATGAATTTAGAGAATATTTTCATTTTTGTTATATTGGTTCAGTCTAGTAATGAACAGTTATTATTTCTCCAACTATATAGAGCTATATTTTTTTCTTATAGAAGAGTTTTGCAGTTGCATTCATATAGTTCCTGTGTGTGTGTGTGTGTGTATGTATGTATGTATGTGTGTGTATGTGTATGTGTCTTGGCTAGTGGACTCCCAAGTATTTTATACTATCTGTAGTTATTTGATGTGGAATCTTTCTTTTTGTTGGAAATAATTCAGATATGCTGATAATTTTTGTCAGTTTACTTTATAGCCTGAAAATTGGCTGAGTTATTGTTTCAATTAATATTTAGTTGACTAGGAGTCTTTAAGAAAACCATCAAATCATTTGCAAAAAGCAATAAATATTTTGTTTCTTCTTTGCCTCTGCTTATTTCCTCGATTTCTTTTTCTTGTCTTATCACTACACCTCACATTTCTAGCACTATATCAAACAGTAGTGGTAATAATGGGCATCTTTGATTTGCCCCTGTATTTACTGGAAAATCCTCTACTTTCCATGACTGAAAATTCTGGCTCTTGGCTTTAGATAGATATTATCTATCCTATTTCTGAAAGATCCAATTATTACTCTCTATTTTTTGAAAACAGGGATGGATGTCATATCTCGTCAAAAGCTTTTTCTGCATCTGTTGATATGATAATTTGATTTTGTTTTTCTCATTGTTAGTATGGTCAATTGTATTCTTAGTTTTCTTTATATTGAGCCAGCCCTCCATTCCTGATATGAAATTAACTTGGTCATAGTGTATAATCTTTGTAATATGTTGCTAAAGTCTGCTTTCTGAAAATTTATTTAGTTGTTTTACACTGATATTCATTATTCTATAGTTTTATTTCTCTGTTTTGGTTTTCCTTGGCTTAGGTGTCAAGACTTTTTGTATCATGGACTATTTGTATCATGGAAGGAATTTGGTAGGACCCCCTTTCTATTTTTTTTCAATCAGGTTTGTCCTGTTGGCATTAATTGTTCTTTGAATGTTTGATAGAATTTACTTGTGAATCCATCAGGCCCTGGGTTTTCTTTTCCTTTGGGAGTTCATTTATGACTTGTTCATTTTCTTCTGAGATTGGATTAAGTCTTCTATTTCTTGTTCCATTCTTCTCGGCATTTTGTAATTTTATAAATATTAATTCGTTTCATTTGGCTTATCAGTTATATTGGCATATAATTGGAAATGGAATGGAATTCAGAATTAGTTTCTGATTTTCAGAAATTCAGAAATTTATTTCATCTTTATTGGTTGTGAATTTGTTTTTTCATTTTTGATATTTGTAATTTAGGTTTGTTTCTTTTTAAAATCAAATTAGCTAATGGTTTATCTATTATATATATTTTTTAAACAGCTTAGTTTTATTTAATAGCTTTTTTGCCTTCAATTTTGTTAATAATTTGTTTGATTTTCAGGATTTCTATTTCGATGTTTGAGGGCATTAATTAGTTGGTTTTCTAGTTCTTTAAGTTGCATGCCAGTTTATTGATCTGCTCTTTCTTTTATTGACAAAAGTGTTTAGAGATACAAAATTTCTCTTCAAGGCTGCTTAGTCGCATTTCCTGAATTCTGGTAAATTGACTAATTTTTGTCATCATCTTTCATGAAATTATTCATTATTTCTTATGATTTGTTCTTTTATCCAACAATTCCTTAGGATTAAGTTATTTAGTTTCCAATTAATTTTAAATCACTTATTCAGTGACCCTTTTTTTTGATTAAGAAAACTATTTTTTTCTTCATAACTTTTCAGGCACATGCCTGTTGCATAAAACTAGACACTTAGGAGATGCATGTATTATGAAACTTTGGAAAAAAATCACTTTAAAACTTATTAGGCTTTTTATATTAAACCTTGCTAAAAATTTACTGATGATTTTAGTCTCTACAGCTGGTCACCACAACTCTTGAGTGAACAAAGGCTAAAGCAAAGCCCAACAACTTTACAGAAAATATAAAAGTAGGCTTTGGTGTTTTCTTTTTTTTTTCCCCATTTTTTTTCTTTTTATTTAATATGTTTAGTTTTCAGCATTACTTTTCACAGGAGTTTGAATTACAAATTTTCTCCACATTTCTACCCCCCCCCCCACTCCAAGATGCCATATATTCTGGTTGCCCTGTTCCCCAGTCAGCCCTCCCTTCTGTCATCCCACTCCCCTCCCATCCCCTTTTCCCTTCCTTTCTTGTAGGGCAAGATCAGTGACCCTTTCTTTAAGAAAATAATTTTCATTACACTGTGATCTGTAAAAGATATGTTTAGCATTTCTGTTTTTCTATATTTGTTCATGAGATTTTTATACCCTAATACTTGGTCAATTTTTGTTACGCTTTCATGGACCACTGAAAAATACTCATACTCCTGTTACCATTTAAAAATTCCTAGAGGACTATCATGTGTAGTTTCTCTAAAATTCTCTTCATATCTTTAAGTTCTTTTTTTTTCTTCTTTCCTCCTTCCTTCCTTCCTTCTTTCCTTCCTTCCTTCCTTCCTTCCTTCCTTCCTTCCTTCCTTCCTTCCTTCCTTCCTTCCTTCCTTCCTTCCTTCCTTCTTTCCTTCCTTCCTTCCTTTTGTTTCTTTCTTTCTTGTTAGTTTTATCTAGATTTGAAAGGAAAGGAATAAATCAAGATCCCTCACTATTATAGTTTTATTGTATTTCTCCCTGTAACTCATTTAACTTTTCCTTTTTTATTTTGTGCATATGTGTTTAATATTGATATTTATTCATTGTCTATAGTACCTTTCAGCAAAATATGCTTTTGTTATTTGTCTCTTTTAATTAAGCCTATTTTTTAATGTCTTGTTTGAGGTTATGATTGCTATATCTGCCCCCCCCCCTTTAAATTTCAGCTGAGGCATAGATTTTGTACAAGCCCCTTATTTTGTTTCTGCAAGAATCTTTTTTTTTTCTTCAAACATGCTTCTTGATAACAGCATATTTTTTTTTTGGATTCTCCTTTTTAATCCATTCTGCTATCTTTTTCAGTTTTATGGTGAGTTCATACCATTGACATCCACAGTGATTATTCTTAGTTTCCCTCTGTCCTATTATACATTTTCCTTCTATTTATTTTCTATCCCTGGGGCTCTAGACTTGGCAAAATCTGCTTCTGCTCCCTTGCCCCTCTTCTCTTCATACAGTGGTACCCAACCCTAGTTTGTTATCATTTCTTTTCTTTAAAACTCATCTTCAAAATTAACCCTTTTTATTAGTTTGTTTTGCTTAGAACTAATTCCTCTCTTAATCTACCTTTCGTCTTATTTTACACCCACTCCGTTTTCTCTTTTCCCTCCAGTTCAGGGGAATATATTTCTGTACCCAACAGTGTGTGTGTGTGTGTGTGTCTGTCTGTCTGTCTGTGTCTGTGTGTCTCTGTGTGTGTGTGTGTGTGTGTTCTTACTTCCTTTGACTAGATCAGATGACAGGTTCAAGTGTTGCCTCGTTCCCCTACCTCTTCCTCCTTTTTAGAGTTATCTACTTATGAACCCTGATTGCATAATTTCCCCTACCCTTGCTCTCCCTTTTTCCTCAGTAGTGTATCCCTTTCCCTCTTCCATTCTCATAAGATTATCAAAGTATACAAAACCAGCTCTGTATTTTTATATGTCCTTGCCTCCTCCAGTAAAATGTGAGCCAGTTTCTGTCCTTCTTTGTATCTATATCCCCAGGGCCTAAAGCAATGCCTGGCACATAGTAAACGCTTAGTAAGTACTTGTTGGTTGACTTAATTCTCAACTTCTTCCTCTCACTCCATGTGTTCACTCACTCGCACAGTCTTGTCATTTCTGTTTCTACATATATTTCCCTTCATATATAGCCCTTCTCTTCACTCACAGCCTCCCCAGGATCTTACTACTTCTTTCTGAGACTTTTGCAGTATTTTTCTTTCTCATTGATTTCCCTATGTCTAGTTTCTCCTTCCTCTTCAATCTGTTGTCTGACCAAGTCACTCCCCAGCGCAGAAGTCCTCAGTGGTTCCTGTTACCTCTAATGTAGGAGATTTCTCGGCCAGCTTTGAAAGCTGTCCCAATTTGCACTCCTCCCTGCCTTTTGAGATTTATTTAATATTCCTTCCCATTGTGTATTCTCTAATCCTGCCAAACTGACCTACTTGTTCCCTTTTCCCAAAGTCACCATTTCCCTCCTGCGTCTGTGACTTTGCTCAGGGGGTCCACTCTGACAGGAATCCTTTTTTGGTTGAGCTTCAGCCTGGGTCTTATATCCTCCAGGAAGCCTTTCTTGATTCCCTGTGGTTGTTTGTGCTCTTTCTCTCTCTTCAAATTACCTTGCGTTTACTTCTCTGTGTACAAATTGTGTGCCCCTGGTAGAATGCAACTTTCTTGAGGCCAGGGACTGTTTTGTATTTGTATACTTGGTGCTTAACATGATGTTTGGCACATAGCTGGTACTGAATAAATGCTCAATAAATTCGATTCAAAGCTTCTATTAAATGCCACCTCCTCTGTGAAACTCTTGTCTCAAGTATTTTATGTCTTTCATGCACTCAACATATTCTCTTTGTGGATTATTCGTGTATCTAACTTGTTAATTCAATTAGCTCGAAGTTTGTCTTAGGAATGGCAGTAACCCTGCTTGTGGATATCTTTTATTTGTTTTTATATGTGACCTTGCGGACTAGACTATATATATTATATGGGTCTGAGTCTGTGAGCAGAAGAACAGTGTTAAAAATAGGGCTTTGTCTAAGATTTGTGGAGTGATTGACAGTACTGGACAGTAGATAGCCATAATGACTATAACCATGTAAATGGAAACGACAAAATAGCTGGGAAATTATAACCATCTAGCTTGCCCTTCCCTCCACCTCCTGCTGCCATGGCATGGGCCTGTGGGTATTGTTTTATACCCCTAGATAATGTGCAGAAAATGTCACACTTTTTTCATGTTGGTTAGATTTGCTGAATTGTTTTTTATTTCTACTCTTCTTCAATTCTAGGTTGTATGGGGTGGATCTCTGGGAGGGAATACATTGAGAAATGCAGGTGATGTGGAAATAAAGAGTGTTAATAAAGTTTATTGGGAGTGGAAATGCACCGCACAAATTCCCAAGTGTAATTCCACCTGTTCTTTTCCTCATGTTTATTTCCAGCCCAAGGTCATTGTCTCTCCATCCCCCCCGCCCCCCATTCTGGTCATGCTTCAAGGCTCAGCTTCAGCAGGAATCCTTTCCCAATCCCCACAGCTGCTGGAACGTTTAAGGTGATGTCGTGTTCATTAGGTAGGCATTCTGTACCTGTGATTTACTTCTCACATGTAATTGCCCTGAGGGCAGGGACCTTTGTATCCTCAGAGTTTAGCACAGTGCATGGCACATGGCGCCCACTTAACAAATGCTTGTTGGTTGATTGGTATGGCTGCCCGTCATGGAATACCACCTCCCAGAGAGTCAGAAGAATGACCAAAGATCATGGAAAGATGTGTGGTGGTGTAACATAGTCACAGCAAATTATTAGGGACAACACTACCCCAAATATTGAAGGGCGTGTGCAGGAAACAATATTCAAGTGTCAGAGAGATGAAAGTGGACACGGCCACGTAGAGAAAGTGAGGCTTACAGATGGAGTCCACACGTTCCTGTACCCCACTTCCTGTTTAGAGACAGAGACAAAGAAGGTGCTCTCGGCTCCTTGGGTGGATCCCAAGAGGTGAACTTGGAGGGTGTAGATGAAAGTCCCACGGTGTGCTGGCACAAATACCCTGAGGTCTGTGCCGTTGGGAGATGCCCCACAGATCCTGATTTCCCCCTCTCACTCCATGCTCAGAATGATCCCAGGGCTGGGGAGGACAGAGTTCTCGCCTGATGGCACTTACAGAAGTCATTGATGAGTGTTTTCCTCTCCACATCTTGTCACGAGTGCAGGCATTTTTTTCCACTTTGTGGATGAGGAAACTGAGGCCCAGAGTGGTTAGACACCGGCTCACAGTTGGAACTTGAACTTGGTTTTCCTGGCTAGCATGTATTGAGCTTTTTTCTCAGTCTAAAACATCCCAAGGTAACCTGAGAGGGATCATGGGTGATAGTGCCTTGGTGGCCCCTTCTCTTGAGAAAATTTAATTTTTAGGAATTATTTTTATCCCGCCAACATAAACTGTCTAATTAAAGATCACATATAAAACCACGAACTGCAGATTCTTTACAACTTCCCCAATTATTGATTAAATAGTGACAGACGCATCCTAGTTGCTTGTATGTCTCGTTTTTTGTTTTTTTTTTTTTCCTGGATTTTTAAAGGGAATTTTGTTTTTGGTGTTATTTATCATAGTTGTCATTGAAGTGGGCAAAGTTCTGGTTCTGCCTGTGGACTCTTCACTCTTCCTGTAAGTCTGCCTATATTTCTTTGTATTCCTGTTTTATATTTTGTCTGAAATAATAATATTCATGATATTCTGGAGCCAGTCTCTGGGAGTGTGGGTAGTTTGTGTTACCGCTATTTGAGGCTGTTTTGATGAAGGCTACTGGACAGGTAGCTCTGGGTTTTTACCCTTTTGATGATGTTCACAGGCCTTAATCCCAATAAGTCAAACCACTAGGTCAAAGGGTAGCAGCAGCTTCAGAGCTCTTAGAGGTCACCATTTGCTTTCTGAATGACTCTACTGAATGCCAGAAATCTGATGGTGTGCCTGTTTCTTCACAGTCTTGCCAGGGCTGAATTTTCCCATTTTTGTCTGTTTTTGCCAATTTAAATGGTATCAGGAGGTATCTCAGTTGTTTCCGTTCACCCTTGCCATCAGTGAGTTTGAGCGCTTCTTCAGGTGATCGGTCATCGACAATCTCTGTTTCACCCTTCTGTGGGCCCTGCTCTTGTAGCCAGTCGGCTGAGTATGGGAACATGTGTAGTCCTCGCTTCCAGTACCCCAAAACACTGGAGGGTAACGAAGAGGAAATGGCTGGGACCTGATGAGGTACCGAAGTGAAGCAGCTTCAGGGCCTTTTCCTTCTTTCCCAGAGACATTGTCGCAGGCTGACGTTACGCTAAGTCTATAAGAGTTGGGTTTTTTTAAGAACCAAGATGGGCCGGAAGAACCTGCTTCCCCGGTCGGATTCTCTGGGGGCTCAAGCTTTGTGCTTGGTCATTCCAGGCTGGAGGCCAGAGCCACTTGGAGTCTTTGCGGGGTTTGGCCGTGGGCCTGGGGCGTTCTTTGATGGTTCGGTTCTAAATGTGAACACCGATAAATTCAGAACCAGAAGACCTGAGTTTCAATCCCAGTCCTATCAGTTATTGCCTTTGTGACCTCAGATCAGTTGCTCTCAGCTGAGCCAGAAGGTCATCGGTCTCAGACGCTGTCCATCTCTAAGACACGAGGTTCCTAAGAAGGGAAGAGTCTGATGTTTCCTGGCATTTGGGGCTCACTCTTCCCGATTTTCCCAGCCTCGTTTCTCCTGGTCCTCCCACAGGCTCTCCGCTCCAGCCTAATGGGGCACTAGCTGTTCCCTGAACTGCCTGTGTAGGGTGACTCATTCTCCTCTGGAGATAGGTGCTTGATGTCAAAGAGAATTGGCTCGATCTTCACACGTTTCCTTCTCTGTTGGGGGTGGGGGCTGATCCTCATGTGACATAGATTCCATGCTTTTCCTGATCCTTGTTGCCTGCCTTTAGATTCCCTAAAGCAGCTGTTCCCAGAGCAGAAAACAGGACTCCGGATGGGGCCTGACCAGAGAACGGCAGGACCCCCATCTAAGAACACATCACATTCTGTGCCTTGATTTGCTGAAATTCCAAGGCAAAGTGTGGTGTTTTTAAAACTTTTTTTTTTTTTTTTGCTTTGGAAGAGTTTCCACAAACACAATTCAGTTTCTCAGCCTTCATTAGAGATAGGTGATGCACATGGAAATGCTTGTGACTCCAGTAGATCTGATACATGAGGATAAGAAAAGTCATAGAGATCCTCCAGCTAACTTATTTTTCTGAGTTATGGCATCAGAGGAAAAGTCAAGTGTACCATGTTTTAACCTCAAATTGCCTATCCCCTAAATAAGTTTGCCCCGTATGTGAGGTCTAGTGTCCCCTTGTTCAAGGCTGAGTTGGCAAAGAGTAAGAGGAACTGATCTGATGTTGTTTGTGGCTTCTGAACTCGGTTAGTGAGAGGCTCAGCGTATGGACTCTAGCCTCTTGTGGCTGTGGAGGTGGGCTTAGTGGTGGTGTAATGTGTGTATTTGGGCTGCCCTAGGACCACCCACCCCCATCCCAGCCAACCACTGCATGTTAACTGCATTGTTCACAAGGAGGATGGGATGAATGTATGTGTGGATGGGATGAATATATGTGTGGATGGGAAATAGTAAATTAGAAAAAGAATGTCTGAATAAAGAACGTGCCAGCCAATTAGTTGACAAGGAAGCCTCCATTTATTATATTATTGTTATGTATTGTATTAATAATTATAAATTATTATTTATATATAAACTATATATAATAAATATAAGTATATATAAATATTTTAATGTATATAACATAATATGAATATATGAATATGTATATGTAAATTATAAATATTTTAAAACAAAATATAAATAACAATTATAAATAATAATATATTAATATATACGTAAGCTCCTACTATATTCCTGGCACTGCGTTAAGCACCAGCAATACAAAGAAATAGTCCTTGCCTTCAAGGAATGACATTCTAATAGGGGAGACAATATGTAAGCTACTATATACCCACAAGATATATACAGGGTCAATGGGAGGTGATCTCAGAGGGAAGATGCCAGTGTTAAGGAGGCCCAGGAATGGTGGGATTTTAGCTGAGACTTGAAGAATGACAGGGAGGCCAGGAGGTGGAGGGGCTAACCAGATCATTGGGCTCTGTCTGGATCTCACATTTTAGAAGGGATGCAGGAAGGGGTGACCGGATGGAGAGAGAATAGACGCTGCGCTGATAGACTGTCAGTAGCTGAAGACAAGTAGATGGAAGCGGGGCTAGGATGGCTGTCTCCAGGTACGTGATGGGCGTTCAGGGGGAAGGGAGCTTCAGCTTCCTCTGCTTGGCCCCAAACGGTGGATCAGCAAGCTTGGGGGTGGGGGATTTACAAAGAGGCTTGCTGTTAGGGAAACCTGAACAGTTGAAAATAGCCCAGGGGGAACTGGCTGCCTTGTGTTTAGTGATAGAAATGGCTAGTGTTGTTAGCGTGTATCTTCAGGTTTGCCAAGCGCTTTGTGTACATTACCTCATTTTAGGCAGAGCATTTGCCATTCTCGGGGGTCAGCAAGTAGAAGCTGGCCAGCTTGTGGGGTGAGATGGCCTCTTACTGTTGGGATGGGTTAGTGGGGATGCACGGTCAGGCGTGGGTTTGGCTCGGTGGTCCCTCTTCCTGCTCTGTCTTTCTGGGGGATTTCAGCTCAAGGGTGGATTGGACCAGATGACCTCTCAGGTCCTTCTCAATTCAGAAATTCTGTGGCTTTCACTAGCACAAGAAGAAAAACTCCCCAGCCATTTTGACCTCCTGACAACATCATCTCTTTGTAAGAAGGGCCATCCACTGCCATTATAGGGTCATCGAATTAGAGCTGGAAGGGCCTCAGTGGCCACTGAGTTCAACCTCCTCCTGATGAGGGAGCTAGAACCCGAGGGCTGAAGTGACTTGTATCTGAGGTGGAATGTGAACTCGCTCTAACCACTGAACCACTTTTGCCTCTAACTAGAGGAAAAAGAAGCCAAGAAGAAACAAACCAAGATCCGATGGTCCGGAAGTCCCTTTAGGGCTCAGCCATCCCAACGTTCTCATTTGTCCAGCGTCACTTCTGGCGTAAAGCAGAGCTGAGATTTGAACCGGGTCTCCTGTTTCTAAGTCTGGCGTTCTCCCCGCTATACTAACCTCTGTAATTCCATCCGAGCTCCTAAGAAGCATTCCACGAGAGGGCGAGGGAGCGTAGGACCTTGTCAAGTGATGACCTCAGGTCTAAATCTTTTGTCCTTTCCTCCTGAGGTGGAAGGGAGCTTGGGGCTGGGGTAGAACTGGTCCTGGCAGGGTGGAGCCTGAATATGGGGCACCCGGAAAGGGTCATGGAAGAGATTGTCAGCCGACGTCTAGGATTGGAAATGGTGAGTGCCAAGAGCAGAGCGTGGTTCGTGAACCTCGTTTCCCTTTCTGACAGGATTACTGAACTAGTAGGTGAGGAGAATGCCGTGGATGGAGTCTGCCCTCCCTACATGGACAGGATTTGTCTTGAAGCTGTCTCTAAGGCAAAATGCCATCCAGTGTCTTTCTCTGCACTCCGGCGTCAGGGTGGTTGCTGTGTGGAGGAATGGGGGTCGGCTGGGGCGGGGGCAGAGTATACGTTTCTATGATCTGCTAAAGCAAAAATCCATCTATCCAGGTTGTATGTAGTGAGGAATGGCTGAACTCTCACCACTTCTGCTTAAGTGCTAGAAAACACAACTTTTTAGAAAGACTGACAAGAAGAACTGTGCCTGGTTCACAAGGCCCACATCCGCGCAGCCTCCTCTGGCCAGAATCTGCATTTAAAAGTGTCTTTCTTTAAAGGTAACACAGGACAGCTGATGAAAGAGAAAAGCACAGAAAGGTTCCAGTTCTGATGGGACTTGGGATTCGTCTCAGGTCTCTCTCCCCTCCTCTGCTCTTTTCACCGATTTTTGTCCTTTCTCATGCCTGCATCTGCTCTCTTTTTAAATGGCCTTTTTTGGGTGAGAATTTACCAAAAAACAACAAAGAGGATCATTTCAGTGTACAGATGGCAGGAGCGTCATCTGCGGGTCTGTGAGCTTCTCCTGGGTGCGGCTGTTTAAAAAGCATGTAAAGTTTCACACGGCAGAACTAGATCGCCCTGGTTCTGTCCCCTTCCCAGCTTTCTTCTTCTTATGCATACATTTAGTGCTTTATTAATGTTATTTTCTTTTTCAAATCTGCTGATGTTGTCCCTGGATTGTGAATCCCCTGAGTGAAGGTGAAGTTCCTGCCTTCCTTTGCCCCCCAGTAATTAGCAGTGTAGTAGGTACTTAAATATTCTCTCTCTCCCTCTTCCTCTCCCTCTCCCCTCTTCCTCTCTCCCTGCCTCTCCCTCCCTCACTCTCTTTCCCTCTCTCTCCCCCCCACCCCACATGAATGCACACACACACACACACAAGCACACCCCTATCTCAAGGTTTTCACACTTTAATTCTGGAGTTTTCTTACTTTGGGTTCTTCTTTGAGGAAGTTTTTGTTCCTTTGATTCCACAGAATGTATAGCACCTCCTTCACCTGGGGCACATGTGGTAGAGGAGGGTCTGTCACCTTTGACCCTTTCCTCGCGACTGCTAGCACTCACTTAATTGGCTGATGAGCTGTGATTCCGTGGACATCCTAAAGGGCTGGTCTTCACTTCTCAGTCTCTCCTTCCTGCTGGGCCTCTGGAGTGCATGGCCTCCTGGCAAGTCTGTGCCCGGGACACCTCCTCTTTGTGTCTTCTTTCCTTTTGTATGGGGGCTTGCAAGATCTTCACAGGCTGTTGGCATCTTCCCCGGCACAGGCACTCAAGCAGTGGTATATTGACAACCAGAGCAGTCACAGTGGGAATTGTGGTGGTCAGAGGGCTCAGGAGAAGAGTAGTTGCCCACAGAGAGAAACAGAACTTGTGGCGGGGAGATGGTACTGACTGGGCAGGGGAGACACTGACACTGGACCGCCTGGCATGGGGTGCCCACTTCAGAGAAGGCACTGTGATCTACAAGCGAAGCAGAATTGAAGTAGCTCACAAGAAACATGAGATGCACAAATTTAGAGCCACCTCCCCTGCAAATACTCATACGGACTGTTTGTGCCCGGCCTGTGCTAGAGCCTTCCGAGACCCTGCTGGTCTGATCAGCCACAGTCAGGCGCGCTGGACCTCGACCCCAACACAGCGATGTTACTTTGGTTCTCTTAGAGAACGAAGGACAACAACCAACTCAGTGGAAACAAGCTGAGCGGCCCCCCAGAGGCCTGAATGTTGATTGCGATCATTCCAGAATTATTGCTTTCCTGTGCAGGAATAAAACCTGATTCGTATTTGTGCTCTGGGTTTTCCTCCTTCCCCTCCCACCAGGGTAGGACCATTTGGACTAGAGCCAAAAGTAGGCTCAAGAGCCTGAGGTTGGAATAGATGGGAGCTTGGGAGCCAGCTCTGCCATTGGGAACACAAGCTACCCAGAGCACTGAGCCCGAGGCAGTTGGCAAAGGCAGGTGGAGGATGAGGATGGTCGAAGGCCGCCTACCCCGGACCCTCAGTCCCGCCTGAGAGCCAGGTGGTCCCTAAACATGGAGGAAGGACAAAGCGAAGACGAGTAGAAGACGAGGATCTGGACTGGGGGACGGCATTGGGTGGAGTGAGGAAAGAGAGAGCTCAGTGATGGCGGCCAATGGAAACTTTGGAAGAGGCAGGGAGGAGACAAAACTTACCCGACTTGGCATTTATTCAGTGCACAGCATAGTGCCTTGTACACAGTAGGTGTTTAATAAATGTCTGTTGAATTGGATTTCTCCTTTGCTACTCTGCCATTGTTCCACAGTCTCACGAGAGGACTCGTGTCTAGCCTAGAAGCTAATAACATTAATTCAGTAATCTTGAATCCTCTGAGTTCCTCTCGAGACAATGATTTATTTCATCATTTTCGGGTCAGAGGAACATGGAATGTAGAGTTGTTAGGGGCCTTAGAGTTCATTTCATCCAACTCTCTTGTTTTTCAGATAAAAAAAGAGGTAGGTGACTTCCCCAAAGCCACACGGGTGGTGGATGCAGACTCATGGCTTCTGACTAAAGCCAACAGTCATCCAACTGGGCCACCTTTCGTCCGTCTCCCTGCACTCGCTTCGATGGAATCTTGAGTTCTAGGAAGCATCCTTGGGGAGACGTCAGAGCGTGGGTGGAAGGGACATTGCTGATAGCTATCACAAGACAGGGCTGGAGGTGGCAGGACCCCTGGGTCCTGCCCAGGACTAGGGGATAATGTCCCACCTGCACAAAAGGGCTGATGA
The DNA here is from genome assembly GCA_028646595.1 of Phalanger gymnotis. Classification (NCBI taxonomy): domain Eukaryota; kingdom Metazoa; phylum Chordata; class Mammalia; order Diprotodontia; family Phalangeridae; genus Phalanger; species Phalanger gymnotis. The sequence continues at coordinate 9,498,911 of CM053624.1, read as the reverse complement.
AGCCTGTAGCACCTGCCTCCGAGGTCTCGGGAAGCTCCATTAAGAGGTGCCCTGGCTACCTGGGATGGCTATAGGAGACCCCTGAGGCTCTCCAGGATTTTCAGTATTTCCATGAGAACTGCCACTTCTTGTTGCCTCTCATCCTGAGTCCTGGAGGTCTTCCTCTGGGGCTGGGGACTTTTCATGAATGCCCTTCCAGGCATTACCTCTTACTCTTCTCCCTACTGGGTCCATCCGTCTTCCTGGCCATAGATGCCAGCCCAGGGAGCGAGTTCTGACTGGCGACTCTCTCTGAGACCTCCATTTCAGAAATGCTCTGCCTGACTTCCTTTTCTCCAACCTCATCAACCACCACATATGGGGACTCCTCTCATACCTCCTCAGCAGCAGCAGCCTTCTTGTCCTGGAGGCTGCTCTACTCCCTCTCCTCCCATCGGGAAGTTCCTTCTGTCCAGGTGCCCAGGTACCTCCATGCTTACTCCTCTGCTGACTCCATGCCTGACCCTGGACTTTCCCACCTCCTCCCTGGCAGCCTTGTCCTTCCCCTCTCCCCATTCCCAGCCTTCCAGTTCCCTTTTATGTGTTGTCTGTCCTTGCAGAATGTAAGCTTCTTGAGGGTAGGGACTATAGAATGTAAGCTTCTTGAGGGTAGGGACTATATTGTTTGAAGTTGTATCTCCAGCACTTAGCTGTACCTGGACATAGTAAGTACTTCTTAATAAATGTTATCTCTCTGTCTCAACTTTCCTTCTCTCCCCCTTCCCCCACCCCAAATTCTCTCCAGTCCTGGAATCATGAAGCTTGATCAAATCAACTCTGCCATTGGAATATGTCAGACTACTGACCCTGGGCCCACTCACCAACCCTGTAACTTTGCTTCAAAGGTGACCAGGAATGCATCTGGTGAAAAGACAGGGGAACAGCCTGTGCAAAGACATGTAGATGGGAGATTGTCCACCCACCATAAGGAACATCAGAGTGGGCCATTTTGTCTGGCAAAGTCATGGAGAGGAATAAGCTTGGACAAGTTGGGTGCAGCTGGAGCACAAAGGGCTTTTCATGCCCTGAGGACATGCTCTCTGGCCACTCGAATGCTTTCCACTGTTCTGTGGATCTTACTAGGGGTCACTGCTTCATTCTCTCCTGGGATGAATCTTGACATCATGACCGTCTTCCCAGACTCTGAGCCATGGAGGCTGCCCTGGAGCACCCACCCGCCATGCTCATTGGAATCGAGATTGTGAACTTTGGCTGCTGGAAGCTCTGGCATCTTAGACCATTTAGAGTTAAGGAAAATTCAGGGGGAAGAGTAAGGAGGAATTTGGAGGGTTTTGTTTGTTTTTCCTGAATGGAGGGGTGTCGGATGTTCTCTGCCCCGCTTCCTAGGGGCACCTCCCCGGCCTTCCCTGGCTCACTTTCTTAGACAGAAAGCGGCGGTCAGATCTTCATCCCCAGAGGCCAGCCTCTCCGCCTCCTAGGAGCCCTCTCAGGCCCAGCTTCTGCACACCCGCTGAGGGTGAGTGGGGGCGTTTGGCTGGGAGCCTCTGGACAGGCCAGAAACCCTGCTCTAATTCCCATGGATGTTGATCGTTCCTTGGAATGGAAAATGTTCTATTTTTGGTGGGAAGAATATTTTGGAGGGGAAAAACCTTCCCCGTGAAACAAAGCACAGCAGTGGTGTATGTGTTTGGTTTGGGATAGTTCAGGACAACTTTGGGGTGTGGAGGGTGGTCTCCAGAGGCTGTGGTTTCAGGGAGATAAGGGAAAACATTGTATTTTTCTTCTGGATTCCCACTGTAGCTAGAAGGAAGGCCCTGAGTCTGGGGGCTGCCTACTACTCTATTGGAAGCCAATTGGTATATATGGAAAAAGGCCTTTTCAGCCATCAAAGGGGAGAGTAACTGGACACACACACAAGTGCCCGAGCAAGAAACCCAAGATCGGCTTCTGGGGGAGCCTTGCCTTGCCCTAGGGCCCTTCATCCCCACTCCTCCAGCCCACCAGTCAGTGTGTATTAAGCACCTACTATGTGCCTGGCACTGAGGATGCAAAGACAAAAACAAACCATCCCTGACCTCAAGGACTGTAGGGAGAGACGACATGCATGTATGTAAACCTAGAAACCCGCTATAAGAACACTTGCCAACAGCCAGACTTTGTTGGCTTCTGATCTCCCAGGAGAAGTCTACGGGGGATGGCATGGCATAAAGAGCATCTCAGCTCCTCTGCTGGCCTCATGGATGTTCTTGGGCAGGTCCCTTCCCCCCCTTGCTTGGCTTCCCTACTGGTAAATGAGGGCATAGACTAAACAGAGTCCCTTTCTAGCTCTTTATCCTGTGATAGGGTCATAGGTTCAGAACTGGAAGGGACCTCAGGGCTCATCTGGTCTAACCCATCCATTTTGAACTTGAAAAATTGAGGCCCAGAAGAGTTGAGTGACTTTCCATACCTCAGTTTTGTACATACTGCTGTGATAAGTCAGTGGAGTCCATTCAGTCACACTCGGCCCTCTCTCCAGGGAATCACTGAAGCTCGCGCTGTTTATGGTGAAAACATCTTTTAAAAATAGGGGTGGTAGGGAGGAGTCAGTGCCCAAGGAATAAACTTGGAGTTGATGTCACACACACCACCCCCAGATCCTTAGAAATGCTTTCTTTGAGGTGCAGTGAGTTGGGTCTCCAAAGTCTCCCTGCTTGGGCCTCCCTTCACTTTTCAATGTCAGGTCTGTGTCTCCCTGACAATGGGGAAGCTGGACTGGCAGCTAAGTCTCAAAGGTCACTGAGAAGAACTCGGGGCCTTTGTCCGCAGCGATTATACCATTGTTCCTGAGCCTCCACCACTGTGTTCCCTCATTAACAATGAGCCAGTAGACATCAACTAGCTTTTAGAAAACAGATTTACTAAGACAATATAGCAAAAATAGCTGGCATAAAACACGGTCCCCTAAAGCCTGGTGTCATATCTTTCCAAACAGTATTCACAAAATCCAGTGAGAGAGTCCAGTGGTAGTGAGGTACCAGAGCAGAGATGATTTGGAGCAGAAGTATGCCTCCCAACTTCTGGCTCTAGAAAACCCCCTCCCTTTCCCTTTGTTTTAAGAGGCTCCCCTGCTTATATGGGCCAGCCTGCTGTGCAACCAGGCCACTCACCTGTGTACTTTACTCAGCCACAAGTGCTCCAGTGGACAGTGTTTTACTGCCACAATTTAGCTCCAGCCATTAGTGGAAACTCCAATGAGAGTCTAGTCTCTTGGCTACTTTCATTTCAGGATTTATGTTCACCTAATATTAGGAAAAACCTCCAAAAGACACAAGTGGCTATATCTTCCAGTCACCAGGGGTGGCTAAGAGAGAGGGCTGATGTCCCTCCCCGCCCTGGCTATCGGTACCAGTCCAAAGCAGTTCATTGGAAGCTACAAAGGGAAGAGTGTGATGAAGGGGAGAGTTGCCCCTTGAGTTCCAGCTCAACAACTCTATCACTTCTTCTAGCCGTGCGGCTAGTTAAATGGGCTAGGCCCATCCATCCGCCTGACAAGTGCTTCACAAACCTGATGAAAATGGCAGTTGTCATTCTAGCTAATGTGTGGAATGTTGGGCTGAATGGAATACGAATAAATAATAGAATAAGGGCAGTTTTTCCCTTTGGGTTTAAGAACGATCGGAACTTCATAACTACGCGATTTGGCAGCTGCAGCAACTTGAAGCTCCCGTGATCTTGGGCGAAAGGAAGGTCCAGAGCCAGGGCGGAGCCAGGATCCTTCCTACCTTTCCAGCCTTCTCACCCTTTCCTCTGCTCCATGTGCGTATTCTACAATCAGCAACGCCAGCCTTCCTGGGGGTCCTCGCACACAATGCCCCATACCTTTTTCCTGCTGTCCCCCATGCTTCCTCCTCCCTCCCTCCCTTTCCCTGGCTTCCCTCAGAACTTAGCTCAAATCCCACTTTGTGCAGCAGGTCTTTCCTCTTCCTCCCAGGACTACTTCTCACCCTCTGAAATTACCCCCAGTTTGTCCTGTCAGTGTCTTGTTTGTGTCAGCTGTATGCTTGTCTCTTCCAATGGAACGTGAGCCTCCTGAGGGCAGGACTGTGTTCTTGTGTGTCCCCAGAACTTAGCGCAGTGCCCAGCACGTGCTTCATGAGGGATTGCTGTCACGTTTATTTACTGACTTTTCTGCTCTGGTCAGCTTTTATATGGAGGATTGTCTGGTGCTGGACACTATGGTTTAGGAAAGACATAGGCTGCCACAGGAGAGCAGGTAAGAAAGAGAGGGGACCCCAGCACGTGTTCTCTAGGGATTGAGTAAGGGCTCAGTGGATGGTGCATCCAGAGCTGGGGCGTGCTAGCTTCATTCAAGTATTTGAAGGGCAGCCATGTGGGAGAGGGATCCCTCTGTTCTGCTTGGCCCAATACGGTAAGAAGAGGAACAGTGCACAGATGCAGGTTCCCCTTGGCTGGCGGTCTCCAAGCAGAGTCTGGATGACCGCTTGGGGGCCATGTCATAGAAGGGATTCTTGGCCAGTTACAGGTTTGACATAATGGCCTCTAATGTCCATTTCCACCCTGAAGTTCTATGTCTGGGTCTCAGCTTGAGAGGAGCCAGGCATAGCTTGAATAGTCCTTAGGCAGAATCCTCTATCTACTGTTTGATGAGAAATGGAGGTGACAGAAGGGTGGCATCTTAAGAGAGAGAATGGCCCTCAGAAGCCAAGTGTGCCCGATTCAAGACACGAATCTTTTCTCTGAGATCCCCAACAGAGCTGTCAGCCGGCCTGAAGTGCCTCTGGTGGAGGAGAACTCAGAACTCACAGCCCCTTCCACTTTGGGCAGCTCTGATGGTTAGGAATCCTCCCTCTTTCAAGCTGAAGTCTTCCTCCAAGTGGCTTTGCTTATTTCTCTTCTTTCTGCTCTCTGGGACCAAGCCGGATGAGACCGGTCAGCACCAACTCCTGGCAGCCAACGTGACTCTACCCACCAGAACACAGCCATGGCGAAGAGCGGGATGAGGAGCCAGCCGTACACCAAGGGTTGGACTGTTCTGCCTCTGAGTTCCCCCCAGCTCTAAATCTGTGCTCCTGGGAACGTCAGGCAGGGCCCTCTGAGGGAGGATGCTGTGGTTGGAGATTTTTATCTTTGGGAAGGGGAGGGGGACCGTCCCTGTTCCTCCTGCATTCTCAGGCCTAATCTTCCAGTCCTTTGGGCTTTAGGGGGCAAGGAGGCGGCAGGGAAGAGAGAGGGGCATCTCTCAGGCAAGCTTGCACATTTTTCTTCAAATATTAGGTCAAATTCTCTGTAAAACCCCGTTTAAAACTTTTTTAAACCACTTTGAAGTCCCAGAGAAGCAGGAAGTTAATTAGTGTGGCTTTGATATGGTCGGGCCTGTTTAAACAGCTGCTCGTGGACCTCCAAACAATGAGAACCACAGTGGCCTGGGTCGGTCTGGGATGGCCTTCCCCAGCTTTGGGCTTCAGTGGAGGCTGGTGCGTAGCCGTGTCTGTGGCAGCAGCGGCAGTGCCTCAAGTCAAGGGCTCTCGAAAACCTCAGGGAGGAATTTCTAAAGTGGAAGATGGCTCCCGAGGAATGGGTTAGGACAAGAGTGACCTCCGGGAAAGGAGAAAGGGTCCGAGCTCCATGCTCTGGGAGTCCTGGGATACTTGGATTTAGGAATGTTTGCTTTTTTTTTTTTTTTTACTGTGTGATTGATGCTTTTTGGCTTAGTATCTCTCTCATTTCTGGATGTACCCACACAGTCTCCCAGAACAAAACCTTCCTCTAACATGAGAAAAAAAAAGCACCTAATATATCTATCAGAGCTTGCCTGACAATATATACACCATCATGCTTCCATGGCTCCCTACCTCTTTTCCAAGAGGTGTGAGAGGTGCATTTCATTATTTGTTCTCTGGGACAGTCATTGGTTTTCAATTAACCAGTCAGGAAATATGATATGAACCAGTGAGTGAATGAATGGAAAACGATTTGAGGACTTACTGTGTGCTGGCCACTGTGTAAGCACTTTTATAAATGTTATCTCATTTGATCCTTACTACAGTCGTGGGAGGTAGGTGCTGTTCTTACCCCGTTTTACAGCTGAGAAAGGTTAGATACCTTGCCCAGGGCACATAGCTAGCAGGATTCAAACTGAGGTCTTCCTAGCTCCCTGCACAAAGCGCTCTACCCAATGTGTCGCCTACGGAAGCGATCTGGTCACGGATCATAGATTGAAGACTGAGAGTCCAACCCCGCCATTTATAGAATGGAAGCCCAGAGATGTTAGATGACAGCTCAATGAGTGGCAGAGCTGGAAATTTGAACCCAACTCTTGTGACTGTGATTCCAGTGATCCTTCTCCCACTGGGCCCACCACAAGGCAGGGCTGCCTGCATGGGAGGATTTGAAGGATTTTTAGAAAGGATGCCTCCCATACGTGGGTCTCTGTGGACGTCCATGGAGGGGTGAAGTCCACATGGGCTCTGGGTCTGTTTGTTTCACGTACTGGTTGTGTGAATGCCATTGAACTGAGAGACTCAGCTTCCTCATCTATAAAATGGGGGAATGATGATACATGCAGTACTTAACTGTGTAGGGTTTTGTGAACGGATTCAAGCTTATTTTTCTCATGACCCAGCAGTGGGTGGCAGGTTATCTAACATACAACCATGTTGATTTTTCTAACACTTAGAAAGATTTGCTTTGGGTATACTGTCCTCACTGCCTTCTCCACTCAAGCCCATCTAAGACCCTCAATGGCTTCCACTACCCACAGAATCAAGGCCAGATGCCAAGTCTCCCACAGGCTCCTCTGGCCACATCTCCCACAAATCTTAGCCCCACTGCTGGTTACCACCTGTGTGACCTCCAACTTCATTTGTCTAGGCCTGAGTTTCCTTGCCCATGAAAGGAGTCTATTCACTCCCTTCCACAAATCCTTGGCTTCAATCTGGCTGATCCAGTCATCCCCCTTCCCACTCCCCAGCACATTTCTTCTCCCTCCTCCCATTCCTCCTCCTCCCACCTTCCCCTCCTCCACCTCCTCCTTCTCTTCCTCCTCTCCCCGCCTACTCCCTGCCTGGTTTTCTACACATTACCTCCATCTTCTCACTTCTTTTGCTTGTTGAAAAATCACACCCTTCAAGGACCCCCTTGAATGGCTCCCTCCTAAGAGACTCCCTTGCCTGCCCCAGCCCACACCTGGCTCTCCCTCCTCCAAACTCCAACACTCTGTCTAGGCCTCTCTGGCTACTTGGCATCATTATTTCATCCTTCCATGTGTCTGACCGAGTACCAGAAGCCCCTTGAGGGTAAAGGCTGTGTCATAAACCTTTTTGGATCTGCCAGGACTCTATAAACATTTGTGAATGGCCTGTGTGCCTGGGAGGGCCCAGGGGAGAAAGGAGCAGGGAGACCAGGAAATGTGGCGGCTTCTTTTAGGTCTGAGGGGACCAGCCCAAATTGATGCTGCCTAGAGGCAGTGTGGGGCGTGGGGGTGGGCAGAGCACTGAACAGGATTGCCAGGTGTATGAAAAGAGGCAGACTGAAAAGCTCATAAAGGGAGACATGGCATCTAGGACTAAGGAGGCGAGAGCTGGAAGGTACAATGGGCACCATACAGTATCACCAGACATGGATCCCCTGTCTTCACAGAGAAAGTGACTTGTTCCTGGCAGTTGGGTTGCTTCAGAATCCGCTCTCAGTGGGCAGTCAGATCATCCTCTGGTTAGAGGCACGGTTAAGTTCATCCTCATATTACAATGAAGGGTAAAGATGAGAATACTGTCACCTTGTTCTTAGAAGCAATGGAGAGCCAGAGGAGTTTCTTGAGGAAGGCAATGATATGGTCAGACCTGTTCTGGAGCCCCTGCATTGATCGTGTTCCCCCTTCCATGGATTAAATACTCTGGATATGGGTTCCTGTGGTCATGCTCTTGGAGGGTGGGACTGCCTGCTTAATTTTAATTTTTATTTCCAGCGCTTTGCATAGTGTTTGGAGCATAGCAGACACTCAACATGTATTGTATCCCCCATTTTGTGACTGTGAATGCCTTAAGATCAAGGACTGTCTGGCTTTTTCTTTTTGTATCTCCATCAATTAATACCAACACTTGGCAGATAGTGAATTCATGAGAGCCTTTTCATGCAATTAATCATATACATGTTGAATTGAATTGAACCTCAGCTCGATGTCGAACAGAGCTCATTGCTCGGGCAGGGACTTAATCCAGTCCTAATCAATCATTTAATTAGTTCAATTGCTATCAAGAACTTACTATGGTCAAAGTACCAAGATGGCCACACTATGGGAGGGTATGAATATAACCCAAATTGGGGCCCCTTTCTTTATTTAGACCCCTAACTGCAGAGCTCATTCACTCTGTATTTTCTGGCATGCTCAAATTCTCCGATTTCTCTCTGCTTTTTGGTTGGATAAATGGCTTTAACTACTGTTCACTATTTCTGATGGTCCTTGATATAGCCTGCATTTGGTGGGAAAGAGTTAAGCCTTCACATGTGAGCTTGGGACAGTCTTCTCCCCTAAGAGCAATCAGGAAAGTAGCTTTTGTTTTGAACCTTGACCAGTGATATTTAGTGTGGCAGATAGATAGAATATCAGTTCATAATGCTCTTTGAAACTAGGGCAGAGAGCGCCAAACGCCCAGCCTCCCAAGCTCTTGGGCGTTGCCTTCCCCGCCTGCAGCTGCTATGCTGACTCTCCTCTCCAGAGACGTGGTCCAGACCTCAGATCGTATCTATCTGTGCTTTCTCGGGAGCCAACCCATGCAGACATACACATATATATGTGTATGTATAAATGATATATACACACAGGAAGGCTGTGTGTATATATCATACACATAGGACCTTGAGATGGGGCCTGTCCTCAAGGAGCTGACATTCTCCGTGAGCAGTTTGGGTGGAGGCACCTATATCTTTAATCACACATGGCTGATGGGCCCTTTCCTCTTTTCAGTGGTCTCTAAAGACTGGATCAAACCCTCAACCTGCACCTCCTTCTTCCCCCACCTCCATGGCCAGACATCAGGGCTTGGCTGGGGAAGGAGCTTCATAGCATCTGGGAAGACTTCACGGACCCCCAAGCCGGGCTTTGCCATCTTTCTGCTAGGGGATGTGGTTAAAGTCAACTGTGGGAAAACTGCATATTCTGGCTTTCTGTGCAAATGAAATCTCAGTCTTCAAATAGAGTATCAAAGCTGCTTTGGGGAGACAACACACACACACACACACACACAGAGCCTGGATGCCTTTGTTAAGTCTGTTTTTCCTGCTTCAAGAACAGCCTGAGCAGGGATCCTGTTAGGGATTCTGGAGCAGATCAGCATTTTTCTAACACTTGATTTGACTTTGCTGAGACGTCTCATTCTTAAAATGACGGGACTTTGGAAGGGAAGGGAAGCCCTCGCCGCCCAGGTCTGATTCATTTCTGCTTCACTGATCGATCGTGGGGAGGGGGAGGCCCGGCATCCCAGCGCTTCCCAGAGAGCCTTGCTGCCTGCCCCTTTACTTTCAAACAGGAACTCGAATTTTTCCAAAAGTAAACAAATGTGAACCCTGGAAGGCTTGTTTATTCTCCGACTCTGACTTCAGGACATTAGCATGGAACCGCTGCTGAACAAAAAAAAAAAATGCTGCTGCTGCTGCTGCTGCTGCTGAGGCTGCGGCTGCCTCCTTTTACGTGGATCAAGGCCAGAATTCCCCGCTCGTCGAGCTGTGCCTTTAAGGGCAGGTAAACACAGCATTCCCAAGCCCCACCAGCCCATTGGCTCCTCTTGCCCTGCTGGCTATGGCCCTGAGCCAGGGCTCTCCCTAGGAAATGGCCGGTAGTCCCTGCTCTCTGGGCCATCAGGATGGCTTGATTCTGGTGTGTAAAGGACAGAAGTCATCAGAAAGTCCAAAGAAATCGTGGAGATGGGCTAGGACTCTAGGCCAATCCCTTTTGTGGTTTTCAGATACAATTAAGTGATAGAAACAGTGTGGGATGGTGGAAAAGTGCTAGTTGCTTTTGGAGTCAGGGGAGCTGAGTTCAAATTCTAACTGCCATTGATTACAGATGTGACCATGGGCCAGCCACTTCAGTTTTCTGTGCCTCAGTTTCCTCATCTGTAAATGGGAGGATTAAACTACATGGCATTGGAATCCCCTTCCAGCTCTTAAATGAGAAGTCTGAGGGTGACAGTCCCTCAGAGGAAGAAGAGATTTGCGAGGGCTGAATCCACGGGGAAGGCCTTGTGTTGGAGACAGACTTGAAATGGGTTTAGAAGGCCTCAGGTAGAGAGCAGGGGTGAGAACCCCTCTGTGTTTTTATATGAAGACGAGTCGTAGAGTTTCATGTTTGGAGTTGGAAGGAACTTCAGAAAGGATCAGATCCAATCCCCACATTGGACAGATATGGAAACTGAGTCCCAGAGAAAGGAAGTGACTTACCTAAAGTCACACAGAGCTAAGATTTGAACCCAGGTATTTGCGCTGCCTCCTACGGTCCTCAGAACCTTCTGGAACCCATTTCTAACCTGCTACAGTACTACATCTTAATCTAACAGGGATAGGGACCAGGCATGTTATTTCACTAGCCCAGGAACTCTATACCAAGGCAAGTCAATGCTTTCTCAGCCCTTTATCATTTTAGAGTTGCCTAGAGTACTGAGAGACCACTGACTCATCCAGGGTCACATAGCCAGTATATCTCAAAGGTGGGACTTGAACCTGGGCTTTCCTGGCTCTGAGCTGAGTCCTCTGCCCACCATTCATTCACTAAGGCTACTGAAGGTCTATTTCAGAGAGGTGTCATGGCCAGCACAGGCAAAGGTGAAACGGGCCATGTGGGGTCTCCAGCCGCTCCTCCCAGAAGCCCCGGCCACCCCAGGCTGCCAGAGCTTTGGTAGTAAAGAGAGTCACCTTCAGCTCCCCTCATCGGCTCAGAGCCAGGACTCGGCAGGAGCCCTGAGGTCCAGGTCAGTTTCTTCCTTCCCTCCGGGCTGGCATCCTTGGCTCTCCTCCCTGCCCCGAGGTCCATTTCTGAACTTGGTCTGTTTTCTCCATTCAGGAGGCCAGATCAGCATCGCTCATACAAGGCCTGGCTTGGGGCTCGCTTGACTTTTGCAACGAGTTCAGCAACATCTGCTTTGCCCATTAAAGTGATTCTTCCCATCCTGGCACAGGGCCCACATGCTTGCTGCAATTGACTAACAGCGATTTCCTTCCCAAACCCAGGGCTCGGTGAACTCTCAATTGAATGGTTGTGTGCCAGCTGGTGCTAGTGGGACCCCTGCATCTAATGCAAAAGGGTCATGCAGTTTGAGATAGCAAGGTGTCCTGGAGGTTGGAGGAGGAGGAGCCCAGCCCAGGGACCTTAGGCAAATGGCTATGTCTCTCTGTAAAACTGAGGGGGTACATCCTGTCTGAGGCTGCCCAGATTGCTGCCGGGTTCGCCTCCTTGGAGGTTGTCGGCTGCAAGACCACTCCTTAGGGGGTCATAGAGGGAATTTCTTTAGTGTTTTGGTCCCTGCAGACACCTCTGACTTTCACATTCTAGTAGGACTGAGTCCTGGCTGCTTCTCACACAAGACCCTCCATCTCCCCACTTCAGGCATTTTTCCTGGCTGTGGCTCCTGCCTGGTATGTTCTCCTTCCTCATCTGACTCCTGCCTTCCCCAGCTTCCTTCAAGTCCCACCTTCTGCAAGAAGTCTTTCCCAACCTCTCTTAATACAAATGCCTTCCCTCTCTCTCTTGATCATGTTCTGGGTATCCTGCAGATAGCTTGTTTCTACATAATTGTTCGCATTCAATTGTAAGCTGCTTGAGAAGAGGGACATTCTTTTTTTAATCTTTCTTTGTATTGCCAGAACTTAGCATGGTGCCTGGTACATAGTAGGCACTTAATAAGTGCTTGCTGACTTGACTGTCCTTCAAGGCTCCATGTTGATGTCCCCTCCCCCCACAGTGTTTACCCAGGCACCAAACCTCGCTGGCCCTTTACTTGGGGCTCTCTCAAATGAGTCTTGCCCTCCCACATGTCTGAATGCCTCTTCCTCCCCAATTAGAGTTCCGTAGGAGTGACAGCTGAAGGTGACTTCAGAGATCACCTTTTCCACTTCCCCTGTTTTCCAGATGAGGACGTTGAGGCTCAGAGAGGTCAGAGGGTCATAGATTTAGAGGTAGGCAGGACCTCAGAGGCCACTGAATCTGGCCCCCTCATTTTGGGTCCCAGGTGTGTCTTCACTGACCAGCTGATTAGCTGTGGGATGGCAGGGTATTTCCTGGGCTCAGATGTGGGACTGGACCTGAGAAAAGGTCTAAGCTGAAAGGAAAGCAGAGACCCCACATTATGAAAGTGGGGATTAAATTGGGGAAAAGAAGATCGAGTCACAGGGCCAAAGTTCAAATTCTGGCTCTAATGGTCAGTGACTGTGTGACCTCTCAGGTTACTTCCTCCCTCTGGGCCTCAGTTTCCCCTCCGCAAAATAGGCCTGAGTGATCTCCAAGGTCTCTTGTAGTCTCAAAAGTCCCTCCTTCCTGGCTTGGGAAGGCCCTGCTCCCTTCCCTGTTTGTCTTTCTCTTCACTGCCTGCCTCTGGGTTCAACTTGACCCCGAGCCTCAATCCACTGGGGCCTTAGTCGGCTCTTGCTTACTCATCCTGATTCACTTCTGCTGTCTCCCTCCCCCTCGCCCACAGCTGGGAGAGGAAACATCCTTCCTCTTGCCAGAATTTCTGGTGGATGCTGTGTGGAGACAGCCTGGAGCCCCATCTGATCGCCCCATGACGCTCTCAATAACTGTGTCTGGGGCCAGGGAGGCCCCTAAGCAGGCCTAGTCCTCATATCATCCACAGAATCTCCACAAGCCCCAGGCAACCTGGGCCAGTGTGTCCCCTATGCCAGAGACATGGCTGAGGAAAGCCATGAGGAAAGTATAGAGTCCCAGGGCCTGGATTCCAATCCTGGTTCTACTTCCTACAAATGTGTGTGAGCTTTGGCCAGTCTAGGCCTCAGTTTCCTCCTGGGTAAAAAGAGGGGGATTGGGCCAGATGATTTCTGGGGGCCTAGTCTGGCTCTAAATTCTACAAGCCTCTACCTGGACTGTCCCCTCTTCCCTTTCCCCAGATGAATCCCTAGGCATGCACTAAAGCCCAAATCAAATGCTGCCCTGCCCTGGTCTCTCATAGGTAAAGACTCTTCAAGGACCTCACAGAGCCTCTAATCAACCAACCAATCTTTTAATCAGCTTTGATAAAACCCCTACTATGTATCGGGCACTGGGCTAGGCCTCTGGGACCCAAAGAGAATAAGGAAGCAGTCCCTGGCCTCAAGGAACTTTCCTTCTATAGCGGTTCTATATGTGACCTTGGATGACCCTGGGATCTGTGTTGGATCCTTATTCCCCTCCTGGTCTCTCTGCCCCACGTCTCATCTGAACTTTCTTCCCCTATTCTGGCAGATGCTCAGTAAATGCTTGTGGCATCAAAGTAGTGAAAATCCGCACTGAATGCACCCTGAAAAGCCTTACACTTTTCTTTGGTCCAGACCTGTCACTTCCTCAGAGAACTCCCTCTGCCAAATCCAGATGCTCTTAACTTGAAGTCTTAGACAGTCTCCTTGGGGTGAAAGAGCTTCCAGGGAGTTGGCATTTGATTGGGTCCCCAACCGGCAGGTGCCCAGCTAAATGCCAGCTAGGGAGGGAGGGACAGGCCAAGAAAGTGCTCAAGCAGGGAGTCGTTGAGGAGGGAAACATCCCCATGACTGGGCTGGGTGGAGGCCTCTGGAGTGAACCTTCAAAGAAGCCAAGGATTCTGAGATAGGGCATCCAAGGCCTCCCGTGTGCCAGGCTCTAGGATACAAACACAAAGAATGAAACAATAGGAGTGCCTGGGCCAAGGCATGGGGGTGGCAGATGGGATGCCCAGCTGGCCACAAGCCATAAGTGGAGCCTCTGAGGCCGGGCCATGTCATTGCAAAGGCTCGGGTCAAGTCTTTTCTCCAAATTTTCACACGGGCCTCTCCCTCCTCCTTCCCCCCACCCCACTTCCTGCTCTTTCCTGGGCCTGGAAACGGAAGGGCTGAAACATTGAGACAGAATGTTCTGGCTTGAAGGGGCTGGCCCAAACCAGGAAGAAGAGAAATTCACACCAGAAAGAAAGCCAGTTCTGCTTGAGTGCTGGGCCAGGCTGGGGGAAGGGGGAAGGGGCACCAGTTTGGATTTTCACCATCATTGTCATGATCCTATCAGAGGTGTAGGACTGAGAGCTGGAAGGAACCCCAGAGGTCATCTAGTCCAGCCCCCTCATTTTACAGATGGAGAAACTGAGCTTCAGAGCCCCAAAGAGATTTGCCCAAGGCCACACAGTTACTGAAGGGTACATGCTTTTGCCTCAGTTTCCCCATTTGTAAAGTGGGAGTGATAATAGTAGCACCCACCACTCTGGGTTGTTGTAGCCTGTAGCTCTATACCTTCTCATCCTGAATGATTTTTGTCCACATTCTTCCATAGATCCTCCATGGTGGATGGCGCAGATATGCCGGGCATTTCATGGGCACCAGTACAGCCATGGGCTTGAGCTCTGGCTGTGGAAGTGGCTGCTCTCCTTTACTAAGCATTTATTTCTTCAATGTCCCTCACTCTCCTTTCTGCATGTGGGTCACCTCTTGAATGAGACTGTGCCCTACATGCATCCCACATATGTCTCTCTGTTGCCCTTTGGGTCATATGCAATTGATTCATCAGAGGTGGTAGTATTTGCAAATTTGCAGTCGCAGAGCGGTGCGGGGAGACTATTTGTGACAAGGGGAGGGTTATGTTCTGGGAGCCACCGGGGATTGCTGGAAGTGCTACACCACTTCTCCAAGAAAACCCAGACTGGGCTCTTCCCTTCAGAGCCAGCCCATTGTCCTGGTGTGCGAATCCAAAGGGACTAGCTATCCATTATCAAGTCATCATCTGGACACAGAGGCATTTGTTCTCCGTTGGGCTCTTTCTGTGTCAATTGTGAGGCTGATCTCTTTTGAATAATTACGGCTCTCATTAAGGAGGCTCCACGATGTTGTAGGGCCTCATGCAACCAGTGTGACACCATCCACAACAAAAGCCATCTATAGATCTCTCCACTGATGGGGAAATCCCTCTCCATAGAAAACTGCTGATGAATTTTGGGACTGGAGAAGGGCAAAGTTTGTCTACATTTTTATAGAAGGGAAGAGGGTTCTTATTCGTGGCTTCAGGTCATGTTAGGGGGTCTCCATTGGAGTGCCTCAGGGATCTATAAATATCTCTGTGCTATGATACACGCACATATATAAATACACATATATGAAATGATTAAGGACATAAGTGGCTGGCTATCAAATAAGCAGATGACATAAACCAGGGAGGGGTAGCTAACGGATTAGGAGACAGTCGCAATCTGAAGAGATCCTGGCAGACAAGCACATTGGGCAGGAAGGGCAGGCAATATAATTAAGATAAATATAAAGTCTCCCGTTTGTATTTTTTTAATAAGTCAGTCTTCCAAGTAGGAGACGAGGAGCTTGGGTAGATGACAATTTGTATGAAAGGTCTGTAAAGCTTTAGTGACTCCAAGCTCAGTGTGCCAACAGTGAGGTGTAAAGGCCCTAAACCAGAGGTGCTTTGGGGCGGCTGTTGGGGGGAGCAGAGGGTGCAGGCGACAGGCCTGGGCACCATCATTTTTTAATTAAAATTTTGACTTCATTTGGCCAATGTGTTCGGTTCCAACATTATGGTGGAAATATTTAAAGTGTTATCAAGTCTGATTGAGCTCAAACATCTGTGGCCCATACCCACACAACTGCCCTCCCCAATTCCCAATAATCATAAGCGTCCTGGTTTACTGTGGAAACCACTTCGTACACTTGGAAAATAATCCAACATTCACAGAGCAATGCATCAGAAAGTTGTGGAACAAAACCCTGTATCCTAACAGGGAAGAAGGTGGTACTATTTCTGGATCTAGTCTAAGGAGGGGAGCCGGAAACCATTTTCCTTTTCACCAATGATTGTTGTCCCAAAAAACAAAACAAAACAAACAAAAAAACCAAATGATAGCATAGTCCTGTACAACTCCAGAGCATTAACTAAGTGTCTTTAAAGCAAAATACAAGGATGTTCAGCCACGGTAACACTGGTGTGAAGGGGAGAGTTCTTGCATTTAGCTTAGTGGTTGCCCCTTCCCAGACTAAGGAATGGTTGATTCCAGGGACGACTACCTACAAGGTGGGCGACACTGCCGTTTGACACCCTGACATGTTGTTGAATCATCAGATGTGTTTAAAAACCCTACAGGTAGGATTTTTTTTTTTAAAAAAGGGATGACGTGAACTTTCATAGGCGATATTACGAGTGTGGCATACACTAAAATGGTTTAGCAAGGACAGCAGCACTGATGCTTTTAACTTTACAACCTGCTTCAAACCAAAAAAAAGTATGAAAAAAATACATCGCATCCCCCACCCCTTCCCCTGAAGGAACAGGAGCCTCACCAACTGGGTCGGGGCTATTAAAGATAAAAATTGAAAAGCGAAACGAAAGGACATTTGAATTTACATACATGTTAGAATGAATACTACTTTAAAGAAAATCCCTGGATTTTCAATCGCCACTCTCCTTCAGCTGTGAATCTTACAAATTTCCAGCTGCGTTCGCTGCTTGCTTGGAGCAGCCCGCACGTGGTGTCTTGTTTTGGGGATATGTCAGCTTAGTTCTCCTCTTTGCAGTTCATCTTTTGGGGCTCCTCCATCATCATCTTCTTCCATAGCTGGCTCTCCAGCTTCTTCCAAGGCCTGTAGATCATCAACATCCCCTGGGCCATCTAGAGGCAGAGGGTGCAGGCGACAGGCCTGGGCATCATCCTCCGCACCTTCGTCTTTGCCCCGGCTAGCCCACCCCGGCAGTCTAGGCACCATCTTCTAAGAAGGGCATTAGAAGTCTGGAGAACATCGAGAGGAGGGCAACCAGGACCATGAAAGCCCCACATGGGGCTTGTTCACAGGTAATGGCCGTTTAGGCGGAAGAGGAACAGAATGGTAACGTGATCTACAGGCTTTATCTAATTTATCTAAGGCTCTAAGGTTTGCCGAACGCTTTGCCTGTGTTATCTCATCTGTGAAGTAGATATTATTATCATCATTCCCATTTTTCAGACGGGTGAGCAGAGGCTGAGAGGCGGTCACTAGCTGCGGATCCCGCAGCCAGCAAGTGCCTGGGGCAGGATTCAAACTCCGGTCTTTCCGGCTCCGAGTCAAGCCCGCAATCCATTTCACTCCTTAGCTGCCTGAGGAGACTGGGTGGGGACAAAATAGTCGCCTTTAAGTTTTTAAAGGGCTTTTATATGGTTCCTCCCCCACCCTCACCCCCCACCCCCTTTTCCGGAGCATTTGGGAGGCAGAGTTAGGTTGGATGCAAGGAAAGACTTCCTCCCCATGAGAGCTATCTCCCAGTAAGGAGTCCCCTTCACTGGAGCGGTCTTTAAACCAAGGCTGAATGACTGCTTGTACTGTCTGTCGTAGATCGATAACAGTTTTGGTGCCTGCCTTCCTGATAGAGCTGTCTTGAGGTCCAGAGCAAACGACTTGCCCGAGGTCTCTTGGCTCATCCGTTATAAAGCAGCGACTTGAGCCCAGATCTCCCCCCGCCCCCATCAATTCCATTTGGCATACGCTTCATAGACTAGTACCTGAAATGAGCAAGGAGCAAGGGCTGTCTCCATTGTATTACGTCCCCCGCGCGCTTGGGCACCATCTGTTACCCCCAAATCCAGCCCATGCCAGGCCATTTTGCAGGGCTGGACCGGCAGCGCCTGCCGCCTGGCAGTTGTCTCTGTGGCCCCCCCAGGGCGCCCCACGGCTGCGTGGTTCCCCCGCATCTGCAGCACGCACCGCCCGGAAAGCTCTCCGCGTAGAACGTGGGAGAGAGACGCTACTCCGGGCCCGGCAGCCCGCTGGCTGCGGGCGGGGACTATCGCCAAAGGCATCTGTTTGCGAGTCACCGGCGCGTCTTGTGCAGACAAAGCCGGAGCGCTCTGCAGTGACACCCCAGGAAGGAGCTGGAAGCTGCTCGGAGCAGCTCGGCGAGGCAGGAGCAGAGGCTTTGTTAGCGAGCGGCCGATTCTCTTCCCGAGGCAGCCTGGTGCAGTGGAGCCAACCCTGGGTCTGGACTCAGAGGGCCTGGGTTCTAATCCTGGCCCTCCCTGCTATTCGCTAGCTGTATGACAATTCTCAGGATCACTGATTTAGAGCTAGAAGTCACCCATTCCAACCTCCTTACTGTACCCACGAGGAAACTGAGGCCGAGAGGAGTCCAGTGACTGGCCCAGGTCACACAGCTAGTGAATGCCCGCGCTGGGATTTGAGCGCAGGTGCCCTGACTCCGAGCCTAGCATTCTATCCACTACGCCAAGCTTCCTCTTGTTGGCTCAAGCCAACGAACATTTATTAAGCGCTTACTGTGTGGAAGGCCTTTTGCATTTCTGGCCTCAGTTTCCTCATGGGCGCTGGCCGGCCCTGGAGGATTTTTGGAGAGGCTGCATCCCTTAGGCGATCGAACACCGGCCTGGGAGTCGGGAAGATGAGAGGTTCGGATCCCGCCTGCGGCGTGTGCTAGCTGTCACTTCATCTCTCCCTGGGCCTCAGGTCACTTACCGGTGAAATGGGCTCCAAAGGGGCCCAATCAGGAAGCACCCAGGAGGTTTACTGCGCGCCAGGCTCCACGCTTTAGGGCTAAGGAGACAAGCAGAAGCCGCGCCTGTCCTCCGACAGCTCTCACTCTAAAGGAGAAATGACGTGAGTGGATTTCAGCTGGTCCACACTGAGCATCTAACTGTAGAGATCAACTGGAGGGATCGGGAAAGGCTTCGTGGAGAAGGTGCTGTTCGAGCTGAGCCTCGTAGGAGACCAGGAGCTCCCGGGGGCAGCTACAGAAATGCCCCCAGCCCGCTCCAGTCCTCAGCTTCTCTGCTCCGGCTCCTCAGGCCCAGCGGAGCCTCTGCTCCACCACCACCCTCCCCACCCACTGGGGCTCCAGGGAAGGGACGTTATCATCGCACTAGCGGGCTCATCTTTGAACTTTCCCCACAGCAAAGGATCAAGGATCTAGGATCTCATTAGTGTAAAAGACACCTCCCTGAGGGCAGATCGCAAGCCTCCTCTGGTTCGATTCTTATCCTCATCTCTCAAATCCTAGGATACCTGCCTCAGGTGACTCCAGTAGTTGGGGCCCAGCTCCGGCACCCCTTATCCCTGGGGCTTCATTTTTTGTCCCCCTTCTTCACTTCTTCCTCTTGGAACTCCTAGCTTCCTTCAAGGCACAAGTGCCGCCTCTTACGGGAAGTCTTCCCTGATCCTCTCCTCCCCCAAGTTGGGAGTGCCCTTCTTCCTGTGCCTTTCTATAGACATTTTTCCCCCGTGTATATAATTTGTAGTTAGTTATCTTGTACGTCTTGTTTTCTTGGGAGAGCTTAATCCCCAGGACAGCAGGAATGATTTCATTTTTGTGTTTGTATTTATCTTCCGTGCCTAGCCCCGTGGCTCACAATAGGTGCTTAATAAAAGCCTACTGATTGATTTGTAGAATGTAACCACCTTGAGGGCAGGGACCTCTTCTTTATTCTCGGTCTCCTCACATCCAGCACAGTGCCTGGCACATGGGAGGTACTTGACGAAGGCTTATTGAGGGCTGGCACACTTTCATTTTTAAGGGGAGGTGGCTCCCCAGCACCCACCACAATGTCTGGCAAGCAGTAGGTGCTTAATAAAGGCTTGCTGAATTAAAAATTGAGTTCTATCCCAAGCCATGGGAGTGTCTCAGCCACTTACTGCTGTGGGCTGCCCGCCTTAACCTCTCCGGGCAGCCTCTTCTGCTGTAGCCAAGCTTCCATCTAAACCTATAGTCCCAAGTCCCCCCAAGGGGCTGGCCTCCTTGGGCCCTCTGCTTCTGGGCATCTGCATTCAGGGATGTCAGGACTTCCCTCCCCTATCACAGTCAGCCCTGGCTCCTGGCAGTGCCACAGTCTTGGGGAGGGAAATTAGAAATGTTCGCAAGGCTTAGATATAAACAACACATGCAGTGTACACAGTGAGCCCAGTGAAAGCCAGAAGGGGAGAAAATCCAGGATCTGGATAATCCCACTGAAGCCCCCTGGGTCATCCTGCATCAATCCTACCCTCCCCCCCACACCATCTCCCTGGGGTTAGTCTCGAAGCCAAGCAACGGATCTGGGAGGGGGCCAAGCAGATGTGGCTCCTCAAGGGAACCAGGCCAAGCCCAACATCTGTTCGTGGTCTCCACACTGCCTCTGATGTCTGAGACACAAGAGGATGAAAAGTGGAGAATGTTCATCTCCGAGGTCCTCAGGTACTGGGCAACCCCAGTGTCTCTGTGAGCCATGAGCTGGATCAGCAGGCCCAACACAGGAAGTGAGCCCAGGCCAGCTCCTCTCCCTTCTACAGGATGGTGGCATGGGAGGCTGGGGCAGGCTTGGGTGAGGGTGGGGGGGATGGGGGGGAGAAGAACAAGGGAGGAAAGAAATTTTCTAAAAGATTTCCTTAAAATGCAAAAACAAAACACCAAACAATTCCTCCACTAAAATTCTGTTGCTGCGTCCCTCTGTCCCTCATCCTCTCTCTCCTTCTCTGGAGGGCTCCCTGGGTTCTGGAAAGTCTTCAAGAACCCGATTGCAGCCCCCTGGATTTCAAGTCCAGACCGATCTGACAAACACTCCTGCTGTTTACCATGTAACTGTAGTGGTGAAAGAGCTGGTTCTGGATCCAGGAAGACCTGGGATCGTGGGGTCCTAGCCCAAGGGCTGGAAGGTGTTCTAGACCGGCATCCTCATTTTACAGATGAGGAAACTGAGGCACGGGGCACTTAAGTAACCTGCCCAAAGTCTCCCTCATAGTCGGTGGCAGATCCGGGGTTCAAATCCAGGTCATCTGACTTTGAACCCATCATTCTTTCCACTACACTTCCAGCAGTCTCCAGGCCTGCCTCTGACACAGCCTATCAGGATAGGATGGTTGTTCCTGGGTGGGGTTCCTTGCACTCATGAAGCTATGGGTGTGAATCGCTCTCCGAAAAGGCTAGGTTAAAAACACAGCCTGTCCTCCGGGGGCTTATATTCTGCTCTTGCCACTAGCTACCCTGACTCTCTATTTACTACAAAACATTTCCTCTTTCAGCCTTTTTCTGGCAAGAGCTCAGGTGTGACCTCATAAATGGAGCCTCCGAGCCCCTGCTCTCATGATTTGACCCCCCACGCTGTCCCTGCCAGTTGCCAAATGTGGCTAGTGAGCAGTGGGAAGATTATTTGTGCTTGGGGGGGTCCAAACTTTGGCCCAGACTGAGCCGTCTTGATTTTCTCAACAGAGGAGGCTGTAGACCATCCACAGGGAGCAGGCTAGGGGAAATAGGAACAGTCTACTGGGCAATGATTTGGCAGCTCAAGACAAGTTGTAAATTAGTCTGTTAAATGGGGAACTCTCTAGCAAACCTAGTGGGGAAATACAAGGTCTGAAGAGGCTGAGAAGCCTGGCCCTGGCTGGCATTCTTTCTCACAGGCAGTTTCTGACTCATTGGCCTTTTCTTGGTGTAGTCCCAATGGGTCAACATGGCCCAAGAAAATTCCCACCTTGCTGGTTGGTGGTGGGGAGCAGAAGGGTTAATGATCTTGGGTCTAGAACAGCAAATGTATCTCAACTTTCCCACATTGGTCCAAAATAGGAGACTGCCGCTACATGCAGACCACACCCTCTAACATCCAACCTCTGAAAGAAAAAAATGTCTTCCTACCAATAAACACAGAACTTTCCACAGGTGCTTTATCAAGCCATGAACAAGATCCTGGGTTCTCAAAGGTTGTACAGATGGAGGGCAAACTCTGGAAGGTCCCATTGGCCTTGATTGCATGTGAGCGCAGACTGGATGATGGACCCTAATGCCCATTGCCTGAGGAATAGCCTAGATGAGTTCAGAGAGGCTTTTCTTGGCTGTGGGGTGGCAGGTGAGGTGGGTAAGGAGGGGGTGAATCCTTCAGCTAGAGCAACAGTTGATGGTAGCAGCAGCCACAGCAGCAGCAAGAAAAGGCATCTTCTAGGAGGTGGTGCCTGAGTTAAGCCTTGAAGGAAGTGAAGAATTCCAGGAGGCAAAGAGGAGGGCAGGTATTCCAGGCATGGGGGAAAGTTTATGAAAAGACACTTGAGAGATGGAATGTTGTATGCTGCTACCAGCCAGGACCTCAGTTTGGTTGGAGTATAAAAGTACAAGGTGTAATAAACCTGGGAAGGTAATCTGCAGCCAGACATTGGTAGGCTTTAAATGTCCAACTGAGAGGCTGGTATTTATTTGCTCCTAGTGGGATAGGGAGCCATGGTTGCTTTTTGAGAAGGAAGTGATGCAATCAGATACCTGCTTAGGGACATTGCCTTGGTGACTGTGCTGAGGAGGGATTGGAGATGGGAGAAGGGATTGACTTACTTTATTCTTTGTACCTCAATGCCTCACACAGTGTGTGACACAGACTAGGTGCTTAATGCTTGTTTGTTGATTGATTACTAGGTACCATCGACAATGAAGTAATATCAATGCCAAAAATATATGTACCAAATGATATAGCATCTGCATTTCTAAGGGAGAAATTAAATAAGTTACAGGAGGAAATAGAGAACAAAACTATACTGATGGGGGATCTCTATCTCCCAACTACCAAATAAACAAGAAAGAAGTTAAGTTGATAAATAGAATTTTAGAAAAGTTAGATATGATAGACCTCTGGAGAAAACTGAATGAGAATAGCAAGGAATATACCTTTTCTCAGTGGTACATGGCACCTACACAAAAATCGAACATATATTAGGGCATAAAAATGTCTGAATCAGGTGCAGAAAGGCAGAAATAGTAAATGCATTCTTTTCAGATCATGATGCAATAAAAATTACATGTAATAAAGGGCAATAGAAATACAAATTAAAAATTAATTAGAAACTAAATAGTCTAATCCTAAAGAATGAGTCGGTCAAACAACAAATCTTAGAAATAATCAATAGTTTTACCAAAGAGAATGACAATAATGAGACAGCATACTAAAATTTATGGGATGCAGACAAAGGAGTACTTAGGGGAAATTTTATATCTCTAAATGCTTACATCAATAAAATAGAAAAAGAGCAAATCAATGAATTGAGCATAAAACTAAAAAAGCTAGAAAAAGAAATAATTAACACCCCCCCCCTTCACAATTAAACACCAAATTAGAAATCCTGGAAATCATAGGAGAGTTCAATAAAACTGAAGTAAGAAAACTGGGTTTGCAAAACAGTTTACAGACATTTTATTATTTAGTCCTTACAACAACTCTGCAAGGATTATTATCCCCATTTTACAGTTGAGGAAATAGTGACCCAGAGAAGGTAAGTGAATTTCCCAGGGTAACACAGCTAGTAAGGGACTCTGGCAGGATTTGAACCCAGCTCCTCCTGACTCCAAGTCCATTCCCCCATACTGGGAGTTCATTTACTTGGAGATCTGAATCTATTCAGTCTTTTGGACATCCTTCCTAATAAGAGAAGCTCCAGGAGACCTTGCAGGAGAGAGAAGTGAGAGATGCCACTAATGCAGAAATGAATTTTTCTCTCTGGGTGGGGGCAACCAGGGAGATTAAGTCACTCTTTCTTGTTTTTTTTTTCCTAAGTGGAAAAAGCTGCATTTGTCCAGCATGAACTTGGGTGGGGTGGGGCAGGGAGGAGGGGAAATATTTTCCAAAGAGTTAATGATGTTATGATGCTTTAAACTCCAACCTTGAAAGCCCAGCCCACTGCAGGTGTCTGGGCTCTGAGACTGGCAAGTGAACAGTGCTGGAATGTTTTAAAAACTGGCTTAATTTACTGCCAGGAAATGGGTGGTGTGTAATTTCCCCACTTCTTTTCAAAGTGTTTCTTGTGAGCCTCGGGATAGAACACTGGCCCAGGTAGGAAGGGATACTGATGTGTGCAAGGGGTCCCAGGTGCAGCTGTGGCCCAGCCCTGGCTTCCCCAAACACCATTAACATGGAACCCCGATTCAGACACCTTCTTTTATGTTGACTTTGGGTTTAAGGTTATTTTTAACTGGGGAAAGAGCAGTTCACAGGCATTTTTTCTCCTTGGCAGGTACCCAGAATCTCTCAGGGCTCAGGAGTAAAATGTCTTTGGGTTGATAGAGGGAAATCTGAAGCTAGTTTTTAAAAATTTTAATCACTAACCTTTCTTCCTACGTGAGTGAATATTCTAGAGATGAATGGGCCAGATGATGGCCAAGACCAACTCATCTTTCTCCAGCCTCACTTGCTGAGTTTCTAAATTTTTAGGCCCTCAGGATTTAGGATAGAATGGACTTTAGAGGCTATTTAGCTCTACCCTCATGGCTATGGGATTGTAGAATTTTAGAGATAGGTAGGGTCATGTCAAATGAGGATCATTTGGAGCAACTGAGCTTAACTTTGAGATGAGAATCCATACCAAATTCTCCATCTAAAACTGTTTCATTTTTGTCTTTGTATGCCCAGTGCCTAGGGTGCAGTTGGTGCTCAATAAATGCTTGTCGATTAGCTGATTCTACAGACACCCTAATCCGGGAGCCTCTCAGGAACCACTCGGAGAGTCATCATTCATCATTTAGGTTCTGGCGCTGAGTTACCATAACTGGCGCCATCTTGCTCTCCTCTACATTTTTCTTCTAAAGTTTAACTGTCAGGAGAATATAACTCCTAGGAACCAAATCCTGTTGTTTCTTCTCCATGCACATTAGGGAACAATGACAAAAGAATGGTCATCAAAGCAGCCCTAAAGGATTGTGACAAAATTTTAAAAACAGCCCTAGAAATCATCTTCAAGCAGTATTAGAAGGACTCACAGAATCATGGGATCTCCGAGTGGCAAGGAGCTCCAAAGCTCATCCAGTCTGCTTGTATCTAAGCAAGACTCAATCCCCTCTATGCTGTGATGTGGTCATCTTGCATACAGTGACGGGGAACCCACTCTCTGCTAAGGCAGCCCAGTCAGCTTCTGGGAAGCCTTAATTCTTAGGACGTTTTCCCCAATGTTGAGACTAACTTTGCCTCTCTGAATTTCACCTGTTGCTCCTAAAAGTTCTGCCCTCCCGATTCCAGGATTTCCTTCATAGGGCAGCCCTTCTAACACTTGAAGACAGCTCAGTCTTCTCTCCTCTAGAATAAACCTGGTTTCTCTCTGCCAGTCTCAGTGGTGGGCCTATAGAGTCCTCTCATCACCCTGCTTATCTACCCTGGCTTTGATGTAGTCTGAGGAGCAGCTGAATTGGTAAATTAGAGCCACAGAGAGGCTCCTCCAGTGCAGAGCACTGTGGGGACAGAGAGAGAGAGCAGCAGCAGCCTCGTGGAGTAGAGAAGGTGCTGGGTCTGGAGGCAGACAGCTCGGGTTTAAATCTGGGCTTTGCCACTGAATATCCATGGAATCAATGAGCCATCTGTGAAATGAGGAGGTCAGGCTACAGAGCCCCTGAGGTCTCATTGTAGAAAGAACCATGGTATTGGAGTCCAAGGAGTCCTACCTTTGACAGAGACTAACTGTATGTCTGGGCAAATCACTGAACTTCTTTTTGCTTCAGCTTCCTCAATTGTAAAATGTAGAGGTTGTGCCAGATGGCCCCTGAGATGCCTTCAAACTCTAGATCTCTGGGGCAATGCTGTCTTTCCCTTCTCTAGGGCAACCTAAATGCGTTTGATAATTTTTTAGAAATTGAGTGTTTTGTTAGGGAAATCCATGAGAAACGATTTATTGAGCCTTTGGAGAGAATTCCCCTCAAGAAATTTTGAGGAAATTCGGTGGAAGGTTGAAGATAAAGAAAGAGAAAAAGGAGGCCCTAGAATGGTGATAACCTGAAGAAGGCTGTATCCTAGAAAGAAGGGAGGAGAATAATTTGAGAAGAAGCATAGTTAATGACACTAAATGGTGCACAAAGGCAGGATTGAGAAAAGGACATTGTCTCTGGTGGTTATGGGAGGGCAGATTTGGCCAGGAGGCAGACATTAAATTCTAGATCTCATTGAATTCCCTTTCTAAAGGATTATTGAAAGTACTGGGTGGGGGGGAATAAATGGCAAGCACAACAGAAGGGGCTCACGAATGACAGTATTAGAAACCCACCCCTCTCATGGCTAAACTAGTAAGTAGCAGCAGCCACCCTCAGTGGACTCAGATTGCCAATGTGGGGAGATGGGGGAGTGGCCCTGGAGGAGGTGTTATATAGAATAAAGGGATAATTGATGGAGCAAGATCTGGGAGGGAGGCAGGAGACTATGAGATTAGGAAACATTCTCTTGGACAATATGGAGGTGTAAGTCTAGGGAAGGACAGATGTTTTTCCTCTGAGGAGCTTCTGATAAGCTGATGGTTGGATGAAGACATTTCTACTTGAGAAGATGATGCTGATGCACAGAAAAGAAATCGAATACACATCCTAAAACCAACCAGGCAGCCCAAGTAGAGGTTCTTACTGTTTCTCATGAGAATTTCTTTGAACTCTGCCAGGTAAGTGATGCACATGGCTGGGGCCTCCTTGGGTCTTCCTAGCATCTCTTTCAGGCACTTATGACACATCAACCACACCCGGGAAATGCAGGCGCCCCAAAGTTCAGACGTGAGTGAGGCAAGGACACCCATCAACCATCCTGTGGTTAGGCAGGAGCTTATCTTTTGAAAGAACCTGTTTCACAGCTTCCGATGTTTGGCACTTGGGGTGACATCTCATGTCTAAGAGGAAGGATGTACCCAGAGCTGTTTGGGTTCCAGCCAGCTCATCCGAATCCTCTTGCCTGCAACAGAATGACTGCCCCCCCCAACAAAAAATTTGTTTTTCCACCCTAGTCAGAAAACCCAGTGTGGTACATTGGAAAAGACCCATGGATTCGCTTCTTGTATGACCCTGGTCAAAAAACGCTCAGCCTCCTCAGCTTCAGCATCCTCATCAATAAAAAAAAGGTGTGGTGCTCAGTCGGGTTTTACTCTGTGTTGCTTTTATTTGTACAGTCCTGCATCTTCCCACCTTCGCCACCTTTCTCAAAGCCCCATACTCCTCTCTGAGCTTCGTCTGCAAAATGAAGAGGCTGGACTGACTGGCCCCTTCTAGCTCAAACCTCCAGCTCTCACCTCTCTCATTTCATGGGTCAATGCAAGCTGCACTCTGTTTTCTCCACTTGTTCCTTCAACAAACACTTCTCAAACCTCTGCCGGGCTGGGCTGTGAAGGTGATGGGAAGATTACAGATGGGCTCATAGATTTTATGAGCTGGAAGAACCATCCAGTCTAACACTGTCATTTTATGAGTGATGGAGGACCGGAAAATGGAGGTTTGGAGTCTGGTGGTTAAGTGGCTGAGTCAGGATTCAAACTCAGGTCCTCTGGCTAGGTCTCAAATGAGGCCCTTGAGGAGATAACAGTCTTGGGGAGGGGAGATCCAACTGGGGCAGGGGCTCCTTCCTTGGAAGCAGCAAGGTGGTTCAGAGAACAGTGCTGGACTTGAGTCAGGAAGACAACTTAGTAGCTGTATGACCCTGGGCAAGTCAGTTGACTTCTGTCTGCCTCGATTTCTTCACCTGTAAAGTGAGGATAAGCATAGCACCTCCCTCCCAGGGTTATGGGGAGGACTAAATAAGATGGTGTTTGTACAGTGCTCTGTAAACCTTAGGCCACCGCAGAAGCGCTAGCCAGCCTAGCTAGAGAGGGAAGAGACGCTGACCCCAGCTTGTTCTATCCTCTTGATCTGCAGATGAAGCCGGGAAGAGGTCAGTGACTAGGCCAAAGTGGCTGAGGTAGGATGGGGCAGATCCACCCCATCAGCATAATACAGAGTAGAACCCCATAGGTATCTTATCCACATGCAAAACGGTGCCTCAGAGGGAGGGATTGCTTCCTCCTCTGGAGATACCGAAGGCTTCCTGAAGGCTAGACATCTGGGCTGGGCTTCAGAGGACCCGAGGGAGTTTGCCTGCGGGGGGGGGGGGGGGGGGGGGAGAAGGCACAGGGGAATTTCAGTAAGAAGGAATGGGGAGGGAGACAGAAGGTTGGAAAGGCATCTCAGAACCCAGGCCCACTGTCCCCCAGCAGGGCTGCCCCAAGGGCGTCACTCTGAGGGCCCCACCCACTCCTTTACATCCCACCACCTTTCTTTTGCTTCCTGGGTTCCAGGGGACCAGATGGAAGGGGACAGAGAACCAAGGACGCTTTGAGCCATGATGGGGGGTGGGGTCCGCATCATGTCGTGGGGGCCCTCCAGAAAGGGGCAGAAGCTGGTCAGTTCCACAGATATCTCCTGTTTAGCTGGCAGAGACAGGAAGGGTTTTGAAGCTCAGGCTTACAACAGAATAGCTGGCCATTCAGGTACTGGCATGGCCCCCAAATGAGTGCAGCCTTTTAGCTTCCAGGGAAGGAGGCTAGACCACTGAAGAACCTTGGCAAGGGGCAGGAGCAGAGGGAGAGATGTTTCTTTTTCTACTCCACTCTCCCCAAAGTGAAACAAGGCCCTGTTCCTTAGGACCCCTTCTCCTGCCCGGGAAAGGCAAAACTGAGCCTGGAGTTGTCCCAGGGGTGTAAGAGCGAGATGAGCAGGGTTTTAATCCTGGCTCTTACTTCCTGCGGGACCTGACCCAGTTCCCTCTCTTGTCCTCGGCTTCCTAAATTGAACAAGGAGGGGTTTGGGCCCCAAGACCTCCGGGGACTTTTCTAACTCTAACCCCAGAACTGCTAAAGTCCTCCACAATCACACACACACACACACACACACACACATACACCAGATCAGCTTTGGTTTCCCAATCACTGTTTTTTCAGGCAACTCAGTATGCATGAGACAAAATAGGAGTTTTAGGAGAATTTGTGCTCAATGAGAAAAAAAATATCCCAGACCCATCACTTTTAGAAAGTGACGCAGCATCCTCCTTCCCAGGGGCCCCGGCTCCCAGCGCCTCTTTTTGGGCCTTGGACATCCTGGCCTCAGATCTGACCTGACCAAGGCTGGACAGCTCCCTGAGAAGAGCTCCTTCCCCAGACTCTGCTGTGTGAACTCTCCCTGGGGCCCAGGGTCCGAGCCTCTTCTTTGCCTTCTCCATGCTCTGCTCTGCCTTGGTCACCAAACCCAGGACTCTAGAATCTTAGAGGGGGTGGGGAGGAGAGGGGAGGGGAGGGAATCGTGGCCGCACCTGAACAAGAATCCCCTCCATGGGGGTTCCCAGCTTCTGTCTGAAGCCTTCAGTGACAGGGGGCTCACTAACATAGGGAGCAGCCCACTCTCTGCTTTAAAGGGTTGCTTTTAGGAAATTCTTCCTGACGTTAAGATGATGTCTGCCCCTCTGGAATTTCTGCTCTTTGCTTTTGATTCTCTCCTTTGGGTCTGAGAAAGAATATAGTCCCACCTCCACATGTCAGTCCTGCAAGTGCTTGAAGACACCTGTCATATCCCCTCAGTGAGACTCATTCTCACTGCCTCCTTCTGAAAATGCTCCAGTTCATCAAGGTCCTTCCCCAAATGCCGTACTCAAACTGAAGAGACACTCTGGTGGTGGGTCTGACCAGGGCAGAGACAGTGCAAGAATCACTTCGCTAATTCCAGATTCCCTGCTCTTCTCAGTGGAGTCAAAGATAACCATGAGGATTTTGGGTAGTCATTTCACACTGTTGGTTGGTATTGACCTTGTGGTCCACTAACACCCACAGATCTTTCTCAGGCAAGTTACTGTCAAGCCACCACTTCCTTCATCTTGTACTTGTGAAATCAGTTTCCTGACCTCAAGCATGAGACTTGTTGCTTGTCCTTTTGAGCTTATTAGATTGGACCCATGATTTAGCCTAGATCTTTCAACATCCCAACTCTGCTCATTCTTTCTTCCTCCCTCACTCTCTTACTCTGTCTCTGTCTCTTTCTCTCTCCCTCTCTTTTCCTCTCTCCCCCTTCCCTCCCTTCCTTCCTTCCTTTCTTGCTTGCTTCCTCCATCCCTGCCTCCCTCTCTTCCTTCCTTCCTGCCTTCCTGCCTTCCTCCTTCCTTTCTTTCTTTCCTCTCTCCCTCCTTCCCTCCCTCCCTTCACTCATTTTACAGAAGGGGAGACTGAGGCTTAGAGAGATTAAGTTTTATTTGAGTCTCCAAGGCCCTAAGTGGTTGAGTTAGGACCCAAACCCCGATCCTCCAATTCCCAAATCCATTACCGGTTCACCTGGGTGGAGGTAGTCCTGGGCTTTGAGGCCTGTTCCAGCAGAGTGGCCCCTCTAGGAGGTCCAGCTGAACTGAAGGAGTTTTTAATCCTGACTTGATGACAAGCTGACATGGGTAGCTGTTGTCCAAGGACCAGCCTTGCTGGGGCAGGGTCTGCATTTTTCAGCTACAGCAACTCACAAAGATCCCCTACTCTTTGGCAGAGGGGATATACTGGAGAGCGTGAACTTAGAGGGGTGGTTGTGAGTCTTGGATATAGTAGAATCAGTCCAAGGTCAGAAAGCTCACTACCTCCGAGATGCTTGGAGGGTTCTAAGTTTCGGCAGTGATTCAGTTCAATTTGGCCAATGTTGATTAAACACCTACCATGTGCCACCTACCACTGTCCTAGGTGCTGGGCATACACAGATGTAAACAAAGCCATCCTTCCCCTTGAGGCTTATGCATTTTATTGAGAATCTGTGTGCCCCTGTGGCGGGGTCACTGGTCCTGGAGTCAGATAGCAGGTTCACACCCTAATTTTGATACTACCTTGTGACCTCAGTTTCATCATCTGTAGAATGGGGGAGGGGTTGGGAAGTGATGGTGTTTGAGGTTTTTTGCAGCTGTTATGATCCTCTGGTTCCTAGCATGTAAAGAGAGAAGTTAATACAGACTAATTTCACGGGGAGGAGATCGGGAAAGGTTTCATGTGGGCAGTAGCACCTGATCTGTGCTGGGAAGGCAGCTAGGGGTGCCAAGAGGTGGGCGTGAAATCTTCGATGCTCCCTCCCTGAGGGGAGCAAGCCTGTGCTCGGCCCCACACGAGGGGCAATGCTCCAGGGGCCACAGAATCTCCCGGTCTCCCTAGCTTTTCAATGAACTCTCCATATGTCTGGAAGTTCCTCCTTTGGGTCATTGCTCTTTGGGGAATTTTCAAGATGACATGAGGTTATTTCGAAGAGAAAATGTTTCTGTTAAAACAACTTTTAGCTACAGCAGACTGGAAAGTATTTAAAATAACTCTTGCTGGGTCATTCTCCCCTTTCTATCCTTATAGGACAGCCTTTGATAACAGCCAGGAGAACGTGTGGCCAGTGGTGGGGGTGGGGGATGGAGGGGAGGGAGGACGATGATAAGCTGGACCGGCAGCCAGGAGGGCAAAAGGCCTGAGCTCAGGCCCCTTGAGGATGAGGTCAAGGAGCTAGGGGTTGTTAGCCTGGAGAAAGAGAACATTTACGTAGGACGTGGCAGGGATCTTCAGGGAGCTGAAGGACCAGCTGGCAGTGTCAGAAGGCTGGCGGTAGTGAGTCAATCAGCATTTCCTAAGTGCTCACTATGTGCCAGGCACTGTGGTAAGCAAAGGACGTAAAGAAAACATAAGCAGCCCCTGCCTTCAGGCAGTTTACGTTATACTAGGGGAGGTAACATGTATACAGCCATGTCTATACAATCTGTATGTACATACATACATACATACATACACGTGTTGAAAGAATGAGAGATTTTGTTTTTTTTAAATTAATTGATTACTTTTTATTTTGCAACACTCAGTTCCTCAAGTTTCTGAATTTCAAATTTTCTCCCCCCTCCCTCTCCTCCCCTCTCCCTGCCCAAGACACGTGCCATCCGATATAGGCTCTACATATACCTTCACACTAAACATATTTTCACAATAGTCCAAGTTGCAAAGAAGAACCCAATGGAATGAACCACGAGAAAGAAGAGACAAAACAGAAACAAAACCAAAAACAAACCAACAAAAAGAGAGCAAATAGTTCGCTCCAATCTGCAAAAATGAG
This sequence comes from Phalanger gymnotis, assembly GCA_028646595.1. NCBI lineage: Eukaryota > Metazoa > Chordata > Mammalia > Diprotodontia > Phalangeridae > Phalanger > Phalanger gymnotis. The sequence continues at coordinate 9,466,903 of CM053624.1, read as the reverse complement.
AGATTTTAAAAACATATACATACATATGTGTAGACATGTAGATGTATATATGCGTGTGTCTATACACATATATATTTATATACTGTATATAACAGGGATTAATGGCTTAGAAGACTGGAAGCTCTGCAAGGACCAGATTATGAGGAGTTTTCAATGTCAAATGGAGTGGAGGGACAACAGAGCCACTGAAGCTTGCTGAGCAGAAGGATTGTGGTGACAAGGTCAGATTTGCCCCTTAGAAAAATCACTTTTGCAGAATGGGCTGGGGAGGGGATTAGATTCATCCGCTCAGGCTCTTTGCAAGTAGCAGCAGTTGTAGACTTCCTATAACTTCGGGTTATCCCAAGGTGGACTGAATTGCCCGGAGAGGGAAAGGAAAGAGAGAGAAAGAGGAGAGGGGGAAGGGGAAGGGGAAGGGGAGGGCAGGGTAGGGAGAAGGAGGGAGGGAGAGGGAGGAAGGGAGAAGGAGGGAGAAGGAAGGAGGGAGGAGAGAGGGAGAGGGAGAGAGAGAAAGGGAGAGGGAGAAGGAAAGAGAAAGGGAGGGAGAGGGAGGGATCAGGAAGGAGGGAGAAGAGAGGGAGAGAGAGAGAGAGGGAGGGAGGGAGAAGGAGAGAAAATGACTACTCCCTTGTCAGGTATGTTGGAAGGGGCATCTTACTCAGGTGTAATTGGATTAAATGACTTCTGAGTTGGTTTGTTTGTTCCATCTGGAAGACAAGGAAGAGAAAGTTTTCCCTAGAATGCTTCCTATTGGAAAGGAATAATGGTGCTGGTTGCATTTTGGTGGAGGGCGATTTGGTCTGTGTCTTGGACAAAGCTGCCATGCTTGGAGGTTTCATGAGATGACTTTGCAAACTGCCAGAAATCCTGGATTCCCCATTGGTAATGGGTCAAGCAATTAATCACGAATCATTTATTAAAGACCTATGTGCCAGGCACTGGCTAGATGTCCAGATGCTATACGGGGGCAAGCGGGGGCGCAGAGATAGAGCCCTGGGCCTGGAGTCAGAAGACCTGGGGTCAAATCCGGCCTCAGACACTGACTAGCTGTATGGCTCTGGACAAGTCACTTAACCTCTGTCCGCCTCAGTTTCCTCAGGTGTAAAATGGGGGTAATAATAGCCTCCCCACCCAGGGTTGTTAAGGATCCAGTGGGATAATAATTGTGAAGTGCTCACCGTAGTGCTCAGCACAGAGTAGGTGTTGTATAAATGTTGGCTTTTTTTTTCTTTAAGTGTAACCCAGAGCTCAAGCCAGAGCACCGGCATAAGACTCCTCATTGGTAGAGAAGGTAATTCCTATTGCTCAGCACCTCCGTGAGGGGTGGGGTCCACAAGAGCTCAGGAGGGCTTCTGTGTCTGGCTTCCAGCTGGGGGAAAGGACACACGAGGTTCCAGGGTTTCTTCAGGGAAAGGTCTCTGTAAGCTGAAATTAGACAAACCCAAGCAGACACGCACATAGCCCTCATGGACAACACATATTCCCCACAAAAGAAAGGCAAGAGCAGCTCCTCAAGGGGCTTCCATTCTACTGCTCCCACCACTGGGAAGAATCCCCCCCAGGACCTACTTGTTGAAGAATGACCTTATGAGTTAGAAGGGTTCAATGGGACAGGATTGCGGCTGGCCTGTACTTTGCACATTTTCAGTCTGTTAGCATCCCTGTCTGGGGAGGCCAACACGATGCTGAAGCTGTTTTTTTCTTTATGAACAGTTAGGCTGACGGAGGAATGGCGCAGACACAAAGGGATCAAGTATTTCTGTCTTTTGATTAACCTCAGACACAAAATCAGCTCTTTACACGTGGGATAGGAGGTTTTTCTCTTTGGTAATTACTTGTATTTTTTATGAGTTTTCGTTAAAATGATAGCCAGAACCTGCATCGTGGAATCTTATTAAAGTCGAAAAAGTCATTACATTCGTCATTACAATGAGAAGGCTTGTTTTTGCTCAGTAATCACAAATCCCTCATTCAATTTGTCGTTAGAGCCTTCCAATGAGAAAGTTCTCATGGTCTGCGGGAAGGGAGCTTCCTTGAAAGACTTCCTAAATCTCACTTTTCTTACTCTTATTGACTTTAAAATTTTTTCGTGTATTCTTAAAATATTTCTTATGAACATCACCTTAAGCATCAATTCAACCAAATTTGCTTTGCAATGACTTAAAGTCAGTGAACCACAATGCATATAACACACAGCAATTCAGGCACTTCCTCTGTGTCTCCATCAGGATGCCCTAGACGTACCCACCCCCATCAGTGATGACATCTGCCCCCGTGGGTTCGATTATCGTCTTCATGCAGATGATGCCCAGATCTCTGTGGCTGGCCAGCCCTTGACTCTCCCCTGAGCTCCAGGAGACCAATTGGCCATTGGATATCCATCAGGAGGTGCCTTTTGCATCTTGAGCGCAACGTGCCCCCAAGAACCCATTGTCCTTCCTCGACCCCCCAACTTAACTCCTCTGTGCCGTCTGTGGAGGGCACCCCTCCCATTCAGCCAGGTTTGCAACCTTGGCGTCATGCCGGACTCTTCACTTTCATTGAGCTAGCTCCGATCAGTTGCCGAGTCTTCTCACGCGGACACCACCCCCATTCGCGCCTCTTGTCACGCGCTATGGCCGGCTCCCTGGAACATACCACGCGGTACGTTCCACCTCCCGCCTCGCGCTTTGGGCCAACCCCTCCCCCACCCCGTTCATCCTCACTTCCACCTCCTGGAGCCCCTACCTGATTTCAGGGCTAGGTAGAAAGGCCGCCTCTTCTAAGAGGCCCAATTAGTGCTTCCCCTCCGTCCTGGAAACAAATGCACAGTTGAGAAGCCGTTTTTCTCTGTGAAATATAAGCTCCTTGAGGGACGGGTTCATTTCCGTCTTTTCTAGGGCTCAACACACTGCTGGGACATAATACACGAAACACGACGTGATATGACAAGACGTGATAGCGCAACACTAATAGAATTAACACATCGCATAATACGATGTGCTGTTGCATGATGTAATATGTATGGTGTGTTATGAAATAACACGATATGATATAATATGCACAAGTCACTGTAATAATGCGATAGGACATAATGGAATGTGACATCACATGATGTGATGTAATATATATGGTATGATATATTTTATAACAACAATAATATCGTATAATATGAGAAATGTAACACAATGTAACACAATCTAACATGACATAACACAGCAATAACTTAATGTAATGTAACATAATGGGATGTGATGTAGCCTGATGTCATATAAATATTCGTGGTGCGATGACACAACAATATAATACAAGTAACACAATAAAATGTAATAAACATAGCACATGATATAATAACGTAATAAATATGACACGATGGGATAGGACATGGTGTGATGTGACATAATACGTGTGGAAGGATATGATATGACACAACAGCCGTGCGATACAGCATAACGCGCACTTTTGGGGACTTTCGTTCCCAGGCTGTTGTCTTTTCCTGGCTCGGGGCAGTGTGTGCTCTCTCTGTTCTCCTGTTTGGTTCTTGTATCTTTGCACGGTCCATAAAGGTCTTTCCCTCTTTCTTCATATCCCTCATAGTTGTCTGTCTTCATTCCATTGCATCAATATACAACAATTTACTCACCCATTCTACCCCATTGGACACTCACGGTGCTTCCGGGCTTCCGGGTGCTTTTTGGCACTGACGTATGATGCGGCTCTAAATGACGCTGCACCCTCTCCACCCACTGACCACCATCTTACAAGGCAGTGTGGTGAGTCAGAAGCCAGGAGACCTAGGTTCAAATCCTGACTCTGCCAGGATCAGTGTCTGCGTGATGTCGGTCTAACCGCTTCCTTCTCTGGGTCTTAGTATCTTCCTCTGTAGGTTGAGGAGGTTGGATGGTCTGATGTTTCTTCAGAGCTTAAGATCAGTTACCATTTAATACCAGTTAAGATCAGGTCACCATGTTGGTTTTTCCTCAGTCTCCCCTCCTAGCCAGCTGTCTTCAAGTATTCGAAGGGCTGTCCTGGGGAAGGGGGCTCACCCCTGCTCATCCTTATAGCATCATGCAATCGATGGCGGCAGGACCTCAGCCTGGCAGGGAGCTCAATTGGGACAACTATTTCCTGCCTCCCCTGCCCCTCACCCCAAGTCTTCCTGTCTTGTGGGTCTCATTCCCCATCAATCCCACGATCCCATAAGGATGGAAAGCAGATGTTTTATCCTAGATAGAATATAAGCTCCTTGAGGGCAGATGTTTACTTTTGTCTTTATCTCCTCAGTCTTTTTGTGTGTCTTTATATAGTCCAGACCAGCGCGTGGTATAGAGTAGGAGCTTAATGAATGCTTGTTCACTGATACATGGGTCACTGCCCACACTCCCATGGCCCCCTTCCCCCATTAGAGGGTCAGGGTGGTGGCTGAATCTTCTGTTTGTCTTTCTGTATCTCTCTATAGCTCCCAGGCCATAGCTTTGCCCTGGGGTTTCTCCCCTATCCTTGGCTGATGAAGATTTCAGTCCCCCCTCTTCCCCACACTGGCAGAGAACCCCCTGGCTGCCTCCTCTAGACATCTGTTTCTGTGTCTAGAGATTTAAACTGAGAGTTGAGTTCAATTTCATTATATAAATAAAACTCCACTGGAAGGAATCATGGATGGAGAGTTGGCCTTGAAGGGGGGAAGGCCTGGCTTTGAGCCCTCCCTGTGCCCCCTCCTGGCTGGGTGACCCTGGGAAGTCTCAAAGGAGCCTGCTAAGACTCTAAGAGGCAGAGAAGGTGCCGCCCTGCCGTGGGTGGGGGCTCTCCTCATCTAGGCAGCCTCTCACCCAATGAGTTTCCAGCTCCAGGTTCTTTCTCTACGAAACTTCATTGTGCTGCCATCTGAGGATCCCTGAGTTGAGACAGGGGCCTGGATTCAGGTCCTAGCTCTTTTTGCTAACTGGCTATTTAGCTGTGGCCCAGAAACCTCCCCCGCTGAGGTCGAACTTTTCCCATCTGTAGAGAGCGGAGCCTGGATTCCCTCGCCCAGCTCCCTTCCTCACCGAGGCCCTCCTTACGACCACAGGCAAACAGAGCTGGGCTTGGAGTCAGAAGATCTGAGGTTAAGTCCTGACTCTGCTACTTAATAGTTGTGGGTTTTTTTAATCTTAAACAAATTACTTCCCTTCAATTTCAAAATGTCCAGAACTCACGGTCCGCCGGCTCCCTGCCACCCCCACCCCAACTTCCTTCTTTCTCCTTTCAGCTTCCGTTGAAGCCTGGTTCTTGAGCATGGAATCATTCCTGCCTCTTCCCTAGCTGTTAGTGAGGCAGCTAGGTGGCCCATTGGACAGTGTGCCGGCCTTGCAGTCAAATAGACTTGAGTTTGAATCCTGACTCCTCTATCTGCTGGCTACCTGACCCTGGGCAGACTCTTTCCCCTTCTACCTCAGTGTCCTGCTCTTTGTAATGAAAGGGTTGACTACTCAGTCTCCAGGGTCCCTTTCTGCTCCATCAGTCTGTGACCTTGTGCTTGCCTCTGCTAGGACAAAGTGAGTCTACATTGCCTGGCCGCTGTTCACCCTGTGGAGCACATTAGTCCCTGGACAGTGCTGCCTGGCTTATCTCATCCTCCTCCTAGCATATGGAGCAAGCCCAATACTTGGAATATGAGCTCTTGGAATGGGTTGGATGGCCACACGCACTTCTTGCTAATGGGATGGCATTTGCCCACTCGTACAAATGGGACTCTGTAGAGAGGCTGGTGACACGCACTGTGGATCTGCCCAAGGGCAGGGGTCCAAGGCATCCATGGATGAGAGGGCCTGGATGTTTGCTGAAAGAACTTCCTGACTGTGGGGGAATAGGAGATTTCTTTCTGAAGAACAGGAAGTGTGGTGAGCAGAGACAGCAAACATGGCGCTGTGCACAGAATCTTGGATTTGGAGCCAGAGCACCTGGGCCCAATCCCAGCTTTGCCACTTACTCTGTGTGCCCCGTGGGTCAGCTGTTGCTTCCCCTCTCTGGGCCTCAGTAAAATGAGGGAGTTGGGCTAGATGATGTCTAAGGCCTCTCCCAGCTCTCAGTCGAATGTCGGAGACTGGTCCAGGCACCAGAGACACAAGTACAAAGAATGAACCCTTTCAGTGAGCTCCAAAGGAGGTGACCTTCAGAGGCTATGTCAAAGCAACCTGCCTGCTCTTCCCTTGGGCCATGAGGGCCCACGCAGTCTTGGCTGCTCCACGCTTTGGGCCAATCCAGAGCCCAGCGTCTGGCAGGGGTGTGACAGGGCCCCTCCTGTAAACCTGAGCTTCAGCAAAACAGCCATTGGCCTGGAAGGGTCTTAGGGCAGGGAGGGACCTTAGGGGTCACTGAATCCAACTCCCTCATGTTACCGGGACCACTGCCAGCAAAGAGGACATGACTAACCCAGATTCAGAAAGAATCCGTTTTTGCTCGAAGACCTAGAGGAAAAGCACACAAGGTTGTGTGGTTGCCCATTCCCCTCTGGGTAGCCCGCCTTTTTAGGAGGGTTCTATTGTTGGGTTGTTTCCCCCCATTGGGGGTTTTCTTGGCGGAGATACTGTGGTGGTTTGCTATTTCTTCTTCCAGCTCATTTTACAGGTGAGGAAACTGAGGTAAACAGGGTGAAGTGACTTGCCCAAGGTCACACAGCTAGGCAGTGTCTGAGGCCAGATTTGAGTCTTCCTGACTTCAGGTCCTCCGACATCAAATTTAAACTGCCCCTCCCCTAGTTCTGCCCTCAAGGGCCAGATAGACCAAGTCTAATGCTGTGTCCATGTGAGAATTCTTCAAACAGTTGAAGGGAACAATTATTCCAGTGAATGAATGAATATATGAATTAGTGAGTGGATGAATGAATGAAAAGACTTCTCCAATTGCTTACCAGGCATATTCCTTGCCTGTGCTAAGCACTCTGGATACAATGTAAAATCAGTTAATGGTCCCTGCCCTCAGTGCACCTACATTCTAACAAGGCATAGAACAAGAAGCCCTTGTGACAAATGTCCATGTTGGCCTGCTCTTCAGTGGCTGTCTCATTGCACTTCCGTGCCCATCCCCTGTCTGCTGGGAGGTGGGCAGCTGACCCCTCTCTGGGCCTCTCACTCATGGGGCAAACCTCTGTGTGGCCACCCCTCCCCCCAGTGAGAAAAGCTGATTGGTTGTAAGACTTTATAAATCTCTGTTAATTTTTTTTTCTGGGTTAGGCTCCATGCTCTGCCCTGCCCAGCTCTTCTGGAATCTGGACTCCTCCTTCTAGGGATTCAGCGCTCCCACCCTGCTCTGCGTGCTCTGAGGAACCGCCATCTCTCACGTAGCCCCTCGAGCTGGGTGGCATCTGATGCTACCACCAAGGGCTCTTCTCCCTCGGGTGTGAGACAGGGGGTGCTCATGGATGGTTACAGGTCTAACTGGGCTGGAGTGTTGCGCCTGTGAAGAACCAGTGGCTTGATGCAAGCAGTAAACATTTATTAAACACCTGCTGTGTGCAGGCCCCTGAACTTGGCAATGAGAGACAGAATGATGGAAAAATGGCCCATTCCAGGAGTTGACATTTACCGTTAGGGGCCTGGGTGGGGGAAGGATGAAACTCATATGCCATTTTTTGTTTTTTGTTTGGTTTTAAATAATAAATTTATTTTTTATTTTTAATTTATAACACTCAGTTCCACAAGTTTTTGGGTTCCAAATTTTCTCTCCCTGCCTCTCTTCTCTTCTCCCCCCAAAGATAGCATGTAATCCAGTGTAGGTTCTACATATGCCTTCACAGTGAAATTATTTACGCAATAGTCCTGTTGTAAAGAAGAATTATAGCCAAGGAAAGAATCATGAGAAAGGAGAAATGAAACCAAAAAAGAAGGAAAAAAAGAGCAAAGAGTTTGCCTCAATCTGCATTCAGACTTTATGATTCTTTTTCTGGATGCGCAGAGCTTTCCCCCGCATGAGTCCTTTGGAGCTGTCTTTGCATCTTGCATTGATGAGCAGAAGCAAGTCTATCAAAGTCAGTCATCGCAGATACAATGTGTCTGTAACTGTGTACGATGATCTCCTGGTTCTGCTGCCCTCACTCAGCATCAGTTCATATAGGTCATTCCACTTTATAATGAAGTCCGTCTACTCCTGATTTCTTATAGCACGATATTATTTCATTACATTCACATACAACAATTTGTTAAGCCATTCCCCAATTGATGGACATCCCCTTGATTCCCAGTTCTTTGCCACCACAAAAAGAGCCACTATATTTTTGTATATACGGAAACCCATATGCTATTAACTAAAATACATGAGGCAGTGTGATGGAGTGAGAAAGAATCCTGGATTTGGAATCAGAGGACCTGGGTTCAAATCCCAACCTTGCTACTTACTGCCTATGCTGCTTATGCAGATCCCCTGGGCTTCTTAAGAGGTCACCAGACCTCTCTGTGCCTCAGTGTCCAAATGTGCAAAGTGAAGGATTTGAATTAGCTGGCCTCAACGGCCTCTTCCAGTTATTTCCGAGCTTCTGACGAAATTAATGAATGAAACCTAGATTTAGAGCTGGAGGTGGCCTTTGAAGGTTGTTGCTGTATTGTGGTCCTTGAGTTTAAAATTAAAAAAAAAAGGTTGTTCAAACCCACCCAGACCCAGAGATGGAACACATAGCTGGTAACTGTCAGTGCTGACTCTGAACACAGATCTCTATCTCCCGTAGCATGTAGAGAGACTGGTGGAGGAGGAGCGACCAGGGAGGGCCTCATGGACAAGGCCATTTGGACAGCAATCCATGACAAGTGGGCCAAGGCTCACTCTTTCACTAGGCTACTTCTCCTTCACCTCAAGCAGCTGATGTTTCCTCTAGTCTGGACTGGCCCAGTTCCCGGGGCGGTAACCTGAGGCCTCCAGGTAACCCGGCTCTGTTTGAATGGGGGCATCACCGAGGTCAGGTGAGATCAGGTATCCGTCTGTCCCAAACTCTGCTCTCCAGGCCAGGGCAGGCTGTGCTGGCCAGTGAGGAACAGCACTGCTGCAGAGGCTAGTGGGCACATCTGATTCACAATTGGAGACCAAGCTTTGTGCCCATTTCATGAGGTAACCAGGAAAGGACAAAGCCCAAGGGGGTGGCGAAGGGGTCTCCTCACCTTCTCCCTGCTCCTGCTCAGCAGTCAGGCTTGGCTACTGGTCTAAGAGGGCCAATGTATGGGTCTGAAGGCAGACTCCTAAGGTTAGCTTCCCTGGAGTCAGCCATCTTTTTGTGGTCCCGTCTGTTCCAGGGATTACTTAGCTTTTTCTCTCTGTACATTGAATTATTATTATTATTTTTAAAGTTTAAATTAAAACATTTTAAAAGTTTAAATTAAAAAATGGTTGTTTTTTTCATCCACTTGTGTGGTCTCCAGTGCTGTGACCTTGGATGTGCATGTGCTTCTCAGCTTGAGAGCACTTCGGGGCCCAGGATGGAGCGCTGAGTGATCTCAAAGACTTTTCTCAGCTCTGAGATTTTGTGACTCTGTGATCCAGGTTGTGCAGGCACATGCCTTCTCTGGATCCCCTTTCCAGTCTTTCAGTCCTTCCATGACTGGCTGAGGAGCCCTAGAGACTGGGCTCTTGCCCTGGGCCTCAACCCTGTGGCTGGAGTCTCCACTCTATCTCCTGGCTGGCCTGCCTCGGATGCCATCTCAGCTCATTGAAAGAGACCAGAATGGTAAAGTAACATGGCCAGGGTCACTCAGGTAGTGAGTGTTTGAGTTAAATTTGAACCCAGGTCAAGTTCAGTGGCCCATCCATTACACCATATTGCTAGCTATAATGGCAGAGCTGAGACTAGTACATTCCCAACTTAGGAACATTCTGTGTTCTAAAAATCTGCCCGCCCATTGATTTCTGGGAACATGGAATTTGTTCTCCCAACGAGCCAATGGGATAATGAGATTTAGTACAAGAAGAGACCTGGCTGACCATCTTGTCCCAGGGTCCCAGAATCTCAGAACCGGAGAGCTGAAAGGCACCTGAGTGTTCACCCGGTCTAAGCCATACCGCCACAGAATCCCGAGTCTACTTCTCCGGGCTGCTTACAGATACCCCCTGGCAGCCCCCGCCACACTGGTTCTCATTGTCACATCTGACATCAAGCCTAAGTCTGCCTCTGTGCACGTCCACCTTCTGCTGCCTGTCCTTCCTTCTGAGGCCAAGCAGAACCGATTTAATGCTTCATCTGATTGTTCTTGATGGGACCCACTGAGACCCAGGCCTGGTGATAAGGGCGGGGAGATATTTGAGGAGGAAGTGGCCCTCCAGACCACATTCAGATGTTGGTCCCTGCTTATCCTCAGCTCCCCGGAGACCAGCCTGCTCTCCTGAAGCTCTTTTTAAACTCAATTCAATTCAAAGAGAGCCCACAACATTCTAGAGGTGCTAGACACTGGGTGGGGTGGAGGTGGGGTGGAGGGTACAGAGATTAAAACAATGACGCAGTCTCTGAGGACACGGAGCTTGCAGTGTCCTGGGAGGACATGCCACATATGTGTGGTCTGAAGCAGGGGCTGATGGGAAGTGTGATCTGAAGCAGGGACTGATGGGAACCCAGGGAGCTCAGGATGGGGCTCTGAGAGCAGATGGGAGACCTCTCTCCGGCCCCTGGGCAGCTTCTCTTGTAGGAGAATTTGCAGCCGGTCTTGACAGATCCCCTGGGCTTCTTAAGAGCTCGCTTCCCCCTCTCACTTCCTCCTCGGAAGCTTTCTGATGCAACAGCGGCCCCAGGCCTTCCTTCTCCTTCACCTGAGGAAGTATCGGCTCAGAGCCATGATCCCCCCCCCCCTCCCCCGGCCTCTCTCCTTCCCCTTTTTGGGTTCCCTTCTCCTCCCCTCCCCCTCTCCTTATTCTATTCTACCGAATGTGACAATATAGGCAATGTAGGCAGAAGATGCCTCAAAATGTGACTTCTGCCTGGAGGTGGGTGGGTGGGGGGTGGGCACTCAGCACCATCTGATGAAAGTACATCTGGCCTCTTTTATAAAAGATCAGCTCAGGCTGACTCAGAGATGCCTCAGCTCTTGGAGATGGTTCAGAGCAACCCCTCACAGAGAGGGAAACTGAGGCCCAGAAAGGGAAGGGGGATGTTCTGGACAGGCTTGCTGACGGCCTCTTGCCTGACTGCTGGATTCCGAAGCCTTTCCTTAGGCTGCCTTCTGTTCACCCTCTCTGCAGCTGCGGGGCGGCTGACACCTGGATGCTCTCTCCTCCACCAGCGATGATTCTTTAGCTTTTAGGATCACGGATGGAGATGTGGAGACGCCCCTGAGGCCATCCCGTCCGGCCTCTCAATTTACAGATGAGGAAACTGGGGGCCAGGAACTTACTGGCTTTCCTCAGGTCGTGAGCGCAGCAAAGAGGGGCCTTGGACCCGAGTGCTTTGTCTCATGAGGGGCTACGCTCTCTATCACTTTACTTTCACTTCTGTGCTGACCCGACAACTCCTTCTCTGTCTTTCTTGATGGATCATTGTCCTCTTCCTCCTTGCCAACTGTGGGCACCCCCAGGCTCTGGCCTGGGCCTTTTCTTCATTCCTTTTTACCTTGGGGATCCCATCAGCTCTCATGGGTTCAATTAACATCTTGATACCTTTCATTTCTGAGTCAACATGTGGAATGCTGATCTCTCTCTCTCTCTCTCTCTCTCTCTCTCTCTCTCTCTCTCTCTCTCTCTCTCTCTCTCTCTCTCTCTCTCTCTCTCTCTCTCTCTCTCTCTTCCTCTCTCTCACCAGTCCCAGTGAATAATTGCCTACTGGATATCTCCACTGCTGTCCTGTGGATGTCTTAAATTTGATTCACCTAAAATAGAACTATTTTATTTCCACCCAAACCCACCCTTCTGAACTTCCCCATTTCTGTGGATTATACAATCTCTTTTCCAGGCAGGTGGCCAGGGTTACAGTCTTGGAATCCTTTTCTTGACACCTGCATATAATCTGGTGCCAAGTCTTGAATTCACCTCCACAGTATCTCTCACCTCCACCCTTAGTTCTCACCGTCTCCCAACTGGACGCCTACAACAGCCTCCTCACTGTTCTCCCTGCTTCCTGCCTTTCTCCTCCCTGATTTGCTCTCCACAGTTGTTTCCAGGCTGGTATTCCTACAATGAAGGTTTGACCACATCACACCCCTAATACACAATCCTTACTGGTTCCCAATTGAATATAGCATAAAATACAAACTTTTAACCCTTCTCAATCTAAATGCCACTTACCTTTCCAGTCTTATTTTGTATTATTTCCCTTTATATATTCTCTGGTTCAGACAAACTGGCTTAACTAGTCATTTCCTGGTAGCTGTTTATGGGACTTTTATATCTAATATAACACAAATGGTATATATATATATACATATATGTATATGTGTATACATATTAAGGCATATAGTAGGCACGAAATGAATGCTTGTTCTATCCATCCATGTATTTATGTACAATATAAGACACATTGCAGTTATTTCAACTCCATCTTGCCCTAGGTTGAGCCCTCCCTTGTGAGATCATTTCCCTAGCTTCCTCTCCCTCCTCCCTCCTGTTCCCCTTCTTCTTCTTCTTTTTTTAAAGATTATCAAAACATATAAAACTATTCCCAGGCCCTCTGTCTTCTTTGACTCCCTCTATGACCCTTGATGATATTAAGGCTCTGGGGAAACACTTGTATCATCTCCCTTTATTAGAACTTAAACAATTCATCTTTATTTAGTGTTGTATGACTTGACTATGTTTACCTTTTTATATTTCTCTTAACTCCCATGTTTGTATTTTAAAGTTACTATCTGGCTTTGGTCTTTTTAATCAGGAAATCTAGGAAGTCCTCTATTTTGTTGAAGATCCATTTTTTTTCTTCCTGTAGTGTTATGGTTAATTTTTCTGGGTATGTTATTCTTGGTTGTAAGGCATAATCTTTTGCCTTTTGAAAAACTCACATTCTAAATTCCCTGTTCCTTTATTATGGTGGCTGCTAAATCCTGTGTGCTCCTGACTGTGACTCCTCAGGACTTGAATTCTTTCTTCAGATTGCTTGCAGTATTTGTTCTTTGAAATTTTGTCTGTGATGTTCCTGGGAATTTTCATTTGGGAATTTCTTTCAGAAGGTGAAGCCCATGCTAGAGGCTTTTCCTGAAATAGTGTCCTGAGAAAAGCAGCTGCAGATCAGAAGAGTGTGTTCCCAGGGCATGGGCAAGGCACAAAGAATGGGCAAGCCTGTGTCGGTTGCAATCTGCATCATTGGAGGGAAAGGTCAAACAAGTTGAATATTTGGGCATTAGAGTAAAGTACACAGTTTGGCTACATATTGTCTTTTCTATTTTACCAATATGGCCCTACCGTGAGCCATGACACTCCAATTACTTAACTCTCCCTTGATCTGTGTAATGAAATTCTTAGGTATGTATTTTATTTATCTTGTATATGCAGGTTAACTCCCAGATATTTCATGCGGTTGTTTTGAATGGAACTTCTCTGACTGTGGTTTCTCACTGGTTTTTGTTAGTACTACATAGAAATGCTAAATGATTTTTTTTTTGGATTTATTTTGTATCCTGCAGGAGGAGCTTTAAAGTCCATTTCAGATCTAGATTTGATTAGCTTATAAGTCAGTCAACGAACATAAGCACTGCTGTGTGTTAGGCACCTAAGTGCTGGGGCTACAAAAAGAGGAAAAAGACGGTCCCTGCCCTCAAGGATATTACGATCTAGTGGGAGAGAGTGCACACAAATGCATATGTATGAGGCTAGTGAAGGCATTAGGACTGACAGTGATTGGGAAAGACTTCCTGTAGATTGAGGGATTTTATTTGGCACTTAAAGGAAGCCAGGGAAGGCCGTGGGTAGAGATGAGGAGGAAGAGTCTGATCCTCCAATTTGCTCTATTACTGCCTCCATCAGCAAAACCTCAGCCCTTATGGACAGGGCTGGCCTGGAGATGACTCCTCTTCCTCCCTGACCCAGGCATTTCAGGCCAGCTTCTCTCTTAGGCTTTGTTTCCACCAACAAAACCCATCAAACCCCTTCAGGCCTGGAAGGAGAGGAGAGCCTGTGATTGCCCATTGGTTCCTGGGTCCCTGTTTTTATGACCAGTGCATTTGAAAGGAGTTGTTCTATTAAGCATCAGATGGGAAATTTCTTCCTGAAGGTGGTGCTTGGATCTATTGAAGAGCGGCTGATGCTCAGAAATATCAGCTTCTTTGCTGGGCAGACTCAGCCTCTCTTTCCTTTACTTCATTAGATTTTAAGCCAAGATTCTTTCCAGTGTTACTGTCCCTGTCCCCTCCCCCCGCCCCCACCTTAATTGTCCAGTTGATGGCAGAATCTGAATCCAAGTCCTCTGACTCTGGAGCATCCTACTTTGCTGCATTGCCTCAAGATACTTTCAGGCCTCTTTCCAGAGGATCTTTCAAAGGTTCTGGTTATTGGACCAAGACCTCAGTGACTGATGCTCCTCAAGGCCTTCTTTCTGGGCTTAGGGAGGAGAAGGCACACAGTTCAGATGAGTGGTGAGTCAGGATTGGAACTCAGGTCCTCTGAATCCAAGGCCGGTACTCTGCCTGCTACCCTACACCTAGAGGTGGGCCTCAGAGGCCATTTAGTTCACACTCTTTGTCTTACAGAAGACAAAACTCGGGCCCTCGGTGGGGAAGTGATTTGCCCAACACTGCTCAAGGAGCAGTGGCAGAGCCAGGGTTTCCCAGCAGGCCAAATCTGGCCCTCTTTCCCCTGTACCAGGCTTTTGAGGACTTCTTCAGAATGACCTCGAGGTCCTCAGTGTGGGTGAGGCTTTCTGGGAAGGTTTCATGCATGGCTGCGGCCAAGATGGTGGCATGAGCCTCCTTGTACATAGCAGGGTAGCCCCACCATTGGGCCTGACCTTGGAAGGGGCAGTGCTTGTGCTTGGTGGGGACCTGCCATGGAGGAGAGACTTGGTAGTCATCTTTCATGCTTCCTGAGTGACAGGGTGTGCAGGGCCAAGTAAGCCTGACTCTGATGCCTGCTGGCTGAGTTCCTGCTATTGAGTCCCTCCACTTTCATGAGTCTCAGTTTCCTTATCTGTAAAACAGAGATTACAGAATCTCAGAGGTGGAAGGGACCACAGACAGTGACAATCTAGCTCGACCCCAGAGAGAAAGGAATCCCCGTTATGACAGACCTGAAAAATGACTATCTGCCCTCCTGCTGGGTGAAGATGGTTCCTGTGTTACTTACCTCGTAGGACTGTTGTGAGGGTCAAATGAGAAAATGTACATAAGGTGCTTGGGAAGTGCTGAAGTGCTCTGAAAATGTTGGCTGTTATTACTGGGGGAAAGTAAGCAGATATTTTTCTTGTCAATCAGAGTAGATTCTTTCTTTATTGAGACAAGAAGAAAAGAGTGAAGAGGAGAGATGATAAGGAGGGCAGAGAGAAATAGAGGAAAGGAAAGAAGAAGATAGGAGAGAAGAGATGATAAGAAACAAAGAAAGGGGAAGAGAGGAGCAAGTTAGAGGAGAGGAGACAAAAGATGAAGAGACAAGGGGAGAGAGAACAGAGAAGAAAAGAGAAAAAAAGGGAAGAGATGAGAAGAGAGAAAGATGGGAGAGGAGAGAAGAAAAAAGAGAAAAAGGGAAGAGGTGAGAAGAAAGATGGGAGAAGAGAGAAGAAAAAAGGAAAAAGGGAAGAGATAAGAAGAGAGAAAGATGGGAGAGGAGAGAAGAAAAAAGAGAAAAAGAGAAGAGAGGAGAAAAGATAAAGATGGGAGAAGAGAGAAGAAAAAAGAGAAAAAGGGAAGAGCTGAGAAGAGAGAAAGATGGGAGAGAGAAGAAAAAAGAAAAAGGGAAAAGATGAAAGAGAGAAAGATGGGAGAGGAGAGAAGAGATGAGGAGACACAAGAAGAGGAAAACAGAGAAAACAGAGGAGAGAAGAGAAAACAGAAGGAAAGAGATCAAAAGAAGGGAGAAGAAGAGACAAAGAAGGGAGAGGAGAGAAGAGACAAAAGCCTTCAAGGACATGTTGTCATGGGTGTGTGTGGTGCTGGGGGCCCTTGTCCCTCAGCCCCACCCTGGCCCTGGCCATATGTGCAGTTACTGACTTTTTATAGTACTGCATATGGTTCCATCTTAATTGAATTTTTCATAATAATTGATCTGACCTGCATCACTCTGTTAGCTTTAGCAAAACAAATTCTGACAGGTTTCGGGAGGAGACCTGAAACCATTCCCCCCCACTAGCAGAGGCGCTGGAAAGCCTCCAGAGCCCATTATCATGCTAATGTACAAGCTGTTTGGGGCAGTAAAGTTATGATTATTTACATGGAGCAGCCCAAGCAAAGACATGGGAGCTTGAGTGTCCTTCCCCCCTTCAGAGATTTCTGCTTATCTACCATCTGGGGCCTAGAGAGTTGTTTCTGGGGTCACCTTGTCGCAGCCCTCTCCTGGTCATATTGCTTCTGTCCCTGGGCTGCCCCTCAAGATCCATCCCCACAGGAGCTGAGAGGCTGTTTGGATGAAGGAACCCTCAGTGAAGGCCCAAACTCACAGTTCCTGTCACCTCCAGGGCCTCCTTCTCTTTTCTGAGGCACCCTTGTTGTGTGTGCTCCTTCTACCAATCAGGGCTCATGCCCATTGGTGCCTCAGTGTTCTGGCCTCCAGAAGAAAGAAGCGGCTAATGGACTCCCAGTCTATGTGATAGGTTAGAAGATGGCACCAATGCCTCATCCTTGTTTTATACCAAACACCAGTGGGTTTCCTTACTGTGTCTCCACAATGGGAATCAAGCATACACAAACCAACAAACACATCAGGAACAGAAAGCTCTTGAAAGCAATTTAAAAACCAAACCGAACAGTAAAATCTGGATAGACAAGTTGGCTGGCAACTTGCAAGACAAGCAACAACTTACAAATCAAAGGGCTTTGAACCTCCTTGGGAATGGTGACTGCTCAGGATTTCTGACTCCCAATGTAGTTCTTAATTTCATTTGGGTTCTAGAGCAGCTCTACTCCTCCTCCGCCAACCTGCCTTCAGATATGTGAAGGCAGTTCTCATGCCCAGGCTCTCAGATGTGGAGCTGGTGTCTTGCCTTGGGGCAGCCCTTTCCTTCTCTTCCTTCTCTCTTCTGGCCCAGAAGGGAGAGAGTTTCAATGCTGACATGTTTGGGGAAGGGTTAAGGATATCTTCATGTACCAGATGAACTTTTTCTATTCAGGGAGTGGAGGAAAGAGCTGGAGACCCATATGGAGACACCCTATCTGGGAGGCATATGGCGAGTGACTAGTTACAGCCTGGGTGCCAGGAAAGGAGTGAGAGAAGCAGGCAGTCTTAGACTGGATTGGCCCCTTCCCTGAAGTCTGTGGCTCAGGGACCATTCAGGAGTCCCTTTTGGCCACAAAAGGCCACTAAGCCCATAGTTTCACTACTAGGGTTTTGAGTTTAGGGGAGCCTGCATCCCGGACTAGGGTTGGGGTGGAGTGGAAAGATACTATAAATCTGTGCCAATGTGACTGACCCTATGTTCGTTACTTCCACATTAATTAAATTAAATCAATCAACCAATGAATTTAATGTTTGCTGTTTCAATGTACTTTGTCTGAATCACTTGCTATGGAGAACAGTCAAATACTTAAGTCTTATTTCATTTCATAAATACCCAGTTTTAGGACTGGCATATCATTGAGCCCTGATATTAAAACTGGAGCTTATATGGATCAGAGAAGTAGCACCTACGAGTTACATTTATGTTCAAAACCAAATGTAATGTGAAGAAAACAGTAGGAGGAGGAAAGAAGTTGGTTAATGCCTTGGGCTTATGCGGAATAAGACTCAACATGCCACCATATTGGTTTGGTGAGTTGGGGAATTAGCTTGAGAAATGAACATAGAAACTCTTCCTTCTTTGAGGAGCTTGTGAGGCAACAAAGTGTAGGAAGAAATGTGCTCTGAATCTCAGATCCTCTGAGCCTATGCTCTCCAAAGGAGCTTGCCATTGGCTTGGGTGTGGGAGGGAGGAATGCCCACCACAGAGTGAAGGTGTAAGAGGAATGCATCGTAGTTGGTAAGGTCTTTTGGATATTCCTGTGTGTGGATGATATTGTGTTGTTTGTATCAAGCCTGAGTGTAGAACAGGTCTCCTCAGTGAAATTCGTTACTACTTAAATGAGATAAATCCACTAGAAAAACCCAAGTGGATGAAGACTGTCTATTGTTTGGACTATGACATGCAGTTGAATGGATTGACTGTAGAATTGGTCTATCAGTAATATACTAACAATAATGACAGTAGTAGTAGTAGTAGTAGTAGTAGTAGTAGTAGTAGTAGTAGTAGTAGTAGTAGTAGTAGCAGCAGCTAGGATGTAGTTATTCAAAATTGGCAAAACATTTTACACATATAAAAATCTCATTTGACCTGAGGCAAGGTCTGGACTCAAGTTTTCTTGACTCTGATGTCTTGGACAGGAATTGAAAGTGGGAAATAAATAAGCCCAGAATTTAATAAGAGGAAGGAGGAAGAGAGAGAAGGATGGATTGCATTTGGTAAATTGAACAATGTTTTTAAAACGACCCCAAGCTTCTCCCTGAAGCAAAGCAGAAAGAAATCTTTAACAGCACTAATACTTCAGTGATGCTATATTACCATATAATATATAATATAATATAATATAATATAATATAATATAATAATATAATAATAATATAATATAATATGGAATGCCACAATTTCTGAAGACTAAAGTTTAGGGTCTTCCAAGGGCGAAGGAGAGATTCATGGTGGTTCTGAATGGACACTGGCACATTACCGATCAAAGCTTGTGCACAAAGATGAGTCACCCAAGGGCTGCTGGCAAAGGGAGCAGGGCCAGTCTTAGAGCAGGGTCAAATGACAGCCACCATCTTTGTAATATTAGGAGACCGAGAGGCCAGCCCCAAACACAAGGGTAAGTGGGCACCAATAGGCAAAAGTCTCCTTGGACAAGAAGCAAAACTAGCCAATATATTGAGACAACTTGCCATTCTATGCAATGATCTATGTTCACAATCCCCCACTTCTGTAAAGGGGACGGCATAGAAGTACTTTTTGTGGAAGCAAAGGCCTGGAAAAAAAGGAGGTGCCTGTGGATCAGGGAATGGCTGAACAATTTGTGATATGGGAATGGTGATCAAGGTTTTGCTTGAAATCTAAAAGCTCGACCTACTCTTGCTTCCCTTTATCTTCAGGCTTATTTACCCCATTAGAATGTAAGCTCCCTGAGGGCCATTGTTTTTTGACTTTCTTTGTATCCCTGGTGCTTGGCCCAATACCTAGCCCATTGTAAGTGCTTAATAAATGCTGGTTGGTGGTTATTCTCAGTGGTAAATTCCACTGGGTTAGACAAACACAGTCATTAAAATTCTATCTGATGTCTCTGGGTGTGTGTGGACTGAAATAACAACCATTAGCAACAGTAGCAGCACCAGCACCAGCAGCACCAGCAGCAGCAGCAGCAGTACCAGCAACAGCAGCGCCAGCACCAGCACCAGCAGCAGCAGCAGCACCAGCAGCACCAGCACCAGCAGCAGCAGCAGCACCAGCAGCACCAGCACCAGCACCAGCAGCTGACATCTACCACTTCTATGACATCCAGCACATCTATGTGGCCCTGGAAGATTTTCTAAGCCCCAAACCCATCATTCTAGGGCCCAAGCATTGGTGGGCCCTCCCAGGCTGAGAAGGCTTTGATTGTAGGTCCATTGATGGGCTGGACTTTCGTTAGTGAAAAAGCCTCGTTGCTGGCAGCTTGGCCACCTGGTCATGAATGTGGGGGACCTTGACGCTTCGAGGGGCTGCCAGCTTCATTGGTGGAGGAATCCTGATGCTGCTGGAATCATAGACCCTGGAAATACTGAAATCTGGCCATCTTTCTTCTAATGAGTTGTTTGCTACAGTGTTCAGCACTTCTAACCTTTATCTATGTTATTTTAGACCACATCTGTGGCTTCATTGGCTAGGGAGCTCCCAGGTGAGGAAATGACCTCTGCCATTATGGGTTAGTACCTCTACAACCCATCATCTTAGAGAGCTTCTTTGAGCATGGAGAGGGTAAGTGACTTGCTCACAGTCACACAGCCAGTCTCTCTATCCAAGGAAGGACTAGAACTCAGTTCTTCTATGTGAGGAGGCCAGCTCCCCGAGTTCTGCCTCTCTTACCCTTAATTATATATTCTAATCTTTAAAAAAAGTTAAGGCCCCCATTGCTGATGTGCTGCCATGGGTGCAAGGGAGTGCTCTCTTCTCTCTTTGCAAACCAGGTTTTTTTTTCCTTGGTCTTTTTCTTTCTAGCTTCAGATTTGAGAGTTGAGTACTAGAAGGGACTTTAGAGATCCTTCACCCACTCCTCTCCCCTCCCCCCCCATTTTCAAATGAGGAAACTGAGGCCCAGAGGGGAGAGTAACTTGCTTGGGGTCCCACAGGGGCAGAGCCAGGACCTGAAACTGGGTTGTCAGGTTCCCAGCATGCTCTCTACCACCCCCACCAAATCCTCATTACACCCCTCTGGTGAGGTAGGCTTTCCTTGCAGAAGAAGGTGTCTGGAAACCTTCCCAATGATGAGAACTGTCCCAAAGTTGAATGGACTGCCATGGGCTGGCGGGGGCTCCCCTTCAAGCAGAGGCTGGATGACCTCTCATTGAGAATATTCTCATGAAGATTCATGAGTCTGTCTTAGACTAGTTGAGTGCTCCAATTCCCCTATTCAATGATTCTTTGAGCTTGGGGCATTTGCCCTCTTATGTCTTTGAGGGCTCCTGTGGGTGACTAAGCCATAGAGTCGATGGTTGGCCGTGGAGAAGCCATTTTCCAAAGAGCAGCCCTCCAGATGCAGTTGGCCTCTGAGTCCAGCCATTAGGAGAAGGCAAACAACTTCTGGACTTGCAGGTGGGAGAGAGAAAGTGCATTGGGAAAGCATAGACAAGGCTGGCACTCTCTCTAGCTTCTCGGCAGCATTTCTCCGCATTCTGGCTGCTCTGTCTATAAGGGCTTTGGCAAAATTGGCCCCAGCTCACTGAATTGCTTCTCAGAGATCTTTCCAGTTCGAGGAAATGTCTCTCTTTTTCCTGAAGTCCCAAGTGTCCATGGTTTGACCCCATCCTTAATCCCTGATGCTGGCACTGAGTTCTGGTGATCTCACTCCTTGAGGCTGACTGACTAAGGGGTCCTTAATATCTGGCAGCTGAGAAGGACCTGAGCAATGATCTTTTCCCCCCTTTTCCCCAAAGACTCTCCTTTTCTTAAGCAAACCACAAACAATGAGTGGGGTCTCTCCCAAGAGGTTGCCCGGAATCCAGCTCCAGGGGCCAAGAGGGAGCTTGGACAATCAGGAACAGTTTGATGTTACTTGGGGAGAAAAATGGGGAAAGGGTGGGGAGATCTGGTAGAACTGAATTTATATCACCCAGTCAATCGACAAACATTAATTAAATCCTTGCTATATACGAGTCAGTGGGGATACGAAGAATGGCAAAAACCAAGTCCCTGCCCTCATGGAGCTTCTATTCTCTTAGGGAGACAGTCTGTAGATACGTAAGTATGTACAAGATGTATATGGTGTAACTACGTAGTCATTTCCTGGGGGAGGCACCAGCAATCGGGGGTCAGGGTGGGCCTCCTGTGGTTCTTGAGCTGAGCTTTGGTAGTAAACAGGGCCTTCCTGGGGTAGAGGTAAGTAGGGAATGCATTCCAGGCTTGGGAGATTGGCTGGGCTGGGAAATGGATGCTGCGTGTGAAAAGCAGAAAGAGGACAGTCTGGGAGACCCAAAATAGCAAGAAAGGCAGATTAGGAAGCTGCCCAGAGAGGTCAACCCTCCCCTGACCCTGCTCCTTCCTCCTCCCTACCCATTTTGCAGCACTCAGGCCACCCACACACTGACTTCACAGGACCAGCTTTATCGTGGGCTCCTTTTGAGATGAGAAAGCAGAGGGAGGAGCTCAGCCCAGTGGGCAGCTCCCTGGGTTTGGAGACATCTTGGGGACTTCCTGAAGTCCCTTGCAGGTCTGAGATTCTGGGATCTGAGGTCAGGAGATCATTTAGCCATGACTCAGCCACTTTGTGAGAGGCAGAATAGTGCAGGGGTTAGAGAGGAAGCCCTGACTGGCTGACCCCGGGCCCTTTCGATAGCTATGAGAAAAGGTGGCTATTGGCATTGGTTAAGGGAGTTTCCCCACTGGGAGTTCAATGACATCACAGCTCTGGTACAAAATTTGAAACCATTTTAGAGAAGCAGACCTTAGGATTCAGGTAGTCTAACCTCCTTTTGTAGAGGATGCCGAGGCAGAGAGAAGTCCCAAAGATAGCGTCAAGGTAGGGACTTGAACCCAGGCTGTCTGACCCCAGACCCAGTGCCTTTGCTTGCTGCATGTTGCCTGCTTTTCTGGGCCTCAGTTTCCCCATTTATAATCTGATGGAGTTGCACTGGATGGCCTCTATTTTCCCTTCTAATGCTCAGTTTTATGATCTAGTGTGGGTCTCTCAGCAGAAGCCCGCTCAAGTTGGCTGTGGGATTTATATTATTTATCTCAGCAGCCCCATTCTCTACAGACACAAGGCACTCTTTTCCTTGGACCCTTGTTGTAAGTGCTAGGTCTGCCCATTGGCTGGGTGAGGTTGGTGGTGTGGCCTGTTGATCCTGCCTACCACCCACTCTGGCTGTTGGATCCCTTTTGCTGTAGGTCAAAGTGACTGAACATATTGGCTTTCCAGGGCTGGCCTGTCCCCAGTGGCCAGGCTCAAAGGGCTTCCTTCAGCCGCTGGGTGATGTAACCAGCCCTTTGTTATTTCTGTAGGCTGGCCACAGTCTGGAGGCATGGAGTGTCTGCTCTTACAAAATGCTAATTGGGAGGATTAAATATCATCGAGGCTGTTTTCCTCCCATTTTCTTTTCTTGTTTTAATGGAGGCTGAAATGAACATCAAGTCGGTCCTGGGTATTTGGTAATTGCCATCAGAGCAAGCTGGGAAGTGAGAACAGCCAAACCACAGTGCTGTATGTACAGACAGAGGGAAAGAAAAATAGACATTTGGGCTGAGGACTGGTTTGCCAAGTCTTGAGTGGGGCCTGCTGGGGGGCATTGGGAGTGGAAACTGTGGGTAATAAGGTGACCCCATAGTATCCCCCAGGGCCCAGGGTCCATGAGAAAAAATTAGGCCCGACAGTAAGGGTGAAGAGACAGTAGTTAGCGGCTCTCATCAGTAAGAGCCTAGGGACAGTGATAATGTTGAGCTAGAAGGGGTCTTAGAGCTCATCCAGGCCAACCTTCTTATCTTAAAGAGGAGGAAATAGCCTTGGAGAGGGAAAGTGTGCCAGTCACTTGTTTACTGTCAGGTACTGTGCTAAGCCTTTGGCATACAAAGACAAAAGAGAAACAGTCCCTGCCCACAAGGAGCTTATACTCTAATGGAGGAGACAACATGTCCACATGTAAATAGCTACATATGTGCGGATTGAGCCCCAGGTCCCAAGGGTAGTAGTTTGCGGAGTTGGGATTCAAACCCAGATCTTCTGTCTCACACTTAACTCACTGTATTCAATCACCGCCACTGCTGCTGCTGCCGCCACCACCACCACCAGCACCACCACCACCAGCACCACCACCACCACCACCACCAGCACCACCACCACCAGCACCAGCACCACCACCACCACCACCACCACCACTGCATTTATTTCCTGAACAAGGGGTCCTGATCCAAGAGAGAGAAAGGAGCACTCTTTCAGCAATGAATTAATTTAAAATTTTCCTATTGTTCTCCCCCTTTAGCATCCCTCTTCTCTGCTGAGGAACAGACAGAAATTAAAAACAGCATTCAAAGTCATACCTTTGGGATGAATTTTGACTTGCTTGTATTTTACTGTCTTTGGAGTCAGGTTTGAAAATTATGTCCCCTTAGGATTCTAAGACAGAGCTAGGAGGAGACTTGGAAGTCCCTCAGCCCAGTCCCCTGATTTTATTTTGTTTGGTACCTTTCCTTTGAGATGATCCCCAGTTTCTCCTGACTGTATATCTTGTCTCCCCTCATTAGACTGTGACCTCCTTGAGAGCAGGGATTGGTTTTGTTATTTTGTTTCTTTGTATCCCTAGTGTGTAGCACAATGGCTGGCACATAGGTCTTTAATAAATGCTTGTCATTGTTATTTAATTAGAAATGTTTTATTGCTGCCTTTGGATTTTTATTCCACAGTAATTACTTGATATAATCATCTCCACCCACTGAACCCTTCCTTGGAACAAAGAAAAACATCTAAATAAAACCAAGAGATTCCAGTGACTGTATCAGAGAGAATCTGTAATGCTCTGCTCCTGGAGTCTCTCATCCCTCTCCTAACAGAAGGAAAGTGTGTTTCATTGTCTGTTCTCATGACTGCTCATTGCAGTTGGTAGAGATCTAGCTGCTTTTTGTTGTTGTTTGGGGTTAGACTAGTATAGTGAATATCTGTTTTGTCTTTCTGGTTCTGCTGATATCACTCTGCATCAGTCCAAAGACATCTTCCATGCTTCTCTGAATTCCACTTCTTTGTCATTTCCCATGGCACAATAACATTCCAAAACATTCATATGTCACAGTTTACCCAGGTGGAATATTTTATAATATTTATGGACTTTCTTTTGTTGACCTCTAGAGGGAGGGGATAGGTACCATCTCATTATTTTCCAGAGAATAAGTAAGATACAGAGAAGATGAGTGACTGGTCTAAGGATGCACAGATAGGGAGGGCAGAATTGGAAGGTCTCCTGCTTCTGAGGGCAGTGTTCATTTTGATGAAATATGTTGTCCCCAGAAACAGCATGGCATGGTGGATTGGGAGTTTTAGGGTCAGGAAGACCCAAATTTAAGACTTACCTTTGACCTGTTCTGGCTGTGTGACCCTGAACAAATAATTTAATCTCTCAGTGCCCTCAGGTAACTCTATAAAATTATAAGTTTTAGAGCTATGTTGGTAGGAAAAGTTTCCTATACTAATGAAATCACAAGTCTGTTCCCATATCCAATGATGAAAAAAATGGAAAATCCAGTGGTGGAGGGACCTGCCCTTGGTTTCATAGCTAGTAAGTGTCTGAGGAAGTCTTCAATCCTAGCTCTTCAGTGATAGCTGCCATCTATAGAGCAATTTAAGGTTTGTGAAGCTTTTAACATAGAGTATCTCATCTGATTCTCATAATAATTTAGTGATACAAATATGACCAGTATTTTTGTCCTCATATGAAAGATGAAGTGACTGAGGCCCAGAGAGGTTAAGCAAACAACTTTCACATACTCATATAGCTAGTAAATGCCAAAGGAAGAAATTGTCCCCAAGTCTCTCTTGACTCCAGCCTCACACAACAGATGAGACTCTATGATGGTATGCTATTTTGACCAATTCTGTTACTAAGAAAAGATAAAGAGAGAAAAACAGAGGGGCAGAAAGAGAAAAAGAGACAGAAAAGAAAGGTAGAAAGAAAAAGAGGGACAGAGAGAAGAAAGAATGAGGTAGAAAGATTGAGAGAAAAAGCAGACAGAAAGAAAAGAGTCAGAAAGACAAATAAAAAAGTCAAAAAGAAAGTAGAAAAAAAGAGAGACAAAGAAAGGATGAAAAAGAAGAAAAGAAAGACAGAAAAAGGAAGGAATAGAGGGAAGAGAAGGAAAGAGACCAAGGAGGGAAGGAAGGAGAGAAGGAAAGACTTGGAATGAAAGAAACCCTAAATGATCTAACTAGTCACCTTGGTGCCCGGAGAG